>CM074443.1:23892215-24516715 GCA_037101425.1 Elopichthys bambusa
TAGATAGATAGATAGATAGATAGATAGATAGATAGATAGATAGATAGATAGATAGATAGACAGACAGATTGATTGATTGATTGATTGACTGATTGATTGATGAACTGATTGATGGATTGATTGATGGATGGATGGACTGATAAAAAGATTAGTTTTAAAAAATGATAGATCGATAGATAGATAGATAGATAGATAGATAGATAGATAGATAGATAGATAGATAGATAGATAGATAGATAGATAGATAGATAGATAGATAGATAGATAGATAGATGGATGGACTGATAAAAAGATTAGTGTTAAAATTATGGATGGATGGATGGATGGACTGATAAAAAAGATTAGTGTTAAAATGATAGATAGATAGATAGATAGATAGATAGATAGATAGATAGATAGATAGATAGATAGATAGATAGATAGATAGATAGATAAGAAATATTAATAAACAACAAGAAAAAGAAGTCTCAGGGTTCGTTCACAAAGGAATGTGTTCTTGCATTCAAAATCATCTAAAGAAGTGAAATGGAAAAGAAGGCAGACGTCTTTTAGCTGGACACGGCCCCGATCGGACCCCTGACCTGTACACTGATGGAATATGGCACCGGCAGCCAGCTCTCCTCTCATCAGTGTGACCCGCAGTATTCCTGCAGCCGTCTCATCTTCATTACAAACGGCGTTCGACCGAGACAGAGCGTGGGCAGAGGGGGAGGCTTTTTAATTGGCCGGGTTGATGGAGGTAAGCGTTCCTGTTGGCTGTGTATGCGAGACATGGATCTGATGCAGTCCCAGGTGAGCACGGGAGGCCAGGAGCTTTTAAATCTCAGAGCAATTTAAGATCCAACAGACGCAAGTGCTGCTGGATAACAGAGGACTTGCTACTGCTTACCCAGATGCCTATTAGTTGCCATTTCTCTCTCCATCTCCAGCTCTCTCTCTCTCTCTCTCCCTCACATTTATCCTTCTCCTCTCAGTTTCTTTCTCAATACCAACACGAGCCGTAGAAGAATAATTCAAGAACGCTTTGAGAAACAGATATATTCACTGCCTCAATCACTCTCGGGTGCTGATGTGTATGCGCAAGCCCTTTTTCCGTCTGTCTCTTGCTCTCTTTCATTCGTTAATTCTGAGTATAGTGCTCAGGATGCACCTTGACCTGATTGATGAAGTGTCTGGTTCAGATGAACCTGATGGATGAACTGTCTGGGTTCTTTCTCTCCGAAGAAAAGCAAAACAGAATTATAACTCATGGTAAAGAATAGAGCTGGGCCGCCATGTGGGCTGCCTCACAAACCTTCAACCTGATAATAAAATCTTTTTCTATTCAGTTTAAAAGAAAAATAATGAGTTGAGCTGATTAATTATTCAACAGCCTCCCTTAAGAAAAATCATAAATGAAATCTGTTTAATACCTCGATTTGTTCTAAACACTAATGAGATTAAATGTAGAGCAAATGGAGTCTTTTGCCTGAAATCAACATGAAACTGCATTCGTAACCTGGTTTAGTTCTGTAATATGGCTTTTATTAGACTAATTTAGGATATCCTGGGCGTCCATCAGGAATCTATGGTGATCGGGAGGGGACATGTTCGGTTCACTTAGTTTTCTCATGGCCACGACATATAAACTTGTGGGATTGTGATAATATGTTGTAAAGTCTTGACCTTGAGATCATATGGTGAGGGAATGTCATATTTTTCTCGTGGCCACGACTTCTTTATGTTGAAAGAACGACATCCATTTCTTATGGCCACGTTGTGTACACAACCAGCATGACCATAGCAACCTGGAATTATCAGAAATAAGACTATAATAATATTTATTTTTAATTAAGAAAAAGCACAGAATTAAGAAATTATCATATTAACATATTGCATATTGTATTACATGCAATGTTGCCTAGACAGCATTTGAATGAAGTTTATCAATAAATGTTAAAAGAATATGCCTTGTACATTTTTAAGTCGTTTAGATCCATTCACTGATCATTTATTTTTTATTTAATATTTGTATTATTATTAGTTACATTTATCTATTCATTGTAAATATATTTGCTTTATTTTTACCCTTCATTTTACTTAAAGTTCGTATTTTGTAAATACTGTAAATGCCCGATCATGCCAATAAAGATTTGACTTTATGACTGTATTTCTGTAGACTACAAATGAGCATCTGCTTTCACTTGTTAGCCCCCTGTGCCTGTGACAGCATTTAAATAAAGTTTAAAAAAAAAAAAAATGTGTTACTATTAATAGGCTAAATAGCCTGTGTTAAGGATGGGATGGATAAAAATGCTTTCTTGTAGGCCTATATTATTTTATGATCTTACATAGGCTATCCTTTTATCAGTATTATTGATAATAACAAACTTCATTTGATCTCGTGGCCATGACTTATCACGTTCCCACTAATTAATATCTCGTGGCCACAACATATTATCAGGTTCCCACGAGTTTATATGTCGTGGCCATGACAAAACTAAGTGAACTGAACATGTCCCTTCCCAGTCACCGTAGGAATCAACTGATTGTGAAAAATGTATGTTCTCTACAATACCAACAATAGAAATCTAAAACAATGGGATCTGGTTATTGGTTACCATTAACCAGTATCCCATGCAACATATGTGAAAACAGTTAGTGTAGAATTTCAGAAATTCTCAATTCAAAATTTCACAATTAATTACAAAGAAAAGTCAAGTAACACATTGAATTAAACATGAAATTTTAAAGTAGGAAGACATAGAAAGACATACTTCAATATTTGTTTTATTTATAACTTTGAAAAGTTAATCTTTAGGGGGTGGTTGATTATGATTTCACGTTTTAACTTTTAACTTTATGTTGCTGTTAGAGCACAAACAATGTCTGCAAAGTTACAATGCTCAAAGTTCAATGCAAAGGGAGATATTTTCTTTTACAGAATTCTCTGTTTAAGAACTACAACAAACGGTTAGAAGGGACCACAACGGGCTTCTTCCCAGGTTAGTGACATCACTAACCCTAAACCTTTACATAAACCCTGCCCCCGAGAACATGCAACAAAGAGGGTGAGGCCATGTTGGGCTGCTTTAGAGAAGAGGAAGAGTTGTTGTAGTAGTGTGTTGTTGCCATGCTGTCATTTTACGCCGGACTGCTTCACAAACGAGGGTCAATTCAATGCTGGATTTGCACAAAAGATTAACATGACGGCACATGCTAGTCGATGAGTTGAATCTACTCCACAGCAACTACATAAATGTATCCACTAACCATTCAGAAACTTCCAGATGCATTCTAAAAGTTGTAACTTCTTCCTGAGTCTCTCCATCAATTTCAACCAATTCCAAAGCGCGATCTGTTAAAGCTCCGCCCTCTTCGAGAAAGAGGACGGGAGCAGCAGCTCATTTGCATTTACAGTTTTTCAATTGCTAACATACTTTTTTCCAATCTGTAGTCACACTTTCAAAACTCTAAACACAATTAGCACAACATCTGTCTGTTGTGACCATACCATTAACACAATTAGTCATTTTCACACAAAATTAACACGTTTCTAAAATGCTTAAATTTTCTTTTCATACAAGCTTACCCAATACCAAAATCATGGATCTTTCTGATCTTATTTACAAATGCTTAAACACAGCATGTCAGAAATGTTCCAGTCTTTAAATATAGTATAAAACCTCTACTTCTGCAACAACAGCTGATCAAAAGTATTGAAAAAAAAAACCAAACATATAAAACAAATACTGAAACAATTGATAAGCATTTTTTAATTAGCAGATGACTGAAATATTGAGAAAGAGTAGATTCCAATCTCAGCTGGAGGCATAGTCAGGTGTTGAAGTTATTTCCATTACATGGACATATGTAAAATTGGACTTAACATAGACATACAGTATAATAGGACTGTTTGAATAGGTTTTGTTCAGTGTGGATGCAGAACAACACAGAGGAGCAGAGAGAGAAAAAAATAATGTCTGGGAGAGGGAGAGGAATAGATGAAGCAGGCTTCCATAGTAACCAATGGCCATGTATATTGAATTTGTTGTTGATTATTGGCAGCAATTTCATGTTTTCATTTTAGTAAAAGCTTCATGTAAAGTTTTTTACTACAACAATTCCACTACCACTGTTCCATATACGCACAATATGTGGTCTGGGTAGGGCACTAACTACCAAGGGGACACCATCCCACCCTCTTCGGGGGCACCATCAACTCCCCACACCCATCCCCAGAAAGCAATTTCAATGGAGGTGGCAACTGAAGTTCTGCATAGGGGACCCATTTGACCAGTGGCTGCCTGAGCAATTTTGTTACTTTCTTCTTCTTTTTTTTCTACTGTACTTTCTATAAAGTAATGACAAATAATGTAAGCATTCTACTTTTACTGCAGTTAAAGGAAACTGATTTATAAAAACAGTGGATTTCATATTTTCTGCAGGTAGAACTGAAACATGACAAGTAATGCAGTTTTTGTAATGTACCTGATATTTGACAGTCATTACACAATGATTGACTATATGTCCATGTTGGATGGAAAACTAATGCTAGTGTTTTGACAGAACACCTCGATTTTGTTGTGTTTTGATAGAGTTAGTATATGTAGAAACAGGGTTTTAGCATTTTGAAATGTAGAGTTTGTATTTATTTAACAAAATATGGTTCTGGGCAGAAAATGAACTATTTGGCTAATTAAGGTGTGTTGCTGTGATAAGAGTCTAGAAAAAGTACTTCAAGTCTTTGTAAACGCTTGTTAGCAATTGTAAAAAAAAAAAAAAAAAAACTGTAAAGGGACACACAAAAACTGCATGTTTTTGCTCACACCCAAATAGGGGCAAATTTGACAAGCTGTAATATTATTTTGAGCTGAAACTTCACAGACACATTCTGGGGACACCAGAGACTTATATTACATCTTGTAAAAGGGGCATTATAGGTCCCCCTTAAAGGGATAGTTCACCCAAAAAAATAAAAATTCTGTCATAATTTACCTCGTCGTTCCAAACCCCTAAGATTTTCGTTCATCTTCGGAACACAAATGAAGATATTTTTAATAAAATCGGAGCGATTTCTGACCCTCCATTGACAGCTACAGAACTACCACTTTGACGCTTCAAAAAGTCCATATGAGTTGAGCGGTTTAGTACAAATTTTCTGAAGAGACACGACCGCTTTCTTTGCTGAACAGATTTAATTTCAACATGTTCTCCAACCAATACGCCTATATAGGTCGTTTGTCACTTCCCTGAAATACGACCCATAGGAGCATTTATTAAAGTTGCGCCCCTATCGACAACAGGACACTTTCATTTTAATGCATTGTACCCTTTTATCTGCGTCATGTTTCTGGTTTTTGTGTAGCTCAATTGGCAGAGCATTGCAATATACAACAATATGCAATCAGGTGATCATGCGATCGTGGGTTTGATCCCAGGGAACGCATGTGCTCACAGAGTGTATATGCACTATAAATCACTAAGGGTAGGTTTAGGGGTGGGGTGTGTGTAGTCGTTAATAAAAAAATTAGTTTTGCTAAAAAAAAAAATGGAAATAGGACAAATGGTGTAAAAAGTCCACACATTGCATTTAAATAAACACGCATTTTGATTGGTAATGACGGTCATGTCATTTCATGACGACAGACATAACACGACACTGTCATTATTTTTACGCCAGCTAGAGGGCGCATGACTTTAAAATATAAATATAGGTCATAATAAGGTGCTTGAAAAACGACCTATAGGGTCGTTTTTTTTTTGGAGGACAGTCTCCAACCCAATTATTTCTCATTAAATTCACATTCAGATTAGTTTATTTATGCTTTCCACATTTAAAGATCTATGCTGTATGAACTATGCTCGATGCTTAATAGAAACTCATCTGAGTGTTTCTGCGCCAATATGTTTTTTAACCAATATCATTTGTCTCAGAGATAACTTCACTGCTGTTCCATGAGATGTGATGTATACCCAGATGCAGCAACATTTACCTAATTCAGGTTTTAAATTCAACTCCTCTCAACACCTTTGTCTTAGACGCCGCAGATGACGAGCATGCTCTCACTGGAGATGTCATTTGGTTTTCTGTCAGCAGCAACACAGCCGACATTGAAATTCCCCTCGTTCAGTGGTCGGGTTTTCTGTCACAAGTCATTTGTACTGAGGGAATGGAAAACAGCAATCAAACACAGAGCAGGGAGCGGCACAAATTAAACTGAGCAAATGTAAATGAATGTGAAACAAGAGAAGCATTAAAGGGCTGCGGTGCTGTGGGAGAGATGCAATGAAACTAGGACCCCTCACTTTAAAAAATTCAATGAACAATCCTACCAAACTTACTTCCCCACTGGGAGAGGGACAGCGGTTACCTTGACGACCACATCGAAGTGTTTGTGGAATAACCGGAGAGCTGGGGCTTTGGTTATTAAAGGCTCGCTCTTCATGTCCGATTTGAAATACAGAACAATAATGGTGCCGGGCAGGGAACACTGCACAATGACCATTATATAGAACTCTGAAATCCAATAAATAACACAACCCAATCAAACACAAACAAGTCCTATATTTACACACAGCCTGTGTGTGTGAGTGTGATGTATATTAAACCGGGGGCAGAATTCCAACTGCTTATTTGCTGTATTTATGTACCTGCAGTGCTATAAGAAGGATTTCTGCACCACAGGACGGATTTCCAAATACAATTTAGTAAGAAGAAGAAAAACCCAATGTTTAACGTTGTTTCTGGAATAAGGTGTTATTATTATTATTATTACTTATTTATAAAATAATAAAAATAAATATTTAAGTATTATTTATTTATTTATTTACAACCCAAATTCCGGAAATGTTGGGACGTTTTATTTACAATAGAACATAGATAACATAACTAATGTTTAAACTGAGGATTTTTACAATTTTATGCACAAAATGAGCTCATTTCAAATTTGATGCCTGCTACAGGTCTCAAAATAGTAGGGACGGAGGCATGTTTACCATGGTATAGCATCTCCTCCTCTTTTCAAAACAGTATGAAGACGTCTGGGCATCGAGGTTATGAGTTTCTGGAGTTTTGTTGAAATTTGGTATAGGTCTGATATAGGTTTCCAGCTGCTGAAGAGTTCGTGGTCGTCTTTGACGTATTTTTCTCTATAGTTGAAAGATCTGGACTGCAGGCAGGCCAATTCAGCACCCGGACTCTTCTACGAAGAAGCCATGCTGTTGTAATAGCTGCAGTATGTGGTTTTGCATTGTCCTGCTGAAATACACAAGGCCTTCCCTGAAATAGACGTCGTCTGGAGGGGAGCATATGTTGCTCTAAAACCTTTATATACCTTTCAGCATTCATAGTGCCTTCCAAAACATGCAAGCTGCCCATACCGTATGCACTTATGCACCCCCATACCATCAGAGATGCAGGCTTTAGAACTGAACGCTGATAACACGCCCAGAGGACACAGCGTTCGTTAATGTCAAATTTGGACTCGTCTGACCATAGAACACTTTTCCACTTTGAAACTGTCCATTTTAAATGAGCCTTGGCCCACAGGACAAGACGGCACTTCTGGACCATGTTCACATATGGCTTCCTTTTTGCATGATAGAGCTTTAGTTGGCATCTGCAGATGGTGCAGCGGATTGTATTTACCGACAGCGGTTTCTGGAAGTATTCCTGGGCCCGAAGAACACGGCCATCCAATAAAGGTCTTCAGCCCTGTCCCTTACGCACACAGATTTTTCTACAGTTTCTCTGAATCTTTTGATGATGTTATGCATAGTAGATGATGAGATTTGCAACGCCTTTGCAATTTGATGTTGAGGAAGATTGTTTTCAAAGTATTCCACAATCTTTTTAAGCACTCTTTCACAGCTCTGCCCATATTTACTTCTGAGAGACTCTGCCTCTCTAAGACATCCCTTTTACAGCTAATCATGTTACAGACCTGATGTCAATTAACTTAATTAGTTGCTAGATGTTCTCCCAGCTGAATCTTTTCGAAAATGTCTTGCTTTTTCAGCCATTTGTTGCCCCTGTGCCAACTTTTTTGAGACCTGTAGCAGGCATTAAATTTGAAATAGTGGATAAAAGTGTAAAATTTCTCATTTAAAATTTTTTTTATTTTTATTTGAAATGTTGGGACGTTAAAAAACGTCCTAACATTTCCAGAATTCGAAAATTCAATTGACCCATTCATTTAAAATCCAAAAAGACCATTTACTGAAACTTAGCTTCAAAATCCTCTCATTCAGAAATCCTTGGATTCCTATTCATGAAACTTAGCACTATTTGCCGGGCACAGATAACATCAACAGTATTCTAGCACGAAAAGCAACTGGTAAACTGCTTTATGTTTAAATGAGATGTTTGTACATTTTCTTTTGATTACAGCTGGATATTCATCAAAAGTTGACCAAATGTTGGAGAAGAGCATCATAATGACATATATCCAGATGTTTGGTTCAGCATAAAACATTTTTGGGCCATTACTTGATTTGCATAATCCTATTTGTGAATCATTGCTAAAGTAATGCAGACAGCATGTGCAAATAAATAATGCTACGATCACAATTCAGTATTTGTAAACCCTGCAACATAAAGCAGGCATTGTTCTGTCTTCAAGTTCCTTTCTGAGTCTTGTCCCAGAACAGGGAGTCTGTGCTGAGTATAAACCGTCTGATGAGGCACCATGGGATGTGTCACTTCCAGTGCTCTCTGCCATGGGAGGAACCAGGTGTTTTATTTCACACACACACACACACACACACACACACACACACACACACACACACACACACACACACACACACACACACACACACACACACACACACACACACACACACTTTCTCTCTTTTTCTCTCTCTAAAGGCAGCTAATATTTATACAGAACTCTAAATATTTCTAAAATGTGTTGTGGTAATGACATGACATTGTTTTAGCACTGCAAATGAGTTGATTTACTAATGCAATAGATAAATTAGCCTTAATAAATGTTATTCAAAAATGTTATTTTCTCCCAGCTGAGCACTCGTGCACTAATACATGTTCAAGATCGTATAATTCCAGCATAATTGCATAATTACAGCATGGTGAAAATGTTTGGAATTGCATGTGTGCAGTCCAACACAGCTGCACAGGGAAAAACTGAGACAGACTAAATCCAAAAGAACTGTGGCAACGTCTCAGAGACGCTTGAAGAAACCTACCTGAAAAACTGCAAGTGTACCTGGACAAAAGCTATTTTAAACGCAAAGGGTGGTCACACCAAATATTGTTTGATTTAGTCAATAGAAGTTAATTGATAAATAAATGTATCTATTTATAACAGTATTTTTGGAAGCATCCTCACTTTACAGCATTTTTACTCAAGAGCCTAAAACTTTTCACAGTACTGTAGCTTTATAGGTAGGTTTCTTCAGGCATCATGGAGACATTGCCACAGTTCTTCTGGATTTAGTCTGTCTCAGTTTCATCTGTTTCTTCATGTATTCCCAGATGGACTCGATTATGGTGAGATCAGATCTCTGTGTGGAGCATACCGGCTATTGTCAGACTCTTTGTGTATACACTGTAAAAAAGAATGGTTGGTTTAACTTTAAAAAAGTAAGTTACCTGGTTGCCTTAATATTTTGAGTTCATTGAAATTAAAATGTTGAGTTAATCCAATAAAGGTGATTGGATATTATGTTATCTGAACCACAGTAATAAGTTGATTTAACAAAAGAAAAACAATGTTGTGATAAATCATGAAAATAATCTTTTACATTGTACAAAAATCTCACTGGATTATTACAATCAATGGTAAAAGGAATGTTTGGAAATGTAAACTGATATTTCCTACTGACACACTAAAGCAAAATATATAAATAACTGGCTTAAAATCTTTTTTTTTTTTTTTTTTCTTTTTGTGAAAATACTAACGTGCCTAAGACTTTTGCACAGTACTGTATATTTTGCATAAAGAAAATGAGGAACCATTTAGGACCATTAAGATTTCTTGCCCTGTCATATTATTTGCATGACAATTAAAAACATTTTCCCCACAAATAATGTCATTAAAACAAATAATATTAGGATGTTTCAATACTTTCAAAGATAAATATAAACAATAAATACTATTATAATTTATTGAATAATTTATATTAATGAATTTGCATACATAGCAATAATGAAAATCCAATCACCTAATAAAACTATGGGAATTACAAACATCATGGCAAGTGAACAATTGCATTGTCCTGGAAATAATGGAGATAATGTTGCAATGCAACAAATTTAAATTTAAGCTTTTTTTGGGACATGTTCTTTATAGGTTTTGTGAGATCAAAAGGAATCAACTTTTCCTTGATCTTTTGAGATAAAACTGTTTATCGTACCATGAAAACATACTGTAACTTTCAGAAATACACCAGATAAATTTTACTTTGTTTTATGGACATGTTCTTTACAGGTTTTGTGAGATTCATCTAGCTTTGGTATTTTAATGCCACCAACATGTGTGGAATAAAATTTTTCTTGATCTTTTGAGATAAAAGTGTTAATGGCATAGTTCACCCAAAAGTGAAAATTATCCTATGATTTACTCACCCTCAAGCCATCCTAGGTGTATATGACTATCTTCTTTCAGATGAACACAATCAGAGATATATTTAAACATATCCTTATACACCTAGGATGGCTTGAGGGTGAACTAACTCTTTAATTGTACCATGAAAACATACTATACCTTTCAGAAAAACACCAATATTACCATCGATCCACAGATCTATCCAATATCAAGGACTGGATCCTGTCTATTAAATCTATAAAATCTGAGAACAGGAAGTAATGGCGCATTTGCTAGAAATCAATGATACCCTAGAGTCTCCTTACATGTTGTCAGCTAAAGACAACATCTGATCACAGGAAGAGCAGAAGAACACTATCTTAAACCACATGGAAGAAACACTGTGAAAGTGGAGAACACAGCTCCTCTGAGCAGAGCTACAGAAAACCACCCACTCTCCACACCTCTTGTCCATGCCTTTGTGGCTGATTGATTCATTTGAGCATTGACTGACTCTTCTGTCTGCACACCAGTACCTCTCACACCTCAATCACTCACTTATAGAGATAATGGCAAAATACTTCCAGCCATGCTTTAGTCTTGTCTAGACAAGATTTCCAGTCTTTTTGCTTTATCAACTGTTAGTTTAACAGTTACACAAGCTGTTTGTTTTTGTGAATTGTGGGACACAATTCTCATTCTGTATGATTTATAAGCCTTTTGAAAAATGGGGACATGGGGTAATGTCCTCATAAGTCACCCTCTCCTTGTAATACCTATGTCATATCCATGTCATTATACAAATTTGTGTCCTAATATGTCACAAACACACACACACACACACACACACACACACAGACAGATGTTCTTCATGTTCAGTTGTGTACATTCCTAAAGTTCATTCACAGAAATGTATCATGCGCAGAATAAATCGACATGAAATGATATTACCATGTTCAGGCTGATTGCGAGGGGCTTAAGACCCTGCTGTGAAGTATGCTGTATTACTGAACAAACAGTGGCTTGAGAAAGCTGATGATAACCGTGAAGTAGATAACTGTGGTGCTTATCAAGCACTTCAGTGCTACTTGGAGACCAACCCACGTTCTTGAGTTTATATAGGCAGGTTTCTGATTTCACTTGATGATGATTCATCATCTATCTATCTATCTATCTATCTATCTATCTATCTATCTATCTATCTATCTATCTATCTATCTATCTATCTATCTATCTATCTATCTATCTATCTATCTATCTATCTATCTATCTATCTATCTATCTATCTATCTATCTATCTATCTATCTATCTATCTATCTAATATCTGATCTGATCAAAATGATTCTGTGGCGAAGTAAATACTACAAAAAAAACAAAAAAACAAATGTAATTTCTACATAAAAAAGTTATTCAGGCAAGAATTAAAAAAAAAAATCTATATTAGTACTCAATTTCATAACATTGATATTAATGCTTTAATTTCTACAAACTCGAATAAAGTAAAACCTACTCAACTTTTCTGATACTGGTGTTCCCATCATGCATTGGGGCATGAATAATTAATAAGGTGGATTTTTCACTGTTTTCCAGCTGTGTTTACACAGTTTTTAATCATTGCTTTTGTTGTTAGGTTTAGAAACTTGCCATTTTGTGACATTTGGAGTTCATATTCTACTCAAAATGACACATTCAGACTCAAAAACGATCCATTGAATGCTACCGTCATTGTGTATTGTGTACCAAGTGATGTCTGTGTGTTCAGGTGCCATGTTACCTCTAATATATAGACGTGGTGTCTACACAATATGTATTGTATTATTTACTTAGATGTTCCTAGGTAAAGCATACACTTTAAAAGTGTATTCAGTGTTGTATTGTTTGAGTAAAAAGTATTGTAAAGAAACCTTCAACTACACACAAAAAAATCACTAGACAAAATGGTAAAATGAAATTAAAATCTGTCTTCCATCTTTCTGTGTGTGTGCAAATAAATATTTATTTATATATTTAGTATTATTTGCTATGCTCCCTGACCCATGATTAATTGGTTTTGTGAGTCTTTAATGATATGTAACAATAACATAAATTATAGATTAATTAGATTAAATTGTTAGCATATCATTTAATTAATCTACAGCCTCAGATAAGTAAAGAAATAAATAACATTTAAAATAAAAATAAAGTCATATTGTAACATACATGTAGACATTTTAAAAATGTGACAATTATGAAAAATAAAGTAGCAATTGTGAGAGTCAAAATTGTGAGATATGCTGTTGCAATTGGGAAAAAAATTGCAATTATGAGATATAAAAGTCAAAATTGTGAGATATAAAGTCAGAATATTGCCAAAAAGAAAAAAAAGAATCATGCAATTATAAAGTTATTATATAAAGTTATTATATTATATAAAGTTGCAATTAGTTTATTAATATTTTAGATTGGGAGATTTTTTTTTTTTTTTCATTCTGTGGCAGAAACAAGCTTCCATAGTAGGTTGTTTAGTATTAGGCAAAATTATGCCTTTAAGTCTGCAAAATTTCCAAAGAAAAAAAATCTGTAAGAAAAGAACTGTACATAACTGTAATACCCAGCATGCATGCGCTCCACAGTCACAATGACAGACAGCATGTCAGGGTTTTGTTTATCTTTTTTCAAACTTATTCACAATTTCCTTCCATTTACAATCACTCCCCAATGCACACAGGCATGCTAATACAAACACACTTTTGAATAAATCCACAATGGATAATTTTCCGGCTGGCTGGCCAAAGGTCGGGAGTAGATCTCTGATAGGGCCTTTTGCTTCTGTGGGGAATGTGAGTGACGGGCCCAGATTACGCTGTCTTATTTACCTGCGGCTAACAATACCGTAAATAAAACAAGGATGTTCTATCAATCAGCGTACACAAGCTGTGATCTATGTTAATAGAAGCAGAGTGTGCGTGAGTGTGTCTACCCTCCGAGGCATGTCAATGTCACAGTTCCAATGTGTTAATGGGCCTGGCCACAAATGCTAACACTCGTCTGGGAGAAATGATGCATGGCCTGATGTCATTACAGAGCAAATTGCTCTTCATCTATAAATAACATCATGCACTTTGATTCCCTCCGAACAAAAGACCAAAACCTGACAAACACATCCCTGAAAATCCAGCTTGAATATTTGCTTACCGTCATGCTTTGATACATGCATGCAAATGGATTCTATATCACAAAATTCACAGATGAATAAGTTCTCGGGTCTCATTACAGTAATCACCTTGGGGAAGAGTGAATGAGACCTTTGGCCCTGAGGTTAATCTTGTGATTAGCATAGGCTAATATGTGCATGGAATCTGTCTAATTACCTTTTCACAAAGTCACCATATTATAATTTATTAATCCACCAGTGAGAGATATCATCTATAATTATATGACATGCCTATGATCAATGATCATATGGATGATGGTAAAGAGTTTTCATTTCCTAATAGTTATATTAAATTAAACTTTAGTTATATTAAAGTTAAATGTTAAGCATGTTAAAGTTAAAGTTTTCTTCCGTATACTATATACTATATATTTATATTAATGTTCAATGTATCAAAATGTATCAAATTTAAATTGTTATATAAAAAAAGAAAAGAAATGCCCAAACACATTAAAGGCGCAATAGGTGATTCTCTACAGAAACATTTTTTGTTATACTGGTTGAAAGTTTCCTCATATCCTGATAGCAAATACATGTAAAAAATGTAAATCCAATCATTATATTTGGTCCGAATGAAATAATACAATGTTCTACCTGCCTGTCAATGTATGTTTTTACACACAGAACAGGAAGTAATGGCGCATTTGCATTTGCTTCGCACAGACATCATACGTTATCAGCACGTTTCATGCTATGCAGAGTTTATACAGACAGACCTCAGTCACGGAGCTCTGCAAACAAACAGCATTTACAGTTCAAAACAACAAGCTTATGCTGCATTCATGCCATAACTACCATAATTAAGAGATGGCAACCTGTTACATTCCAACCAGAGATGTTCAGTCAGACTCAGATTATGCATTTCTATGTCAACAGTATCAACACCGAAATGAATCTGCAGCAGTCAGGTACAAGTACTTTAAGTTGTTTACATCCATTATTATTGTAATGTTATGTGCTTTGAGACATGAGGTACTTTAACACCTTCTTGTGACACTTTGCCAAGAGCAGCTGGGTCGGTGTGCATTCCTGTGTTTTGGAGGAGGCGTGGCTTTGGACAGCGATTTACAGAGAGGGTGGGATTGTATGCTTTCAATGCTAGCAGGCTAACGTTAGCATTTCCCAGATCACCTACTGCACCTTTAAATAATTTAAAATGCTTTACACCAAATCTGTTTAAAATGGTGTACATTCACAGGTGAGGCGAATATCATTGATCATCTCCTAACATATTAAGGCCTAGGTAGATTAGATAGTAAGCAGTCAATCAGTTCTCGTAATCAATGTGTTGGATGCAGGAGAAATAGGCAGAAATAAAGATTTGTTATGGCATGGTGACTAGGTTAGAGTAGAGGGACAAACCATAAACTGGCAACAGGGTGTTGGGCACCCCAGACTTTATTGCCCTCATGCAAAGAAGTCTATCTGGTCTGAGTCAAAAAAAGGTCTACTGCAGCACAAGTCATACAATTTTTTTAATGATGGTTATGGGAGGAACGTGTCACAACACACAGTGCATCACATGCGTTTGGGGCTGTGTAGCCGCAGACCAATCTGAGTGCCAATAATGACCCCTGTCCACCGTCGAAAGAGCCTACAATGGGCATGCAAGTGTTAAAACTGGACCTTGGAGCAGTGGAAAGTCGTTTGCTCTGATGAGTCCCGTTTTCCTTTGCATCACATGGATGGCCTTGTACATGTGAGGCAATTACCTGGAGAAGTGATGGTACCAGGATGCACTGTGGGATGACAATGCTCTGGGCAATGTTCTGTTGGGAAACCCTGGGTGTAAATTTGACACGTGCCACCTACCTGAACATTGTTGCGGACCAGGTACACCCCCTCATAACAATGGTGCTCCCAGGTGGAAGTGGCCTCTTTCAGTAGAATAATGCACCCTGCCACACTGCACACATTGTTCAGAAATAATTAGAGGAACATGATGAAGAGTTTAAAGTTTTGACCAGGCCTCCAAATTCCTGAGATATCAATCCAATTGAGCATCTGTGGAAAGTGCTGGACCAACAAGTTCAATCCACAGGGATTCATCTTCGCAACCTACAGGACTTGAAGGAACTGCTGCTAACGTCTTGGTGCCAGAGACCACAGGACACCTTCAGGGTTCTTATAGAGCCCATGCCTCGATGTTTTGGCAGCACGGACCAACTGCATATCAGACAGGTAGTCATAATGATTTGGCTCTGTGTAAATATCTGTTTGTCTAAATAAATAAATAAACCTTAAGGATTATGGATAATAAGGGGAACATTGATGACGGCCAATCAGAAGTCTAAGAGTTATTGTCATGAAATATATTTTTGTTACACAGGCTGTGCTTTGTTGGTTGTAGTGGTTGGTGTTTTAAAGGTGAAAAATTTACAGACACAACTTCATGGAAAGAGTTTACCATGCTAACAGTCTGTCTCACTGCTGTCAGTATGTTACAATCATCTCTGAGAAGCTGTCTCTAACTACATGCTCCTTAAACCCCCAGTGCTAAAAATATCAAAAACAAAACAAAAATCTAAATAAACTAGTCAGACTCATTAATCAACTCTTTACAGTCTCAAAAGGCACTCAGTGAGATGCTAGCTGCTGTACACAAACAGTCACGATTCTGGAGCATCAATCAACAGCCTTTAACGGTGCACTGCTGAGGAAGTGTGGTTACTACGGTAACACCTTTCAAAGCTCTGATCAGAGGCATCAGCACCAGCTGAGAGCAGATGATAGAGGGCCGTTTCTGCAGAAGTCCCCGCTAACGGTCAGTCGAAGGTCCACGGGAAAGTGCTGATGAGAAGCGAGGGTTTATAAAGCAAAGAGTCGATGAGTACAGCTGGATGGAGGAAAGTGACACGTTACACATTTTTGCCACATCATATGAAAGAATACTTCATTTCGGCTTTCATTCAGCACCCGAGTGAGGCATTGCAAAAGAAAATCGTCAAACCTGACCAGTTCGCAAAAAGACGCATGATGCTTGAGATCACAAACTTGCATGATTTCTTTGAGGAAAGAGAGAGAGAGCTATTGTATCGCTGAAGCATCTAAAACAATTATTCAATTAGACATGAAAGGTGATGTGTGTAATTTATTATTTTACAATAATTTCTCCTTTATCTAGGATCATATATGCAGGTTGTTTCCCCAGAAAAGTGTAACAGTGACTCTGTGAAGCTATTAAATTATGCTGCTAAAATTACACATTTATATAAAAACAATTTTACAGTTGCTTATTTGATCATTCGTCACCAAACACCCACAGGAAGATTTTGTTGCTCAGATGTTGACAATGTTAAAGGGATAGTTCACCCAAAAATGAAATTGCTGTCATTAATTACTCACCCTCATGTCGTTCCACACCTGTAAGACCTTCGTTCATCTTCGGAACACAAATTAAAATATTTTTGATAAAATCTGATGGTTCAGTGACACCTGCATTGAAAGCAAGTTAATTTAAACTTTCAAATATCTAGAAAGCTACTAAAGACGTGTTTAAAACAGTTCATGTAACTACAGTGGTTCAACCTTAATGTTATGAAGTGACGAAAATACTTTTTGTGCGTAAACCCCCCCCCCCCCAAAAAACGTCTTTTGTTCAACAATATCTAGTGATGGGCGATTTCAAAACACTGCTTCATGAAGCTTCGAAGCTTTACGAATCTTTTGTTTTGAATCATGGTCACGTGATTTCAGTAAACGAGGCTTCGTTATATTTCAATGGTTCACGTGACTTTCACAGTTTGATATGCGCTCTGAACCACTGATTCGAAACAAAAGATTCGTAAAGCTTCATGAAGCAGTGTTTTGAAATCGCCCATCACTAGATATCGTTGAATAAAGTCATTATTTTGTGTTTTTTTTTGGCACTTCATAACATTAAGGTTGAACCACTACTCACATGAACTGTTTTAAATATAACTTTAGTACCTTTCTGGGTGTTTGAAAGTGTAAATTAACTCAGGCCTCACTGAGCCATCAGATTTTGTCAAAAACATCTTAATTTGTGTTCCGAAGATGAACGAAGGTCTTACGGGTGTGAAACTACATGAGGGTGAGTAATTTGGTCTCTTGGCAAATCAGAGCTCACTTTGAGATCTCTAGAAGAGATGCATATGAGATTTTTTTGGACAAACATCTGATTAGGAGACATGCAGAAGCTCTCCTTTTACTCACATTGCTAGGAGAAATATTGTGATTGTGGTTTATCAAAAAGGACAAGAGAGCTTAACACACGAGTGTTGACGGATAAATCAGTGTGTTTAAAGGTTTGACACACAAATCAACACATATCCTAAAGGTGAAAACATGGAACTGTTTAGCGGTGAAAATGTCAACAGACCATAGGCTCATGCTACTGTATTTTTCACACCTGTCATCGTACCAAATATGCTGTTACCCTAGAGTTAACACCATGTGTAATTGTTCATAGATGAGTAGACTGAAGTTTAAACACTGATAAGACCTGGGAGGAAAATGATTATCTTTAGAGCCGAGATAAGAATATGAATGTGATTATTAACAAGAATAAATCAGGCATGTCCATTATGGTGTGCTAGACGGCAATGCAGCAATGCCCTCAATCTACCAATATGCAGTATAAGTCATTCAAACAAACTGGCTGCGATATGGACTTTGACCTCTTGACCTCTAGATGTTTCTTCATAGAAATGTCACATGCTATCCAGTGTCATTTTAGTATTATTAATATAGCTACTATAATTTCATTTAGTAATATCATGAGTTAGCTTGCCAGTTTTCATTTTAATTTTAGTTTTAATCATTTTGTTATGGAGTTTTGTCATTTTCATTATAGTTCAAAACTGATCAAGAGGCTTTTTTTCCATACTTAGGATGTGTTTAGCTAATTATACGTGCTATATGTTTCTTTGGCAATTAAATGTGGGGAAGTAAAGTCAAAATAATTTTCTCTCTCTTCATTAATTTGACCTCTGAAGATCATATGGATAGTATTGTTCTCTAAAAGGGAAGTTGGCTCCTGTTGAGGAGTAATTGATCTGCACATGCTTTAAGCTGAACAACATTCTTGCTATACTCTGCTTTTTTTGGCAATCAAATATGGGAAGGTTAATTCAGTCTTCGAGTTTCTGACATTGCCAGAAAAGTCATCCAAGGATTACATTTCATTCAAATGCTCATCAAAACGAACTAATTAAAACCAAAGGATCTTTATCAGAATGCACCATTTCACGATCTGCATGCAGACGTTCTTGTTTTAATTGCATTTTCTATGCTAATTCCAAATATAAACCAAATATTTAATAGGAGGGACTCCCTTCATTTGACGGCAGGTTGCTCTTGATTATTTGGGGAGAGCTGTGCAGAAAGTGCTTGAGAAACATGGAGGGTATGTGTTGATGGATGTTTACCCTTGCTCTAATTATCAACACTCTCCTTCTCTGTCTCAAATACTCGGTTTAATATGTTGGAGGCATCAGGATAGCAAACTAGTGGTGTAAAAATCACATCATAACAGCATGCAGTAATGAGCAGAGAGCCTGAGAGCCAGAGCAGGGGTGTGGACATGTCTTCTGTGTGACTGGACCACTGAAATCCTCATTACTATTGGCATCAGGAGCTCATTACTTGCTGTGTGCTCAGTGGTATTATAAATTAGTTAATATCAAGTAAATCTTCTGAAGTGCTAAAGAGGCTTAAAGACAACACAGAACAGTACTTGCAATGCATTTAAAGCAATTATACACATGCAAATGAAAATTCTGCCACTAAATCCAAACTGCCTAATATTACCGAATGAAATGTAGCCCCAGGAAGAGGTACAGGACTGTGAAGTTTTGGTGGTGTTGATGGACTTGATCTACTCCATATATGTTTTGATCATCGTTCTGAAACGATCCGGACGTAGTCTTTGACAAAAGCACGATTTTCTCTGCCTTTTGTTCAAAATGTACTGGTACTTTTTGCATGATAGCCATTTCACTGTATGGAAAAACACTGATAAACTTTTTTAAGTGAAATATCCAAGTGCCATAATATGAAGTATTCTCAAGTGAAACTAAAATATTTGAAAATGAAATATTTAGCAGGAAATAATGCAGGGTGGTATTTTGATTGTGAACTGTAAGTTATGAAATTATTGATTAACCTAATTTCCCCCACCCATGAAGCCTTAATTAGAACAACAAGAATATCAAAGCAATCTCTTTAAAGACCAGGGACATTTATTAAGAAAATAAATGAGTCCATTTTGTCAATTCTATGTTGTTAGCGAACCATTTTAAGGGGGATGTGTAAGACAGAATTATGCAGACTTATGGGGCCCTCTATTAAATTCTATTTAATAGAGGAAAGAAAGAAAGAAAGAAAGAAAAAGAAAGAAAGAAAGAAAGAAAGAAAGAAAGAAAGAAAGAAAGAAAGAAAGAAAGAAAGAAAGAAAGAAAGAAAGAAAGAAAGAAAGAAAGAAAGAAAGAAAGAAAGAAAGAACAAAAATAGTAAAAGAACTAGAATTTATTGTAAAGTAATGCATTTGGAAATAGTTTTTTAATCATATGCTTAATATGCTAAAAACAGCTCAGTTTGTTTCTTTTCTCATCACATTCGATTACTAATCATGTAAATGATATATTTTAAATTCAAAATGGCAAAATTGACTAAAAAAGTCAAGTAGATTGTGGATTATGGTGGTTCATTTAGCATTTCTATTTTAAATGTTTAGATACTGTATATCCTATATCTTACCTCGCACTCTTTCATTCTTAAAACTGAAGCATCGTGCTGGAATTCGCATTTGGGGTTCAGTAAAACACGCCTTCTTTGATTTGATTGGCCATCTCAATCATTTTGACATTGTTTTGACATTGTTGATGCTGTTAGACTGCTGAGGCAGACCAGCCTATAAAATATATTTTTTTAAAGTTTTTGTAATTCTAACAACATATAGAGCGGTGCAGTGCAGCAGAGCAGCATCATGAATATCAAATATTGTGGACATGTCTATGGATTTTGAGTTAATGAAAACAACAAGCATCACACAGATATCATTCATTTTTATTTTATTTTTATTCAAGAGTAAAATCTCCCTCCATTAAATAAATAAATACAAATAATCATACTAAACAACAACAACTGTATTTTTTTTTTTTTAAATAATTACGCACAAGAAAGAATAGAAAAGAAATGTGTGTCTGGATACACGAGATGTTTTGGCTTCAAGTAAACATTTCCATGAATATTGTGTTATTCTAATGATAAAACTATAATAAGAGACCAAATAACGTTCATCACAGTAGTGACTTAATATTCCTTTTTTTTTTTGGTTTTGTGGATCCTCAAGACATAATAGCTTAATTCAGTCTGAAGGTCAGTTACAGTAAAGACTATGATTTAAGAATTTTAAGAATTTTACTATTTTTTAAGCGCAGCATCTGATTAATATATTTAATTTGGCTAATTAAAAAGTCTTACACTTTGCATCCATGGAGAGAATATAAGAACTTCTTAAAATCTCAGCAGTTGAGATAATGTGAGATCAGTGTGTTCTGGCAAGTCAAGCTGCTCAACAACTGGATAAAACTGCCTTCCTACCGTCTATGTAAATGTATGACTCATTGAAATCCATGAGCTTCTTCAATCAATACACTCCTGGCAAACTGTTAAGACATACTCATTAAACCTTATATGAAATGTCCATTTCTGAGGGGGGAAAATTTAGAGAACTCCATTAAAATAAATTCATTATTTTCCCTGTCTTCATTAATATGACCCTTGGAGATCATATGGATAATATTGTTCTCTAAAAGGGGAGTTGGCTCAAAACCTGAGGAGTAATTGAACTGCATGAGCTCTAAGCTGAATAACCAAAAGTAAATTCCAAAGAAAGATGGAGAGAAAGTCAGCCAGATGACAAACAATTCTGACCTGAAATATAAATATATGTCAGAAAGATTATGTATAAGGGTTCATTTCAGGGGAATGAGAGCAGTACACAAGAATTTTGGCAAAGTGAATGATCCAAACCAAGACGTTTATAATACATGGAGAAAGCTGTCGATTTGCATTCCCATTCATCTCATTAGTACTTGCTTGCCTGCTGAATGCAGACGCTGTTGAAAGTGGATCTCACCGAGAACCACTACACACTTGTAGCCAATCAGCAGTCAGGGGTGTGTCCACTCATGATGGGGGAGGATAGAGATCGAGCAAGAGGGAGATTTGAATAAAAACTGTAGAAAGAGACATTACAAAAAAAGAAAAGGTCAGAGGAATATCATTAGAAAAAGAAAGGCTACGATCAGGCAGGAGCTTTAGAACCCGTGTTGATATTAGAAAGGCTTTCCAGCACTGGAAGGCCTGAAAATGGGTGCCAAGGTTGAGCTGTTTCTGCTCCATTCATGAGTAACATTGGTTTTAACATTGGTTAAAAAGAACCAAGATATGTTGTTGTAATGTTAGCTATAGTGACAAGACAGTGTCATTGAGTGTCATTGTTTGTCTGAACTCTTGCTTACATATACTCTTGTGTACTGTATGTTAATTTTTTGTTCTTATGATCTGAGGTTCTCAAAATCCCCTTAGTATGATGCATTAGAACATATGCATCAGAATTCCCAATTATTATGATAATCAGACTTTTTGAATCCGAATGCCATAGAATATAGAACAAGATGTTCTAAATACTTTTGAACATGGCACATTAAGAGCAGTCTTTTCAATTCCTGGAAAAGAAAGTACAAAACAAAACTAATTCTTTTTAAAGTATTCTGAAAATTATGAAGAACACAAAAGTTTCACCTTTTCACCTTTTAATAAGCAAGAGCTGCTTTATTTAGAAACAAAAATCCAGCTATTGAGCAGAATAATTAGCTTAGTTACCGTACTGCTGAATGACCTTTCATGCAGCTTTAATGTTAGGTTAATGATTTTAAAATTGCAGAATAGTGAAAGAGAGCGACATGTTCTTTCTAAAGAGATCTGGCTGTTCGACAGTTGTTCACTTTCTATTTGTGCTTTTTTATGACGAGCTCCATGACAGGCTTCAATAATTCAGTCTAATGGATCTTGATGTTTTCTTCACTAAACCCAACTGCTCATTTGAGATCTGATAGTGGGATCTCCTCTCTAAAGTTGTGCTGTGAGGGACAGATTAGTTATGGTTCTGGGTCTCAGACGGGACCACAATATCCCGAAATCCTCACACTTTCTGTCTGGGGTTCTGAGGCATTGCCACCAGACAGACAATCACAAGACAAGCTCCTATCACACCAGCGACGGCGAGCTGCAACACAACTCATGTAAGAGGAGAAAAACATTGCTTTTCTCAAGAGCGTGCAGCCCATTTCCCCAAAGCTCTAACCAAGCCTGTTTTTATATGCAATCGAGAGCTGAGAGTCACCCTCTGCTCTGCCTGACAATCAGACGACATGCCATGGAGAGGAGTGGCCCCTTGTGTTTTCTTCTCTAACGAGAAGACATATACACCCAGCCCTCCTATGTAGATACATCTCATTTTCTCCGTCTTTTCTGCATATTCTTCTTTTGCATGTCATGAATATATTTTCATTGACAGCTGAGAATGTTTTTCATAAACACTTTTTGTTATATTGGTTGAAACTCTCTTCACATCCTGATAGCAATCAATAATAGAAGTGGTCTAAATATTGAAATAATAATAATAATAAACAAAATACATACAGTATATCCTCTGTGAAAGTCTCAGAACAACAACAACAACAACAAAAATCATCCAATCACTGCATTGGGTGGCAATTCTATGCATTTTCTATGGCAACACTATCAACGTTGAAATTAATCTGCAGCAGTCAGGTGGGACAAGTAGAGCTCTGTAAGTTGTTTACATTGTGCTTTGATTGCTCATCTTGTGACGCTTTGCAGTCTTTGCTTTGTGCGTTCATTTGTGTTTTGAAGGAAGCGTGGCTTTGGAGACGCTCTGGAGGGAGGGTGGAATCTTATGGTTTCAAAGCTAGATTGCTATTGCTAGCCTCTCTGAAACTGCCTACCCTAGCTTTAGGTTAAACTCTTTTAATAGGGCTGAGGAATGTTCCAGAATTAATGCATCTATTAATGGATCACAAACTATTAGTAGTTTCCTCATGAGAATACACTTAAGCCACGGCTCATGTTCCCCAGAACCTCAAAGAGAACGTCTCAGCAGGCAGAATACTTAAGTTGTCTAGTATAATTATTCGGACTGTATATAGCTTACAGTAGGGCCCAAATTCTGAGACCATTCATGAAAATGCTTCTATTCTGCATTTTTCTACTTTAATACAATATTTCATTACACTGCCGTTCAAATGTTTGGGGTCAGTAGGTTTTTAAAAGAAGTCTCAGAACGGCTACATTTATTTGTTTAAAAATACAGTAAAAACAGTAATATTGTGAAATATTATTATTTAAAATATTTTTTATTTGAACACATTAAAAATGTAATTTATTCCTCACTCCAGTCTTCAGTGTCACATGATCCTTAAGAAATCATTCTAATATGCTGATTTGCTGCTCAAGGAACATTTCTTTTTATTATCAATGTTGAAAACAGTTGTGCTGCTTAATTTTTTATTTATTTTTTTTTTGGCAGAAAGCATCTTTTTTTTAGCATTCTTCAAAGTTTTTGAAATATATACTTTTTTTGTAACAACATAAATGTCTTTACTCAGTTTTGACCAATTTATTGCCTCTTTTTCTGAAAAAGTATTAAAGGATCAGTTCACTTTCAAATGAAAATTATCCCAAGCTTTACTAGGTGTGCTAGGTGTATATGACTTTCTTCTTTCTGGTGAACACAATCTGAGAAATATTAATAATTATCCTGAAGCATTCGTGCTTTATATTGGCAGAGAGCGGGACCAACGAGTATGAGCTGAAGAAAGTGCTTCCATCTACATCGATCCATCATAAACGTGTACTCCACATGGCTCCAGTGTTAATAAAGGCCTTCTGAAGCGAAGCGATGCATTTGTGTAAAACAAATCCATATTTAACAAGTTATGAAGTAAAATATCTAGCTTCCGCCAGACCATACGAAGAAAGTGTAAAACTCTTGCAGTTCAAAAAGCTTACACTACGTCCTATGCCTTGCCTATTCAACTTACCGAAAAAGACAGTTTACACTTTCTTCATAACTTCAATACAGAAGGCGTTCTGATGGAAGCTAGATATTTTACTTCGTAACTTTTTAAATATGGATATTTATTTTTACACAAACACATCGCTTCGCTTCAGAAGGTCTTTATTAAACCCCCAAAGCCATGTGGAGTACATTTATGATGGATGGATGTAGATGGAAGCTTTTTCTTCAGCTCATACTCGTTGATCCCGCTCACTGCCATAATAAAACTCGGATGCGTCAGGATATTTATTAATATAAAAGTAAGTCAAAGATTGAGCTAATTTTCATTTGAAAGTGACCTAATCCTTTAATAAAAAAATCTTATTGAGCACAAACTTTTAAGAAATACTATAACAATTTGAGCTGTAAATCTGAACTGAAAAATGAACATTTTAGAACTGATGATCATGTTCCAAAGTTTTTGTGCTTCAATGGAAGCAAGAAAATCTGAATGTCGGTACAAAAGAGACACATGATCAATGTCACTAATTTACTTACTGTACATTTGATAAGTGACTCAGTTACTTATTTTTTCCCATTAGAGGGGAAAAACAAAACAGAAAAAAAAAATGTATGCCGCTCACAATATCTCTGGTCAGGAAAAAAACATTTAATCATCATTCCCAGAGGCCTTTCACAAATGAGTTTTATCATCAGACCTAAAAACAAAACAAAAGAAAACAACGCAAGATTCTGAGAAAACAACTTATTCTCGTTCTCAACATAAGACCAATAAATAAATAAATTAAAAATTATAAAAGGGGTGGCATTCAGCTTCGTTGAGCATTTTTGAGAGTCACAAAACATTGTTTACTCATCTTTATGAAAGACTGAATAACAATAGTTCATTATATTGTTCAAATAATGTAAAAATTGGAATGAAATCTGATGGCTTTCCTTTTTTTCTAAACTTTCTTTGTAAAGAATGGTACATGGGCTGGTACATAGGGTATTTCTGTGGTCGAAGGGTTTGACCTATAGAAATAGGTTTTGCTCAGTAGAAACCACAATTAGAGCAGACATTACTCATACCTCAATGGCACTTCCCCAAACACTGCAAATTTAGCTGTGGATGTGGACTGTAGCCCTTAATAAACCCACCACAATGACACCCTCGGCCCCCACAAGTGTCAGAAACCAGAAAACAAAATGTGTGCACTCTCTAGTTTATGCCACAATTCTTGATTAAAAATGATGTGAGGTGTCACCTCACAACCAGTGCTGGAGTGGACCCTCACAAACCTTACACCTTGTTACCACCTTGTTATCACCTCACAGCGCCTGTAGCCTGCAGCTTCCCCATGTATGAGCTGCTGTCTCCGGCACGGCTACTGAGAGCTGGATCTGGACTGAGCCTGGAGCAGATGGAACCGCGTATGTGTGTGTGTGTTTGTGTGTGTGTGTGTGGCTGACTGACTGACGAGTCATCTGGTTGACTGAGCCTCAACATGTCCATTTCAGTCCTTCAGACTAACCCACACATATGAATTTACTCTCTCACACACACATAACGGGTAACAGGTTTGAAAAGAGCTCTAGAGGTTTGCTGCAGTAAACACAGCAAGTGTCTACAGTCACAGTTTCAAGATAAACTACTGCCTTAAAGAAAATGTGACCAAAGAAAGGTCTATAAATATGAATCCCAGAAAAAAATTTAAATAAATAAAAAATAATGCACTGCTTTTGCTTAATCTTTTTATCTTCTTTTTCCCATATCAGTATGAATAGTACATTACTCCTAATTCAATCAGATTGATCAATCACTGTCTGATGAGTAAATTGAAAATAGCATACTACCACACCACTTCTACTATTTCTTCCATATCTTATCATATTCATAGTACACTATGGCGAATTCAACAGTGATCAATCACATGGCATTTATGGCTTAGGTGATTCGCTATAACTGTATTTTTCTTCTCATATCAGAGCACAGCCAATCAAATGAGCCATAAATGCAATGTGATTAATCTGGTTGAATTCCGAACAGCATACTATGCATATTATATAAAGATATGGCAGAAATAGTAGGATTAGTGGGGTATGCTATTCCGAATTTAGCCTGTGTTTTAGAATTCATTTATTTAATTAGAATACATAACTACCTTTGAATGTCCGTCAGCAGAGAAACATGCTTCTTGCCAGCATGACGGTGTAGTTCTGACATTTACCAGCAGGGGGTAACTGCCTTAACCAGCCTAACCTATTATGCATTGATTTGATTACATGGAGTGGGTGGGGTTTATGACTTATACTGCAGCCAGCCACCCGGGGGTGATAGAAATGCTTTGGCCTAACCTTGACCACCTGCTATTACCAGACAAAACAAACAAACAAACAAAAAACCTGCCAGTTATGTTCATCAGGAAGATATTGCATGGCTTCAAAAGACTTGAAATATAACAAGTCGAGGCTATATTTTCATGTCAATTTTAAAGTGTTTTGCATAACTTTTAAGGCTTTGAAAGCTGCGCCACACATTGTAACTTCATGGAAAGAACGAGTAGTACATTATTCACAATTTTCCCTTTTGTGTTTCACAGAAGAAAGCAAGTCATGTGGGTTTGAAACGATATGAGAGTGAGTAAATGATGATGAGAAATGTTCATTTTTGGGTAATCCTTTTAACGTTAACTTCACTTCAACACATTTCATTCTTCAGAGTTTTACTTTGAAAGTTTTGAGAATTCATTTTTGTAAATAACATAAAACAGTAGGAAGATGACTGTACTTTTGATGCCAAGACCAGAGAGATATCGTCATACATGAGATGTGTTCATATCACCCATTGTGACAGTCAACATGTAGGACAGAGAGAGATAGTAGATAAATATTGGAAAATTATATTTTCCACAAAAATATTAAGCAGTACAACTGTCTTTATATATATAAATTAGAAAAGATTCTTGAGCAGCAAATCAGCATATTAGAATGATTTCTGAAAGATCATTTGAGTAATGATGCTGAAAATTCAGCTTTGACATCACAGGAATAAATTAAATTTATTCAAATAAAACAGTTATTTTAATTTGTAATATTATTTCACAATATTACTGTATTTTTGATCAAATAATTGCAGCCTTGGTGAGCATACAGCTTCTTCAAAAACTCTAAACTTAAAAAATTATTAGATTAAAATATTATATTTAATCACTTTGTTTATATGTACCAATTAAAAAAAATACTCCATTAAATATAAATCATCATAAAATTTTATAGCTGTAAACAAGAGACTGCAGCAAATATCATTTTTTGTATTTCCATTTGCTCCAATAGCAAAAGAAGAAATCTTTGAAAAAGTCTTCATGACTTTGCAAATCCAGTAAAGTTTTTGTTCATATTTTCATTAAAAAAAAAAAAGTAATACACATTTATATTTGAAATGTTGATAACTGTGGAAATGCGTTATCTTCTCAGTCTGTGGAAAGGGTCCGTTCGACCAGATGAAGATGTCTTGGTAGACACCATTGTTAACAATGGATTTGGGTGTGCCTTGATGTCTTCCCAGCTCTGTATACTTCTAATGAAAGCAGCATTTTTCCGGACACAAGCACTGACTGACTAACAGACGGATTGACTGACTGTGCAGCAAGGCAACTCTGCCTCTCTCACTTTCTTCCCCTGTCTCTGAATAGACATGGTGTGTATTTCAGCAATTTTCAGGAAGTGAGGTGCTAGGGCGGGTATGTTAATTTGCCAAGGCAATTAACACTTAACACCCAGAGGACATTTAACTTTCTGGGTATATTAATTATGCACTTTGTACATACTAAAATATCCTCTTATCCTTAAGAAAATGTACTAATTAGGCCCAAAATACAGCAGAAAGTTGTTGTTGTAGCAGAAATGTTGAAAATAAAATATTTGAAAGTAAGCCAAGAGTGTCGTCACACCAGCCTGTTCTAAAGGCATCTCTCCTTCATTTTCTGTCGTTTATTTCTCTTAGTTTCTCTCCAGTCTTGCACACATGAACATGATGCAACCTGTTATTTAATATTCATAAATCTCTGGAACATTGAATGGTGCATTAAAGCAATAGTTAAGCCAAAAGTAAGTTTAAGTTGAAGCACTACAATTAATACTGGAATCAAATAAAAAACTAAAACTGAAATAAAATCAAATTAAACTTAAATGGTAATATTTAAAAAGAACAAAAATTAATACAAATTACAAAAAGCACATACAATACCAAAAAAATTAAAACTGAAAATATAAAAATAAAAGTATATATTATTTGGGACCCATGTTGCTTCATGGTTGTTTATATATATTTGATTC
Organism: Elopichthys bambusa; assembly: GCA_037101425.1. Classification (NCBI taxonomy): domain Eukaryota; kingdom Metazoa; phylum Chordata; class Actinopteri; order Cypriniformes; family Xenocyprididae; genus Elopichthys; species Elopichthys bambusa. The sequence goes on from CM074443.1 coordinate 23,921,327, forward strand.
TTTGGAGGAGTAAAAAAATAACAAATGATGACTCAGAATATAGTGCTTTATACCAACTTTTGTCCTTTAGGCATGACAAACATAATTAGAAACTGTTGTTTTATGGAAAAAAGTTTGCATTCAAAAAATTAGCTTTCCCTCTCTCACACAAACTCTTTCTCTCCTGATTTTTCCTGTCATGTTGTCAATTGGCCAGACTGTTTCCTACACAATTTTTTTTAATAAAGCACACAGCACTTGCCTGTGCAACAGGAATAACACTTCATTAAACATTACTATCTTACACAAACACACTGCAATTAATCACCACTTCTGGTAGTTCACGTCATGCAACAGCAAAATACCAGGTTTTCTGTCCAGAACTACTCTGTAAATGAATGCCTTATAACAAGAGTTGTGGACAGATCTGCAAATGAACACGGCTCCATCATGTCAATGCTAAGCAGGACAGTTGAACACGGCTCCATCATGTCAGTGCTAAGCAGGACAGTTAAGAGACGGACTCACAGAGTGACTGACTGAGATCCCTTTAAAGTAAATCATAATAGGCTGCAATAACTGTTTTAATGGCAGGACCGAGCTCAGCCTGTGGGTGTTTTCTGGGGTGATGTAACATGTAGGACATATTTTGAAACATAAGGAGAAATCTCTGAAACAGGAAGTGTTTAAACAGCAACACGCCAGTTGAAGCTGTTTTACTAAAGCATATTAGTCTGAAACTTACATTTAATTTAAAGGTCATGTAAGTTTTTTTGTTTTGTTTTTTTCTAAAATTGCTGCAAGTTGGGGTTGTTTTATCAATGTATTCACATATTTGCTACCACAGAGAATGATGGGGAAAGTCTATCTACTTATACACCAGCTAAATGAGTAGTATTTTCCAGCACATTACTTCACTAACACAAAATGTGTACAAACTAAACTGTAGTTTTGTATTATGATCAACAACAATTTGCTTCTTTCACAATACTTGACATCAACTGACACACTTCCAAGTCAAAAAAGTAAAAGCCAGAAGTGAGTTCACTGGTAACTATGACATCATAGTGCCACATGCATCTGTCACTTATATGAGTTCATCTAAAAAAAAAAAATAATTTCAACATGAATTGAAAGCATTGTAAGTCCATTTTATGTTTTAAATGGCCTATAATGCCCCTTTTACAAGATGTAATATTAGTCTCTGCAGAATGTGTCTGTGAAGTTTCAGCTCAAAATACCCCACAGATAATTTATTATAGCTTGTCAAATTTACCCCTATTTGGGTGTGAGCAAAAACACGCCGTTTTTGTGTGTGTCCCTTTAAATGCAAATTAGCTGCTGTTCCTGGCCGCTTTCCAGAAGAGGGCGGAGCTTTAACAGCTCACGTTTTGGTTGCTCATCAACAACAAAGCTGGAGAATCTCACGCAGCCAAAATGACGATTGTCAGTGACGGTGTTCAGCCTTACACATTTCAAACCAGAGTTGGATGATGATGTAGAGACTCTGATGTAGAGATGAAGAAGTTACAACTTTAAAAATGCAACTGGACATTTCTGAGCGATTCGTGGATAAATGTATGTAGTTGCTGTGAAGTAGATTCAACTCATCGACTAACAAGTCCGGCGTTAATATGACGGCATGGTAACAACACTCTACTACATCACGGCCTCACCCCCTTTGCTGCGTGTTCTCAGGGCAAGTTTTATGTAAATTTTAGGGTTAGTGATGTCATTAACCTGGAAAGAAGCTCATTGTAGTCACTACCAGCCATTTGTTGTAGTCCTTAAACAGAGAATTGTTTAAGAGAAAATATCTCCCTTTGCATTGAACTAATGTAACTGTCGTTGTTTATGCTCAAACAGCAACGTTACACACTAACTAAAGTTAAAAAAGTCAAATCATAATCAACCACCCCTTTAAGAGCCTTCAAAAAGTAAATTAATAAATAAAAATACATGCATACACACATGCATACAGAAAGAAAAAAGAATACAAAGAAACAAACAATTGAACAAAAGTAACATATTACAAAATAATGAAATTATTTTTTTTTTTTCGAAAATGCAACAACTTTTGAATGGCCATCAATGGAAATGGAGAACCAAAATGGTGTAGTTGCAGCATCTGCCAGCAGGTGCTAACTGGACGATGCTAATAAGTCAAACCTTAAAACTTTGCTGTAAACAGTAAAAAAGCTTCTGGAGAGCAGCCATCATTTTTCACATTCAGGTTTGCTGACATATTTTTGGATGGGAGTTTTTTGGAGAGAGGCCGTGTGGTTTAAGTTAGCAAAATATCAAAATGACTGAAATCATGTATAGCACCGAGTCTGCTGAGAACTTGTCTCTTGTTAAAGTTAGTGGATTTGACACAGCTGTCTGTTGGGAGTGAATGTATTAGATATTCATTCACATCATTATGAAGACCTTCCATTTCAACATGAGTGTAGATGGCAGATGGTCCTTTCTCACAAAAATGATGCTCTCCTCTTCAGTTCTGTTGACATTGACAAATTCCACCTGAAAATCAGGTCTGGAGACCATTGTTCTGGTCTTCTCTCAAAAATATATTCATATATAACAGAAGTAGGTTGGTACTCCTTACGGAATTGTAAGCATCCGCTCATGGAGTGAGAGATATCCTTGCGATTTCCAGGGATGAGTTCTAAACTTAGAATATCCATTTACAATTCCAGTCAGCGCAATGGCTGACGTGGGGATCGCCTGAGGGGACAAAAAGTCTGTCTTATTCTTTGTGTCTTCAGCCAAGGTCAAAGTTCAGGTTTATTTATGTAGTAGCGCTCAATTCATCTGTGCTGTTTACTCTCGGGCAGCCCTGGACACAGTCACAGTGTGAGATACGGTCAGAGGTACATCGTCTCACCGCCGAGGTTGTTTGTCCAGAGCAGGTGGCTGTGTCAATCACTCAAGAGAACGGGCTCAAGCTAACAAAGAAGAGACGACTGGCTATGATTGAGTTTATTTTAAATGACCAGGACATAAGAGTATGTGAAAGTTCTTTATTGATTCAAAAAATATTTTCCATTACACTGTGTAAGGTTCTAATCTAAAGTTTAAAAGTTTATTTACCTACTGTACAATTATTTCCCATGTACATAAATATTTATATATGCCCAAATTCGGATCTGCTTTTCACTGCCAGGGTATGTTTAAGATGAAAACACAGCCAAACGTTCTGAAGAAAATTGCTTACTAGCCTACGGAGACTAATTTGCAGAGCCGTAGCCTATGTGAACTAACATTCTGTGGGATGGGAATAAGATAGTACAGAATATGGGGCAAGTTGAAAAGGGATGTTTCAGGGCCACCCATACATACAGTATGAATACAATTTTAGCAGTAAACAAATTTTTTACCCATGAACAAAAAATGAAAAATGTAGCTTAATTCTCATTATTTTCATTTCTTAAACAAAGTGGAAAAAAAATCAAACAACAAATAGTTCTCGTTCCTCTTTTTCAAATGAGGTACTTCAGATAAGTGTTATGGTTTCAGGCTTTGTTCTTTGTTCAATTCGCACTATCAAAATGAACCAAATGAAAAGTTGGCTTCAAACTTTCATTTTTTAGAATAATTCACAAGCGGATAATTGTCACTCCGTTTAATTTTCGATTATACAAGTTTGGGCTGTTGCGTCCGAATCTGAATTTTGAACAAACATAGAAAATGACTCATTGTTCTGATTTTCCATTTATATAATTAGCGCTCGCGGGTGGATCGTACCAACAGTACCTCCGGGGGTGGAGCGGAGTGTTCATGTATTCACCCAGAACGCTGTAGCGTTATGTATAGATGGCACGTCTGGGAACGCAATAATTTAGCACCTGCCCTACACTATACAGTATGTTGAGCGGTTCATAGAGTTTTACTTTGGACTTGGACTTAAGTAGCATATAAAGAATACGGTGCTTAACTCAGTAAAGTTGGCAATATATTTTCACGTAATAATGACTTAGTTTCTCATAATAATGAAAAAATGTCTCGTAATAATGACTTAACATCTCATAATAACGAGAAACTTCCTCATAATAATGACTTATTTTCTTGTAATAATGAGAAACTTCTACACATGCGCAAAGCAGCGGAGCAGAAGGGCGTGACACGCTAGCGACATCCGCTGGTCAAATCTCAGCAAACATAGCACATTCTGCAAAAGTGTAATCTATACCATTAAATAACATTATTGATAAATTATAAATTAATTTATAATTTATGTTATTTAATGATATAGTTTGCACTTTGTAGATTACACTGACTTTAACGAAAACAACTGTTTTGCAGAACGTGCCATGTTTGCTGTGTTCTCGCATTTTCACGGCTTTTACCAGCGGATGTCACTAGCGTGCTCAGCTGCTTTGCGCATGCGTATACGTTTCTCGTTATTATGAGAAACTAACTTATTATTATGAGAAAGTTTCTCATTAGGCTCATATTGAGGAAAAATAGGTTGTAGCTCTTTGTCTACGTTACTGTGATTGGAAAGAGATGTCATTTGTGTTTTTAAAAACGTTTAGCTCAGGAGTTATTGATCCAGGAAGTTCCAATCTGTGACTATATTGCCAACTTTACAGAACACTGAGTTATACACTGACCGTATTCTTTATATGCTAGCCTACTTAAGTCCAAGTCCAAAGTAAAACTCTATGAACCGCTGAACGTACTGTACATATAGTGTAGGGCAGGCGCTAATGTGAACTGCTTGGCCAGTGCCATAGATCTATAACGCTACAGCGCTCTGGGTGAATACATGAACACTCCGCTCCACCCCCGGTACTGGTGGTACGATCCACCCGCGAGCGCTAATTATATAAATGGAAAATCAGAATAATGAGTCATTTTTTATGTTTGTTCAAAAATCAGATTCGGACACAACAACCCAAACTTGTAGACTCGAAAATGAAACTGTTACAATTCTCTGTTATGAATTATTCTAAAAAATGAAAAAATGAAAGTTTGAAGCCAACTTTTAATTTGGCTCATTTTGATGGTGCGAATTGAACAAAGAACTGCAAAGCGTTACACGGACCCAGGGTTCTTTACAGCACAAAAATATATATATTTTTTTTTTAAGAAAACTAGAATATTATCCCCCGGTTTCACAGACAAGGCTTAAGCTAGTCCCAGACAAGCATGTTTGAGCTGTTTTAACTGAAAGCAAGTTTAACTGATATGTCTTAAAGTATGTCAGTGCCATTGTTTCGTCTCAAGATGTACACCAGTAATGTTTTTTTTTTTTTTTTTTTTTTTTTTTTTGTAAGGCATGTTTATAAAAGCTACTTAAAGGATTAGTTAACTTTCAAATTAAAATTTCCTGATAATTTACTCACCCCCCATGTCATCCAAGATGGCCATGTCCTTCTTTCTTCAGTCCAAAAGAAATTAAGGTTTTTAATGAAAACATTCCAGTATTATTCTCTTTACAGTGGACTTCAATAGACCCCAAACATTTGAAGGTCAAAATTACAGTTTCAGTGCAGCTTCAAAGGGCTTTAAACGATACCAGACAAAGAATAAGGGTCTTATCTAGTGAAACGATCTGCCATTTTCTAAAAAAAAAAAAAATGAAAATGTATATGCTTTATAAACACAAATGATGCAAGTGCTTCCGCCAGACCGCATTCTTCGCCGTGTTCATTCCGTAATTTGAAAGTTTTTTGAAGAATATGGAAGGCGGTCTGGCGGAAGCACTTGCGACACCGCAAATATGCAAATAAGAACAGTAATCCAGGGTTTAGGAATGTACAATGTGAAATGTCATCTTAACACCCAGGATTAATTGTTAACCCAGGGTAACTTATGAGCAGTGTGAAACCCAGGATTCCGTTTACCCAGGGGTTTAATGACCCAGGGTTAAAAGCCCTATAGAAATGTAAAAAGCTGCTACATGATTAAACAAGCTAAAACCTGGTGAGCTGCCTTGCTGTCTGTTGCCTACATAGGACACTTCCTTCTAAAGCAGCATCCAATTCCTAACTGAAATGGAGCTTCAGAAGCGACTGATTTGGAATGTTCTACAAAGGCAGCCTTTGTAGAGTGTTCCAAATTGGTCACATATGAGGTTTTGTGTTTGATCATCTACAAAAATTAAGGCAGATGCAGGCCAACAACTTGTTTTTTACTTTTACTTTATTTTTGTTGCAGAGGAGAGGCGTAATGAAAGGCGAGGGGTAAATGCCTGTCCTCTATCCACTGCTGGAGGTGCTGTGTGGAGGAGACACATGCTGACACAAGCTGCCTGCCACAGAGACACACTGAGCCCGGTCTGTTCAGCAGCGGATGGGCACCTCAGTTGGGTGCCTGATTAGAAATATGGTTAATTTTCAGTAAAATCTGGCTCCCTCTTAGACAGCTAAAACAGAGCTAACACACAGTAATGGGACGACCCCAACAGCTGAGTAATGGGTGGGACAGTTTGAGTTTTACTTGTGTAGAATGTACATTGATGGACATATGGGTAGGTGCTGAAGAACAGGCGCAGGAGTCAATGTTCGGTCACTGACAGAAGGCAAAGACCTCAGAAACTCTGAGTATGCACAAAATGATGGTACAAATTAAAAGAAGATATGCTAACCAAACAAATATAGGTACTTCAAAAGCATTGCTAACATGTTACATCATTCTGCTCCTCTTAAGATGTATGACTAATGTCAGATTAAATGTTTATGTTTTAAAGTAAATGTGTATAGCAGATCAGAAAACCGTTTTGCACATTCATTCTTGCTGACATCAGGTTGGATGATATGTCTTTGGAGGAGATGTATCATCAGCAAAACAGCTGGAATCACTTATATCACCTTTAACCTCGAAAACAATGTATTTCTGCAACTTTTAATAGAGATAGCGAGAAAAGGAGAAACAGGGGGAAACGGGATTTGGAAAGAATGCAATAAAATGCTGCTCTTTTTAACTTTCTATTCAACAAAGAATCCTGAAAAAACACACACAAATATATCCACAAAAATATTAAGCAGCACAACTTTTTTCAACATTGATAGTATAATAAAAAATGTTGGTAACACTTTATAATACTACACAGGAACAAATGAGTAACACACTATTAACACTCTAGTAACTATTTTTTTTTTTTTTTTTTAACAATATCACTGTATTTTGATCAAATAAATGCAACCTTGGTGACACTTCTTTCAAAAACATTTAAAATTCTTACCAAACCCAAAAGTTTGAATGACAGTGTTGTAGAACATGTTGCATTGTTGGGTTAGCACCTGATGATTGAATCAGTGTCAACTGTTGATGTCAACTGCTGATAGTTTCACATTTGTGACCATCTGCTGCCCATAATAAAAAGCGCCACACTTGAGTTTGGCAGAACAACTAGAGCAAAGAGCCAGAACAGAGTCACCTTAAAGGGATAGTCCACCTAAAGGAACAGTCTGTCATTATTTACTCACCCTCATGTCATTATTTTATATTGGGACACAAAAGGAGAAGTTTTGAAGAATTTTTACGCTACTCTTCAACATACAACACAATGAAAATGTTCCATGGATGTTAAAGACTCTTTGTGGAACTATTGATTCCAATAAAGACCATTTTTAGGAGAGTACAAATCAAACATGGACATCAAATGGTACCATATTTAAACCTGCAACTGAGAAGATTTCTTGTTAATAACAACCTAAATAAGTCTTTTCTAAACAAAAAGCTATTGTTTCAGCAGACCTGGAAAACAGCATAAAATTGTATAGGTTACTTTTATGGTGGTTTTTAGGGTGGCTTGACAAATATGGAACTGTAGATATTCTCCAAAATCTCTACTTTTGTGTTCTACTGATAAAACAACAGCACGCGGGTTTGGCAAGCACGACATGAGGGTAAATAATGACAGAATTTTCATTGTTGGCTGAACTATTCCTCTAATCACCCGCAGCAGAGATCTGTGAACGCAGGAGAAAGGCAAGTAAGAGGTGAAGAGGAGAGGAGAAAAGGGCTGAGAAGCGCCTGGTCGCAGACATGATTCCCCAGCTTTTCTTAATTACATTGTGCAGTACAACGTGAAAAGGTGTCAGATAGCCAGAGAAGCAGATCTGTCCTAATGAATGAAAACAGATGGACTGGACTGCAAGTTGCAGAGACTGCCAAGAGATTTGGGGAGGCGTAGAGAAAGAGGGAATACTAAAGAACATATACAATATGAGAATAAGAATGAGGACGAATAGACAGAAAATGAGCAAGAAAATAAGAGGGGGGAGGGGGGGTTGGAATAAAATGGAGAACATGTTCAGTCTCATGAGAATATCCCAACAGAATATGGAAACAATACCAGATCCCTGAGCCTCTAGGCAAGAGAGTCACCTCAAAAACATGCATTGAAGGAATACAAAGTGATGAAGGTGATGGAGTGGATAAAGGACTAAGGGACAGAGGGCGTGAGTCAGAGAGCGGCAGAAGAAAAGCAGCCCCTGAGAATGAGGGAGGAGTGTGAGCGAGGGGCGTCAGCGATGTGAATTAGCTGTAGTTGGGTGACTGCAGGGATTAAGACACCCGGAGAAATGGAGCTGCTGTTTAGATGAGGATATAGTATTTTGACAGCATGATCCTTCATGGCCCAGCTCCCGAAACATGCACATACACACACGGTACTATTGAATTTCAATGATTTGCCTGTGTAGATCTGGAGACACGCTCTGCCTGCCCTGCAGTGTTCTTTTACATATTAGTGGTGTTTTCCTTGTGAATGACTCATTCTCATTCACTTTCATGCAATGACATATGTTACCTTCATTGAAGACTCTTCCTGCCTTCAAAGACTGACAAGGCTGCACCTATTTGATCAATAATACAGTACATAACAGTAATATTGTGAAATATTATAACATTCATTCAACATCTTTCTATTTAAAACATCCGTTTAATATCTAAAATTATATTAAATACAAATTTAATATAAAATATTAAGATTATGAAATAATTAAACTATTACATAAAAAGCTTACAATTTAAAATAGCTGTTTTCTATTTTAATATACTTTCAAATGTAATTTATTCCTGTAAGGGCAAAGCTGAATTTTTCAGCCAATTACTCCAGTCTTCAGTGTCACATGATCCTTCAGTGTCACATGATCCTTTATGAAATCATTCTAATAGAAATAGAAATCTATTGCAATATTATAAATGTATTCACTTTTGATCAATTTAATGCATTCTTGCTGAATATTTTTCTACAAACATTCAAAGCTTGTCTTGACAAAATTGTCTTTTTTTTTCTCGATAAAATTATAGTCATATGTATCTCTTTACATTTACATTTAGTCATTTAGCTGATTACTTTTCTCCAAAGCGACTAGTAGAATGAGAGTAGTAGAAGCAGTCGAATCAACATGAGAACAATCCAAAACAGTACGTAAGTGCCGTGTCAAGTCACAGTTTCATTTTTAAATTCAGTTCATTTCAATTCACTTCCTTACTGTAATTTGAATTGCAATTCTGTATCCTGTCTGCTGCTTTCAAATTCAGGGTTTAGCTATTCTCAATTCAACAGCTCTTAAAAGTATAAAATTAACCTTCAGTTAAAACCTTTTGACATCACAGCTCAGTATAGTCGCTAGTGAAGGGTTTGGGACTGTTTAATGGCTGGTTGACTTTCACAGTTCTTTCACCATTCGCAGGTGTGGCAAAAAAAAAAAAAAGAAAAGGAAAGAAAAGAAAAGAAAAGAAAGAAAAGGACCCTGGGCAGGGGGATCTATCAAGACTCATTTGGCAGCAGTTAATTCTTCCAGCGCCTAGTAAAACAATGCAGATGCAGCCTGGGTAAAGCAGAGAGCAGGTAAGACAGGTCATTCGTCTCTAGACTGTGCCGCAACCAATCAGTGACTGATTGAAGTGATCTGTGCCTAATGCCACCTTGAACCATCAGAAAAGACTGAACTACGGTAAATGGCCCATTTACTTCTGAACAGAAGCTTAGATGCAAATCACAGCTCTGAGCTCAATAATACCATCAGATACTGGGACAAGGAAGAGACAAGGTCTAAGGGAGAGATCACAGACATGCTCATAGTTTACTAAGATGCAGAAGTGTTTACACCTAGACAGTTAGCATGCAACAAAAATCTATTGTACAGAAAAGAAAAAAGAAAAGAGAAAAAAAAAACTTTAGGAATCTTTACAGTAGGTGTACAACAGCTTTTCACTGGGCCAGTGCCATCAAAGGGACACATGTACACCTTACCCACCTGTAAAGGGTGCTTGTTATTTCCTTAAGGGTACTTAGTATCTTAAGATATTAATAGGTTCTCTTTAATGGTAGATAAGGTGTACATAGATAAGATAAAGGTGTACCTTTGGGGTACTGCCCAATTGATAAACTAAAGGTAGCATTTTTGCATATTTTTTTTCCTTACAGTGTAACCCCTTCTGTTCTACTCACACCACTCTGAGCAGGATTCGAACTAGTGTTTCTGGCATGGGAGGCGGTCGTGCTAACATGCTAAAGACTGCAGCCTCATTCACCAGGGAGCCTCTTGAGGCCAGGGAGTGAGGTTTACTCAAACATCTCTTACAAGCTGCCCCCGTTACAAAATTCTGGGTTAAAAACAACCCAAGTTGGGTTGAAAATGGACAAACCCAACGATTTAATTGTTTTTAACCCAGCATTTTTTAGAGCGATGACGCACCAATCTGACATTCATGAAGTTATTTTCATACTCATACCAAGGTCCTGAGTACTACAAGTTTTCGCTGCTATTAACCAGCAATAACAAACTGGTATTTTACACCAACACCTTCAGGTTTTTTTTATTTTTTTATAATGGGGTGTTTCAGATATATATATATATATATATATTTTTTTTAAATGATAAAAAAAGGGGTATTGGCAGTAATATGTATGTTAGGTATGAAGTCGGGCCTCGTAGGCGGCACTGCTGATACAGAGACTCCATAGATCCCTTTCTGTGCTTCATTTGCTCAGCTCATTAAATATTGAGCAAGTGGCAGATTTGTGTGATTGCCAATAAAATGGCTCCCTTACACTGTGAAATGCCTGGAAGCGTGCAAAACACCACACACACACACACACACACACACACACACACACATAAGCATGCAATTATATCCATCCTTCCATTATAAGACTCAAGGACTGTATTTTCACATTTAACTTTATCCACTGGTCACCGGCTGTCAGTTTGGTAGGCCACGCATGGGATTCTCCAGAGTCTTCATTGTGGTTTGAAAAAATCTGCATCGATTGAACAAGTATACAATGTAGCATGTACATACACGTTTATGACTTTGTAACTAAATGTTTACATGAGTAGCATTGCTGCTCTGCTTCTAATGAATAATGTTCTGCATTAGGAAGAAAACACATTATGCAATCTGCATTTTTTATTAAAGGGGCCAGTGAACAAAAATATATAACGATGCATAAGAAAATATGATAAAATTGCATATCAAATGACAGAACATGCTTAACTTAAGTAAACAGATCTGATAGATTTCTAATTGTAATGCTCTTACTTGAGACTCACGGTTTAACTGTTGTCTACAGTTAAGCTAATGAATCATTATCACATTTCGAATCTCAAACACACAGTTGCACTTTCATGTCATTGACACACAGCAAGCAGATAAGCCATGTTTGATCCATTATGGGACGTTTAGGTGTTAACGGATTAGTTTTGGCATCAGAGGCGATTCATTGTGTCTTTTCAGACCATGTAACTCTCTACACACTGTGCTTTCCCCCTGATGTACACACACACACACACACACACACAAACACACACACACACACACACACACACACACACACACAAAAGCCAGATTTAGGCCTTTTTTACAAGCTCAGTTTGCATTTGTATTAGCTGCTAAATTGGTCAAATATTATCCAGATGTAGAATGATAATAAATAATTTCTGGTAGCTTACATACAGTACTAAGCTATATATTTTTTAAAAAAAGCATTTGAATATTTTGTTAATTTTTAGTAACTGTCTCAGAATGCTTTAGCATTAGAGTGAAATAAAAATGAAGATAATTTAAGAAATTTCTATAATTGGCCTAATATTTTTTAGTGGTTTCTTAAATAAGCAGCTCTACAGTCTCAAAGTATCTCTGGGACAGCAAGCCAATCAAGCAGAAAAAAAAAAAAAAAAAAACTGTACAAACTGCATATTCTACCCCCTACCCCTAAACCTACCCATGACAGAAAACTTTCTGCATTTAAAAAAAAAAAAAAAAAAAAAAAAAAAATACCAGTAAATATGATTTACGCTTGGGGACCAAAAAATGTCCCCACAAGATCAAAGATTTCTGGTATTGCCATCCTTTTGGGGATATTTTGTCCCCATAATGTAGGGTTTACCAAAAAAATTACACAAATTAATTAAATTTTAAATATTTTCAAATAGAAAACAGCTCTTTTAATTTGTAATAATATTTTGCAATATTACTGTTTTACTGTATTCATGATTTAAAAAAAAAAAAAAAAAAAGAACCATAATGAAGCCATGGTGAGCAGAAGAGACTTCTTTCAAAAACATTAAAAAATTGTAATGTTTCCAAACTTCTGACAGGTACTGTATTTATATAAATAAGTTCAATTTAATAATAATAATAATAATAAAAACATTCTCAAACAACAATCAGCAACCATTTTATCCCTCCATCTCTTCACCTCCATACTTTTCTCTACATTACTTATAGCCATTTAACTAAACAGAGATTAACAGACTGTTCTACTGTCAAATCCAAGCCCTCATGTTGGCTCGTTTTCCTTTTGATTTCCTTTTCCCTTTAAAACTATTACAGCACACTTTTTTTCTCCAAAGGTAATGACCACTTTCTGCTTTTTTCCACCACTTCTCAGCTGTGCAGAAAATAGCTGCACTTGTGTGGGCTCTCTGATAGCACTGTACTTAAACAACTGACCCAAAACACTGGCCGGCCCAGAGGAATGAGATCTATATAACCACAAATGGTGGTGTCTGGACATCAGACCTTTCACTCTGAACAAGCACAGTCATTTCTTCCCTCATCATCCTCACACACATCTGTTAAATCTGTCAGTGATGGATATCTTAAAATGATGATACTTGCTTAGTGAAGTGTATAGTATAGTAGTTGTTTAATGATCTTCAGCAGGGTAGTTTGATTTGCAGGAAATTCATAATAAATATGTTATAAAATATATAATTGCTGTTTAATGTAAAGTCCAAAAAAAGGGGGGAACACTAGTTATTAAAGGATTAGTTCACTTTCAAATGAAAATTAGCCCAAGCTTTACTCACCCTCAAGCCATCCTAGGTCTATATGACTTTCTTCTTTCTGATGAACATAATCAGAGAAATATTAATAAATATCCTGACGCATCCGAGCTTTATAATGGCAGTGAACAGGAGCAATGAGTATGAGCTGAAGAAAGTGTCTCCATCCACATCTGTCCATCATAAATGTGTACTCCACATGGCTCCAGGGGGTTAATAAAGGCCTTCTGAAGCAAAGTGATGCATTTGTGTAAAAAAATATATCCATATTTAACAAGTTATTAACACCGTCCCGTTGCATTACGATTGCAAGCAATGTCAAAAATGTGATAAAAGTCAAATGCCCCGGTGTGTATGCTGTTCAAACTAGTGTTTTAAAACAAAACAAAAAAACAGTACCCCCAACCTAAAATGTCTTCCCGCGCCCCGTACGTTGAATACGGAAGGCGGTCTGGCAGAAGCTAGATATTTTACTTCATAACTTGTTTAAATATGGATTTTTTTTTTCAGCTCATACTCGTTGGTCCGATTTACTGCCATTATAAAGCTCGGATGCGTCACGATATTTATTAATATTTCTCCAATTATGTTAATCAGCAAGAAGAAAGCCATATACACCTAGGATGGCTTGAGGGTGAGTAAAGCTTGTGTTAATTTTCATTTGAAAGTGATCTTCTATGTTTTTCTTGTTTCAACAAAACACAATGGTCATCCACTAATAATTGTGTGGATTATTCATATTTATATGCACAGGAGAACTTCTCATGAAAAATCTTGCCTAATTCAGAACACGTGCGTAGACATATGGATTTGTTCTGACATTGTTCTTACATTAATGAATTTGGAATATTCTAAATAAGCAACCACGAACCCGAGGATAAAGATTTGCATAAAACACGGCCAAACCATTTCCATATATTTTACTGTATACTGCACAGTATATGTGTGTGTGTGTGTGTATATATATATATATATATATATATATATACAGTAAATGTATGTGTGTATATAATGATGTAATATATTTAAGACGAAATTTGTATGTATAAAATGTAATCTTAGTACATTTAGACCATCCAAAGTGTGTGATTTTTGTGTGTGGTTTCTAAATTTTTTTCACAAATTCAGAATACAATTTAGAACAAAAGTTATTTATGAATCATACGCATGGTTAGTGAGTGAGACCCAGTGTCTAGTTTAATAGTTTTGTCAACTCTCTCTCTCTTTGTCTCTTGTGCAGCGATCTTATGACAGCACTGGGAAATAACTCTCTGACCAGTGTCTTGTTCCAGCTTCAATTTGCCATTCAAGAGCATTTGAAAGAGACGGCCATTGTTCTTGTGATTGATAGGATGGCCTCATGTTGGAATGTGAATGAAGACGAAAAGCTACAAATACGTCAAACCACCACATGAGGATTAAAGAGCCTGTCTGAATAAAACACCACAAGAGACAGAGCATTTTTTTTTTTTTTTTAATTACACAATTATGTTTGGCTTAAGAATATAAAACATACTCAATATTCAGAAAGCTGCAATAGAGGGGAACATTTTCTATGAATTAGAAGCTAAATTACTCACACTAGGCTATCATATGCAAATTTATTAATATACAAAATTAATAATAAAATATAACATCAGATCATCAGACAATATACCAAACAAACAGCAATAACAATAATAATAGAAAAGATATTGCTGTTGAAAATGTATAATTAATCATTATTATTGTTGTTATTATTATTCAAATAGTTACTTATATTTTATCAGAATCCAAATCAGAACAAGCAAAAATATAATGCAGATGAATAAATTATATCAAAATGTTTAATTACACTAAATATACTACATACAAATAATAAAGGATCACAATATTATCATATTATGATCCAGATGTTGATATAATGTCCCAATTTTTCTGATTATTCCCATCCTTAAATTTATTATGCCTTTTTGGAGCATGACACTATAAACTATTACTGGGTGTAAAAGAGATGAATGACATTGACAACTATCCAAAAAATAAATAAATAAATAAAAATAAAAAACTGCCCTTGTATTCCACAGTAAAATGCAGGTTTAATTCATTTTTGGGTGAACTATTCTTTGAAGCTTTACTTTTATCAAGAGGCAGTTTTTTTTTTTTTTTTTATGATCAGGTCTGCCATTCCACAACATTCACGGTTGGTGTTCATCTTTTCTGTAAAACTCCTTAAATACCAAGTGTGTCATGAGAGCACTTTAATTAGTTCTACACTGATCTACTCCAACTCCACAAAGTCTCCATTCAGCACAACTCCATCAGACCACTGCAGAACACTGGGAAATTAACACAGCACAAGCTTTTGAGTGGTTCCTGGGGGAGATTTTAAAAGAAAGGTATTCAGAATTTCATACATTTTAGCTCTGGTGGGGAGACCAAGGGCTAGTTGTTAAACTTTGTCTTCGGTCAATTTCTATAAAGGCACATCCTAAATAAGGATACAGTTGGTTAATATATGTTGACTTTTCAGGACTATGGTAAGTTGTGATATTGAAAACCTTCCATTAAACAGTCTTTTCAGACAAATTTAAACAGTAAAACAATTATAAAACATAAAACATGAATTAAACAGTAATTGAAAGGTCACATAAAAGTATCAATCTATTTTTTCCCATCAGAAATATAACACAACATACATAAAATGTAAAACTTACTTCAACCTGAAATGGTCCCACCTAGTTGATTCTTACCTGAATGTGTCATTATGGTTCTCCTTACTTGTTTATCCAACTGATATTATATATAACAAAGGTGATATTGGATAAAGATTTTGATTTTTTACCGAGATACAGCCCTTGTGACAACTAGCCCCAGTCAAGTCAAGTCAAGTCACCTTTATTTATATAGTGCTTTTTAAATACAGATTGTTTCAAAGCAACTTTACTGTGATAATAGGAAAATAATGCAACAGAGTTTTGGCTGTACAGCAGCTCTAGAAGAAATAGTGTCACCGTCCAGCTTAAGTAAGTTCAGTGTTGATTCATTTCCATTGTAAAAGCGTATTAACTTAGTTACTTTATCTATACAGTGTAAAACAGTGATGGCATCGTCCATCTCAGTTCAGTTCTCATACAATGGTGTCAATGCAAGCAGATCAATACTGTAGAATATAAAATATGAAAGGATAGAATGTAAACACATATATCCCTCAGCAAAGTCACAAAGCATAATGTCTCTCAATGAAGTAGCTGAATAAAGCAATGTACACAGGAGTTTCACCTCAGCCATGCCTTCAGCAGTGTATTGTTTGCCCAAATCCAGCTGTCTTATCTTTAATAAATACCTTTGCACTAACTTCTCTGTAAGCTAGAGAGACACAGACATTACCAAATATGATTTTTCATGCAAAGGGCTGAAAATATAAAGTCCTAAAATATAAAGTCAGCTATGAGTAATAAAAAAACGAAAAAAAAAAAACAAACAAAAAAAAAAAAACGTGTACAGCATTATATATATAAAAAAGAATATAATTATGAATAAAATAATAAATATTTTTTTCCAATACAAAATAATTAGCGTTTATTCAACAGTAAAATGATTATTCAAATCATGGCAAATTATTAACATAATATTTGGAAGGTATTGCCTTTTATTTTAGCAGTTTATGTTTTTAATTTTACAGTAATGCTTGATGTATAAACTGTAAAAAAATAAATAAAAATAAAAATGGCTACAAAGCAGTCTTAGTGAAGCAAAGGCAGTTCAGTAAAGCTACCTGCTCTGCTCTGAATATGACATGGATTTTGCTGGTCATCTTCCTCTGCATCTTGAACAGTGGTGAGACTGACACCTCTCTTTGAAGCTGTTTACTCCTGTGGCTTCATCAGTGAAACACTCATTAGCTGCCCGTGTGGTGACACCACACCATCAGGAGGTGTTCAAGTCAAGTCAAATTTATTTATAAATTATCTATAGCACTTTTCAAAGCAGCTTTACAGAAAATCATGATATTAATGTTTATAATATCTTAATATCTTCATGCCTTATAGTCGCATTTAGTGAATTATATTTTGTGATTATACAAATAATTGAAAAATGCTATATATAGGCTATACAGTATCTCACAGAAGTGAGTACACCCCTCACATTTTTGTAAATATTTTATTATATCTTTTCATGTGACAACACTGAAGAAATGACACTTTGCTACAATGTAAAGTAGTGAGTGTACAGATTGTATAACAGTGTAAATTTGCTGTTCCCTCAAAATAACTCAACACACAGCCATAAATGTCTAAACCGCTGGCCACAAAAGTGAGTACACCCCTAAATCAAAATGTCCAAATTGGGCCCAATTAGCCATTTTCTCTCCCCAGTGTCAAGTGACTCGTTAGTGTTACAAGGTCTCAAGTGTGAATGAGGAGCAGGTGTGTTAAATTTGGTGTTATCGCTCTCACACTCTCATACTGGTCACTGGAAGTTCAACATGGCACCTTGTGGCAAAGAACTCTCTGAGGATCTGAAAAAAATAATTGTTGATCTACATAAAGATGGCATAGGCTATAAGAAGATTGCCAAGACCCTGAAACTGAGCTGCAGCACGGTGGCCAAGACCATACAGCGGTTTAACAGGACAGGTTCCGATCAGAACAGGCCTCACCATGGTCGACCAAAGAAGTTGAGTGCACATGCTCAGCGTCATATCCAGAGGTTGTTTTGGGAAATAGACGTATGAGTGCTGCCAGCATTGCTGCAGAGGTTGATGGGGTGGGGGGTCAGCCTGTCAGTGCTCAGACCATACACCGCACACTGCATCAAATTGGTCTGCATGGCTGTCGTCCCAGAAGGAAGCCTCTTCTAAAGATGATGCACAAGGAAGCCGGCAAACAGTTTGCTGAAGACAAGCAGACTAAGGACTTGGATTACTGGAACCATGTCCTATGGTCTGATGAGACCAAGATAAACTTATTTAGTTCAGATGTCAAGCGTGTGTGGCGGCAACCAGGTGAGGAGTACAAAGACAAGTGTGTCTTGCCTAAAGTCAAGCATGGTGGTGGGAGTGTCATGATCTGGGGCTGCATGAGTGCTGCTGGCACTGGGGAGCTACAGTTCATTGAGAGAACCATGAATGCCAACATGTACTGTGACATACTGAAGCATAGCATGATCCCCTCCCTTCGGAGACTTGGCCGCAGGGCAATATTCCAACATGATAACGACCACTAAAGAAGCTGAGGGTAAAGGTGATGGACTGGCCAAGCATGTCTCCAGACCTAAACCCTATTGAGCATCTGTGGGGCATCCTCAGACGGAAGGTCTCTAACATCCACCAGCTCCGTGATGTCATCATGGAGGAGTGGAAGAGGACTCCAGTGGCAACCTGTGAAGCTCTGGTGAACTCCATGCCCAAGAGGGTTAAGGCAGTGCTGGAAAATAATGGTGGCCACACAAAATATTGACACTTTGGGCCCAATTTGGACATTTTTACTTAGGGGTGTACTCACTTTTGTGGCCAGCGGTTTAGACATTAATGGCTGTGTGTTGAGTTATTTTGAGGGGGCAGCATACATACAAACTGTACACTCACTATTTTACAATGTAGCAAAGTGTAATTTTTTCAGTGTTTTAACATAGATATATTATATACAAGATATAATAAAATATTTACAAAAATGTGAGGGGTGTACTCACTTCTGTGAGATACTGTATATTGCCCTATACATCAGTAAACTGTAGGCAGTTTTGTTTGAGTTGTATTCTTACTTGGTTTTGCAATGTTACGTGTTCTGTTTCCTATGTTGCAGTTGTTTCCATGGTTTATCATTATTTGCATTATTATCATTATATTATGCACTGCACCTGTTTTACATTAATTCATATAATTGGTATTAACATAATTGGTTTTAGGATGCATTTACATGAGAACAATGTACTAAAAAAGGAAACATTTTTCCTTCGTGTCTCTTCGCGTACAGATGACAACGTTGCCAAAACAATCCCCGTTCACATGGATGCCGAAAACGCCTAAACACGCTGTGTTATGCTGCCGGGCCAGTAGTTGGCGATGTCACTTTGTAAAGAAACACTACGCACCTATAGACTGAACACCTAATACGCATGCACATGTGTTTTCACACATTCATGTTTTGTTGTTTACAAGGGGACAATACCTGTATAGTTTGCAAAAACTTGCAATTTGAAACCCGTTTTCAAAAGCTTGAGTTTTCGGGACCCCAAACGTTGTTGTCGCATGAATGAATGGCCAAAGTGCATACATATTTTTCCATTTTTAGTTGAAAACGGTGTCATGTAAACACGATATATTGAGACTGTTTTCTGTTAGTTTTTGTTCAGTTCTCGTCCGTGTACGGTAGTTGTTTTGTTCGTGTTTTGTTAGAGTATTTCTACTCTTGATGTCTTTTTTAGTTTGTTGTTAAATAAACACTGCGATTAGGTCCTGCTATTTTTCTTCCGTTGCTGCAACCATTGGTGACAATATCCAACTTTATATAAAGAGCTGAGCGATTATAACTTTTAATATTTTACTGCACTGTAAAAAATACAAAGTTGAAAAATAAAGCAACCAGCTGCAGAGCATTTTTGATTTTTTAGTAATTTCAGTAGTTGTAGTTGTGCCAACTCATTTTTGAAAGTTATACTGGTTGTTTACGAAAACTAAAATTTTTAGTTAAACCAACCTTCCTCTGCAAGTACATTCAGTATTTTTGTTAACAGTTAAATAAGAGGTTGAATAAACTACTATTATAACTTCAAGAAACAAATTCACCTTTAAAATAGAGTTGAAGCTGGATAATAGAAAACTTTAAAAAAGATTTTTTTTTTTTTTTACAGTGATAATGATACAACTTTTTTTGCTGAGGCTTGTCACAATAGAGTAATAAGAGAAACCATTCAACTCTTTACCTCTCTACCTGTTTCCTGGACTGAAGGTGTTGAACTACTTCTGTATCAAAAACTCAAAACTGGCTCTATAAAAACACTTTTCCAACAGTTTTCAATAGTGATCACATCTATCAAGCTCCAAAGAGGAACAAAACACCTTAAAAACAGTCCATAACTGCACAATATTTCAGGTATTCTAAAGCCATATGATATCTTTTTCAGAGGAAAAGACTTTTAACAAAGTAGTTATTTACTGAAAATCACCTCTTTTTTTTTGAAAGCTTGCATGAATAATTATTAATATTTGGTATACACATTATTTTGTATGTAATGGCATTGACTTATGTGATTGTACCTTAGATCAGTGGCATACCAAATTACCCTGCATCACAATGAATTTGTAATCTAAGTGTTCAAGCCTAAACCTAACTGAACTCACGCACACATGGTCCAATCTCCCCCTTGAATGTTATCGTCCCTCCTGAGCCAGTGATCAATCTGTAGAAATTCATAGAATTGTTTTTCTTATGAAGATTTGAACACAGTGTCCGCAGCAGCACGTTAGCATCTGAGCACCCAGCAAACTGTTTGAAATGAAAATGAGCTGCCTTGCCAGATTCCTTCCAAGAGTGGAGAAACAAAGGATGGTGAAAAACAAATATTGTGTATCAGTGGGGTGTCGCAATGGGCTGAAGATACCGTAGCAGATTCAATTGTCGGATCAGACAACCTTGTAAAACAAGCGAACTAGAGTAAAGAAAAGCTGAGTGATACGAAGGGCACTGAGAGCTATACAAGCACAAATGAGTATCATCCCTGTATCCATTATCTCGGCAGATACTGTACTGAAAAGACTCAGAAATAACAGTAGCATCTACAATGTAACATGCAAAATGAAGAGCATACTCAATCACTGAGCACATACAATGCTCAATATACAATGATTTTCAGGGATGATTTTCTAGGATGCTTTGAAGGTCCAACCTTGTTTGTCTCATGCAACCTAAATTGTCTTTTAGCCAAATCTTTAAGACTTTAACACAAAACCAAAATTAACCCCCTCTTATATATTTCTTAATATTTGGTACTGGCCATGCTCTACATTTTATTGAATATTTTATTTCACTCAGGAATACATTACCATTCCAAGTTTGGTGTCATAAAGATTTTTAAAATGTTTTAGAAATCTTATGCTCAACAAGGCTGCATTTATTTGAGCAAAAATATCAGTAATATTGTGAAATATTATTGCATTTTAAAATAACTGTTTTCTATATGAATATATTTTAAAATGTATTCATTAGGATGCTGAATTTTCAGCATCATAACTCAAGTCTTTGGTGTCACTTGATCCTTCAGAAATCATCTAATATGCTGATTTGATGCTCAATAAACAGTTCTTATTATTAATGTTGAAAACAGATGTGCTGCTTAAAATGAGTCAAAACAAAAATGTTAAATTACAGTAAAGTAAATGTAAAATACCAAACCATTTGACCAACATTTAGTACTAATGGGATAACCTGCCCCAATAAAATAACTGTTGTTTTGACCTCTTTTGGGAACAGGTACTTCTGTTCATTACTAAAGAGGGGAAAAAAGCAAAAACAAATTGGTGCCACTGGACAGCTTTGATCCTCAGAACAATAGACAAAAAAATATGATATTTTAGAAATTCATCGTTAGGATGTGCTTCTGGGACAGTTCACTGACTGGAAGTCTTTAGCAGAGAATAGATCGTCCCACATCCTCACACACAAATCAAACTAATCACTCTCTACAATATCAATAAAACTTTCCTTTCAACATTCTTTGACATTTATTGCCTCTGTATATCTTCTAGTGGAACAAACCGGTCTCTATTTGAACAAGTCCCTCCAGTCTTTCTGAATGAACCCAGTCACAAAGAGATTCCAGAACTTACATGTGTCTGTTAAACGCTAGAGAAGCTCTTGAAATTGTCTTACTCACTGGCTGACTGTCTAACATTTTATTTGTCTGCTCTTTTCAGGCCATAGGATTTCCTCTCACCTTTTCTGTGTCAGAGCACAAGAACAAGAGCCTCTGGATCAATACTCTCGCTCAATGCTGAGAGAACTGATTACATTACATAATGCCTCACCTTAGAGGAACTGAGAACTATTTTTAGAGCTACGACAGTATCTATCATATAGCATTATAAATGTTGTGTCACAGGTTGTGATTTTCCTACATCCTTCATAA
This sequence comes from Elopichthys bambusa, assembly GCA_037101425.1. Classification (NCBI taxonomy): domain Eukaryota; kingdom Metazoa; phylum Chordata; class Actinopteri; order Cypriniformes; family Xenocyprididae; genus Elopichthys; species Elopichthys bambusa. Next base: position 23,943,670 of record CM074443.1, read on the forward strand.
CATGGTAGATATTTCTTTCTGCTTTATGTAATTTACTGTAGTTTTACTGTCTTTACAATCTTTGTTTGTAAGCATTACAATGAGATTCTGTTTTTGCCCAGATGCCATACAGTATTTATTCAGTTGTTATGAACAATCTTATCCTTTGGTTTTAGTCCATCATTTCCTAATAAAAAGAGAAAAAAATGTTCATTCAATTTATAAGACATTTAAATCAGCGAATTATCAAGAAAATACATTATTCTATTTCATTTTAAAAAGACTAATATTCTAAACAAGTTATTTATTTCGATAGTCAACTTTAGACATTCTGTTCTAACTATACTGTTGTTACAGTCACATGGACTTTCAGTTTGTTGTTATCATCTGTCACGTGTTCCTTTGTTCTAGTTTCCCGCCACAATCTGTTACCATGGACACTAATCACATCACACAGCTGTTCATCATTTGAGTTCAATCATCAGTGTATTTAAGTTCCAGTTTCTGTTGAGTATGTTGTCGGGTATTGTTTGTGTTTATGCTGGTGTATGTTCCTGTCTTCTCCTATCGGATTTTCTAGTAGAGACTCTATTAGCTCTATCTCCTCGTTCATGTGCTTAATACCCCAGTTATATTGTAACAGAATACCCGACCAAAACTTTAAGCAACATTTTTTTTTACTTAGGATTTTCTTTTTGGTTTTCGTGTTCAGTTTTTTGTTCCGTTTCTCACTCCTGCTTGCACCATGTTCCCAGATGTCAAACTCATGTGCCTTGAGCAGGGAGAAAGCTCCCTCGAAAGACATTTAGAAATATTTTTGGATCTCGCACATCAGACCACCTTCCCGGACTACTGCCTGTGCACGTTCCTGTACTTCGGACTCAACACCACCACACGTGCACAGCTGTCCGGGAGGGTCCTCGAGGGAGCTTCGAGTCCTATGTGGAGTGGGTGCTTGCATCCTGCGGATCATCATTTACCGTCGAGGTTGCCGCCAGAACCACCCAGATGGCGAGGATTTACGACCTGAGCCAACCGCAGGTAGTACGACGGAGACCGTCGCGATTGAGCCGCCCACGCCCACAAGAGCAATCGGGGGTCACATCGCCACGGAGCCCGAGCAGCGTGTACCTGACCAGGTGTGTGAGCCGGCCGAGTCTTCCATCGCCGAGGGAGTGTTGGTAGACCTTGAGGGTCCGGAAGTGAGCCCCGCCCACCCCCCCGCTACTGAGAGTGAGTTCGCTGAAACACTGCTGGACTTAAGGTGTGGAGAGGAAACCTGTCTTGCCCCAGTACTGTCTCCTTTCCAGCTGGTCCCGTCCAGCGTGCCTCACCCACCATATCACCGACCTTCCTGTGACTCACTACTGCTCTTGGATGTTTGCATGGAACTTCAGCCTGTTTTCTAGTCCACAGCCATCAGTGCCATCCAATCATCTCCGTCTCCCTCCAGTCCCTCGACACCACCTCCTCTCAGTAGCGTGGTACCATCTCGGGCCTGCCGGGATCCACCTCCTGCTGGGCACAAGGAGCCCGAAGCTCCGCCTCCAGCTTCGGATGGTCACGAGCTGCCTCCATCCATCGCCCTGACTCCTGCGCCTGCGCTCCTCCCACCCTCGACCTCAGAGTTGACCATCGGCCTTTCGACCACGCCGGACTCCCTCGGCACGTTGGCTCCACCTGGGTCAGACATTGCTTCGCCTTCGGTGCGGACCTACGGACCATCCGCTGCTCTCTGGCCCTCCACCCCTTCCACTACGGCTTCCTCTGCCCTACCTCAGGCTCCGTCTCCGCCCTCGGTCGCTCCAGCGCGTCTTCAGACCTCCGGATCCCCTCCTCGATCTCAGGAGGTCGTCACTGCGGCTCCGTTGCAGCCGCTTGGATCGTCACCATTTCTCCACCACCTCAGCTCGTCGACTACGCGGTGGGCTCCATCCTCGCCGTTGTTGACTACGTCTTCCCCATGGTGGTCATCTTCTACTCCCTTCCATGGCTCCTCCCTCCATCAACGCCGCCGTGGGGCACTACCCTGGCTGGTGCCTGGCACAACATCCTTCAGCCCCTGTTCAAGGCCATCTCCTGGACTTTACCACCTCCTGCACCACCCTGGACTCCTGTTTTCCGCCTCCTCCCGGTTAGCCGTCCGCCTCCTGAGCCGCCTCCTACATCATCTTCAGCATCTTATCTTCATCTTCCCCTCTCTCTACGGCGCGAGGATGTGCCTTTCCGGGAGGGGGCGTAATGTTACAGTCACATGGACTTTCAGTTTGTTGTTATCATCTGTCACGTGTTCCTTTGTTCTAGTTTCCCGCCACAATCTGTTACCATGGACACTAATCACATTCATCACAGCTGTTCGTCATTTGAGTTCAATCATCAGTGTATTTAAGTTCCAGTTTCTGTTGAGTATGTTGTCGGGTATCGTTTGTGTTTATGCTGGTGTATGTTCCTGTATTCCTTTAATCGGATTTTCTAGTAAAGACTCTATTAGCTCTATCTCCTCGTTCGTGTGCTGAATACCCCAGTGATATTGTAACAACTGTAAGTAACTTCGCAACTACATATCAACTAACTCTCATTAATATGCAACTACAAGTCAACTAACTCAGACTATCAGTAGAATGTAGACTGTTAGGTTAGAATTAGGGTTAGTAGAATAAGCTGACATGTACAATCTTGCCTCCTGAGTCTTTCTGGTAGAATTACTTTTTAGAGCGCAGTTGCAAAGTTACTGATAGTCAGTAGAATGTCTGAGAAAGAAATAAAATGTTAAATCATTGAACTCATTGTTAAAATGTTTTTTTTTTTTTTTTTTTTTTTTTTTTTTTTTTTTAGCAAAAGAAAATAAATCTTCAAAAAAGGATCACTAGTCAATACTTAGTTAGACTCTTGTACACACTGCAGTTGTCATTTCACCTTTTAGTGCTTAATCGTGTTCTATACACTCACAATTCAGTAAAATATGGGAGTGACAACCGCATTGTACAACCGTATTAACTCCCGAAAAAACAGGTAGTGACAACTGCATTTACAGAAATTCCACACAGTGTGTACAGAACCGAACTGAACAACTAGTTGTTAATGATGTTTTTTTTTTTAACGTGCATCGGAGGTGTGTCTCTCTTCCCTATGTGTGCTGAATCACAGGGAAAGCACGAGCCTTGACTCATTCGTGTTGCCAGATCTTGCTAGACAAATCAGCGAACAAGAACATGCCTGTAATAAACCAAAATACATCTAAATGCTTTACGCTGAAAAGAAGAACAAAATATTGTGACCCGTGTCTGCTCACTTTAATAACTCCATAAACCAGGTCGCTTTATGAGCCGAGTGAGTCGTGTTCCGTACGATAATTTACATGGATTCACTCCTGCATTTGTCACTCCTGAAACTTAGTGTTTACGTGGCCAGATCTGATTTGTAGAATGAATGTGTGTGTGGTTTGAGAGCCCAAAAGTCAAAACTTCCCCAGCTCAGAATAGAGCCGTAATAATATTGGTTGGACTGTGTGTGGATGACACAGTGGTGTCTTTCTGATCTCGCCAATAACTCAGCTGTTATTGAGAGCAGGGCATGAACGTGGCCCCGCACCGCCACAGCAGATAAAAAACAGCACATACACACCCAGACTTTCATTACAGGTGACCCATTTCTAAGCGCCAGTGATATAAGCTAAACACAAATCATAGCATGTTCCAACCATTAATCCAGTCCGATGTGAGGAATGTGCATGACGAGCAGATATCAGTCAGAAAAGGAGAGTGAAAGGATGAAATGTGATCATGAGGGAAGAATCCATTTGTAAGAAGGAACTGAATTTGCCACCCGTACTTCTCTAGATGGAAAGAATGAGAAAAAAATTCTGATGTTTACCAAACAGCATTGGACGACATTTTTATAAGCATACAACAGCATGACCAGTGTAGTCTGATTCACAATGAAATGACTCCTTTGAGCCCGTTCTTTGTAAAGAATTTGTCAAAAAAGACTCATTATGTGTATCCCGTCTTAATCAGTTTAACGACTCAATCACTGCACTAAAATTGGAGCAGTTCAGTACTTGTATTATATAGTTGAAGTGCCCCATTATGCAGTTTTAATAGTGGCCTAATGGTTAGGGAGTCCGACTGGTAACCCAAAGGTTGCTGGTTTGATTCCATCACCAGCAGGGAATGATTGAGGTGCCATCTAACCCCCAATCGCTCCCCAGGCACCACAGCATAAAGGCTGCCCACTGCTCTGGGTGTGTATCACGGTTTGCAGTGTGTGTGTGTTCACTACTCGCTACTCTGCTCCTGATGTGTGTGCACTAACTTGGATGGCTTAAATGCAGAGGACAAATTCTGAGTATGGGTCACCATACTTGGCCTTCATGTGTCACTTTCACTTATAATTGTTTTGGAGTCACATGCATCCAGGATCAAAAAACACTTTAATTTTCTCCTATATGCATACACATTGTATACATCAATATACATTACAGCATCAATTAAGCTTTTTCAGGAATCAGCTACAACTACAGTGTTTGAGGATGGGTCAAACGTTGTTCACAGTCATTCAAAATATTCGAAAAAGCTTAAAGGGGCACTTTAAGACCAATTATTCTTGTAGTACTTTTGCTTCCTTATAATTCAGATCGAATCCTCAGCCAATAACTTTCAAAACAATCAAGTGTTTGAAGTCCTGCAACTGTGACTTTGGAAGATGCAAGGTTGTTGTTTATTTCTACTTTTCTCACATCATCACTGAAGTGAGAGAGAAAGATGCACTTTCACGCCAGCCATAATTCACCATGGCCTAAAGCAACTCCAGAGAGACAGTTCCTTGGCCGCAGCACATATTTTCACCCTGTCACCATGCCTCAGCATATGTGTCGACATAATGTCTGAAACAATGCACATGTTCTAGTCAGGGTGTTTAGTAGATTAGAGTCAAACAAACACACAACACTAGAGGTCACACCCTCATACAGCTCGCTAAACACAACACTTAAATGTGCAGAAAGCGATACGCAGACCTACTTAAGGAATCACAAACAACTGAGCTAAGAACAAGTGATACAATAATACACCTTCATCTATCAATGATTAAGGTCGAGTAACACAAGCTGCTCCAAATGTTTTGATGCAGCTAAACATAAATGCATCTCTCTGTATTAGGCCTATATGTATAGTATAGCACTGTATCTATTAAGCCCAATTTATACTGTGTGAAAAATAAAAATTGTACAGATTGTGCAAAATTATGCAAATAATGCAAATATAAACAATTGACTTTAGAGAAAAAAATAAATGTAAAAATGTAAATTTAATGAAATTTTTTTTAAAAAGCGAGAGAGCTGTTGACCTTTTGATGGGTTTCTGTTAACAGAAATAGACTGTAGGTTGGAAGATGGGCGTGGATGGATGCCGTGTGACAGATGGAACGGAGGATGGTTAGATGAAGCTATCATAAAACCAGAGCGCTTTCGTTCTATGTAATACTGTATGACCTGACATCACCACATGAGCTGATGGAGGAATGGCACGATATGTCAAAACATAATAACTTAAGTGCATTAAGTCATTCGAACACTCTCTTCTTAATGACTTAAGAAGTTTTTGTCTTTTGAGCCCTAAACGTGAATTGCTGTCATGCAAATTCAACACATCTGGCAAATATTGGCACATATGCCCATGCAGGAAGTAAACTGAACAACAATTTGCCTATCAAAAATCTAGATATGCATGTGAGTATACGGCTACACTACAGGTCTGCAGGTAAAAAAAAAAAAAAAATCAGCATGTTCAATTCAAGATAAGACTGACCCAAGGTCAGTTAGTGGCTCTGTTCCAGAAACTAGTGTGCTGCCTTGCTTTTTACTGCCTAGCTGCTTTTTAAGGCAGCATCCAAACCACTGCTTCTATCCATTTTTAATGTAGACCAGCTATGTGGTTTCTGACTTTAATTTCTGTCAGTGGGCCTCTATACATTTTTATCATTATAACCTTTTATGATTATGACTCCTAATTTATGCCTTTCATTGTTGATATTATTTCATTTGTCTCTCTGTCTCATTTTTATTTTTATGGTATTTTGATTGATGTCTTTTACTGTGTGTTGTAAAGCATGTTGGTCAGCTGCTGCTGTATAAATGGTGCTATATAAATAAACTCAAATGTGATCTCACATGTAATCTATCTGCAAAGCTCTACATAGGCAGTAAATCTGGGTTTTATATATTAATAGTGTTCCTCATGCAATGAACAAGACAGTTGATTCCCATTTGGTTTTTCCATGTTACTTACTCAATATTTAAAGCTGCAGTCAGTAAGTTTTGCCTCTTTGTCACCATCTCTGTTTGAAACCTACAATTGCAGTTATTTGCGGAATGATCATCTTTACTTGGGTTGTGCTTTGGCACGGCTCCTCAGCGTAATGTTTTGAGGAGAATGTGTGGCTGTCAGTCACTGCACCGGTGGATGGTACGGTAACACTTTACAATATGGGTGCACTAATATGCATTAATTCATGCTTAACTAATGCACAGATAATCATGCGTTAATGTATGACTCATGAAGAACTAAACCATTAATTAATGATCACTGCATCAGCAACTAATAAAGAGTCTATATGATTACTAGATTAAGTAATATATGAATTGCTATTAATTAAATGTGTCATGATGTATTAATTCCTTAATAACATATTTTATTAACTAAAAGTGTAAGTTAATGTGTTAACTACCACAATGGGTTGAAGCCATGTACTTCAACTTCCAGTTGTCTGCTTTAATTAATCATTAACTAATGACTTGAAAATGTATCATTATGTTATGACTTTACTTGTTGAGGCACATGACTATTAACTAATTATTAATAGTATGCATATTACAGATTGTACAGATTGTAGTCTTGGAAGTATGACCAAAATAATAATTGTCACCGGAGAATGTCATCTGAACAGGTAAGTAACAAAGCCACATTTGTTCTGACCAACTGAGAAAAAAAAGCATTACAATAAATCGCGCTGCCAGTGGTGATTAAATCTAACAATCACGTAGCTCATATTGCATCAAACCATGAAAACTGTTATCATTGTTATACTTTGTTCTCAAATTGTTAATTTTAACAACATCAGCATTGCATGCCTACGTGTATTTAGTGTGTATTAGCATTACCTGTAGATTTCAATTTCTGTACAGTCTAATCGTAATCTCTAATTGTCCATCTGTCATACCATACAATCCGCCATTAAAATAAGTTTAATTATTCCAGCTGCTGTGAAAAAAGGCTATACATGATCCGTCACCTGCAGCATCCTCACATGCGATATAGCCTACTAGGTGGGACTCGTTCTTTATGTAAAAAGAAGTGACATAATGACGCAAAGATGAACGGTTGGCATGCTCAAATTTCCTGTGGAAACCTACCAGTACCACCTGAATTAGAAAACATTATTACAAGCTTACCGTTGTGAATCGGGCTAAGGTAAGGAGATAGTTTTGAACACTGGCTGGTTATGTACTTGCTCAAAAAATTGATTTAGGATCATTTTTAACCAAAAAGAGTTACAGACAGCAGCTTTAAACAAACAAAAAAGCAGGGTAAAATAGTCTACTTTTATATACAAAGATAAAAACTACCTGCTTTGTCAGAATTATACCAACAATACTGGAGGAAATATCTTACCATATTTGGGAGGGGGCCTTTGAAAATTGTGTCAAAAAGGTTGAAAACCTGTGATGCCTTGAAATACTGCCTACGTGAGCAGCTCACTAATTTTGAAGCAGAGCCTGTGAGATGATTTACTTTGAAACCGCAAACTTATTTTCTGGCCAGATGTGCCTTGTTTTTGTCTATATGTCCATCTGTATGTAAGTTGAGCAGAGAGGGATGAAGGAAATGAGATTTTCAGTCCTGGGATGAGGATGTGTCTGAGTATAGTGCTGCTTGTGAGTGTCTGACTCTTTGGGTCATAATCGCCTGGAGAAAGAGAAGAGAGGAAGAGGTGCATGTGTTGGTAATTAATCAGCAGGGCAAAGCTGATAATAAAAGGTTTCAGGAGTGCAGTTCTGGGACAGGGTGACCTGGGGACAGTGGAAATTAACCCTCATATAATCAACCTGCAAAAATACCTTGTGAGTATAGAATGAATGATGAAGGATTTACAGCATCAGCAAAAACTGTCAATGGAATTAGGAGCTATAATCTCTAATCTCTAATCCAAGATAATAATGTTGCTTGTGAAAATGCATGAGTTGACATATGCACTGTTCCAAAACATAGCTGACCAATGTAGACAGCATTTTAATGCATCATAAACACTCACCTGACAGACTGCCTGCCCCAAAAAGTAGACAGAACAAATATGCTGCCTCATAAGAAACCTCTTTATGGTCAACTTCTAAGGAAGCACTGCATGCAGCCTTCGTGGTGAAGGCAATCCCAGAATGCATCATGCTGACCTCAGTGAAAACATACATCTAAGATGGCAGACAAAGTGAAACATACTGTATGTTGATTACAATATGCTTATTTTTCCATACAGTACTAAGTAACTACTTTTGCATTTTCATGAATTGGTGGCTAATTTGTATGATGGTTAGATTGAGGGGTACTTACTTTTTCCATAAAAATCTTTTTTTTTTTTGTACAAATCATACAAATTTATACGAAAACACCATATTGTCAAACAATTATGTTTTCTCATGAGGTTGGATTGTTCTCATAATGATTGAGAGAAAGAGAAAAAAGAGAAAGAACGAATCGAGAAATGTTTTCTTATATATGCTAGCATTATCTAAATCTAATTATCTAAAAATGGTCATCTTTATCAATTACCATATAGAATACCATTTTACTAGCAATTAACAAGAAACAAGAAAAAAAGAGAAGTTCAATACATTGAAAAGACATAAGGAGTGTCTTTTTTTGATCCTCATGAGGAAAACAGCTTATAAATTATAAACAGCTTATAAATTGTACAGTATAAAAATCATTATGTCTATGGAATGTATCCATAAAACATGAAAACGTTTCTGCAGTGTTCGTTACCTCAAGGTTTAGTTGGTTATCTGATTTTTAATGTCTTGCAAGTGTGTTAGCATCTTTGTCTGTGTTTATATATGTGTGGCATGCATTATATGTGGGAATTCATTAGCAAACATATTTACAGAAAAGCTTTTATCGTTGTCTGACACCTAAGGAAATCCCATGGTCATTGCGATTCAAAAGCACTGAAAATGTGCCAAGATACTGAACAGATGAGGGGAATTTACAATCAAAGCAAGTGGATAAAGGCGTCAGCTTAGCTTCCTCCTGACCCACACACACATTCCCTCCCACTGAAGACATGTTCAACACAGAGACATGCTGCAGATGTAATTAATTTTACATAATAAGAGATTATTATCTCAATGTCACCTGAGTTGGTTGTGGAACATGTCACCTGGCAGCCTTACAGTGTTCTCTGTTGTTTAAATCAACCTACTTTATAAACAAAGGAACAACTTATCTTGCCAATATTCAAATGTGTTACCATCATCATATGATACTGCATGACTTCTTTATGTAGATGTTTCATATCTGTTTATATGCATACCCTATATATGAATTAATTGTGACATAAGAAAGCACCAACATTTTGTTTAAATATATAAAAGCATTACATAACAGTCTGGAAGTTCAAGTTCCTGGGGAATTATAACAGTTCTTTGGTTAGCGTCACAATACCAGTGGGTGAATGGTTTTAGAGAAAATTATGAAATTATGAAAAAAAAAAAAAAAAAGGTCTCTGCATTAAGATAAGTTTAATACTTAACATTAGATGTTTGGAACAAATCAACATTATCACTGCTGCATTGCAAATGCTTTACTAATGTGCAGATTAAAATGAACAAATATTAGGGTGAATCTTGTGGAAACTGTCAAGAAATTGTCATATTTCAAAATAAAAAAATATATATTTTGCTTAAAGAAATAATAATAATAATAAATAATAAAAATAATATACAGTACTGTGCAAAAGTCTTAGGCACGTCAGTATTTTCACCCCCAAAAAAGGGTTTTAAGCCAGTTATTTATATCTTGGAGACACGGCCTGTCACAGTCACCTGCACAGTCACCTGCACCTGCACACGATCATCTATCACCCGCACCTGAAGACTATCACCATCACCACTCATCAGCACTCCCTTCTTAAGCAGTCACAATCTGGTCTCATATGTTCGTTGCGTTGCGTTGCGTTCCTGTTCCTGTATATTCTCCCGTTGGATTACTAAGTAAAGACTTGTTTGTAAAGGTATCTTCTTCATTGTGTGTTCCTGCGCAAGCAACCCGTTACACGGCCACAGTTCTTCTGGATTTAGTTTGTCTCAGTTTCATCTGTTTCTTTATGTAATCACAGATGGATTCGATGATGGTGAGATCAGATCTCCGTGTGGAGCAACGGCTGTTGTGCATTCAAAAATCTCGCTGTATTATTACAATTAATGCCAAAATTAATGTTTGGAAATGTAAACTGATATTTCCTACTGATACACTACAGCAAAATATATAAATAACTGGCTTAAAACCCTTTTTGGGGGGTGAAAATACTGACATGCCTAAGATACATATATACAGTGCACAGCATAAATGAGTACACCCCCTCTGAAACTTCTGAAAGTCAGCAATTACTCAATTATTTAGAAGACATGTTAGGGTTCTTTAGAGATATAATGTTTCAGCAAGTGTGCTTTATCAGTTACCAAAGAAGCATGTTAAAATTATTCAGGAAAATAAGATTTTCTTATCAAGGTGATAAAATGTTGTGTAGCAAAAATGAGTACACCCTCCTAAAGGTTACTAAATAAAACGAAATAACAGGTAAGTATGTTGAACCAAAACATTTAAAGAGAAGTAATTTATTGACAATTAAAATTGTTATATAACCCACCGAATCATTCTCAGACTTAATGATGACAACAATGGAACCACTTGGGAGAGAACTGTCAGGAGACTTATTTCTTAGCACAGAAGAGTACAGTGGTACAAGAGGATTACCAAATTATTGTTTTAAGTGTGAAAATATAGCAAAAGTAACACAGATATTCAAAAACAGTGGACTTGTGACAAGGCCCCTGAAATAATCAGGCCTTCATTTTAAGCTTTCATTTGGTGATGAGGGGATTTTTTTTTTTGCTAGACAAAGAGCAGGAGAAATACCAAGCTAATGTCTCTGAGCCAGCAAAAGCGAAGAAATGAGTGACTGTTTCTCTCACAGAGTAAGATGCAGCCTGCAGAAGTGGTTGTTATCATCACTGGAACTACCTACTGTAGCCAAAGCACAATAAAGTCAGTTAGATATTTCCAAAGCCCATATTTACAAAATATAGATTCTGGGAATCAATACTCTGGTCTCATGAGACCAAATCAAATTTTTTTTTGGATCTAATAGCATCCAAAATGTTATGGCGTTGCTAGAGAAGGAGTACAGTGAGAAGTGCCTGGTTCCCACAGTAAAGTTCAGTGGTAGTAAAGCTCTTATATAGGGATATATGAGTGCTGAAGGTGTGAGGGAGTTGTGCTTTATCAATGCTGTCATGAATTCACACACCACTGTGTAATTTAATACACAAACTTGAAACAGAAGATGTTACCCTTTCCTCATTCCCTGCATTGTTGGGCATTTTTTCAACATGACAATGAGGATATGCATTCTCCCAAGGTGAAAAACCTTCTGTGGACATATATTGCACTCAATCTTAACACTCTTGAGCACCTGTGGGGGATTCTGTAGAGACGAGTTGAGCAACACTCCCCATTAAAGATCAGGGCATTTAAGGAGCTCATCATCAATTTGTCATTTGTCATGTGACAATTTGTCATGAACGTGTACACTTCATGCTAAGAAGGGTCAGAGCAGTATATGTATATTCAAAATTATGGAGGGCATACTAAGTACTAGAATATTATACATTTGTTGAATTAAATCTAGGGTGTACTCATTTCTGCAATCCTTAATTTAAACAAAATTGGCTAATTTACTTATTTTATGGCTATTAATGACATATATTTCTCAGTTTTTATTATGTATATGTTTAATACATTTTAGTTTTGCCATCTTTCCTTGAATTGTATTAGGGATCATAAAGAAAATACATCTTTTGTATTTGTTCAGAGGGGGTGTACTCATTTATGCTATGCACTATATAGTTGAGAAATGATCATATTTCAGCCCAAAATTAAAAGTAAAAATGATTTTGCATACATAAATAATCTTTTAAAATACATAAACTTTTATATAAACAAATATTACATAATTATAAATAAATAAAGAATTTTGTTTAAATCGTGCAATCTTTCAGTTTAAATATATATGTATACATACACACACATACACAATTTCAGACCAATGCACATACAAGAAACATATATACACAGAGCACACTTTTTTGATACATCTTCAAAAAGATTCAATCTGAGGCACAGAAAGAGGGAACTTGGCCACTGGCGACTTGTGCAGAGAACAATGAAAGATCGAGCTGACACAATCATAGTGCACAGATTTGTCCAAGTTTACTCAGCATTTATGACACATTCCTGAAGGTATGACAACATGATCAATGTTAAATACAAAAGAATCAAAGAGACAGGCTCAAGTCTTTAACTGAACCATAAGGAGACTGTGGGAAAGCTTACATGATTGATACACGAGTTTCCCACATTTCAGCCAACAAAAGCGTATTAAAAGCAGCACTGCAATTTAAAAGACACAAACTATACCTCATTTTGACATCAAAGTATATTAAATTAATATTTAGATATTTTCCAGATAAATTACATCAGATAAAGTTATCTGTAAAGTTGTATCAAACGGAGCGAGTTCACTCGGCAGGTTCAGAACAGACCACATGACATCATTTACTTTCTCAAACACTTCAAAGAGCAAATGTTCCCTTTTATTATATTTCTAGAAATGTGAAGGTCCAGCAGAGAGCTTCCTTTGCTTAAATGTAATAAACTGCCCAGATGAATAAGCGGTGCACCTTAAAGTGCCTTTGCGAGCCTGCAGAGATGATGAGACGTGATGTCAGAAAGAAGAGCACTTATATAATGTGAATAATCTCCACAGTGTTCTGTAGGTGAGCATGTTCCCATTGCTTGACGCAAACAGAGACAGAAGCAGGTGAGTTCGTGCAGCAAAGACGCGGCTTCAGGCCGGGGAGGCGCTTCCTGCTCGTGCTGCCAGCAGCTCTCAAACCTCCCCTTAGCTTATTAATAAAGACACTTGGCAACCAGCATCCGAGCCAGAGCATCTGCCCGTTCTGAACGCGGGGACCTAACGTCAAAATATATCACTCTTATATGCTAAATGACCTTGGGCTGCCTACATACATACAACCATATCTAATGCACACTCTCCGAGGCATCTTGGAGAGAGAAAACAAGCTGCAAATCAATTCTGAATTTCACCACAAGGTTTCCTGGTCACCATTATAAACCAATGTCACCTTCAGAAGGAATACAGATAGTTATTGCTGTGCTATCCATACTCACAGAGCCTATGCTTGCGTTGCAGGTTACATAATTGTTTTCCTGATGGGACCAAACGCAGGCCCAGGCTATAACCAGACACACAAATAAATGGGCTATATTGCCTATTGAGAAGCATGGGACAGTAATGGGCATCAGTTTGTGGCCATTGATCCCTCTCCACTATCCAGCATCGACCCTCCGCAGCAGCATCCTGCGAGGATATCGGGTCTCTCTTTTCCCTCTGCAAAGCTAAGGTTACAGCGACTAGATTCTCATTCCAGGAGGAACCTAAGCCTGTTTATCCGTTTGTTTGTTTTGGTGGAAATCTCTTGTCTGTTCATGAGGGTAAAGGGCGTCTCTTCTCTAAAACATTCCCAGACCCCAGCTTTACAGCTCTCTTGGCTGAGTTTCAGCGGGAGATTCAGAGAAAGCTTTGCTTGGATGTCTGCGAGTGTAAGAATATAAAGCTCCAGCAATATAGGTGGATTTGCAGCCTATTTTTCTTGTAGGACCTTTCTATACAAGCAGTACTGTGGATGCCTGGTTGACTCAAAGCATGCTTTCCAATTCAAAAAAGTGCTTCCCATTCTGAAATGTTATAAACTTTGTGTTCAGATAAAATTTTTACAAACCTGTCTGCAGTTTTGTCATTTAGAGGCAACATTTAATTTGGAAAATACAAGAAAATAAAAAAGAGGGACAATTAATTTCAATGGCACCTTAAAGTCCCCCTGTGATGAAAATCAAGTTTTTAATGTTGTTCATATGTTCTGGTGTTTTTAACATGCTTTAAGACAAACCATGCGCAAATTCATAAGTCAACACCCCTTGCTTAGTATTTTCTCTTTAAAACTGCAATACACCAAAGTCTCAAACCCGTCACAAACTACCTTGTAACCAATCACGTCAACATGCCGGCGGGCTTTAGCATATCATTAACTGACCGTGCAAGGGAGTCTCAAAAGAAGGTTAGATCTATCACAGTATATTTTTCTGTTGATTTGAAAAATTTGATAGATTTAGCAATATGACGGGTGTATGATGCATATGATGTTATGATGAACTATATGCCTTTCTCCACTGACGTTCTGAGTTGTTTAAAGCGTTTCTGAGAATACTGACTGTTAGAAGACAGACTGACTCACGAACAGGAACATGGTTTGTGTAACATTAGCAACACATTATTAGCTGTTATTATTAGCATTATTAGCTGTAGTCAAGTAAAACATTAATCATATTAATTACATTTTATATATATATATATATACAGTGGGTACGGAAAGTCCTCATTAATGTACACACAGCACCCCATATTGACATAAAAACACAGAATTGTTGACATTTTTGTAGATTTATTAAAAAAGAAAAACTGAAATATCACATGGTCTTAAGTATTCAGACCCTTTGCTCAGTATTTAGTAAAAGCACCCTTTTGATCTAATACAGCCATGAATCTATTTGGTAAAGATGCAACAAGTTTTTCACACGTGGGGATTGGGGATCCTCTGCCATTCCTCCTTGCAGATCCTCTCCAGTTCTGTCAGGTTGGATGGTAAACGTTGGTGGACAGCCATTTTTAGGTCTCTCCAGAGATGCTCAATTGTGTTTAAGTCAGGGCTCTGGCTGGGCCATTCAAGAACAGTCACGGAGTTGTTGTGAAGCCACTCCTTCGTTATTTTAGCTGTGTGCTTAGGGTCATTGTCTTGTTGGAAGGTAAACCTTCGGCCCAGTCTGAGGTCCTGAGCACTCTGGAGAAGGTTTTCATCCAGGATATCCCTGTACTTGGCCGCATTCATCTTTCCCTCGATTGCAACCAGTCGTCCTGTCCCTGCAGCTGAAAAACACCCCCACAGCATGATGCTGCCACCACCATGCTTCACTGTTGGGACTGTATTGGACAGGTGATGAGCAGTGCCTGGTTTTTTCCACACATACTGCTTAGAATTAAGGCCAAAAAGTTCTATCTTGGTCTCATCAGACCAGAGAATCTTATTTCTCAGCATCTTGGAGTCCTTCAGGTGTTTTTTAGCAAACTCCATGCGGGCTTTCATGTGTCTTGCACTGAGGAGAGGCTTCCGTCGGGCCACTCTGCCATAAAGCCCCGACTGGTGGAGGGCTGCAGTGATGGTTGACTTTCTACAACTTTCTCCCATCTCCCGACTGCATCTCTGGAGCTCAGCCACAGTGATCTTTGGGTTCTTCTTTACCTCTCTCACCAAGGCTCTTCTCCCCCGATAGCTCAGTTTGGCCGGACGGCCAGCTCTAGGAAACGTTCTGGTCATCCCAAACGTCTTCCATTTAAGGATTATGGAGGCCACTGTGCTCTTAGGAACCTTAAGTGCAGCAGAAATGTTTTTGTAACCTTGGCCAGATCTGCGCCTTGCCACAATTCTGTCTCTGAGCTCTTCAGGCAGTTCCTTTGACCTCATGATTCTCATTTGCTCTGACATGCACTGTGAGCTGTAAGGTCTTATATAGACAGGTGTGTGGCTTTCCTAATCAAGTCCAATCAGTATAATCAAACACACCTGGACTCAAATGAAGGTATAGAACCATCTCAAGGATGATCAGAAGAAATGGACAGCACCTGAGTTAAATATATGAGTGTCACAGCAAAGGGTCTGAATACTTAGGACCATGTGATATTTCAGTTTTTCTTTTTTAATAAATCTGCAAAAATGTCAACAATTCTGTGTTTTTCTGTTAATATGGGGTGCTCTGTGTACATTAATGAGGAAAAAAATGAACTTAAATTATTTTAGCAAATGGCTGCAATATAACAAAGAGTGAAAAATTTAAGGGGGTCTGAATACTTTCCGTACCCACTGTATATATATATAAGAACACGTTTAAGGGACACCCATTCATGACAACTAGACAGCTCAACAATACATCAAGTATGTGAACTTGAACACATTTTATACCTATTTTACATCTATTTAATTATTTTTAAAGAACTCCTTTAGGAGTGTGCATTAAGTTGTCACTCTGTAAACAAACTAACTCTTTTTTTATATATATGATCTGTCCAATATTGTTTTACAATATAATAATTATATGCCTGGCAAGCTCTGAAAAACATTATATTAACAGATTATCCTAATTAAAAATCAATATCATACACACCATATCGGCTTCAGGGGAGGTCTGGAGTAACAGTAGGCTAACTGATCAATGTTACTCTGGGTCTTTTGCCTTTCAGCAGCACGGACTTGGCTCTCACTGGCATGCTGGTCAGACAGTCCACAGTTCACTATATTCATCATTAGTTTCTGGACATACGGTCTCTGATAACTTTTTACCTATCCGGCTCAGCTCTTACAGAGTCTCTTCGTGCTTACTGCTGTGTCTGTGTTTTCAGGGCAGGCTCATAGCAGGATTGAGCGTGAACATGAGATTACCAGCAGGGTGTGGCCAAACCAGTGCCAGAGTTTAATTGCCCAAAATGAAAAATCTCCCAAAAAAATCGCTAAATTTATTACAAATAGCTAAAATAGTGTATATTAAATGAGGCAAGGGTGTAGAGTTACATTCAAGCTTTTTTAAGAGTTGTTTGTTTTTTTTACGTTTAAATATGTAATTTTGGTGATCAAAGATGAGTTTTAAGGAGGGATAAAATTATTGACCCAGCTGTGGGGTTAAATGTTTGACCAGCCTGCTGGGCAGTTTTATTTAACTCAACTATTGTTTAAAAATTACTATATGGCTGATAATACTGAAAACATTTTTAGCGTTTCACAGTTCGTCATGCTGTAATCCTGCATGCAGACCACATTGTGACTGCAACATTGTAGAGCTCCTCGCACTGCAGCTTTCACAAATAAACACAGAGGTGATGGTGAATGTTATGAAGCTAATTTAAAAACTGCCTTGAACAGCAGAGCTTCAATTACGTTGTCTGCGTGATTGACAGGGTGATCGTCCTCCCTGTTCTCAGTGAGGGGACCCCTGTGGGAGCCGGGACTTATATGAAGATGAAACTCTCGCCTGATAGGCTGTCTCTTCATCAGACGAGGCTAGACAGAGAGAAGTGTGTCTCATTTAAATGAGTATGCTGTGCATAGTTGAGAAGAACACAATTGAGACTAGCTCAGATATGTCCTTCACAGGTACTAAATTAGATTCGTAATTTTATTATATATACACTCAAGATTAAAGTTGTTAGATGTTCTGTTCACTGTTTACTACCATTTAATTTTTTTTTAAATAACTTCAAGGCTACATTAAATTGATCAAATGTTACAGTAAAGACATTGACATGATATGCTTTATTTATTTAAACTTTATTTATCTCTAAAAACGGCTCATTTTGATATTGCGGGATCTGTGACATCACACTGGCAAACACATTTGCATATGACTGCCTCCAGAGCACAACATCAATGAATAGTTTTACGTCATCACACCATAGGATGGCTGACACTTGCCTCTACACTGGATGTGAACGTTGCATCAAAAGCATATAGAACACATTATAATCAGTGACACTGTCTACACTGGATACAGTATACAGATTCAGTTTCTGACATTCTCCACATGCTTGAGCCTGCTGACAGGAGGACAAATGGAAGAGTAAATAGAAGCTTAAAGGACTGTTCTCTTTGACATGTCCTATTTAAACAGCTCATTTGCATCTCTGTACAGACTTCATAAAGATACCAGCATCAGGAACAAGTGGATGGTTAATTTCAATGGCAACCCAGATCACGTCTGAGGATTATGTGTTTGTTCAGAGCATTTTGTTTTGTAAATGAGTTTGCATTTCGCAAAGAAACTTTTGTTGAAAGATGAGTCGCCCCTTAAACTGATCATTTCAGACAGTGTCAGAATGAAGGTTGAATATATATATATATATATATATATATATATATATATATATATTTTTTTTTTTTTTTTCTGTAATTTTTTTTTACATTATAAGTAAACCTTAAGGAACATAAAATCCCTTTTAAAAATCTTACTGACCCTAAACTTTTAAAGGTAAAGGTTTTTAAAGTGCAAATCAACACATCAGTATGGAATCCCAAGCCTGCCAAAATTAAAAATAAATAAATAGATGAATAAATATACAAAGAAATGTAAAAAAGTAAAAATAAATAAATAAACATATAAATAAATATACATAGAAAAGCAATAAATAAATAAATATTATTTATACATTTATTTCCTTATTTACGTATATATTTATTTTTTTTCCACATTTATTTATTCTTTCTTTTATTTATTTATACATTTATTCATTTCTATTTTAATTTATTTCCACATTTATTTATGTATTTATTTCCATATTTGTTAATTTCCACATTTATTCATTTCTACATTTCTTTATTTCTACATTTCTTTATTTTTACATTTATGTATTTTTACATTTCTTTGTCCGTAATGCAATGAGGAGGGCGTCGTTTACCTCAGTTCGAAATCACCCCTTATACCCTCATTCACTATTCCCTACATTACTCCACTAATATAGTCCACTGAAGGAGTGAATGAAAACGAGTGAGTGAATTCGGACACTGAGAGCACCGGAAGGGCTGCTAATTTTGCATAGTTTGTGCTGCTGTTTAACATTTTAGCAAATTGGCAGCCCCAGTAATAAAATGAAAAGATTAATGCTGAACTCTGTCATGGAAACTAGCATGCATAATCCATAATTAAACAATTTAATAATCAATTAAAAAGGAATTTATACCTGTATAAATATAATTTTGTAGCCACATTGGATCAGCGGTTTGGAAAATGTATGCAGGCGTCTTCAGGTGAGACGCGGGAATTCATTCAAGTTCAACACGTGACTCTCACAGTGCATTATGGGTATTCTCTAGCCGTTAAGCGTACATCAGTTGTACACTCATTACTGTGGTGCATTATGAGATTGAATGAGTGCACTCAATAACGTCCACTATGGTTTCAGATACCACTACAAATGGCTTTCCCCTCAAAAAGTACCCTATTTAAGGGTATAGGGGGCGATTTCGGACACAGCCAAAGAAATGTGAAAATACATAAATATAAAAATAAAGAAAGGTAGAAAATAAAGAAATGTAGAAATGAATAAATGTGGGAAAAAATAAATATATACATAAATAAGGAAATAAATGTATAAATAATTATTTATTTTTGCTTTTCTATGTATATTTATTTATATATTTATTTATTTATTGCTTTTTTTTCATTTCTTTGTATATTTATTTATTTATTTATGTATTTATTTATTTTTAATTTTGGCAGACTTGGGATTCCATACATCATGTCGTCTCAAACCCGTAAGGACTTCGTTCATCTTCAGAACGCAAAGTAAGATATTTTTTATGAAATCTGAGAGTTTTATTTAATCTCTCATAGAAAGCAACAAAATTACCATATTCAAGGTCCAGAAAAGTAGTAAAGACATTGTTAAAATAGTCAATGTGACTACAGTGGTTCAACCTTAATGTAATGCAGTAAAGGGAATACTTTGTGCACAAAAACAAAACAAATATTTCCTCTCTACCCTGTCATTTTCCTACACAGTTGACACAGTGCATGCAGTGAATGCGGCTCAGTATTGGCCGACAATCAAAAAGACAATCCATGAAAAACAATCCTGCTTAAACCAACCTAAGTTGGTTTGCTGGTCTCTTACACTTGTCTCAGACTGGCCAAGCAGGTATGGCTGGGCAGCCAGCAGGTTTCCCAGCTGAAAAGTGTCCTTTACCCCTCTAAAGCAAGACTAGGAAATCAGCTTATGCAGGTTTAAGCAGCTTTTTTCCCAGTAGGAATACCCTCCCCCTCTCTTAGCTGTTATAAAGAAATATTTACACTATTTATAAGGAATAATTTAATATTTACAGAGTCTTTTGTTCTTAACAAAGCTGCTCGAGCAACAATAATTCCAAATATAATACAAAGCCAATCCATCAAAAAGCGTTCCAGTGACTGATTGTGAAAGAATCCTCAATCATCTCATTTTCTTAAAGTAAAAGTCCAAAATGTATATTTTAAATCATTTACTAACCTTCATGTTGTTCTAAATCAGAATTAGATTCTTTCTTCCATGAAATTAAGGAGATGTTGGGCAGATGGTCTTAGCTTGTTTTCCAAGGGAAGTAAATGGTGATTTATGCTGCCAAACTTCAAAAAGTAGAAACAAACTAGTACATACAGTACAACATACATTTAAAGTTTTTTTTTTTTTTTTTTTTTTTAAGTCATCCGATAGCTTTGTGTAAGTAACCAAGCAAAACTCAAGCCATTATTAATTGATAAACTTTCCCTGTTCCTTTAAGAGATCAACAGCCAACCTGTACATCATTCAGGTGAGTCCTCTTTGTGCTGTCAAAACAGTGATGGTAAAAGTAAGCTACATATCATCAGAAAGATGTATGAAAGAACAGACATTAAAAGTTTCTACTGTTCCTCGGTTATAGACTTGAAAAGGACACCATGACTCAGTTCCCCAGAGTGCAGCAGCAATATGTTTTAAATGAGGTGTTTGTGTTAAAGGGGCCCATGCCGTGTTATTTTAATGGTCTGGAAACCACACTCCAATATAGAGAAGCATTATTATAGTCCTAAATCAGTAGGCAGGAGCTGAGCTGCATGGGAATTCTATTAATCATGTTCTGGAGGTTCCTGTGAACTCACACACACATACATTTACATACGGATGTATATACTCACATACAGACAGGAAGAGCAGATACCTGGAGTTATATTGAATCTGCAGTCTCATGGATTTTCTATAAAGAAACTAAATTATATAAATGCAGAATCAACGTTTCTGTGATTAATAGCTGCATTATAGCGGTTTTTACTTATATAAAGAATTTGTATATAAATATAAACACGCGTTCACATATATTATATATATAAATAATAAATCAAAAATGTATTCATACCTAACATTAAAATCTGATACATGTATATTTATATTGTAATACATTTTTTCACACTGAATCTCCAAAATAAAGTAGAAACAACAAAAGACACCGTGGTGCTGGTGAGAGGAACCCTAAAAGCATGATCACATACTATAACGCTATAGCCACGAAAGGAAAAAACAGATGCTGCGTTAATTGCATTAAGTATTTTTTACACGTTAAACTGAAATTAATTTTTGACAGCATTATCTTTTATCTTTTGACAGTATAGTCAGATTAGGAAAAAAAACGTTAATGTCTAAACAAGGCCACGGTTCTCAAGATGAGACTGGATGACACTTAATTTTCTTAAAATAATAAATAAAGGTTAATTCTGCAAATAACTAATGCTGCGTGATGCTGAAGGCCTGTGCTCTGTTCTCAACCCTCCAGCTTCATAATGGAGTCATTGATGTTGGGATTAATGATCTCTCAGGTCATGGGCTCATTGTAATTGCTCAATTCACTTCAGAAGCACATATATGAGGAGGGATTATACTGTGGTTATGAGGTCTGGAGTGTGTGTTTGTTTGAACATGGAAAAAGAGACCTCAAGCTTTGCCTGACCTAAATGCAGTAACAGTCTTATCCATGCGAAACCAAAACATTTTCACCACAGATCAGAATGACATTATGAAACACAACAAATAATCTAACAATCATGATCATTTAATCAAAAAAGAACATGAACCATTCAACCCGTGCACTACATTTAAACTTTTCTGAAGCCGTAGAAGGAACAAACTGAGATTTAAATTTTTCAATAAACATATTTCCCTTCATCACAGCTCACATTTGAAATCCTTCAAAACCAGCTGACAATGGCTTATGAGTGACTTTGTGGGGGACAGCGATACAAGTCAATTGTGTTGGCAGTAAAATGACTGGATAATGTGTTTTATATTCTTGATTTGGCATCATAAAAACAACTGTGTTAGTGTATAAATCAGCCTGTGCTGTATCGTTATTATGCGAATATAAATGGTGCATATGGATGTAGATATGTGCTCAATTTAATTTCTTTCTTGAGTATAGCTTTAATAAAGCTAGCTGACACATATGAAAAAGAGATTTTTTACATTATCAGTTGTAGACGCATTAAAATGTAAAGAAACTTTTGAAAGTAAAAAACTTTTTTTATTATTGAATATGCAACATGTCTTTTTTTTTTTTTTTTTTTTTTTTTTTTAACCATTTGACTTCTGTTTGCCAACCTGGTACTTGACTTCAACAATATGTACTATAAAACAATAAAAAACATTATATCCTTCCTTGTTAGATTATTGTTTAAAACAAAGCTAGAGCATATTATTGTTTATGTTAACAAAAATAAATAATTAAGATTAAATTTGTGGCTATTTATTGGAATGATATAAAAAGCAATAGGATAAAAGACGCTATAATTTTCAATAAATAGTTCAATTATTACATTTTAAAATTAAAACAAAAATATAGTTAATTAGCCTAAATATCAACAATATTCATTTTAAAGTCATTAAAAAAAAAAAGAATAAAAGAAAGAATAAGTGTATAGCCACCCGAACTTAACTTTTCAGCCTGTAAATGAAATATGCATTATTCATGTAGAAAAAATAAATAAATAAAAATAAAAACACATGGACAAAAGGTGCCTCTCGTCTCTAATGGCTGATATTTTCAAAACAATGGCAAAATTCGCATTTTTACAATTTGTGGCTAATTACTATAGACTACTGGAAAAGCAGTTATGGCCTTTCATTTAACATCTCAATTATTCATCAATTAGATCTATTTTGTCTCTTGAATAAAAAGCTTTAAATGAATCTGGCAGCACACATTATGCAGGTCTAAAGTTATTTTCACTATGAGTGTACCAGACACATCCTCTGATATATGACTATTACACCGTGTGCAGAATTATTAGGCAAGTTGATTTTCTGATCATATTTTTTCCCAAGCACATTTTACCAATTCCAAACCACATCAATCTTAATAACTACTATACATTTTTTATTTAATCATTTATAAGTGATATATAATTGTTCATGAAGGCTGGAAATGAAAAACGTTATATATTAAGGTGTGCATAATTATTAGGCAGGTTTTCTTTTACAGGCAAAATGAGCCAATAAAGAGAGAGAGAGAGAGAGAGAGAGAGAGATTTAACTCAGACTGAAAAGTCACAAATTATTAAATGCTCATGAGAAGGATGCAATACTAATGCAATACTAGAAATTGCAAAGTTAAGGCATGACCAATGGACAGCAAAAGGCTACATATCCAGTGTTCCCAACTGCTTTCAATATTAAAAGTAGCTAAAACAGGTAGCTAAATGTCATGAAATGACATCATAATGGCAAATTCACTGATCTATATAAAAATGAATATAGATCAGTGGGCAAAATAAGAATCTAGATAAGATTGATTCTTGTTTATTGTTTATTTTTGATAAGCATTCAGACAGTCTTTTTAAGAAGGCTTACCAAAGTCTAGGCTTACTAAGGAAATTGAGGAGTTTTAATTTATTATAAAAGGACATTTTGATAGTTGTGTATCACTCATTGAGTCTGTGCTCACTTTTAACACTGTTTCCTGGTATAATTCTCTTTTTGTTAAATGCGAGAACAAACTTGTAAGGATTATAAACATGGCTGGTAAAGTTATTGGTGAGAAACAAGCACCTTTGTCAGATCTCTACACTGTTGCAGTAAAAAGAAAAACCTCCGCTATTTTGGCAGATACTTCCCAACCCCTTTATAGTTCATTTATGCTACTTCCATCAGGTAGATGGTAAAAAGTACCTTTGGTTAAAAAGGCTAAGTATAAGAAGACAGCCATTGATATTTTAAATAGTATCTTAAGATGACAATTTTCTACCCCTGTGGGGCTAGACAATAAAGCTTATGAATTTGAATTTGTTTGTCCAAGAAGTTGCTGGATTTGTCCCTGAACCTTTGAAAAAAAAAAAAAAAAAAAAAAAAAAAAATCTCAAAAGGGGTGGGGAAGTCAATAAATCTAGTGACAAAATCACTAAATTGGCAACACTGGTCAGCAGAGTCAAACAAAAACAGGTGGAGAAGAAAAGACACATGTTAACTGCAAAAGAATTAAGAATTAAGTGTGAATCCATCAGGAACCCTTTAGTCTCCAGTGCCACCATTTGCCAGAACTGCAACCTAGCTACCTGGAGTCTCCAGAAGTGCAAGGTGTCAGGATCTCAGAGACATAGGTTAGGTAAAGAATCCTAAAAAAAATGACCCCCACTTAATAAGAATCACATACTGATGTGTAGTAAAATACATGAATACTGGTAGGCTTTATAGATAGACAGATTGAGAGTGGAAGAATTTATCTTCCGGAATCTGGCTGTAAGGTGTGGAAGATCATTTTTATTCCGTATCTGCAAGGCAGACTTTTCAGGATAGGAGATGGACTAAAAATGAACTCCCACACTTTACTGCCAGATTCAGGAAGATAAATTCTTCAAACAGTGGTACAAGAGGATGTGGTGCTGGTCCTTCAAGAGTCACTCTCAATCTGTCTGTCTATAAAGCCTAAATGCATGTGTTTTACTACACATCAGTATGTGATCCTTATTAAGTGGGAGTAATTTTTTTAGGATTGTTTTCCTAACCTAAGTAGCTAGGTTGCAGTTCTGGAAAATGGTGGCGCTGGAGACTAAAGGGTTCCTGATGGGTTCACACTTAAATCTTAATTCTTTTGCAGTTAACGTCTTTTCTTCTCCTGTTTTCATCTGACTCTGCTGACCCAATTAGCCTTTTGCTGTCATGCCTTAACTTTGCAATTTAATAATATTTGACTTTTCAGTATAAGTTAAATCTTTGTTTTTGGCTCATTTTGCTTGTAAAAGAAAATCTGCCTAATAATTATGCACACCTGAATATAAGGCGTTTTTTAATTTCCAGCCTTCATAAACAATTATATATCACTTATAAATGATTAAATACAAAATTAATAGTTGTTATTAAGATTGATGTGGTTTGGAATTGGTAAAATATGATCAGAAAATCAACTTGCTTAATAATTCTGCAGACAGATCTATATAACAGTGCATTCTGAACCCTCCATATAAGCTTATTACTAGTTTCTATTTACAAGATATGATTGATTGAACGTGCAAAAGGATTCTACAAATTCTGCTGTTTTTTTATTTATTTAGTATCATATATGACCAATTAAATGTCACTTCAAGAAATGATTTCAGTCAAACAAAATAACCAAATTATGTCTGAATGTTATTTTGCTAAATGTCACAGTGCACTCAGAATAACTTTAAACACAAACAACAACTCAGAGTGAATTGCGCTCAGACTCCATCATCCTCAAACACTCATGCAAACAAAACTACACAAACAAATGAACAGCAGTCATGTATTTCATTTTGCAAATTGTTTTTTTTTTTCTTCTGCTCGTCTTGCAAACCTCATTATCTAAACAATTGTATTTGTATGCTAATTACTGTTTCCCCTGGCACGCTGTATATTTAAATTTGATTAGAGTGATATTCATTAAGACAGGTTAGAAAGATGTCAGGATGGCATCTCTCCCTCCACTGCACCTCCATTATTTTTCTTCTCACTCTATACTCTACTTCTCATATTCCTCTTTTTTTTTTTTTTTTTAAAGCCTCTGATGGGTTATCAGTTGTCAGATTTGTTTTGTATTCTCAGAGTGTTGTTGAAAACACACAGTCAGCAACTCTAAAACTTGATCACATCAATATTGGTAGACAGTCAAGAGCTGTATAATATAACAGAAATATAATATAACAAATAATATCAAATTTATTCTACTGCTCATTAAGGTCAGTGTTAAGGAGAAATTACCAACTTTGAATATGAAATAAACAGCAAACACAGGCAGCTCTTTGGCCAAAAGAATGTATCTTAAAGGCAGCATTATCATAGTGCCTATTTGGTACATTCGTCACATCTGGAGCACGACTATGAGGTTTTAAAATGCTGCCGACCTATAGATTTGGGAACAATGCCACCGAAAGAGGGAGAAAGAGAGAAAGATTTTAATATATAATTATATCTGATTGCATGTTCTATGCTTCAGTGCTCTTGAGTTAAGCTGGTTTGTTTCACACTTCTTGTCGCTGTCATCACAGTTATCTTTAGTACTGTTATTATGTTGAGACGCTGTCAAAATCACTGTAACTATTCCTCCCTCCGTGGTAGCTGTCACGGCTCTTCTACATCACGGTTATTCTGATATCTCACCACTGTGTGCTGCATAAAAAGACACAATATCAGTACAATCACTGTCACTCTAGTCAGTGTCACTATGTTGCCATAGTTAACACCATGATGATTATTACAGTTACCGCAATTACAGTTAGCACTACTGATGCACGGGGGCTGCAGGGACCCTCTAAGACATTATGAGCCAAATATATTATAGTTCAATTTGCTGTTTTACTTATGGCATACACATTCCCTATGAAGCAACCAATGAGGCCTATAATACCTGGAAAGCTATCAGTTAGCATTTTCATTCCACACCATGCTTTTGGGAGAAAAAAAATGACATTTATTATAATATAATTAGATATTTCCAATTTATACACTACTGTTCAAAAGTTTGGAGTCAGTAAGGCCCCAATCAGACAGAACGAGTTATTTAACTTAACTATTGTGTAAAAATTACTGTATTGCTTGCTTAAAATGAACCCAAAGTATTTTGAAAATTACATATGTTTAATAAATGAACATTTATGAATAAGTTTAATGAATAATAATTAAACAATAAACATTTATTAAATTGCTTAACAATAATTAATGTTCACCTTTTGATTATTATTGTTGCTTCTAGTAATTGTGTCTGATTTTTAATTTCCAACATATTTTGGGTTCATTTTAAGCGATATAGTCATTTTTAAACAATAGTTGGGTTAAAACAACCACTGGGTTAAAACAACCTAATCGCTGAGTTTGTCCATTTTCAGCCCAACTTGGTTTGTTTTTAACCCAGCATTTTTTAGAGTATAGGAGTATGGCAAGCCATTTTGACTTTTATTCATTTCCAGGATATGAATTATTGATATCAACAATATAGTTCTTGATATCAGGAATTACATTACCACTAGTAACAATGTTAATTCTTGATATCAACAATTCAATTCTTGATATCTGTAATTGTATTTTCACTAGAGAAATGTCACCATAGGCTGCCATTCAAATTCAATTGTTGATATCAAGAATTAATTTTTTACTAGTTGAAATTCCAATTTCACATATCAGAAATACAGTTCTTACTAGTAAAAATCATTAATTACTTTGTTACTAGTGCAAATATCTATTCTTGATGAACAATTGAATTGCTACTAGTAACAATGTTAATTTTTTATATCAATAATTTGATTGTCACTAGTGACAATGTTAGTTTCTGATATCATAAATGTGATTGTTACTAGTAAGAAAGCCTGTTATAACCCAAGAGTGTTATAAGGGGTACTTTAGGCATAACATTATTTATTGCCAGTTGCTCCGTACCCGAGACAAACAACAGGACGCGTGCCAATGTTGCAATGCAAGTGTTTATTGTTGCAAAAGCCAAGGTGAAAAAGTAAAGGGAGGATAAATGGAATATAAAGAGAATTATTTACAATATTTACAATTAGTCCAACACACAACAAATATTTACAATTAATCCAATAACGCACAACACACAACAAAGAGAAAACGCAGGCGTCGCCAAATCAAAGAAATAAATAAAAGCAAAACAAGCCCTGTTCTAGCTAGTGAAAATAATTAACTAATCTCTCTCTAACAAAAAAAGAAAGGCAAAAAAAAAAAAAAAAAAAGATCTTCAGCATTCGTGACACCCTGACTACACTACACTAACTAAAACACAAAACAAAACATACAGTGGGTGGTTTTCACCCCTCACCTAGTGTGTCTAAAACAAATGTCCAATACCTACACGTGCGCAATGTACGTCACGTGATATACTTACCTGTTCGCATTTTCCCCTGTGTTACAAACAAATCGAAAACAAACAATACAGTACAAGAACTGTAAGTAACATATAAAACAAGTAACAAGCAGATGGGAAACAACCAGAACAAAGTCACAATGATGAACAACACAAGGAATCGACAATATCAAAGTTAGTGCGTGTACAAGCCAAAAAGCAGCGTACAATGGGGGGCGAACAACTGGAATACGGCAGTCTTTTAAACTGACTGGAGCAACGGGATTGGTAGTGACGTCAGCGGGCGGACGGTGATTGGTGCCAGCCTCCGCCAACGGGAATCTAAAAGAAAGACAGAGCGAGAGAGAGAGAGAGAGAGAGACGTTCCCACAACACAGGGACGTAACAAAGCCATTTTAGATATCTGAAATTATATTGATATCAGAAATTTTCAGATATCAAAAATGAACATTTTTACTAGTAGCAATTCAATTGTTGATATCAAGAACTGACGTTTCAACTAGTGCCAAATTGATTCTTGATATTACATTTTTTAATTAATTTTATATATTACATTTTTACTAGTAACAATGTAACTTGATATCAAAAATTATGATTTTTACTAGTAAGAATTGTATTTCTGATATGTGAAATTGGAATTTCAACTACTAAGAAATCAATTCTTGATATCAACAATTGAATTTGAATGGCAGCCTATGGTGACATTTCACTAGTGAAAAGACAATTACAGATATCAAGAACTCTAGTTTTTACTAGTGGAAATGTAATTCCTGCTATCAAGAATTGAATTGTTGAATCAAGAATTCATATCCTGAGAATGAATAAAAGTCAAAACGGCTTGCCATAATAGGAGCGCTCTGAGCGGCTGAAGTTGAAAAAAAAAAAAAAAAAAAAAAAAATCAACTCTGAGCAGAAAAGTGCCCGACATCATTCACGTTTTTTTCCCCATTGTCAAATCGAATGGATGGAGAGGCGGGCCTTCTGTTGTGGTGACGGAAGTTTACATGTAACTATATGGATCTCCGTTTACTTTATCCAGCATGGATTTTGTCTGGGTTTTACCCAGCGCTGGGTTGCCAATTTGGTTGTTTTTAACCCAGCCATTTTTAGAGTGAATGATGCTGAAAATTCAGCTTTGCCATCACAAGAATAAATTAAATTTTAAAATAAATGAAAATACAAATGATTTATTTTAAAATTGTAATAATAATTCACAATATTACTGTTTTTACTGTCTTTTTGACCAAATAAATGCAGCCTTGGTGAGCATAAGAGACTTCTCTCAAAAACAATAAAAACCCCAAACCTTTGAAAAGTAGCTTGCAAAACATGCTTTTGGTCCCCAAAATGGTGTAGTTATAGCATCTACCAGCAGGGGCTGAATAGACCATGCTAACCAGCCAAACCTTGATCCCTTGGGAGTAACCTGGTATTACAAGTCTGGCTCAAAGGTATTCTTCAGTTCATAGGTTGTTCCAAACTGCAAATGAATCTGTGACCCCTACAATGGAAGGTCTTTACCCAGTAGACTACTCTACCATTTCAGACCTGGCTCTGTTGAACGACCACCTGGTTTTAGGGGTTTTATATTTGGCCACTGTGTGACATTTCTCCTGTGTTTCTGCGGTGGAAGTGCAGGTGTCTCCACAGATGATGTCCCTGGATGATTAAACTACTCTCACTGCTCTTTCTGGCTCTAGTCTAAAACCTATTGAGCTTCCTTTATATCTGCTGTCTACACAGAAAGCGGTTTTCTAAACCAGCATCCAAACTGAAATGGAAGCCCAAAAGTGACTGATTTAAAACACTCTACATAGGCCTCAACTCCATGCATCATTCAAACAGCAAAGACAGTATGATTCTCTGATTCTCTTTTGGAACAGAGCCTCTGAGGTCAAAGGGCACAGACCTCACTAATGAGATGCATGATAGAGAAATATGTATGATTACTGCGCATATTCTCTGTCTCTCTCTTCTGATTTAAAATACTTTATTTCTGCATTGATAAGTGGTCATACATATTCAGGCTTTTGAATAGAAATTTCACTAGAGGAATAAAAAGCCTATTTTTATTAAAATTAGTAATTAATCTAAAATAGGCTGTATGTTGTTAAGAATTAACAGAGGAGTTCTGACTAATTACTAATGAAATACAGATATGCTTTGTCACAGCAATAGAGAGAAATGCCATTCTCCACATAAAATGTGGTCATGATTGTTTTAGAGTTTGAATGTTCCAAATTTAATGCCCATTCTATGGACAACATCTGTGGCATGCTCAAATAATAATTTAAACTCATTGTTCAGTTTGTAAAAATGTAAAAATTTGTCACTGGACAAATGTAAAGCAAATGACCCCCAAAACATCCATTTTAAAAGGATTTCTACCAGACAGAACGTTTGCTACCAGGTGAACGTCTGCTTAGTATTTATTCCATAATGTATCAACAGATGGTAGTGAGAGACAATGATTCATGTTTAGCTGTATAAGTGTTTTGGCGTAGGCCCAGTCCTTATTCCGAATCCTGGGGGATGCAGATTCGGCTGATCCTGCCTGAAGATGAAGGCAGGGGCGGAGCATACCCCCAATGGATGGAAAGAGCCAACCTGGTGGTGGTGGGGAGCATGGAGGGGAACGTCAGGGTCATCAACTGCGAACGTGAAACAGAGAGTTCAGTGCTTATATACTCCAGGTGTAAAGCAGTGATTGGCCAGACCTATGAGTATGAATAAATGACGTGGCATTAGAGTCTTCCTGGTAGAAACTACGCTAAAGCTTTCATTTTTGTGAGCTTGTTTATTGTTTATTTTAACAAACTGAGAGATGAGTTGAAGTTACTGTCTGTGGTAATCAACAGTGTGCAACAGATGCTGTCAATAGACCTTAACATGTACTAAACCCTCTACATGAGGAGCCATCACAGACGAATAATGCAAAAAAGATGTCAAACTGAATTTTGTTTTATGAGAAAATCAAATAAAAGATTCTAAAAGACAAGTAATGAATAAAAGTAATTCAACAACAAGATATGTGAAGATGCATGTGAAATCTGTGCTGAAATACAGTACATAAATCACTGATCATCTTCAATATGTATTTAAATGCAGTCTGATGCATTCACAGATGTGTCCTAATATGGGGGTGGGGGGGAAGTCAACCTGATCTAATGAGAAAATGTAACTACTTTACAAGCCAATTTTGTATTAAAGTGCCCCTATTATGCTATTTTAAAGGTTCCTTTACTTTTGGAGGTCTCCTACAATAGGTTTACATGCATCCAAGGTCAAAAAACACTTTAATTTTCTCATAATATACATTACACATCACCTCATTTCTCAAAGAGTCTGAAAACTGTTCGTTTCAAGAACCAGTCTCTCTAATCCCCTCATTTCTGCGAGCCTACTCTGCTCTGATTGGTCAGACGGCCCAGTCTGTTGTGATTGGTCTATTGCTTACAGTGTGCTTCAAAAACGAAACACCTATTACCATATCTGAATTTCAGCTCCGGAGGCTTCCTCAGCGCTTGATACACAATATGATATGAACAATGGCATTGGGTTTTCCATATCAATCAGTTTCAGCGCAAAGTGGATTTGCAGCACAGAAAACAGTGTCTTCTCAACATGTTGACAACACGAACAAAACTCAACACGAACCAAGGTAGACATCATTCGTGGGCAGCCAATGAAGAGGCTAGAATTTTGCAAATTTGATATGGTTATATAGGTATGTAAAAGGAAGTGAGACTGGAATTGCTGACGACCTTTGCTGAGAGGAGACACCCATCATCCCTCTATCTCTAGCTCCACTACAACACCCCTCACCTGATGTAACCCCTGATATTGAGGGGGATTTAAGGGGTGTATGACATGATGGAATCTACCCCCCACACACACAGAGTCCACCTTTCTGGTTTCCAGTATTAATCATAAAAGGTTTGCTCTTGGTTTACTCCCGCAGAAGGATTACCCTCCTCCGTACAGGTGCACCTGGCTTCATTTCCCGCAGACACATCAAAGACTGTTCAATCAAGGATTATGTTCTCTAGAAATTCATAATACAGCACATAACCTCACACCTGATTGCTCCATATAAATCTGTGATTATCTGTAGCACAATAGGATTACGCCTGTCCTCAAATGGCTTATAATCATCCAGGAGGTGGGCTACGTATTTCGCTAATGGATATGTTTTATCGTTTTCCTGTTCTTCATTTCAAGTGTTTGAGGTCAGGATAATGTAAGTGGTGCTTTGTACCATCATCTTGATAGGAAGCACCATTATTAAAGTAGACTACAAAGGAAGTATTATATTTGAACTTCAATATGCACATCATACTTCCATAAATACATGCACACAAACAAACACACACACAAAGTGATGACACTTAAATGAAAGAGCCAAAACGACAAGGACAATGCATTGCGAACATTGTATACTATCATATGCAATATTTCAAATTCTCAAATAGTATTATGCAACATGAATGTTAAATGACTTGTTGTGTCCACAACAGTATGTACTGCTTTTGATGTATTTATATCCAACATCCACAATGTTGAGATTGTCATGTGACCTATATGACCTCAATTGTGTCGCTTTACCTTGCCATTTACAAATATGACAACGTATGGTAGTAAAGTGATATCTCAGTGCATACACAGCAGAAACAGTAAGAGTAGCGTCTAGTATGATATTTCAAATTTCAGTCTAAAGTACTTGCACACTGCATACTCAATAATGCACAGTATATAAATGTATATCGCTTACTATTTAATTTAAAAATAGTATATGACACAGTATGCAGTACACAATGATGTTTCAAACAGTAGTTTGCAACATTGTTGTCCCATTACTCCATTACAATTCAGTGAGTAGCATCCAATAAAAATACTGTAGTACTCCTACATTTTAATCCAATTTTGTACATAAATATCTTAACTATTGGCAGTCCGGTCAAATAACGAGTACTAGATGTTAAAAATCACAGTTGATAATCTTTCAGTTTATTCGTCACACTGGTAATGGAAGCTCAAGCCTAGTGCATTGTATTGTAGGCAGTGTTGGGGAAAGTTATTTTTAAAAGTAATGTGTTACAATATTGCGTTACTCCTTAAAAAGTAACTATTTGCATTACTTAGTTACTGCTTATGGAAAGTAATGTTACATTACTTTTGTCATTTGGGCTTGATGCAAATTTGTGCCTGTACAGTAGAAAATGTGTTCTCTATACTAAAATAAATAAATTAATTAATTAATTTAAAAAAAGAAAGAAAGATAAAAAAGAAAGAAAAGAAACTTAAGAAAAAAGAAAGGAAAATAATTGTGATGTTTATCTAAAATCATTTTTGCTTATTAGAACTGGATCATCAAAGGTCAGCAAGCAAAGACATGGGTTAATAAAGTGAGATTAAATACACAAAGTATATTTGTATTTAACATTTAATTATTGCAAGTTTGTGTAATATTCTGAGTTTGCATTTTATCGTTTTTATTCATTTTCATGAATACCGAATCTGTTTTTGTGCAAGTGAGATGAGTAAATGCCTGTTCACATTTAGTCTAGAGCTATTATAACCATCATGTTCACACAGTGCACACAACACCTCTGCACTTACTCATGATTTCTCTCAACATGGGGATGGGAGAGGTGTCAGTTAATAAATGGGAAAACAAAGTAACAAGTTACTTATTTGAGAAAGTAACTCAGATATTTTGTTGTAAATGTAAAAATAATGCGTTACTTTACTAGTTACATGAAAAAAGTAATCTGATTACATAATGTGTGCTACTTGCAATGCATCACCTCCAACACTGATTGTGTGCTTTAAATATAGTATAATGTTTTGTAGTATAATGCAAATTTTGGCAAATGTAGTATTCCATGGATAATTTCATGGTTCATATATGTTCACACTGCAGGCAAAAGTGGCCCATATATATATATATATATATATATATATATATATAATTTTTTTTTTTTTTTTTTTTTTTTCATGTGACTCAAATCAGATATTTTTTATAACACTGTGAACAGCACAAACCACATCTGATCTTTTCTCTTCTGATTTGGGTCACTTTCATACGTGGCCTTATATCAGATGTAGGTCAAAGCAAAACACAAGCAAATACAAGCCGAACTAAAGGAAAAACTGTAAAACTGTAAAACTGAAAAATGTTGCTCTCTTTCTACTCATCATTATCTGCACCCTCCTTATTGCCTATCCATTCACTGGCTGATGTAACCACATAACCTAATAAATGAACGTGTAAATGTTGACTTCAGTAACCTCCATGTTTACTTCCATATGACAGTGTGCTGAGTGCCGTCTTTGTTATTGTTCTTTTGTGCATGTGGGTCAGTTCAGAACTGTAACCAGTTCATACTCAAATCTGATACTGGTCACATTTAAAAAGATAATGTGAACAGCAATCAATCAATCAATCAGAATTAAGCATTAAGGCCTGCAGTGTGAATGTAGCCATAGTATGGAGTATGCATGTGTATAAAAATAGAATGAGTATGTCATTTCAAACATCACCATGGTGTTTTTTCAGAATAATTTTAAAAGTTGTACTTGAAAAGGTGCAATAAAAGCCAAATTGTTTTAAATTATACAGAGGACACAGAGAAAGAGAGCAAATGTTAAGTGAATTTCTGAAGCATCAAGGAAACTGGCAGATACAGGAAGCGTGAGAGAGAGAAAGAGAGAGAGAGATTTAAACTGAAGAAGCGGTAGCAGGTCATGATCCACACAAGCTCTTGAAATTTTACAATTTTTTTCACCTCTGGAGTAAGTCAAACCTAACAAAACGTATATCAGACAGAAGAGAAAAGCAAGAGGTATATTAAGACAAAAAAAAAAAAAAAAAAAGAAGAAGAAAACTGAAACAGTACAGTCTGGAGGAAAACTGGACAAAACAGAAGATACTGGAATCAATTCACATCCAAATAACAGTTATTTTTTGGTTAAGTTAAATACTGTATAAAATAGAAACTAGCATAAAAACTAGCAGCCGTCCTACAGTGACAGTTAAAAAGTAACAGTCAGGGTGCGAACTACAGGGGAGCTAGGGGGAGCTCGGCTCCCCTTAATAAGACATGGGCTCCCCTGAAAATGTGATTTGTGAAATTTTGGGGGGTCTCAAAAAATACTGACAATGTGTTATTTTGACGTGCATTTTCAGTTTTGTGTAATGTGATCATTGTGGATTATTATGTGTAAAAGTGCAAAAATATCATTCATTCATGCATGACAGGAGATTTAAACCTAATTCACTTCAATAAAGATAACAATACATGCTATTCTTGTCCTAAGCATCAAGGTGTGGGGGCGCTGCGATGCAAATTCCACTTATGATTAGTACATGTTAACTCAAAGATTCGTAGAAAAAAAAAAATATAAATGTTGGAGGCCGTTGATCTGCGCGCGAAGTCCTTGAAATCGATTCTGCAGTTAGCATCATATAGCCACCATGGCAAAAAGAACACAAGGCAGCTTAATTAAAATTGTGTAGTGATGACGTTAATAGCACGACCAATTCACCTGCTGCAAGCCCTGTTAGCACACCTCCCAACAGGTGACAACGCAAGAAGAAGCTGAAGTCGGTCACGATCTTAACCCCTCTTGCTCCTCTCTTCCGTTAAACTGGAACAGCCAGCAGTGGAGAGACTGGAAGAGCTGATATACATGGATTTTTGTTAAGGATGGAAGCTTTGGGTGCATCACTTGTAGGGACGCAAAAACCCTTCTTCTGTCTGAAAAGGTACCTGGCACGCACTTGTCTGAGGAGTGGATTAATGGGGAAGTAAGCAGCACTGCTCAGAACAGGTTGCGAAAAAAGATATATAAACATAGGGACAGCATTGCACACAAGAGGGCCATTGAAGTGGCATTGACTAAGCAAAAGGCGATTCTGCCAAATAAAGTAATTGAGGTGAATTCCAAATTAATGGAGGAGACCGCAACATCATTCAGATCTGCCTATATGGTGGCTAAGGAAAGGCTGTCTTACAGAAAGCTCACCCCTTTAATGAAGCCTCAGGAGCTTAATAGCGCAAATGTGGGAACTGCGCATAAATCAGATCACTCCTGTGCTTAGATTATAGGTCATATTGCACAGCAAATGTGGAAGAAATTTATTTCCAATATTCGAGAGCTCAATTAAAAAATCAGCATCACGGTTGACGAAAGCACAGTACATGGTCGTGCCTATCTCATTGTATACGTGAGATGTGATGTGAGTGGCAAAGGAGATATAGAAAATGTTTTTTTATAGACATTGTAGAGCTGACGCAGGGCACAGATGCAGAGTCCATTTACAACAGTTTAAGACAGTGCCTTCGTACAGCGGGATTAGATGATGAGTTTTTTGGGTAACACCTCATCAGCATCACCACAGATGGGGCTGTAGTTCTCACTTGCAAAACCACTGGAGTCATTGCAAGGCTTAAGCGTGACTTTCCAAACATCCAGTCCATACATTTCTTGGTCCATCGCCTTGAATTTGCTGTCAGTGATTCTTTGAAAGTGGTTGCTGGATGTAATCATTTCGAGTTTTTCATTGCCAAGCTGTATTCTCTGTACCACCAGTCTGCTAAGAATGTGAAATTGCTTGAGGAAGCAGCTGCAGATCTAACTATGCAGATTTTGAGAATTGGACAGATATTCACCATCAGATGGGTGGCGAGTAGTTTTAATACTGTAAAGGCGGTCTGGAATAACTACCCTGCTTTAATGCGCCACTTCAAAATCGCAAGTGAGGATGCATCTCGCAATGACACAGAGAGAAAGAAATTCCTGGCGCTATACAAATATCTCACAAATGCAGGGATTTTACTTGATTTGGCTTGCATGAAAGACATACTTCGTGAGCTGCAGGGCCTGTCACAGAAATGTCAGCAAAGAGATATCACTCTAGTTGATGCCAGTTGCCATATTCTGCAGTCTATTGATATACTGAAAGCAATGAAAGCAAGTGGAGGGAAATCCACACAGAAGGCTGAACAACGCACGTCCCTGGGGCTGTTTAAAGATGTTCATCTAGTTTAGGGCACAGGCAAGATTAATCGAAATCAGCTTTATCAATCTGTGATCGACAATCTCACAATTCGAATGCGAATCAGACCTCCTACAAATGCTACAAATTCTGGCCACAAAACATTAAAACTCTGGTGCCCAAAAATAGATAATGCCCTACAACAACTGAACAGGGAAAATGTAGGTGAACCTAGCCACATCATCATCCATGTGGGCACGAATGACCTGAGGACACAACAAGAGCAAGTGGCAGAATCAGTAACACGGGTGGCCATTAAAGCAACACAAACCTTCCCAACTTCAAAAGTAGTTATCTCCACCATCCTACCCAAATCAGACTTCCATCCTCACACCATACAAAGAGTAAACACAGACATCTCACGTAGATGTGCTGGAATGCCAAACGTTCACCTGGCACATCATCCCACACTGGACCTCCACTACCTCCATGACCATGTCCACCTCCATAAAGACAGTGTTCATATGTTCGCTAAAACCCTTAAAGATGTGGCCCTGGGCCGAACCCCTGGCAGCCTCCCAAAGAACGCCAGAGCAGCCACTACCCCTCAGCCAACGAGACGCTTTCTTCACGCAGCACCACAAAACATTGTCTCTTCACATTCAGCTGAGCCTCACTCTACAGCCCTTTCCCAGAGGCCTGCACCCTATCGCCAATTCACTGTACCCCCACCACCCCGCCCTGGGCTTGCCACCCACATCCTGCCACCCACATCCTACCCCCCTGCATCTGCATCCTGGACCCCACCGCCCATGGCCTGGACCTCCACACCCTGCTGTCTACCATCAGCCTACACACAGCAGCAACACCCAGCCCCACAGAACCCTTTCTTCTGGCACCACAACCACAAAAGCACCAGCGAGAAACAGCAGCATCTCAGTAGAACAGAGGCCCGGTCCACAACCACAACCACACCAGCCTGAGCAACAGGAGCAGCTGAGTTATGCTGCAGCCCTGAAAGGACCGAGCCACACCAACCTAGTAGAAATTAAGGACCTTCTCAAACTTATATGCACACAGCTGGAACAGCAGTCGTGAGTAAAAGAGATACATACAATATATTTATAAAAAAAATTAAAAATTACACGTATATATTGATACTATGTTAGACTTAGGTTTGTATTACTCTAGAGCACTATTAAGATTGTGGAATTGTTAAACTTGTAGGAGATCATTAATTATTACAATGTGGAACATACAGGATATTCATTCATCCAGTTTTCAAACATGGACATAATAATACTACAGAAAGCTTGACGCAGAACTGATAAAGTCACTCTTTGTCCCTCAGGATACTGTGAAACCTCTCTATCCTCTAGAAAGCATGAAAGAATCACACGTGGGAGAGATTCAGGGGGCATCATAATCTGGCACAAACAAGAAATCGATAAATATATCCAAACAGTTAAAAAAGAAGAATCACACATCTGGCTCAAAATCAACAAGCACCTTATCCAAACAACAAAAGATGTGTTCTTATGTGCTCTTTATATTCCTCCCTCTGAATCTCCATACTATAATGAGGACATCTTTGAATCTCTCCACAATCAAATTAACCACTTCCAGGCCCAGGGAAGTGTGTTAATCTGTGGGGATCTAAATGCCAGAACAGGATCCCTTCCTGACTGTACATATAATGGGAATAACTATATTTTTGGACAGAGCTTCCCACAAAACATTGTAAACTTCCCAAGATATAACTCTGATGCCCAAGTGAATAAAAACGGGAAGCATCTGATTGAGCTCTGTCAAAGCCTCGGTCTGTACCTCGTCAATAGTAGGATGAGAGGGGATTCTCTAGGGAGAAACACCTACAGTTCATTTCATGGTTGCTCAACAGTTGACTACATGATCACAGATTTAGATCATTCTCTTTCAGAGCATTCATGGTCAAACCACTAACACCTCTATCAGATCACAGCCAAATTACGATTTATCTAAAAAGGACAAAAAATACTAACATAAATTCACAGCCCAGTAAGCTGTACAACATTAGAGAGAAATACAGATGGGTGCAAAACAGCACAGAAAAGTGTGACAAATCCTCTAAGAAAATCCATAAAATAAAACAAGATAATGAAAAATGGTTTGATGTAGACTGTAAAACAATGAGGAAAAAGTTAAGATAATTATCAAATCAAAAACACAGACAACCAAATGATGCAGATTTGTGCCATCAATATTGGGAGGAACTTGAACAGTATAAAAATACACTCAGATAAAAAAAGAGAACAGTTCATGCAAAATCAGCTAAAAATTATTTAAATCTGTAAATTCTAACAAATTCTGGGACAACTGGAATTCCCTGAATAAAAAAATAACATGAACAAACAGCCATACAAAATGGAGACACGTGGAAAAATCACTTTGAACAACTTTATAGCGAAATAAAAATGTAACCAGAACAAATCCAAATATATGAAAAAATGATCAACATGGAACATACAATTGGTAAATACCAAAACCCATTAGACTAGACCCTAAATATCAAAAAAGCAAGTGGACCAGATGGCATCCTCAATGAAATGCTGAAGAACACAGAGCACAAATTAAGATTGGCCTTACTAAAACTGTTAAACTTGGTTCTAAGTGTTGGTCATTTCCCTGACACCTGGAATAGAGGACTCATAACGCCCATATTCAAAAGTGGAGACAAATTAGATCCAAATAATTACAGAGGCATCTGTGTGAGCAGTAATCTGGGGAAGCTGTTCTGCAGTATCATCAACACGAGACTCATACACTTCCTTACAGAGCACAACGTCCTGAGCAAAAGTCAGATTGGATTATTACCAAATTATAGAACATCAGACCATATCTTCACCCTACATACCCTGATCGACAAATACATTAACCAAAACCAAACCAAAATTTTTGCTTGCTTTCTAGGCCTTTGATTCAATTTGGCATGAAGGTCTTCTGTCTATACTTCTAGAATCAGGTATTGGGGGTAAAACATACAACATTATAAAAACAATGTACTCAGACAATCAATGTGCTATTAAAATTGGCAATAAACAAACAGAGTTCTTCATTCCAGGGCATGTGTGAGACAGGGCTGCCCACTATCACCGACCCCCTTCAATATTTACATGAATGAATTGGCGAAACAACTAGAACAATCAGCAGCACCTGGCCTCACACTACATGACTCCAACATAAAGTTCCTCCTGTATGCAGATGATCTGGTCCTGCTGTCCCCAAAAGAAGAGGGTCTACAGCAGAACCTGGACATCCTGCATCGGTTCTGTCAGACCTGGGCCCTGACTATTAACCGTAACAAAACTAAAGTACTTACATTTCTAGAAAAGACCTAGATGTCAGGGAAAGAGACACAATTTCACTCTTGGTATGACCAAAATTGATCATGCCACAAACTACACATACCTTGGGCTGAAAATAAGTGCAACTGGAAAGCTAAATTTGGCCGTGAATGAACTGAAAGAGAAAGCAAGAAGGGCCTTCTATGCCATCAAAAAAATCAATCCAAATTGAAATACCAATCAGAATCTGGCTCAAAATATTCCAATAAGTCATAGAACCTATTGCACTATATGGCAGTGAAGTTTGGAGTCCTCTTCTAAACCACGGATTTGACAAATGGGAAAAAACCCCAACAGAAGCCCTGCATGCCGAGTTCTATAAGAGTATCCTGAGAGTACAGAGGAACACACCGAACACATGCAGGGCAGAATTAGGCCAATACCCTCTATTAATCCGCATTGAGAAACTAGCCATCACATTTTGGAAACATCTAAAAACGAGTGATCCAAACTCTTATAATTTTTAAGACAATGAAGTGAACATTGAAAAAAGCCCCCTGATTCAGATGGTCCTGAGGCTGCAAAAACAAACTAACATGACTAACAACAGCCAGCCTCAGGACATTGGACTGAAACAACAGAAAAACAAAATAAACCTGAATGTTATTTGGCCCTAAATAGAGACTACACCACAGCAGAATATCTGAGTACAGTGAAAGACTGTAAATTAAGAAGAATAACGACAAGGTACAGACTGAGCAATCACACGCTGACTGTAGAGACGGAAAAGAGACGCATCTGCCCGTACTGTGACCTGGGAGAAGTAGAGACAGAGCAACACTTCCTCACCAGCTGCACTAACTATGAGGAAATCAGAAAGACATTTTATCCAAAATTTGAAGTACTTTGCCCCAACTTCATAAAATTAAACAATAAAACACAAATTCAACATTTATTAGGTGAAAAAAGAGATTGTATCCTACTAGCAGCAAGATACATTGATGCCTGTCACAAAAAGAGGGATTTGACTAATCAGAAATGCGCTCACCGCACATACACAATGAATTCTAAATTGTTCCTAGAATTCTAAAATGTTGATTGATTTTTCAACAATAGTCATGCCAATAAAGCACAATCTGAATTTGAATTTTAGAAAGAGACAGCAGAAAAAAACTTAAGTCAGAAATTTTCTTATCTTAATTATTTTCTTGTTATTTCTTGTTTGTAAAAAAATGTATTCATGTATTTATTTACTTATTGATTTAGTAATTTAATTGATTATTTGTTCATTGCCTATGTAATGGCCAATGCTTTGGCAGTACTGTACAAATCATGTCAATAAAGCTAATTTTAATTAAATTGAATTGTTGAATTAAAGGAGAGAGAGAGAGAGTCTGAGTGCCCACCTTCCAATCACAATTCACCGCTCTGCTGTCATTAGTCACATGAGCTCTCACATTCAGCAGACTGATGGGTAATTGTTGGGTGTTCAGTTTTTGTCACCCACGAGCATCTGCGCATAATTACAGCTCGTCAAAGCAGAGGCTGGTTTAAACATTTAAGAGCCAAGCTGTCCAACAGTGCCTAAATTCAAATAACTTTTATACAAACAAATTAATGTTTGCCTTCTTGTATTTATCTGTTGTATTATGCTAAATTATCATCATTTTATTTTGGATCCTTTGGCAGACAAATATTACCTTGTTTCCCCCCGTTTGCTTGTTTCCTGGCACAAACAATTGAGGTTTTTTGGAAGTAGACGGTGTAAGTTAGTGACAAACAAAAACATGCAGTACATATTTTGAAAGCCTGAGCAAGTTTTTGGATTTTCTGCAGTATTCCATTCATCAGACACAAGGGTGTGTAGCACCCAGTGAACACTGGAAACGGGTGGAGAATATTAACATAATTAGAATCATCTCATTATAATAATTGAATAGCAATAAAATAATTTGTTTTCAGTGTTACCTATATATTAAATATATATATATATTTTTGCTCTAACTACATACTTGTCATGCAGCTGCTCTGAGACACGAAAGTTGAGGATCCAAGTGCAGTTTATTAAAGGGTAATCCAAAAAGCCAGGCAAAAGGTCAAAACACAGTCCAAAGATTAACAGGGAACAGGAAAATACACAAAGAAAAGGAAACCAAATGAGAGCTCATAAAAGCAGTACTGACTCATACAAGACTTTGCAATGAATGACAGAATGAACCAGGCTTATATAGACAGAGACTAACAATAATATTATAATATATGCACATATTTATTTATTAATTTACTTCATTGAATTGTTATGTGTATTTTTTCCTCACTGCTATACCTGATTTGCTCTGGCTGCATACTTCTGTTTGTTTATATGGAATCTGTGTTACTATATATATGCACAGTTATGTACAGTATGGTTGTTATTTTTACTGACACAAAAACAGCCACCTCAGCCCCCTGCCCCACAGTGAAGGCAGATGAAGGTGAGGGAGTGTGTCAGATTTTAAAGTCATCTGAGGATTAGAACTGTTTCTGAGATCCCTCCTAAATGCTTAGCCCACCCACTACAAAAGGCTGCCTTTGGCTAAAAGGATTTCTCTCTATAAGAGTTATTTTATCACGACTCAGTCAGTATTAAAGTGGGATTAGACCTGTTTGAAGATAAAGTGTTTGACAGCTACCAGGAGAGTCAATGAGCAGGGAGTCTGTGATTGAGCAAAATACTCTCACAGTAATGAAGTGCAGGTCACACGGGCATGAGGAAGAGAAGATACTACAACATATCAGTGATGGCTTTAGTTCAGTGTAAACTGAGATAAATCTTCAGCAGGTGTGTTGAGAGGTATAGCTGCACAATATAGAGAAAATAAGGTATAGATCATGTTTATTTGCCACCACTAAATAGTTCAGTGTCAACCCAACATGTCCAGACCCTGCTGAGAGATGCTTTCTCCCCAAAAATGTGTTCAAACCAAATAAATGTTCTTGCAAGCAACATATAATGTGCAAAAACATACTACTAAATTTAAGTTATTAAACTAAAACAACTGTACCACGTGTAAAAAAAAAAAAAAAAAAAAAAGACATAAATCCCACCAATCACAATGCAAATGATAAATAAACAGCTGCTGACCTGTACAGCATTTTTTCTGCTATGCCTCCACCACACAAACTTCACCTTTCCATAATATTATAACATATCATAATGTCATCTATAGTGTAACTGAACTCATTTAAATTTGGCGTATATGACTGATTTTAACATTTAACAACACCATATAGACCTTATGTAGACCCACCCTTTGTCTTTTGTCTTCCAGTTTGTATTTCCACAACGATCTTACATATTTATGAATGCTGCTCATTTTAAAATCTTCCCCGTCTACTGACATTTGTTAAGACGACATCTTTAAACATTACAATGCTCACGATAACTTTCATTAACTCTACAACAAGTAAATCCACTTCACCAGCTAATTTTTCTTTGACAGCGATGTCATAGAAATGTACGTTTTGCTACCGCTAAAACGGAAGTTCAAAGACAATATTATAAAGATGGCGATGCGCTTGTTTCTCTGGCGCATAAGGTCTATACTAGAGCAAAGAAACACCAACTGAATCTCAGGTATTTTTAGATGGTGATTTTCTATGAATTTATATTATGTGATTCATAGAGAAACATACAGTTTTTTTAGAAGAAAAAACGAATCCACTTTTGCTAGTTTAACGACGGAAAAAAATGGTAGGCACACCAGGCGCATGGTCCAAAAGAGTTGTACCTATAGTCTCTTAATTAGTCATGGGTGTGTTTTGGGTGTAATGTGCAATAAACCAATCAGAGTCTCATCTCCC
Source organism: Elopichthys bambusa (assembly GCA_037101425.1). Lineage (NCBI taxonomy): Eukaryota > Metazoa > Chordata > Actinopteri > Cypriniformes > Xenocyprididae > Elopichthys > Elopichthys bambusa. Next base: position 23,988,152 of record CM074443.1, read on the forward strand.
ATTCCCTTTAAAAGCCAGGTGCGCTTGCACAATGGCAGATTGCTATTTACATACAGAATACAGACATCCTCAACCTGACGAGTCAGTTTAAATACATGTGTACATTGCCACTGTTGGTCAAATAATTTGCCAATTTCATTCGTCATTACTGCAAATAGGTAATTCTGATATGTCCAATGACTATCCATTATGACATGTAGGCATTTTTATCTGCTTGTGTGTAACAAGCAGAGTGTATGCACATTGTGCACTCACCTATAGAAGCATTGGTAACACTTTATTAACTAGTTGCTTATTGGCATGCATATTACTTGATTAATAACACTCCCTTTAAATAACAAAAAAATACTGCACCGTTGACTTTAGACTAGATTTTTGTTGGTCAGTGGCAAAGTCAACAATGCACTTGAACACACCTCATTTTCAGACCAGCACGCGCATGGGCAAACAGATGGCCGTGAGTGCATTTGCTATTTAAACAACGTGGGCGCTGGACGTGAAAATGATAACTGCGTCAGGCTGAAACTAGCAAAAAACACTTGCGTCACGCCTGGCGTCGCATTGCGTAGGTGTATGACAGGGCCCTCAAACCAGCAGTAAAAAAAGCAATGGTTAAAAGATTCAAATAAATATAACAAATGAATGAATCTCACCAAATCTAAGAAGAAAAAAAATACAGATTTACATTTACACTAGGGTTGCATGATATTTTTGTTTAAAAATAATAAAAAAAACAATCTGAAAACACAATTTTTTTATTGTTTTTCTATAGCATTAAACCTCAAATGTCAACTATATATTGGTTTCTTCTTTAAATAATAATTTTAAAAAGTCAACACGTGCATGGTATAATAATAGGGGCTTTTGCCACCAGTGTGGTTAACCGAGAACTACTGTTCCCCCAGGGCCTGAAGTGATGTAAACTGCTACTTTTATTTTGACGGCACTGAGAACAGTTCAGACAGATCCTGAGCACACAGTACTCGCATTCTCCATCTTCATTAGTGTATGATCTGTTTAACAGTCCTGTCTAATACGTTATTAGATAGAACTGTTATACAAAGAAGGTAGACAGTATATGAAACAGTATTAGCTTTTGTCGTGCCCGTCTAGTTGATGCCCAATGTTGCTAGCTTTGCAGAAATATATAATCATGTTTCGGTTGGTCCGCTCAAAGTCGCCCTGGATTTTCTCCTGAGCGTAAAGCTGAGAGGTCCATGTGTCACTGTTTTGCATGTTTGTAGAGTTAGTTCGTGGAGTAAATATATAGGTTGTAGATATGGCTTTTTAAAAATGGCGGGTGATGGTGTTTCACGTGCGTTCAACATATCAGCGTACACCTACGTCCCTGGCAGCTCCTTTTATGCTGGGTTAGACCTTTTACATACTGAAATTTTTTTTTTTTATTATTATTGCAAACAATTTATAGATGACATTAATGAAATAGACTGTATCACAGAATGTATCAACAATATGTCTAAAGTCATCTAAACATATGGAAGAGAAAAAAATAAATTGACAATGACAGTTAAAAGAGCTTTTTTAAGAAGGAACAGAGAATTAAAAAAAAAAAACCCACCAAAACAAGTATTAATCACAGTACATGAAAGATCTCATCATATCTCTTCAAAAAAGAAATACATTTTTTGTTATTAATTATTCTTAGTGATTTGATTAAATATTCTACTTCACATAAGAAATCTATAAAAGTAGGTATTTTCTTAAGAAACCTTTGTTTGTGAAAATAGAATTTTGCTACAAGGATAAGAAAGTTAACAGTAGATTCTAAAGATTTGTTTTGGTTTTCAAAAAAGCAAACAACATCCTTAATGTGTAAATTACAGTTCACATTAACTTTAGAAAAACAATAGAAACGTAAATCTTTCCAGAAAAGTGATGAAACATTACATGAGAAAAAAAAAAAGACAAATATCTTCACTTTCTTTTTTACAGAAGGTATCAGCTACATCACACAATTTTGACACAAGAGCATTACAAGTGTATATATTATGCAAAATTTTAAAATGCACTTCTTTCACTTCATGGGGTATACAGTATTTATATGGTAATAACCATGTTTTCCCCCCAAAAAATTCCCTTTTGGAGAAATTGAGTTTCGAGATTGAGAAAGTTGACGAATAAATTTATTACATTATTACATTCTTTACTTAAAAGCGAAACACCTCCCAAACATAACTGTGAAAGTTGTTTTGAGCAGGACTCATGGGCAAGGGAAGCTTTCATCAGACATATAAATTCATCAGGAATCGCCTTTATAACAGAGTTAAATTCTATAAACGGACCAGGACATTGAAAGATATTCATAAAACATTCATAAGATAACAAATCACCATTAGAGTTGAATAGATCAGCAACAAAAATTATGTTTTTATTAAACTATTTATCAAAGAAGACTGATCTATTTTTTAATTTTAATATCCAAATTATTCCATAAGATGGTTTTGTGGGAGGAAAAGTTGTGGTTGCAAACCAGTTTCCAGGCTAACAAAGCTTGTTGATGAAATCTAGCCAGTTTAACAGGTAATTTACCAGTGGAGTAATTGCATTTCATCAAAAAAGACCTTTTACATTCTGAAGTAGTTGTGATTCGGCTCTCACAACGTGACATGCTCATAACACGCCTCTTAAACACGCAGAATAATGTAAGTGGATATTTTTCCTTGTAATCGCACCAAAATCATGGCATCCGTTATCGTAATCACGATTAGAAATTTGATTAATTGTGCAGCCCTAATTTACACTTTCATTAAAAAAAGTGACTTATAATGACTTATAAAAAATTGTCAGTGTATAGTATGCTGTGTATTTGAATTAAGAAAACATTATACTGCATAGACATGATTTTGTTTTTTTGTTTTTTAATTTTGAATAAAACAACTAGTTAACTTACCACAAGCTAATAATAATAATTATAAATAATAATTTCAATGAGTGTTTGCAATCCATTAGAACTGGATAAAAGGACTCAAGAGGCCCTCAGCTTGAACAGCACAAGATGATCACTACAGACACATGGCAACTATTATTAGTCATCTACTGTTAGCAAAAAAAAAAAACATATTTTCTAATTGTATTAGACAAATTGCCCATTGCTTACAGGGTAGGGGTCATTCAAAGATATGACTCCATTTTTAGTAAATCAAGATCCTCCTGCTGAGGCTGGACAGAACTACAATAGCCCACAAATTACCCCTCAAATTGCTGTTTCTCGGATTACACCTGGTTATTTGCCACACAGTTACCTGCTATTTAACAAGCAGTATTCATTCAAAGTGCTTTAGCATACACTAATTGCAAGGACTGAGCCACTGGAACAGTCAGAGGTTTGAGCAAGTTGACACAATGCTGATAAACCAAAATGATTCAATTTCACAACTGAATATAATGCCCTCAGCACATGGAAACTGAGACCTACAACAAGATGCAGACCAACACTTATCAAACAACAAACATTTGTCCAAAATTTAGACACAGAAGTTGATTTTGAAACATGTAAATAGGTGCATATTTGTTCAGATTAGCATTTAGGAGAAGATAGGCTGGACTGTGCATATAAACCCACTACAGCCAAGTAATACAATGTAAAAAGTGAACTGCAGGGTGGAATCACTCTCAGATCTGGACTAAACAATCAGACCAAGTATACTGTATGTGCATGTAATTATGATGCACACACACAGACACACACACACACACACACACACTCGTCTGTGCACGTTAACTGAAAGCTCAGTAAGCAATAAGCCAAGCATGTGACATTAGTAATGAGAGGGGATGGAGAGAGGGAAAGATTATTTATCTGTTATTGTGCTTAATCAAACTCTTATGCAACTTTAACAAGCAGATAATTAACCTCAAGCAGCCGAAAATAACTCAGAGGTGCATTATTAATGCAAGACATATTACATTCATTAGCCCAAGACCAGCGCTGCATTAAAGTTTAGATGGTGTGTACACGACAGTGGGCGAGCATCTCGCAGAAAGGCCACGGCGAGAACAGCAAGAAGAGAGACCTCTAAATGAGAAGCAGTTTGGAGGTTAAATACCACTGACATAGCTTGGAAACAAATCATTATAATATAAAGCTTATTATGTAAAACTTATAGCTGCTAATACCATTGAAAAGGTTTAGTACCATTGAAAAGTCAGAGATATACTGAAAATGTCATTTTTTTTCTATGATGTTAAAGCTGAATTTTCAGCATCATTACACCAGTCTTCAGTGTTGATCCTTCTATTCATTCTAATATGCTGATTTGCTGCTCAAAAAATATTACTCATTATTATCAATGTTGAAAACAGTTGTGCTGCTCAATATGCTTCTGGAAATGTGATACTTTTTTTTTTTCAGGATTCTTTGATGAACACACACACACACACACTGTATGTATATGTATATATACAGGTGCTGGTCATATAAAAAAAGATTTTCTATGGGGTTACGGTCAGGCGAGTTTGCTGGCCAATTAAGAACAGGGATACCATGGTCCTTAAACCAGGTACTGGTAGCTTTGGCACTGTGTGCAGGTGCCAAGTCCTGTTGGAAAATGAAATCTGCATTTACATAAAGTTGGTCAGCAGCAGGAAGCATGAAGTGCACTAAAACTTCCTGGTATACGGCTGCGTTGACCTTGGACCTCAGAAAACACAGTGGACCAACACCAGCAGATGACATGGCACCCCAAACCATCACTGACTGTGGAAACTTTACACTGGACCTCAAGCAACGTGGATTGTGTGCCTCTCCTCTCTTCCTCCAGACTCTGGGACCCTGATTTCCAAAGGAAATGCAAAATTTACTTTCATCAGAGAACATAACTTTGGACCACTCAGCAGCAGTCCAGTCCTTTTTGTCTTTAGCCCAGGCGAGACTCTGTCTGTTGTTCAAGAGTGGCTTGACACAAGGAATGCAACAGCTGAAACCCATGTCTTGCATACGTCTGTGCGTAGTGGTTCTTGAAGCACTGACTCCAGCTGCAGTCCACTCTTTGTGAATCTCCCCCACATTTTTGAATAGGTTTTGTTTCACAATCCTCTCCAGGGTGCGGTTATCCCTATTGCTTGTACACTTTTTTCTACCACATCTTTTCCTTCCCTTTGCCTCTCTATTAATGTGCTTGGACACAGAGCTCTGTGAACAGCCAGCCTCTTGTGCAATGACCTTTTGTGTCTTGCCCTCCTTGTGCAAGGTGTCAATGGTTGTCTTTTGGACAACTGTCAAGTCAGCAGTCTTCCCCATGATTGTGTAGCCTACAGAACTAGACTGAGAAACCATTTAAAGGCATTTGCAGGTGTTTTGAGTTAATTAGCTGATTAGAGTGTGACACCAGGTGTCTTCAATATTGAACCTTTTCACAATATTCTAATTTTCTAAGATACTGAATTTGGGATTTTCCTTAGTTGTCAGTTATAATCATCAAGGACTTTGTTATATATAAATATTCTGTTGATAAATCTTTTGTTTAACACATAAAATAGTTAATAAACTACTATTTTTTTCTTAAATAATATAGAAATGTATTTTAAATACATTTATAATTTTTTTAAATGTGTTTAGAATTTATTTTACATATTGACTATTTTAGTTGATGATAATGTACAAATTTAACATTTTCTTCAACTAAAATTACGTCATTTCACACTAAAAAATGACTGTAAAAATGAAACAAATTTACACAGTAAAATACCATTTTCCACTGAAACAGTAATATATCATAAAAACAATGCATTCTGGGTAATATTTGTTGTTTTAAGAAAAGAGGTCTATTGGCTACTTTCTCGAAAACAACAAACAATATTACACAGAATGCATTGTAATTTACAGAATACTGTAAAAACAATGCATTCTGGGTAATATTTTTAATTTTCAAGAAAGTAGCTTATAGGTTACTTTCTCAAAAACGACTAATAATATTACCCAGAATGCATTGTTTTTACGGTATATTAATGTTTCAATGGAAAACAGTATTTTACTGTGTAAATTTGTTTAGTTTTTTACAGTTATAGTGTAGTCAAGTATAAATTTAAAACATTAGGCCTGTATTATTATTACATGCTGACATGTATATTAAACTTAAAAACTTAAACAAAATAAAAACATTAAAAACATTGATCAATGGATAAACTCAATACTTGTTCAGCATTTTTCTTTTGTTCAATATCCTTTTTCACTCTGAAGAACGTCAGATTTTGGAAGCAAAATTTAAAGAGTACAAAAGTAATAACTTATTTCTTACAATGAATAAAAAAGCAAACATCCGTTCACAAGCACTTGAGTTATAACCACTCCACCACACTAGCTATTAGAAAAAGACAAATATACCACAATATTACTGCATGAAATGACCTACTACAAATATGAAATTCAAGTGAAGATATCTGCTTTGTACTGCAAATATGATCAGACCAATCAAAGTTTGGCAACTGCTTACAGTATATGAGAACACAAGTGTGACTGACAGAAGCATGGTTATGGTAATGTTAGGTCTAATCAGTATGTGAAATCATAAGTATGAGTGTATTTTATCTGATATGTAGATGAGCAAAAGATCAGCAGATGTTAGTCAAGAAGTTGAGCGAGAAGGAAGGAGAAAGAGACTGAGAAAGCGTCAAACCAGTGTGATAACTAGTGAAAAAGACGTCACTCTCACATCACGATCACGGATTGCAGGAGATTTACCCTCAGGGTTCATGTGATTGACAGACGCAGGGAGCAAACATCTGCTCATCAGTGTAAGCAGTGGATTAAGTAGAAGAACAAGATTTATGAATATTTACTATCATACAAACGTTTGAAGACGTGGTAAATGTGCACAATAATACAAATAAACGTAATTTGTGTCGTTTCAAACTTCTCACTTTTCACTCATAGAAATTAACTAAAATCATATGCCAGAGTGGCAGATTCATTCTGTAAATTTACATAAAATTTACAAATGTGAGCGAAAAAGTACGGTAACTGTATTAGCAACTGTATTAACTGCAACATTACATGGTTTAAAACTAAATGTAACATTTTTTTAACTAGATGTTGCATGATGTGTTGCAATTGATCTAAATCAATGTTGAAACTATTATAAAATAATTTGTTTTTTTTTTAAATAAAGCTAAAATAAAATATAAATATTAGATGAAAAACGTATACAAAATTAGAAAGGTTTAAGCACTCCAACTGTCCTGTTGGAGCTTGATAGCCACAGACCTCATTCACTTATGAGAAAAAACATTTGCATTTATACATTTGGCAGATGCTTTTATTCAAACATCTTGCGTCAAAGGTACTGTATTCACATGCATATCAGTTCACGCATCCCCTGAGAATCAAACCCATGACTTTGCCACAGACATAACACATTTGTAACCTGTGCTGCATAAATAAATAAAGAACGCATTGTTTACTGATGTAGACAAGCATTTCTTTTCTTCAAATACAGAATAGCAAGTGAACTAAACAACATCCCTCTCAATGGGAGTAAAGGTTGCATGTTTTGTATGAGCCAATTCATTTGGTATATTTTTTAAGATAAATTCAAATGATTATGAGACTAGTCAAACACAGCAAGCTACACTAAAGTTTACGCCAAAAGTAATAAGCTGTACTATCAGTCATGTGGTGAGAGATCTCAGTGTGTTTGTGTTTACTCCCTCTCGTTCTCTGTATTACTGTCTTACATTGTTCTTGCATCATCTGTGTAGCTTCATCTTCGAGTATCCCCATTCCTGAGTGTTTATTTCTTCTCTTACATCTGCTTACAGTGTCACTGTACATTTTCTGAAAACATTCCACACATACAGTTAGTTTCAAGACTATTTTGGTTGGTTAGACCTTCCATTGATCAGCAGAAACTTTTTTAACGGCTGCTAGACTGTGTTGTGTTGCTCATCTTGTGTCTTGTATTATGTACAAATGGAGGAGGAAACATTTTTTTTATGACTTTGAATTAAATAAACCAAAAGAATTTACACTCAACTATAAAAATCGCAATATCAAAAATGGAATTGATTGGAATGTGCTTATAAATACGCTCTTAAAAGTGGAAAAGCAGGCCTCAATTTTTTCGTTTATAACCGGAATGAACCATTTGGTCTGCTATCCAGGGAAACCCTCATAATAAATTTCTGCCCAGGACACTTTGGCTCCAAAACACAGACATAAATGGTTTTAGTTCACCCCATGTGCAAGATGTAGCCTGGACACAACCGCCCTGGATGTTATTAATGTAAGAATTGTCCCCTTGCCCACAATAGCCCAGAAAATGAAAGAATTTTTATCATCCACCATCAGGGCAGTCGATGACAACCGAGGGAGGTAATACTGGACCTGTTTCGTTGCATTTATGGTATCCAGGACTTTATTGTTTTAAACGAATTGTTGTGGGTATATACCGTGTTAGGTTATAACAATGAGAGAAGATTTCGCTACTTTGTTATTAGTTTTAAACTGAGGACTCTTGTGTTCGAGTGAAGAAAACGATCTAGTTTGGCTCTTTTGTGGAAGAAAAAAAAACAAAACAAAAAAAACTAAAGGGTAGTTTTGGGATAAAGGAGGCTCAACTTCCTAAAAAAATATTGTCATATTGGTATCTACGAATTAAAAAGAAATGAATAAATAAATATTAGATGAATGAGGAATGAAAATAATGTTAATGGGATAGCTAGATAGAGCAGAACCACACTTTATTTGGAGAGTCAACTTTAGATATTCTAGAATATTCAGTGATGTCACAAAACTGCCAGATTTAAACTGTGCTTTCGCGCTTTGGCTGGCGCAGAGCCACAGACAGAGGCGCTCAGCGCTTGTCATTTATCACAACTATGCAGTGTTTTCAACCACATAATGTTAATTTTAGGTTTCAAACATTTAAATATACATAAGTACTAGTAAAACAATACATTTAGAGTTTGTAAAATACACACTGATGTCTATGGAGGCAGCAATAACAATTTATATCATATATAATATAATTTGCCGACGCGTTTTATTCATATCAGATACACATAGGCCTAGTGTAAGTAGCCTAACTATAAAGTTCTTCTCCAGGTTTATCGACTACTTACCTACATGTATTTCAGGAGAAACGGATGAATTCACGTGCTGTAAATCCAACTGACAGGACTCTCTGAACTGCCGCACAAAAAAACATGGCGGCGCCCATCTCGCTTTATAGATCGAGATCATTGATACAGCTGTCATACAGTCGGTGCATTCCAAACAGGACATGTCGCCCTCCGAAGGGCACTTCAGAGTGAAAATAATCATGGCCGCCATACTAAAGGTTCGTTCCAAACCGAAGTGCTCAAAACTGGCCACTTCAAAGGGCCCTTCGGAATGAACGATTTTGAAGGGTACAACTGATGGACACTTCGGACCCCCATGATCCTTTGCACAGGAAAGTTGTTTGATGTCACAGAATGGATACAGGAGGCTTGGAGTTCGATTTTACCTATAAATGTATACTACTGTAATATTTATACAAGTTAGATTTGGTACATTATTATGGTCAAAATGACATTGTACTTCAACAAAAATATTTTACAGCTCCCTTTATCAGTCTATTCAAATACATAGACACAATATACAATATGGTAAAATAACCAAAAATAAATAAACGTTAAACAAAAGGCACATCTTGCACAATCTACTCCTACTACTTGTCTCCATAAGATGACGCAGAAGTGCGTTACAAAAAAGAGGGGTTTTTTTTACCCCTACACCCTTCATCCTTATTTTACCCGAACCCTAACACCTAACCCTAACCTAACAGTCTACTACAGTCTACTAATAGGCTAACTCTAATAAGAGTTGACATGTGGTTACAAAGTAGTTACTTATAGTTAGTAGAATGTCTAAAGTGGACCATTGAAATAAAGTGTAACCAAATAATGGATTGAAGGAAGGAAGGCAGGAACGAAGGAACAACAGAGCGAATGAGTGAACAAACGACAGACAGACAGATAGATAGATAGATAGATAGATAGATAGATAGATAGATAGATAGATAGATAGATAGATAGATAGATAGATAGATAGGGACAGATAGACTTAATGCATAAGCTGATAAAATATACACTTTAGGATAAAAGCATCTGCCAAATGCATAAATGTAAAAGAAAGTTTTACGTGAAGATATGTTTTATATATAGCCTGACAACTGGCTGTAAAACCGAGTCTCTGAAAATTGCCACATATATTGCTGTGGCACATATTTAATAAATTGACCTCTCACAGGGCCTTGATTTGACACAATGTGTCATAAAGACAGAATGGTTGACAGGGGCATTTAGTGAAGTCTGAAGTCTCACACTTTCCTTACTTTCCACCAAGTCAAGCAAACCTCATGGGCACATCTAGCTCCCTGATGGATGCATGCAATTGCATAAGCCACCTGTCAATCATCTCAGATATATAGGAGGGCTTTTATGATGGCAGTCTCCATTGCACAATTTGTGAGGCGACTCTCGCTTAGTCCAGAGTAAAGGGCCATTAATTAATGAGCGATGGCATTAATAATTCATCAGATTGGATTGGAACAGTTAAAGACATTAGCAAGGGATCAGGAGAGTGAGATTTTTGCACAGAGGCAAAAAAATGTATTAAATGAGATGCAAACAGGCTGAAAATCTCATAGCAGATGATGTGATACAATATGCTAATTGATCCTTTACAGAGCATTAATATTCACCAGCTAATTTATAGATGACCTGGTGAATATTTATAGGGCATTTGTAATGGGAAATGGCTTCTGACCTGATTGGCAATACTCGATTCATGAGATTCATGCCCAGTGGTGCTGTCATGCTTATTGACTGTTAGTGAATTCGGTGGATCAGAGACACTTTCCTCCTGCTTCTTATCTTAGAACATCTTCTATTGTTAAGATTTTGAAAGGTTGTTTTGAAACTCTACATGACTTTGATGTATAGGACCCATCATGATATTCGTTCTTTCTATGATATTGATTTCTTGACGGCAAACAACATTATATTACTCAGTTGGAAAAGCAGAACAAAATTACCCATGAACCAGACTCGAAATTAACAGCAAGTTTAAGAAATACTTTTGGTGACATTTATTTATTTATTTTGAATATATATATACATACATATATTAAATTTAATGCTGATACTGATTCATTTGGATATTAATCAGGTAGATATGTCAAATTTTCAGATCTCTCTCAACTGACGTTGTGGTTTACCTTTGCTTCCTGAAATTTTGTGGGAAATGGACAAAGGACATTTTGCCCACAAAATTTCACTAATATGACTGCACCTTAATGCTGTATAAACAGGGAACTTTACATTACTATAATATTAAACCTTAAAATGATTCAATTCATTTTTGTTTTTTAGATATATTAATCAACACTCAAATAAAAACTGATGTTATTAGCAGTAGTAGCATGAGCATGAGCAAAATTTGCAAAGGCACAGCAGCAAAAAAGGGTCTCATTTAAGATTTATTGGGTTAAAAGAAAGAGTGAAACCTGATTGTTAAAGCTAATTTGTTATTGTTTTGTGAAAACATATTTACTAGCATTATAAGTGAAGCTCAGAGAAATCTTTACTATTAAATAAATGCATGATCTAACCCTCAGTTGTATACTCACAGTTCCCGAAGACATCTCTGGACCTTTCAGCAGACGTTAAGCACACACACAAGCAGATACCTGTCTTTTCCTCTCTCACACACAAACAAGTGTTGAAAGCCAGGCTGCCTAGGGCTTCCTGATTGGCTAAAGGTCAGTTTTGAGTGCCGAAGCGTGTGTGAATAGGAAAATATAAATTAGGAGTTAGAAGCTGTGAATGCGGCGGAAGGACTTTAGCAGCAGGTCTGCGACTTGCTCACCTTTAGCACCTAAATATGGAGCCTTCAGCCCACTGGTCACAGAACGCCACAGCACAGCTGTCATACAATTCTGTTTCCACTTCCATCTGTTTGACTCCACTCACCTGGAGAGCCATAGAGAACGACCAGCAGGATGTGAACTTCTGTGGAGAGTGGCCAAATAGCTCAAAGGGTTTGTTGAGTTTCTTTTTTAAAATTCTTATCCTCTCTTCTTTTCCACGATACATTTCTTTCCAAGTAGACGTGGTTAAACTAGCAGACCTGTGTTCAAAGATAATTTAAGTCTATTGTAAAGGAATAGTTCAACCAAAAATGAACATTTTGTCACCATTTACTCACCTTCCGAATTTTCTGTGAAATGAGATGTTAAGCAGAATATACTGTAACTTCTCTTTTCCATACAAGGAAAATGGATGGTGACCAAAGGACCAAAAAGTACAACCCAAGCTCATTGGAAAAATGTGCATATGGAAACATTTCTGCAAAATAATATTACATTTCACAACAACTAAAAACGGAAAACTTTGTATGTATTCAGTTTTATCTGAAACAGATGGAAGTGAATCTGGCAACGTTTTATGATGTTGTTTGTTGCACATATTGCGGCAGTTCAGAGATGAAATGGTGAGTGGTGCTAAAATGTTAATGCTCTATAACATTTGAACATAATGTACACTAAACCCTACCTAACGAACAGATAGTATTAAAAGCAAACATGAGATAAAAACACATTTGCTGAAGCAACCATGCCATTTTAGCTTGCTTCTACAAGCCTATGAGATCTTTTATCGTGCACTGAAAGCTGTACCAGGTGAGCTACTGAGCATATTTACTATGTCAGAAAAGCCATACATATGGAGCTAGTCATGTGATGCAAACAATAAAATCAATGTATTAGTTTACAAATCATGCACTAAAGTGTTTTAAGGTCATAACATAGTAATGTGCAAGGGACCGTGCAAAAATAATTTAATAACATTTTTGGTGTTTTACCGCCACTAGTGTTCATTTCAGCTGGAAACATATGAATTGTATGCATAAGGTACGTTTTTCGAGTTTTGCAAAAGAGGTGGCATTTTTCAAATGAGGGATAGTTCACCAGAAATTAAATTTCTGTCTTCATTTACTCACCCTCAAGTTGTTCCAAATGTGTACGAATTTCTTTCTTCTGCTGAACACAAAAGAAGATATTTTAAAGAATATAGGTAACCAAACAGTTGATGGGCCCCATTGACTAACATAGTATAAACAGCCCCAACAACACATGCACAAGTTTTAAAGTCTTTGATAGCTTTGTGTGAGGAACTTAATTGCAGTCAGATTTGTTTTGCATCAATGAGATCAAACTTGATTTAAAGCTTAATTTTTAACTGAATACAAGTATAACTGGATCAAGTTTGAGTGAATGAGATTACTTTGAATTAAGCCATCATATGACTTCAGAAGACTTGGAATAATGAATGAGTGGTATGGAGTAGTTCTGACACTTTTATGGTGCTTTTTGTCCTTTTTGCAGCTTGGCAGTGTAACTGGCTTATAATATATATATACCAAATATGCCAATATACCATAGCAAATTTCATTCCATTCAACTCTTTATCTACCATAAACCTGCAGCTATAAATTCATTCCTGCAGCTGCTATTTGCGTGCACTTCCTGTTCTCGCTTATTTCAAATGCAGCACAAATCGTCTTTCTAAATTACCAGCACCTTCACGGGAGACTGCAGTGAGTTCTGGACAGAATGACGGTGAAGAGGACTTGTTCAGAGAGCCTGGCTGATGCTCTGGCAAGGAGCTGCTTCAGAGGCAATCACGGTCAACCTGTGAAGAGACGCTCAAGAAAAAAGCTGTCCAGGCAGGCTGAGCTGACACAGTACATGCTGACATCAGCATAAAATGCCACGTTAGCACAGTTAAAAAAATTTAGAAGTAAACACAGGAACCGTTGCCATGTCTGACACACCATTGTGCTTCACTGTATTTCGGACCACTGGTTTGTAAGTATAGTCATGTTCAGAATGGAATACTTCCGTACTGCTTTACTGCATACTGCCAACTATTAAAAGAAGTAAGTGAAAATGACTGCATTATGCAACAATGAAATAAATAGTAGTATGCTACACTGTTGTCACATGCCTTCACTATGTAGCATGTTTAATTCATGGATGCATTAAATTGATCAAAAGTGACAGTAAAGACCTTCAATTTCTGCAAAAATATTAAGCAGCACAACTGTTTTCAACACTGAAAATAACAATAAAAAAGTTTCTTGAGCACTTAATCTGCATATTAGAATGATTTCTGAAAACATTAATTGTGTGGAACGTTTAATCTCCTTTCTCTCTGTATTACAAATGTACTGCAATATGCGGGATGAGACTTCTTAAAAAGAAGAGACAGGAATTTTGTTCATCCTTAAAGGTGCAGTGTGTAAATTTTAGCGGCATCTAGCGGTAAGGTTGCGAATTTAAATATATAGAGAAGCTACGGTGGCCAACACAGGACAAAGATGTCGTCGTCTGATACAGAGGAGAGTAGCCAGTCAAGCAAACGCGCTCTGTAGAGCAGTTTGTCCATTAACGACTACTGTAGAAACATGCCGGCGCAAAATGGCGACTTAACATGTAAGGGGACCCACGGTGTATGTAGATAGAAATGGCTCATTCTAAGGTAATAAAAACAATGGTTCATTATGTAAGGTCTTTACACACCACTGAAAACATAAATTTACACATTGCACCTGTAAGCAATTTAGAGCACATAACATTACAATTATAATGAACGCAAACAACTTACAGACCTTTTACTTGTACCACCTGACTGCTGCAGATTCATTTCGCCGCTGATAGTATTAACATAGAAACGCACAAATTCGTGTCTGAGGATGTGAACAGGTCCGGGCAGAACTTCACGGGTTGCCATCTCATAATTACGGTTATGACATGGCGTGAACGCCGCATAAGCTCGTTGTTTTGGTTCAAGAGGAACTGTAAAATGTGGCTGCTGTTTGTTTTCGGACTGAATGCAATGATTAGATGAACATTTTTTTGATCCTGAGACTTCTGCTGAAGATCTATGTACATATTTTAATATTTAGACCACTTCTATTATTAATTGCTATCAGGATGTGTGGAGAGTTTTGACCAGTATAACAAAAAGTGTTTATAAAAAGAATGTCCTATACCCTGCCTTTAAATAACCGCATGCATTAACATTCTGCTCTCAAACCTCATTAATGAGACAACAGAAACAAAAAAACACAGGAATTATAACATGATACGAAGAAGATCATGTTGATCATGATCCTATTGTGTCTGGCTTCTGTTCATGTAGAGTTATAGAGCTGGTCGGTCTACAGTATAATTTCTTAAAGAGGTCATTCCGGACACCTCCCTCAAGATAAAAGGTTAAACTGCATGTCCATTTAAAATGGTCCAATCAGAATAGTTTATGAGGGCACCTTGGCCCTTAATAAAATGCTAAGAGGGATTGAGGACATCTCCAGCCAGTGTGGAAATGAGCCAAAGCTTTCATTAAGAAACAACTACTATATTTTGCTACCTTCAGCCTAATTCTGTCGTTTTATGTGTCATTAATTATGATTTAAAAAATCCATTTCTAAACTAGAATTAACAGTGATTACAGCAAGTAGTACAGCAAGTCCTCATGCAAAGTGACTTTTAAACAGACACTAACAATTATGAATTAATCTGAATTCTACCCACAACAGCTGGAGAGAGTTAAGTAAAGGATAATATACAGTCAGACATTCATTATAGCAAAATAAACCCCTACATAATATTCAGGACTCTGATGCAGGTCTGAAGTGGTGTATTTTGCAATAATGAATAATCAAAATAAGTAACTAACAATCTAACTAGCCAACCAACCTAACAACCCATCAACCAAAAAACCCTAACTTACTAACATACTTCTTTTAAATTGAATACATAAGTAATAAATCTTGACAAACTATACAGGTCTAAGCCTTGAGATTAAAAAAAGTATTATACGAGAGGTATAATTTAAAACTAGTTATGTAATTGACCAATCAGAATCAAGTATTCGAGAGAACAGTATAATAATTGGGATTAGTGTAGAAAGGTGTTCTCAGGTTATATAAAGATTACCCACACTGTAAAAAAAAATTCTGTAGTTTTTACAAAATAATTTTGGCAGCTGTGGTTGCCAGAAATAATTTTGTAAAAAATACAGAAAAACTGTAAACACATTTACAGAACAAACTGTACATTTTACAGTATAAAACTGTAATTTACAAACAAGAAAATTTGAATGTAAACCAATAAATTCAACAATGCACACTACTACTACAATCTGTTTTGTACCTTTAACATATACTGACAACCACCATGATAATGCAGGTGGTAAAGGAGAAAGCCACATGAAGAATCAGAGTTCATCACAAGTAGCTTTTCCACAAGCTAAAGTATATACTAATATAAAGAAGGTGCACAGAGTCATTCACGCAAACACAAAACACCATTATGGTAACCCACAACACTTACATAATGCAATAAACATTCATTAAACAACAGAAGATGTAACGTAAAACCCTAATGTACATAACTGATAACAAAAACATGAAAATATTCTTGAAAGTATTCCTAAAATAATCTATGTTATTTATTTAAACAAAATACTTTCACACATGGAATTGTGGCAATATCAGTTTACAGTTTTTGACTGTAAATTATACATTGATTTAGTTTTTTTTACTTAAAAAAATGTCAAATTTACAGAATTTTATTGTGAAAATTACATAAAATACTTTTTTACTTTTTACAATATTTTACTGTTAAAATCACATTCATTTTTTACAGTGCAGGTAGCAATGGATTTATATATGAAAGTTTCTGAAGAATTTGTCTCTGATTGAAATACCTGCTCTTCTAGAACATCACAGCAGGGGATTTGACAAGTAGAACCTGACTTTCAGGGGCTTATTCAATCGTTCCTATGAAAAAAAAAAGAACTCTGAATGAAAATCCAGATTTTAGCTGATGATCATGCCCAAATCTGCAGCCACAGACCTTAGATAGATCAGATGCAACCAGACACATATCAGAAGCAATTAGAGCATCTAAAAAAAATTCCAGTGCACACACACACACACAAACACATACAATAAATAAATAAATAGATAAATAAATAAAGATCCATTATGTTTTGTCCAGTGGAAATTTGTGGACGTATTTTCATTACATCAAACAATCATCAGGGAAACATTTTTCAATGATTTCTTTCAGGTATGAATATTTTAGGCATGGTATTCCAAAACATAAACACTCATAGCACTTTTAACTTAAACTATGCCATAGAGCTGAGTACTGCATGAAAACAAGTTAGACTGTAGTGATTAAGATCTATGTTACATTAACTGCATGAGTGCTTCATTAATTTGCCTGCACCTCTTGGGTACCTCACACAGTGAGCATAAGGCAAAGAAAAAGAGAGAAAAGAGAAGACAGAACTCAATGAAGAGCAAAAACTAGAGATTTAGTGCATGTTTAGCACAGTAACACCTCTAAAGGGCAGACACTGACCTCCAGGCCCGACACACTCCCACACAAACAAATACTTACCCTCTCTCTCTTTCTCTCTCTCTCTCTTTCACACACACACACACATACACACACACAGGTCTCCCAGACAAGCTTCTACTCTGCACTGCAGCCATTCATATTTAATGCAGTTGAGATGCAGTTCAGGTCGTTGTGAATACACGTCCTGCGATATTAGCTCTGTTCCATAACCTAGAGTCCTTCTAATGCAGCATCCAAAAACAATTTGAGTAATCGATATTATATATATATATATATATATATATATATATAATATTTTGTCAGGAGTGTCTCCAGATGATACATGCCCTGATCACACTCCTTGGCCATCCAGTTATACACGTATATACACTGATCAGGCATAACATTATGACCACCTTCATAATATTATGTTAGTCCAACTTTTTCTGCCAAAACAGCCCTGACCCGTCGAGGCATGGACACTATTAGACCCCTAAAGGTGTGCTGTGGTATCTGGCACCAAGATGTTAGCAGCAGATCCTGCTAACATCCACGTGATGTAAAAGAAAACGTGATTCATCAGACCAGGCCACCTTTTAATTATTAAAATTATTATTAATTATTTCTTTCATGACAAACATTACTTTAAAAATGACTTTACGACACAATGAATTCAACTTCTGGATTAAGTTTCTTTTCTTTTCTTTTTTTCTTTTTTTTTCTTCTTTTTTTTTCCATGAATAAAAAGGAAAAAGAGGATTATGCAAAAAGACTCTTCTAATATATCATAGGAGAATAAGGGCCGGCACAGTAGTTCACAAGCTCTGTTCTGATAGGTTGCCATGTCAATTACAGCAGTTCCCTTGATACTTCTGATTTTAAGGTCATCTTGCCTTGATGAAGACATTAAACAGAGTCTCTTCTCTTTAACGAAGGGGGGTGACAGCTCGCCTTTGTGCAGTTATCACCATTCCCGTCTTCTGCACCTTTGATTTTCTTTCCATTACTCTCTGTTCATTCCACATTAATTATCCTACATGATAACAAGAGCATCTGCAGCAATGGCTTCTGCCTCTCCATCTTAATGAGCAATCAAAACATCGTCTGCCACGCTGCGATGTTTAATTGTTGCGGGTAAGCGAGGCGGTTTTGAAGTGCCTCTCAGGATGGAAACAATTTAGAGAATGAGGGACCAATATGGACAGAGTGTGGAAATGCACCCGTATGCTGTATGCGGCCTTCCTGTACCACTTCATCACACATTCAGAGACAAAGACAGAAAAAATTTGAAACATGCTCTTGAAAATACTTCAAGAATGCAAACTGTACATATAAAACCAAAATAAACTGACAAAACTGTTTTTAAGTTGCATTTAAAACAGACTTTTAAAAACAGAATGCAGGGATCTCAAAGTTGAACTGTCTTTAAAACATTAAGTGCTTTTAACGAATCAACAGAAAGTAGCAGTGTATGATACGTGTATGATAAAGAGCTTTGGTGACCCTGTATAGCTGAGAAACACTGATCTAAAACTACTGTAAGCTGCAAAAACAGGTCATTCAGTTAGGACTAGTAGTGCTAATATTTGCTATAATGATTTAATGCTTAAAAAAAAAAAAAAAAGTGCTTAAAACAAATATAATTGGAGGGACCTTTACTTTTTTAACTGAAAATAGGTCAAGGATTGCAAGTTGCCTGGCAGGTAATGCACATGTTCCAGCATGTTGTGCGGTGGCACTTATAGTATGTGCGAGGTGACCTGAGATCTAACTCATTTTAGGTCTTTCCCAATCCTATCTCTTTCTTTTCTCCCTACAATTTCCTTGTCACATGTACTTCTATAATGTGATGCAAAACATACATATACTGTATATTTATGTACAGTATGTTCTGCATCACATTAGAAGTACAACATATATTGTTATTATATTATATTTTAATATTTTTTAAATAATAAATATAAAGTTTAAAAAAGTAAATCAATTAAAAAGTAAAATAATTATAACGGCACAAGATAAGTGAAGTGTAGCCTACTTCCATAATGTGAATAATGTGATGCATTGATATCCTCTAGTGAATACTCTTTTTCCTTTTTATTCAGGGGAAAAAAATCTAAAGAATTGTACATTGTATATATTGTCATGTAAACTACACTGTAAAAAAGTTGTAAATAGAACAAAGATCGTTTGAATAGGTTTTACAAAAAATGGTATTTCAGTCTTTCTACTTCAAGATTTCATGTTTAAGGGTAACAAACGACAAAGAACTAGCACTGATAAAAGCAGACTGTTGTTGCCTCGCATCGTCTGCGTCGGGGCAAAAAAACTGCACATGAACACAACGAGAGAACTACATAATGTGACGTAAGGAGTCTATTTTTTCACATATATATTTGTATTGTATTTGTAATTGTAAGGGAGACCGGTGTTGTGCCGAATTTCGACTCCCTGCCCAATTATTACCCCCCTCTTTGAAGTCGCTATCTGATTGCAGAATCCTAATCCAACCCCTAATCCTAACGCCTCCCCCACCCTAACCCTAACCCTAAACCTACCAATACTAGGGGGGTAATAATTTGTTCACTAAACTGAACAGCCCAACGCTGATTCTACATGTTGTAATAAAAAAATGGTTTGTATTTTTAAAAACATCTATCGTGCATCGTTATGTGTAGTGAGTAGGCTCACGTGATTTAAGTTTTGCATTTCAGAACTCTCGTTTAGGGAGCATAGGGAGCATAGGGAGCATAGTGAGCATCGATGCTCACTGATTTTCACAGTGCATTGTGGGATTTTTTAGGGAGCAAATGTTTCAGTGCCCTGGAAGGATTCTGTGATTGAGACAGCCCTTAAAATGGCCGACTCCAATCCTGAGTCTGTCGATGCTTAAAAACGGTCCGCCATTCCCTGACGGCCAATCGTCGGCTTGGTGTGTCCAAGGCTTAATTCAATAAATTGTTTCTTTGTAATTATTTGTGAAATTTAATAGCAATTTCTAAGTGAAAATAGTTTAAAAGTACATCCTACGAGTGTACATGTCTTTTTTGATGCAACCATTGACTGACAATGTCAATAAAATGCATCACAATGTAAAATATGAGCCATTTAAATCTGTATCCTACCACATTATTTGTGATATGAACGAAGTGACACAGATGCACATATACTAATCCAGAGGCCTGTCGTCATGCTGATCAGTCCTCTCTTTCCCTCTCGTTTTCTCACCATGACGACCGCTGGAATCAGACTCCCCGTCTGGCCGATAGGAGATATAGTGCTGATGAGATCAGTAGTGGCCAATTTGGTCAGGGTCAACACTCATTGCAGCCCATTTAATTTTAATTGGTCTAAAATGTAATCCATTTCATAATGTCAAATCCAATGTTTGTCATCTCGCTCTCCCTCACTGAAAAATGGCTTTCATGGCCGACGTCCTGCTATACTGATTTATTGCATTACATTTAGAAGTGTGTTTGCGGTTTGAGATATTGTTAATTGGTGGTGTCTGATAAACACAGTGAAGAGGTTGAGAAGTAAGCACTCCCAGAGTTATGGCAATTTAGCCCCCGACCTCTCAATAATGTAAGAGAGATTACAGTCTTAGAGCATGAGTGGAAAGAGATGATTATTGGTCAGGTAAGTGATTTTTTTCTTGTTATTAATTACTTTCATTGTGATTTGTGATTGCTAAATAGCAATCACAAAAAAGGGAAATTATTGGTAGCACTTTATTTTACAGTATGTGTACTTTTTTCAATGAAAGATACTACGGGGAACCAAAAAATGGTTCTTTAATGGCAGCACTGCAAAAATACCATTTTGGAACCTTTATATTTAAGAGTGTGAATGATACCTCAAATCATGTGTCTTGTGGAGGAGATGTGTGTTGATGCTTTTCTAAGTGATCAGACTTACGAATAATCTGGTGGACGATAAAACAGGTGAAAAAAAAATCACTTAAACTGAAGGTAGGACTTAAACTTATACTGTATTAGAAACCAGGGCCTACTTGCACAAACCTCTTAGAGCTAAGAAAATCTTTAGTTATATCAGATATATCAGTGCAAGTTGCTTTCAGTTAAAACTGCTCAAGCATGCATTTTAGTCTGGGACTAGGTTTAAGCCTTGTCTGTGAAATCAGGGATATATGTTTCTTGCTTTCGCACCGGGTAGTTCTAGGAACTCAGTTATAGGAACTAGCCACTAGGATAGTTCTCAGAGAACTAATTTCTCCCCCGGGTAATGTTCCTGGTTGCATTGGCACCGGAAATAGGAACTCTGAAAGGAACTCTTTAAGCATGGCATTTACAAACGATATGAGTGAATGGAGGATGCCTTGATCGGAGCTGTGTTTGTTGTGTGTTGTGGATTTCGTGATCATGGATATGGAATGTAAACACATAATTTACTTGACTGAAAGAACAAAAAGTGGGGCTAAGAGACGTAATCTCCTATGACAACTTTCAGTATCACATATCACTGAGGTGGAGAAAATAACACAACCCTGCAGGTAAATGTCGTCATCATTGTACACTCATGTCACTGATAATTCCTATAGTGCTGGTTTAGACCCTACTCTGAAGTAGGAGCTAATTTATTTCCCCTAAATGGAGTTCCTAGAACTAAAATCCTGATTGAAACCAGTGAGCAACTACCCACAACATCATGGGTTAAAGTGGACCTATTATGCCCTTTTTTACAACATGTAATTTATGTCTCAGGTGTCCCCAGAATATGTCTGTGAACATTTACGAAGTTGTAAATACCCATTCTTGATTGCTAGCAAAAACATGCTATTTTGTGCATGTATCTTTAAATGCAAATGAGATGGTGCTCCCTGCCCCCTATCCAGAATAGCACTTCCTTCATTCACAGATCCTGCATGCATTGGATACTCAAGACATCTGCTTGGTTTTGATTATCATCTATATCGTGGTCACGCTCAGGGACATTGCAGTTCTTCTTCATCGTGAAAGTTTATTATCCGTTTTAAAGCTACATCAATTTAAACTTCTAATTTATCATTTTCTGAGCCCACACATCTGGAGCACACACACAGAAATCTGGCTGTCTCGTGAGTAATAAATTAACTTCTCTTTCACGTTTTATTGTGCTTAAACTGCCAAATACACACAAGGATATGTCAAAAACAAACAAAGTTCAGATAAACACAGTCTGTTATGTCTGTGAACATAAACAGCAGGGAGAGAAATCTCATGTGTATATTATATCAGCATTGCGTTCAAAAATAAAACTAATCCACAGCTGCTCCGGCGCAGAGCTGCTCAACTCGCTGGGGGCGGAAACTATGCTAATATAGCTGAGTCAGTCAGCAGTCGTGGGGCGGGGCCTATAATGTGATGTCACATTGCTCAGAAAATGAAAACGGCTTGTTCTATGGGACTGTTGAGGTTTATTGGGGATTAAAAAAGGAGTGGGTGGATTTTTATCATTATTGGGTGGTTGTGTACACACACTGCCGACAAACAATTATGTTCAAACACCATGTAAAAGTGAATTTTGCATAATAACAGTGCAAGAGCATGCACCACTTACAGCACATTCAGAAAATGTACAAATCTAAATGGAATCAATTTCATAGATGTAACAGGCACCTGTATGACATTCTACATGATGTGAAAATGCAATGCCATTCAGCTTTTAAAAAGTTCAACTTTTCCCATGAGAAGGTCAAACTGGTTGTCGTGCAGAATGACACAAGACTGAACCTGTCATCATTGTGCATCAGTTCTTGAACTAATTTAAATTCACTGAGAGCAAAACAAGAAAGTAAAATTTCATGAAGCAAAGTGTCATTGTTTTCCTTCTGCAATATATCAAAGCAATTAATAGAACTTCTTTCTGCTCTAAGCACAAATGTTCATGCTTTCTTCCTGCCTGGCAGTGCTTTTCACGCATGGGTAAAAGTGGGAGTATGATGCCATGCCACAAGACTAATGGGCCCCTGTAACTGTACGGTGTTCTGAAAGAGTTCCCTGATGTGCTGCCCAGTCTGAAGTGGCCATTACTGTACCTTGATTCAGGCTCTAACCTTTTGAAACGCGGCAATTCTGAAAGGACTCATCTAATAGAAATAGCAAACGGTAAGGCTCAATGGTTTCACAGTTGCTACTAGTTTATCATGGACACTCCTGGACAATTCAGAGATGAGAACAGTCCGATCTCAACAACTCACAGTTCTGGTAATTCATCTGCTCTCAGCTCAACTTGTTCTCATGGGAGAACAGCACTTTATTAGTGTTCGGACCACTGAAATACATCAAAACTAGTTCAAATTAGTATTCATAAGTATTTGCATGCCATGTTAAGTGTGGTTCTAACATGCATATATTTTCTTCATAAGGATGTATGTCTCTAAAGTTGGACATACTTAAAAGAGCTTTCGTTGATTGTCAATATGTTGATCATTTATGTTTTAGAGCAGGGGTACTCAAATATAAACTTGAAGGGTCCACTTACCAAATTTCCATTCAGTCCGAGGTCTGGAAAAGTGATGGTCAAATTCCAAATAGAGAACTTCAACAACAAATAAAAGAGGCAATCCCCAGAACTTTTGAACTATACACAAAAAACGACATGGTAGGCCTTTTAGTGTGAAAGGTGACACCTTCTTTGTGCCACCAGTTGTTTAAACTTGGGCATAAAAGGTGTGAGGGCCAGGCGGATACACTGATGTAAGTGTTCATTGGTGAGTGTGCTGCGGTATGCGTTTTTCACCATGTTCATGGTTGAAAAGGTAGATTCACAGCAGTATGTTGAGGGAAACATTGTGAGAATTTGAAGGGCCATCTTCTGCAGGAGAGGAACACCTGCTGCAGTGACCATCTTTGTCCAGAAGGTGACAGGGTCACAGTGAGATTCCTGCAGTGCTAAGTTTTCTTGGAGCTCAATTAGCTCTGTTTGCAGAGAAGCAGCACTGGCCCATTGGAAGACTTTCGTGGCTTCAGTTGAGAATTCTGCAATATTTTTGACAAGAAATGGATTTTCGATGCACAGCAAGACTTGTTTTCTCAGAGGGAAATCTTTAAAGCGAGTTTGGACATTTTTAATCAGCTTGTCCAGGAATTCAGCATAATTGTGATGGTGATGTTTTCCTGCAGTCTGATCCAAAAGTCTTGGGAAGTGAAGCAGGTCCTGCTGTAAGTCATATTTGAACACCTCCAGCTTCCTCTGGAAAGCACGGACAGCTGACATGAGGCCACACACTGTGCTGTTTTTGCCCTGAAGCTTCATATTAAGGTCATTGAGATGGGAAGTAATGTCAGTTAGAAAAGCAACAATTTCCATTTCCTCTTCATTCTTCATGAAATCCACAAATGGTCTGGCTTTTGCACTCTTCTGATCCAACAGAAGAGTCTCCAGCTCTTTCCGCAGTGCCCAAAACAGCTCCAATACCTTGCCTTTACTAAGCTATCGGACGTGGTTGTGAAGGAGCAAATCTTTAAATGTTGCATTCACCTCTATTAGAAATGAGCGTAACAAACGATATTGCAGAGCAGAGGATGCTCTCAGATAGTTGACAAGTTTCATGACTGTTGTCATGACTTCCGAGTACCTTTCTCCAAGGCTGGCACACAAAACCATCTGGTGAATTATGCAGTCGTATGCTATGAGGTCAGGGTGGTGAGCTCTCAAGCGTGACACAAATCCCCTCTCTCTCCCAATCATACATGGCGCTCCATCAATAGCAATGGAAACAACATGCTTCAGGTCTATCTCTCTGTCTCTAAGCATCTGTTTCACTTCATAAATATTATTGTCCATGGAGGTTTGTGACACCCAAAACATCTTCATGAAATTCTCCCTTTTCTTCATCAAAAAATCTGAAATGAATTTGGCTTTTTTTTATAGCAGAGCTAAGTTGTTCAAACAAATTATCAGCAAGTATTTCAGTTCGTCTTGCAGCAGTGGAATCAGAACAGGGTATTTGGATTATTTTCTTGATTATTTCATCCTTTTGAGTCTCTTCAAACAGAGCAGTCACTTCACTCATACACTCCTTGACTATTTCAGCATCAGAGAAGGGTTTCTTGTGTTTTCCCAGGACCCATGCTACTCTTAGTGAGGCTTCCGTTGTGTGGTTGATCTACCTATTACACTGCTTGTAGCTTCATAGGATGATTTCAGCTGTTTTATTTTTGTGGTCCTCAACTCTATGTTCTGAGGGTAATTTTGTTCAAAATGTGCATGCTTAGTTTCGTAATTGCGTTTCACATTACCACTTTTGATGATTGCTACCGTGTCGTTGCAGATTAAACACACTGGTTTTGTGCTTCCCACGGGGAGCACAAATGCATATTTTTCAGTCCACTCACTTTTAAACTTGCGGTTTTCAAAAGCAACTATTCATAATGTATGCATGCCTTTTACACACTATGACATCACTCTGGAATTTCATACTTTAGATTAAAAAACATACATGTATAAAAAAATCTATAATAATGAAGCTGAATTCAGAGAACACACTCAAACACACCATATAGATACAAGTGACTCATTGCACCTTATGTAATAATAACAAGAGCTTTACTGTGGTTTTAATCCTGTCTGAATTGGCCTTTTTACAGACTGCATTATTGGAATCTTTTAAAATACTCTGATAAAAAAAAAGAAAGAAATAAAAAAATAAAAACACTGGTAAAAGCAATCCCATGACAACATCCTAGTAAAATGAATCTAATCCAGCTTGTCGGCAATGGTACTATTCTTGTTCCTCTCAAGTGGATGTTGGCCAATCAGAAGACGGCAAAACATGAAAAGACAATCACTTCACAATTTCACAGAGATACGGTGTTGCATATGGATTTATGGATTTTTCTCAATTTGTTTCATATTTAGCTCAAGTGTTTTGTGTGGTCACTCAGAGTGCTTTTTATACTAAAAAGATGTGCATGTAAGTGTTACAATCCTTGTACCTGATAGAGTTTATTTAAGATTTATTGAACTCAACAAACAATTGCAAATTCATTTTTTTTTTTTTTTGTTTTTTTTACTTTATCTGCTAGACCACTTCACAATCCCTCAAAAGTTTTTAGTGTCCATTCTATAGTATTAAATCATTAACATGAGGTTTTAAAAATGGTCGAGAGTGTGTTTGGCAGGTTTGGTTCGAACTCTGATGTGATTGCTTTGTTAGTGCAGTTGATTTGAATAGGCATGAACAATGCAATCCTAACCTTGGTGCGCCAAACAAACAGACCCAGACTCATCTTTTTGTCATCTTTCAAATGAACTCTGGTGAGGTTTGACTGAAATATGAGTGCAACATGGACTAAAGACATCTAAAGGAACCAAAAACAGTATGTGAAAAATGACAGAATGCTCAAGCATACCTGGTTCTTCTCATAGGAGCTACGTAGCCCATCACAGTTTGTTACAGGCCTCGGAACCGCCATCTTTGTTTGTGTGTAATGGAGGAATTCCTGCCACTGCTTTGACTTCTTTACACATTTTATAAGCTCTACTGTATGTACGCACATATAACAAGCGCATTTAGTCCAGCATTGTTTTGGATGTTTGTAAGTTCTGTCGCAAAATATACATCATACAAGCTGTTTTTTCATTTTCGTATCTTTAGGTTCGGTGTTAAAAATGACAGTGTGAACACTAAGTGAACCAGGACTAAACATATTTTCTTTTTTGGTCCGGACCAAAAGAACCAAGAGAACCAAACTACAAGTTTGAACAGACCCTACTACTATTTAGCTACTTCTTTCCTTTTTCCAAAATAAATAAATAAATAAGATTAATTGCATCTTGTATCTCTATATGTCTCACTAACTTTCTGTCTGGTCTCTGTCGCCTCTGTGCAATCAGTTGAAGCCTGTTTCTATTTAGCCGCCATTTTTAATTTGTTCTCCTTATTGACTCCGTCCCACTTTGCAATTAGATCCTCTCGTGGCCTCTGGTTTCCTGTCAGTCTAAAGCACTTCCTCCTGCCCTTAACTAGAGTTGACAGAGCTGTAGGAGGTTCTGTATGATAGCTTGAGTTGATCAGCAGGTGCATAGATGACTAGAGGAAGGCAATGAAATGAGTATCTTGTTTGTCTGGTCATGAATTAGATGATAGACTGTAGCTCTGTTCCAAAACCTAGCGATTTACTTACATAAATGCCAATGTCACATGTGACACCAAGGCAATTCCTTCTTTTAGTAAAATTCTGAATCGAATACCCAATAGTTGTGCATGCTGTGTATTTCAAATCTATATTATTAGAGTATTAAATATAGTATTAAATACACAGCATTTAAAGGGGACCTATAATGCCCCTTTTTACAAGATGTAATATAAGTCTCTGCAGGTGTCTCCAGAATGTGTCTGTGAAGTTTCAGCTCAAAATACCCCACAAATCATATATTATAGCTTGTCAAATTTGCCCCTATTTGGATGGTAGCAAAAACATCCTGTTTGTGTGTGTCCCTTTAAATGAAAATGACCCGCTGCACCCTGCTGCCCCCGCTGCACTCTGCTCACGCTTCAGTTGCTCAGTGACAACAAAGCTGGTAAATCTCACGCAGCCAAAATGACAATTGTCAGTAACGGTGTTAAGCTTTACATTGTTCAAACCGGGGTTGGATACTGATGGAGAGACTCAGGAAGGAGTTACAACTTTTAGAATGCAACTGGACGTTTCTGAACGGTTAGTGGATACATTTATGTAGTTGCTGTGGAGTAGATTAAACTCATCGACTAGCATGTGCCGTCATGTTAATTATTTGTGCAAATCCAGCGTTGAATTGACCCTCATTTGTGAAGCAGTCGGGCGTAAAATGACGGCATGGCAACAACACTCTTCTACAACAACTCTTCCTCTTCTCTAAAGCAGCCCAACATGGCCTCACCTTTGTTGCGTGTTCTTGAGGGCAGGGTTTATGTCAGTTTTGAGGTTTGTGATGTCACTAACCCGGGAAGAAGCCTGTTGTAGTCCCTACCAGCCGTTTGTTGTAGTCCTTAAAAAGCGATTTCTGTAAAAGAAAATATTTCCCTTTGCATTGAACTTTAAGCATTGTAACTTTGCAGATGTTGTTTATGCTCTAACAGCAACATTACACACTAACTAAAGTTTAAAAAGTGAAATCATAATCAAGGACCATAGTGAAATCATAATAAATATAAATATTTAATAAAAAACTTAAACTTATACAAAAAATAGAAATGAATGTTGCCTTAGCAAGTAACTGAAATGTTATGTTGTTAGGGTAATGCAGCTTAAGTAATAGAGCATAAAAACTGTTATAATTTGTAGTCCAAACACCATGAAAATATGAACTTGCTGACTGGCCCCAAATCAACCAAACCCAGATGAAAGATAACTCTCCATTTTTACAGACTGTCAGGACTGACAGAGACACATATTCTGGGGTCTGACCAATCCACACTTTACGCCACTAATACCACCAAACCCTGGCCACCAGAGAGATCAGACACTAAATATATCTCCCTGCTCCTCCTGTTGCATGCTGGGCCATTGTCACACCTGTCTGTGGCTGCTGGTAAGCCGTGTTCCCCATCCAGCCGGTTCGCCAAGGTTATTTGTTATCCAGATCACCAGAGTGTGTCACAGTCTGCTTTACGGGACCCTTGGGTGAGGAGGTGGTAGAGCGGAGAGGGATGCTGGGATTGAAGTGGGAATTAGAGCGATGGGGGGTGGTGGAAGAAAGAGAGAGAGAGAGAGAGAGAGAGAAAAAAAAGGTGGAGCAAGGAAAAGGTGTAAAAGGAAATGAACTAAAGGAAGTATAATGACATACCAGTGAAGTGCTTTAGTAATAAAAGATAACCGAGAGGAAGGAGACAAGAGCGTGCTGTCGGTGGGAAAGGATTGTGGGAGAGGAGAAGAAGTCTGCCCAGTCGTGCAGAGCCCAAGCTGTAAATCCTGAATATAGGCCACCACAGCCTCCAAACACCATGTTTATACTGCAAGCAACCAATGGGATGTCACACCGCATAATTAAGGTGAAGATCATACCTGACGCTGCTGCTGCAGTGGCTGTTCTGTGCAGCCTGGACTCAAATGTTAGAACAAACATCAGAAAGCTGGCAAAAATGTCTAATTCACAATGAAGGTGCATCATGCAGCGCAATGAGTACTTTATAATAATCTGGATGAGATAAATGTCAAAATGTTAAATGTCAAACTGGTGCGTACACACACAGACACACACACACACACACACACTACCCCTTTCAGGTTTAACACAGACCAAACTAAAATAAATGCAGTTGTATTCAGATTGACTTTGTTGCCGTTTTAAAATAGCAAAATAACAATGCTAGATAATGTTAACTGTATATACATGTTTTAACATAAAACATGAATTACATTAGGTCAGATATCTGAACATCACAATCTGCCTTTGATGTAATGGTCAGAAGTTAAATTCATATGAATAAATATGATATGTAAATTACTTTATTTATCGTCCATATAAGTGTTACAATTTTACTGGTTATTAAGCACACAAACGAGGAGATCAAGCTAATAGAGTCTTTACTAGAAAATCCAATATAATACAGGAACATACACCAGCATAAACACAAACAATACCCGACAACATAATCCACAAAAACAGGAACTTAAATATGATGAATGAACTCAAATGACGAACAGCTGAGATGAATGTGATTAGTGTCCATGGTGACAGATTGTGGCGGGAAACTAGAACAAAGGAACACGTGACAGATGAAAACAACAAACAGAAAGTCCATGTGACTGTAACATTACGCCCCCTCCCGGAAAGGCGTAATGTAACGCGCCGTAGAGAGAGGGGAAGATGAAGATAAGATGCTGAAGATGATGTAGGAGGCGGTTCAGGAGGCGGACGGCTAACCGAGAGGAGGCGGAGAACAGGAGTCCAGGGTGGTGCAGGAGGTGGTGAAGTCCGGGAGGTGGCCTTGAACAGGGGCTGAAGGATGTTGTGCCAGGCACCAGCCAGGGTAGTGCCCCACGGCGGCGTTGATGGAGGGGGAAGCCATGGAAGGGAGTTGAAGACGACTGCCATGGGGAAGACCGTAGTCAACAACAGCGAGGATGGAGCCCACCGCGTAGTTGACGAGCTGAGGTGGTGGAGACATGGTGACGATACAAGCGGCCACGACGGAGCCGCAGTGACGACCTCCTGAGATCGAGGAGGGGATCCAGAGGTCTGAAGATGCGCAGGAGCGACCGAGGGCGGAGACGGAACCTGAGGTAGGGCGGAGCAAGCCGTAGTGGAAGGGGTGGAGAGCCAGAGAGCAGCGAATGGTCTGTAGGTCCGCACCGAAGGCGAAGCGCTGTCTGACCCAGGTGGAGCCGACGTGCCGAGGGAGTCCGGCGTGGTCGAAAGGCAACTCTGGGGTCAACTCTGGGGATGGTCAACTCAGAGGTCGAGGGTGGGAGGAGCACAGGCGCAGGAGTCAGGGCGATGGATGGAGGCAGCTCGAGACCATCCGAAGCTGGAGGCGGAGCTTCGGGCTCCTCGTGCCCAGGAAGAGGCGGATCCCGGCAGGCCCGAAATGGTACCACGCTACTGAGAGGAGGTGGTATCGAGGGACTGGAGGGAGACGGAGATGATTGGGTGGCACTGATGGCTGTGGACTGGGAAACAGGCTGAAGTTCCATGCAAACATCTAAGAACAGTGGTGAGTCACAGGAATGTTGGTGATATGGTGGGAGAGGAACGCTGGACGGGACCAGCTGGAGTGAAGACAGTACAGGGGCAGGACAGGTTTCCTCTCCACACCTTAAGTCCAGCAGTGTTTCAGCGAACTCACTCTCAGTAGGTGGGGGGGTGGGCGGGGCTCATTTCTGGACCCTCGAGGTCCACCAACACTCCCTCGGCGATGGAAGACTCGGTTGGCTCACACACCTGGTCAGGTACACGCTGCTCGGGCTCCCTGGCGATGTGACCCCCCGATCGCTCTTGTGGGCGTGGACGGCTCAATCGCGGCAGTGGGCTCAGGTCGAAAATCCTCGCCGTCTGGGTGGTTCTGGCTGGGCACTGGCTGGGGAGTGGGGCTGGCGGCAACCTCGACAGTGAATGGTGATCCACAGGATGCCAGCACCCACTCCACATAGGACTCGAAGCTCCCTGCTCAAGGCACATGAGTTTCACACCTGGGAACATAGTGCAAACAGGAGTGAGAAACAGAACAAAAAACTGAACACGAAAACCAAAAAGAAAATCCTAAGTAAAAAACGTCGCTTAAAGTTTTCGGTCGGGTATTCTGTTATAATCTTACTGGTTATTAAGCACACGAATGAGGAGATAGAGCTAATAGAGTCTTTACTAGAAAATCCAATATAATACAGGAACATACACCAGCATAAACACAAACAATACCCGACAACATAATCCACAGAAACAGGAACTTAAATATGATGAATGAACTCAAATGACGAACAGCTGAGATGAATGTGATTAGTGTCCATGGTGACAGATTGTGGCGGGAAACTAGAACAAAGGAACACGTGACAGATGAAAACAACAAACAGAAAGTCCATGTGACTGTAACAATAAGTAGCTCTGCAGCCTCAACAAAAGAAACAGTTCATCAACTAATATTGTGCTACTGTATGAAAGTGCAAAGAGTGTTTTCAGGGTAGGCAAAGTGCAAACCAGCATTGCATGTAAATTGCAGGACCATTGGTGCCATGACCTACTTAGACTTACAATGATTTTGAGAAACGCAGCCCTGGTTGGTCAGAAAAATCTATTCAATGCCTAAAATTATCAATAAAATATACTGTAGTTCAATATAATTTAAAATGCACGGTATTACCCAATATTTGCATGTAATATTCATCTCATATTAATAACATGCTAATGCAAAACTCCACTGAAATCAATTGTGTGTCAAATGTGCTTTACATACATTTTTGTATGGGGCACAGAGTTGCTGCCTACAGTATGTAGAGTGTTCCACTGTAAAAAATAAATAAATAAATAAATAAATAAAAATAAAAAAGTTTTCTTTTTTTTTTTTAAACTTGTCAATAAAACAAAGATTATTGGAATACGTTTTACAGAAAAATACTATTTCAGTCTTTCTACTTTAAAATTTCACATTTAATCAAATATGTTAGTTTCCGTTTCTTATCATTTATAATTATTATCTACAATTATATGTGAACTGTACTAGCAATTTCTGAGTGAAAAGTGTTTCAAAGTAAACCCTACACCAGATTTGTTTTCAGCGTAGGATGCTGTTGTATCAAGCACCAAGGCATTTTACTACATTTTGGAACAGAGTTTTGTTACCTTCATCTGCCCATGCAGTGCAGAAGAGCCCATGCTGTAAATCCTGAAAATAGGCCACTGCAGCCTCATGAATCCCTCTGTCTCCTAACGGATGCTTTACTGTCCTGTGTTTCTGTCTGGAGCACAAAGCTCAGCTCTCTTTCACACACACACAACCATGCCTTTGTGCCATTAGTTTATCAGCATGCATGGACAGATAACTACACTGTAACAGAGGCTTTTCAATCAGTATCCCACTCAGTTTACTGAGCATATAAAAGTCTCCTTTTAAAAAGTAAAGGGTGTGGAAACCTGTTTAGGGTTTCTGAAAGGAAAGGAGTGCCATGGTTCTGGCATTGTGCTGGACTATAAAAATTACTGTAAAAAGCAACAACGCTTGGCCTTCAATGCTGTAGATTTTATGAGAAAAGAGCTGATCAGCAAAGACTTTTAAACTTCATTATCTGCCACAGAATACACACAAAACTGACATACAATCCAAAACAGATCTGCCTGGCCTGATTTCTCAAGTATTTTAGACCAAAAATGCAAACATGTGAACACAAAACCTTCTACCTACACAAGCCTGATCTCACATGTTTATAAAATGTGTTTCAAAATTAGAATTGTATTCATAACTAATAGGGTCCGAATCAGTGGTTCAGAACATGTATCAAACTGCCAAAGTTACGTGATTGCAATAAACGAGGCTTTGTTACGTCATAAGTGTTTAGAAATTTCAATGGTTCACCACTGGGGGGCATGACTTTGGCAGTTTGATACATGCTCCGAACCACTGATTCAAAACAAAAGATTCGTAATGCTTCAAAGCTTAATGAAGCAGTGTTTTGAAATCGCCCATCACTAGATATTCTTGAATAAAGTCGTTTTTTTTTTTTTTTTTTTTTTTTTTTTTTGGCGCACAAAAAGTATTCTCGACGCTTTATAACATTAAGGTTGAACCACTGTAGTCACATGAACTGTTTTAGATATGTCTTTAGTACCTTTCTGGGCACTGAAAGTGTTAATTATCTTGCTGGCAATGCAGGCCTCACTGAGCCATTGGATTTTATCCAAAATGTCTTAATTTGTGTTCCAAAGATGAACGAAGGTCTTGAGGGTGTGGAACGACATAAAGGGTGAGTAATTAATGACAGAATTTTCATTTTTGAGTGAACTAACCCTTTAAATAACACATACAATTAAAAGAAAGCATACATTTTAACGGTAACTCTATCACCCTTTTGAGTACTGAGGTTTATGATGCAAAAAACAGATGTTAAATACACTTCTGTTCAAAAGTTTGGGGTCAGTTTAAAAAAAAAAATCTCTTATGCTCACCAAGGCTTCATTTATTTTACTGGAAATACTCTAAATCTTACTGACCTCCAAACTATTTCTGCCCATTTCTTTTGTGTTTTCCAGCCAAGTTTCACCAAGTTTTTCCTGCATTGGCCTTTTGAGGTCATATATTTTAGATCAACCTACCCTTAAACATCAAGAAAAAGAAAACAAACTGGTTGGTAATTTTTCACAGAACAGGTGGCCATTTCACAGCCAGAATAAGCTACAGACAGTCAGAAGTCTTGTTACACAAGACTAAGAAGTTAGACTCGGTTACTAACGCAACCTCGGTTTCCTTAGGAACATACGGAACAAGTACTGCATTGTTCGTCTTATTAATTAATATGGATTATTAATAAGACAAGACAATGGGGAAAACTCCTTTTTCTCCTTTTTCTCCGATTCTGAAGCCTTTATACACCCTGCGTCCCAATATCCATCCTAAATAGTATGTGAGATTAAAATAAGTGTGTCCTAAAGCATAGTATGTTGAAAAGAGTATGCCAAAAGTCCCAGGATGGTCTACTATTTCCGGTAGATTTTCGAAGTGTGGATCTGTGCACACTATAAAGGCTAATATTGCCCACAACACATTGCGCTTTGGATGAGGATTCAGTTCAGAACTACAAACACGAGTAAAAAGTGTTTAAAAAACTACAAAACATGGCGGATATGCACGACCGACGCTGAGAGGTTTGAGTGACTAATAATCAGTTCAACCTGATAGAAAATATTTATTTAATGTTATCCATGTTATATTTCATCTGCAGTACCAATGTGGACTTTTATAAAGATCCGATTGGCCATTAACTTTTAAATGCATCATTATGCATTAATATGAGGAGAGTTCTCCACATGAAAGACCCGCGACTGCAGATCAACGTGGTACTGCATTTTTCTCCTAAATGAACTGTGGAGGATGTAAGATTGACAGGCCAGTTTACGGTGACAGGATGCAAAGGCGCAATTGTATGACGTGATAGTATGTCCCAAAGCTTGTCTACTCTTTTGCTACACACTCAAAAGTATGTATTTTTTGTTCAAAGAAAGAGTACATACTTTTAGGACGTAGTATAAGTAGGCGAATTGGGACGCGGCGACAATCACACAGTGTAAACTGCACGGCCATTGGTTTGTGAAGTTAAATTAAACTACGGTGGCCGAGAGAGCTCAATGCGCTGCAAATGAAGAAAACACATGCAAATAGAAAAAACACCAGCAAATAAAGAAAACATCTTCATCAGTTTGACAATACATGCGCTGCAAAAGTTCACAACACATGCAAATAGAGAAACACGCTGCAAAAGTTCACAACACATGCAAATAGAGAAACATGCTGCAAAAGTTCACAACACATGCAAATAGAGAAACATGCTGCAAATAGGCCTGCTCATAATGTACATACGATCAGAATGTTAAGATAAACAAAAAAACTCACCTTTCAGGTGCACACCACTGAAGAGTAAACACTGAACAATAAGCGGCCCCAGCCAGGTTCGTCACTTGTTGGTGGTCCCTTAATTATAACATTTTCGTTGTGGTCTGTGCCAGTCCCAGCACCAGGACAAACGATTTGGGGGGGTATTATTTTGCGTTAAAAAATATTATTAATAAATTATTAATAATAAATAATATATTTTTAAATAATTTACTTTATTTTATGTCTCAAATCCCAGTCAATTATTCACTGCAGAAAGTGAAACTAAAAACTAAAAAAAGCAATGAGAGCTCTACTTCTGATAACACTATTTAACCTTAATTTATTTCTTAATATTTCTCTTGTGGCCCATACGTACTGAAAAAAATGAGAAGAGATGTAGTTTTTTTTTTTTTTTTTAAGAGGAGTTAGCAAATTTTATTACAGCGCGTCGGTTATGCGTGATACGCTATAAATTATTGTGGGACAAATTAAAATATTAATTTAATCCTAAAAGTAGCCTAATCATCATCATAATCATTCAGATCCTCGCAGAAGGGGCTTGAGATCGCCAGGCCTGGTATATGCTATTTGCAGCGCATTTCTCTATTTGCATGTTGTGGACTTTTGCAGTGCAAGTCTTGTCAAACTGATGAAGATGTTTTCTTTATTTGCTGGTGTTTTTTCTATTTGCATGTGTTTTCTTCATTTGCAGCGCATTGAGCTCTCTCGGCCACTGCAGTAAACGAACCAATGACAGCACGATCCAATGGTGAGCGAGCCCGCTCGAGCCCGCCAAAAAGGGCAGGGTCTCGGGCTATATAAGCGGCCGTCTCACCATGGCAAATCGATTTAATTCAACTGAAGCAACGGCATGAGGCATCTTGCGCATAGCGCAGCAAAGTACGCAGTACTCGTTTCGTATCTAAGGGAACCGAGGTCACGATAGTAACCGAGTACGTTCCCTTGCAATACTACACGAGTACTGCGTAGTTCGTCTTATTAATTAATATTGATTATTAATAAAACAAGACGCAATGGGGACAGTACAATCACGCCGCGCTACGTAGGGGGACGATCGAGCATCGGGGCAGAACACTTAAAAAAGGGCTTGTGACAGATACTCATAAGACAGGATAGCCCAGACAACGGGAACTGAAACACTGTAGTCATCCCCCCAAGCCCATAAACTAGGGCACCAGAGGGGCCTAGGGTATATATAGAGGGCACAGAATGTGGTCGGGGTCGTAATGTAAAGCCATAAGCTGGACACAGCAGGGAGGCTCATGCAGAAATGACCTGCGTCTGAAGTGCAGGAATATCTAGATTATAAAACCTGACAAATGTGGACGGTGAGGCCCAGCCGGCCGCCGCACAGATGTCAGCAATGGAAACGCCACAGGACCACGCTCACGAGGAGGCCATACCTCTCGTGGAGTGCGCTTTTACACCCAAAGGGCATTGAAAGCCTAAGGAGAAGTGAGCGAGGGCTATAGCGTTGACTATCCACCTGGAAAGCCTGGGCTTTGTGACCAGAAGACCTTTTGTGCGCCCACCAAAGCAGACAAAAAGCTGTTCCGCCTGACGAAAGGAGGCGGAACGGTCAATGTAAGACCTCAGGGCCCTGACAGGACAGAGTAGGTTCAACTCCTGTTCATCCTGAGAAGGAGGAAGAGCGGAGAGAACGACCATCTGTGCCCTAAAGGGGATACATAGGACTTGGTTTCAGCCAGAGCTACAGAGGGCGCATGTGAAGCAAGCCCAGCTGCAGAGCCAGAGATGCTGAACTCATTAGACCTAGCATCTTCTGAAACGTTCTGAGCAGCAGAGAAGCCCCGGGAGTAAAGCTTCTGAATGGCCAGAGAATGCTCTGGAGTGACTGTGGCCCTCATGTGGGTCGAGTCTAAAATTATCCCCAGGAACGACACACGTTGGTTGGGAGATAACGAGCTTGTTGTAAAACTGACCCTGAGTCCCAAGCACTCTAAGTGGTTCAGGATGATGAATCTGTGGGATATTAGCTCCGCCTCCGACTGGGCCAAAATGAGCCAGTCGTCGAGGTAGTTCAATATGCACACACCCATCGATCTCAGAGGGGAGAGAGCCGCATCCATGCACTCCGTAAAAGTGCGAGAGCCAGAGATAGCCCGAATGGAAGGTATTGATATGCCACGCCTTCGAAGGCGAACGTCAAGAATCGCCTGTGATGAGGGGCTATCTGGATGTGAAAATAAGATCTTTCAGATCCAGGGTAAAGAACCAGTCTCCCGGGCATATTTGCGGGAAGATCTGCTTCAAAGTGATCATTCTGAATGAGCGCTTTATCAGGGCCCTGTTCAGATGTCTGAGATCGAGAATGGGTCTGAGACCGCCATCCTTTTTGGGAATGAGGAAGTAGTTGCTGTAAAAACCTGACTCGCTCAGTGCTGGAGGAACCACCTCTATGGCCCCTTTCACCTCTATTTCCCCTTTCATGGTGTTCACCTCGGAAAGCAGGACATGCGCATCCTTGCTTTCCACAGAGGTTTGGACCACGCCGTTGAAAATCGGGGCCCTTTGAGTGAATTGGAGTACATAACCTTGTTTTACTATGTTCAGCACCCAAGCTGACACTCCAGGGATACGTGCAGAGGGGCTCTGCACGTGCCACAGCCATGGCGCAACATTTGAAACAACGTTGCGGAAAATTGCTCTTTAGAAATAGCTCTTTAGAAAGCAACTGTGTTGCAAAAGGATACACTGAAGTGCACTCTCTGGAAACTGCAGGCAGCTCGGGGGCAAAGCGCTGACCAGGCTGCTAAGAAGCGGCATGGGAGCAGAGCTGCTTGAGAGCGGCGAGCTGATCTAGCCGCTGCGAAGTTGCGGGTGATTAGCGCTGCATGAGAGCGGCGATCTGAGCGGCGAGCTGAAAGAGCTGACCAAACTGCTCTAGAGTGGCGAGTTGATCAGCGGCGAAACCCAGCTGTTTGCAGGTGAAGGCATGGTGAGACAGCCGCTTATATAGCCCGAGACCCCGCCCCTTTTGGCGGGCTCATTTACCATTGGCTCGCGCGTTCCACGCCATCATTAGTTTATTTACTTTAACTTCACGAACCAGTGGCCGTGCAGTTTACACTGCGTGATTGTATAAAGGCTTCAGAATCTGAGAAAAAGGAGTTTTCCCCATTGCGCCTTGTCTTATTAATAATCAGTATTAATTAATAAGACAAACGACGCAATACTCGTGTAGTATCGCAAGGGAACAAGAGGACACACAGGCAGAAAGAAACAGAATGGGAGATAATGAGATAGAGAAACCAATGTGTGCGTGTGTGTGTGAGAGAGAGAGAGAGAGAGAGAGCACTCACACATTACTGTGCTGTTCAGGGACATTAGACTTACTGACAGAGGCCTTTTCCTCTCAACTCTACTCATACACGACTCTACCCTCAAATCCTCATAGATGATTCACTGTCATCTTTAATTCATTTCTCTTTTTTCCCCCTACTCTCTAATCTGCTTCTCATATAACCTCTCTTTCTTTCTTTCTGTCCAGATCCACAAGGAAATCTCTCTCGCTCTCCATCTCTCTCTGTGAAACATTGTCTCTGAGTGTCTGTGAGGATTCGTCTGCCCTTTCAGAATGATTCACACATGTGAATCACAGCGCTTTGTGACACATCAGCTTTGACAGGTGAAAGATCCAGCACTGAGGTTAATCGCATCTGATGCTAAAATCTTTCTCAAGGTCAACATATCCATAAAGACCTTTTTGTAATGAAGATACAATTCATTCCTGCCAGCACATATAGCTTGTATCCTAAATTAACTAATATGGGTAATCCCAACTAGAAATTTGTTGTTCTAAAAACGTTCTGAGAACATTACCATGTATTGTTCTAGTAATGTTTTCAGCGGGTAGTTTTATTTTAGTTCCCAGAATGTTCTCCTAAAAGTTAGGATGACATTCTACATTCTAAAAATGTTTAGTCATAACATTGTTAGAACATTATCCCCTAATGTTCTTATAAAGGTTTTTTTTTAACAGGAAGTTTTATTTTTGTTCCCAGAATGTTCTCCTAAATATTCAAAAAAGAAAGAAAAAAAAAGAAGAAGAAGAAGAAGAAAAAGCTATAACATTGTTAAAACATACAATTTTATTAATTATTTATGAAGAACTGTTTATGAAGCGTGTAATCATGCATCTGACTGCTGTTTGCTCAGTGCTCATCATTTTCTTTGCTTGTCCTCGTTCTTGCAGAAAATTAATACAGTATTAATGTTCTACTTTT
The DNA here is from genome assembly GCA_037101425.1 of Elopichthys bambusa. Lineage (NCBI taxonomy): Eukaryota > Metazoa > Chordata > Actinopteri > Cypriniformes > Xenocyprididae > Elopichthys > Elopichthys bambusa. The sequence continues at coordinate 24,027,835 of CM074443.1, forward strand.
CTTGTCTTTTAGTTTTCCAGCTGCTCTGTCAGTTAGCAGCATTGAGCTCTGTGTGTTGAGCGTCTGTGTGTAGAGATTTTCCTCATAGCCTATAACAGAGGAGCATACAACAGTGTAAACAGAAAATACATTACATCTTAAGATCACAAACAATATTGGCATTAAATAGATATGATATTTTATGAGTATCTATTCTGTTTCTGTTATTTAAAACACATCTATCTTATCCAATATATGTTAATAACACAACTACAAACTTTGATGTTGGCTTGAAAAGGATGAACCTCGAACCGAGACCCGAACTCGGGTCAACTTGTGCAGAGCTGCGGCATATGTCAGAACACTGCTCACAATTCTATTGCTACGACATAACAGCTAATTTTCATCAGTTATTTTGTCTTTGGATCGTTACATCTTGTTTTAAATCAGATACAGATAAAGTAGCACTGTATGCATCAGCAATTGTGTGTGAATTAATCCTACCAGTGTGGTAATAGTGAAGCTGTAGGTTTTAGTTACTTCAAAAGCAGAAAGTAAAATATATGCTGTAACTTTCAGTTTCTAAGCTGTTTTATTACTGGTAAATCACAGGACAGTGTTAACAAGTTTCTGTGCTCCTGAAGGTTTCTGTTTGCAATCTGCACGTTATATATGCTACTGCATGTGCGTATGGAAGCTTGTTTCCACCATGGGATAAAAAATATATATAAAAGGGATCTGCAACTTTTTATTTCACAATTCTGACATTTTTTGCAATTGGGAGTTACAATGTAAGAATGTGCAATTCTGGCTTTTTTTTTTCTCGCAGTTGCTTTTTTTTTTTTGGCTGACTTTTCTTAGAATTGTGAGATAAAAAGTTGCAATTGCAAGTTATCAAGTGAAATTCTGAGAGGAAAAAAGTCAGCTCACAATTCTGACATTTACTTGCAAACGTGTGTTTATACCTCACAATTCTGAGCAAAAAAAAAAAAAAAAAACTCAGAATTGAGAATTATATCTCCCTCTGAGTATGCATTTCTTTGTCATTTACCTGATGGAAAAGGAGAGTAAAAGAGTGGACTTCAAAGATTTCTCATCCTGTGGCTCCCTCTATAGGGCAGCATTAATATTGCTCAGCCAATTTAAATCTGTGGGATTTTGGGATTATTTGATCACCAATTACAGTGTTATGGGAAAGTTTGGAGCCCCTTGCAGAATCTGTGAAAATTTTTACCAAAATAAGACAGATCATACAAAATGCATGATATTATTTATTTAATACTGTCCTGAATAAGATATTTTACATAAAAGATGTTTACATATAGTCCACAAGACAAAAAATAGCAATTATACTGAGCTCTGTTCTTCAGAAAAATCCTCCAGGTCCTGCAGATTCTTCAGTTGTCCAGCATCTTCCGCATATTTGAACCCTTTCCAGCAGTGACTGTATGATTCTGAAATCCATCCATATGATTCTGAGCCTTTATTAACCCCCTGGAGCCGTATGGAGTACGTTTATGATGGACACTTTCTTCATCTCATACTTGTGAACCATTTGAAAGTGAACTAATCATTTTCATTGTTTGCTTCAATATTTGCCAGATTGTGTCCTTCACAATGACCTCCAGCCCTAAAGTACCTGAAATATTTTAATACATGTTCTGTCAACAATACAACAATGTACATTACCTAAGACTGCTATTACCAGTACATGCAATAATTGCTAGACTTAGAAGTCTTAGACTAAATGCTCATATCTTTCCCATTTCATCTTTATGAATTACTTAAATATTATTAAGTTCAAAAGACACAATCAGATGAACACTTTTATGTAGCAAATGTACAGTATTCGTATGCATATAGAACACAATATTACCTAGCAATGGATTAAAGTACCTTTGTTGTAAATTGAGACATTTTATTGCGTCATCAGTGTTCATTTTCAAGTAGGCGTTTGGACTCTGGATGAAAACAAATCTAAGTTAGTTGTTATTCTAAAGTAGCATACACCCACAATTAATGCAATTGTCGTGTCATTCTAAGAAAGTAAGATCTAATACTGATTAAAACGGATTTTACAACGCAAATATGTAAAGGATAAAGGAAAGATGTAAACTGAAAAAGACATTAAAAAACTTACAGTCCAGTATTGTGAAAGGGAGAGTTTCGTTGACCAGGAGACAGTTCTGTTTTTTTGGGCCACAAACTGTCCCAGCAGGTAAAACATCCTCCAGCACAACTCTGCCAATAGGGGGCAGTTTGTCATCTGTTTGTCCAATAGGGGCTGGCTGCAGCCTGAGGGGGCAAGTGGAGCTCCACTCAAGGGCGGAAATACGTCACCTCCACTAGTGGAGCTAGCTACAGCTATGGCCGCTGGGCATGCGCACATCAATATTGCGTCATTTAATTACTGTATTTGCATTATTGTATTATTTAGGGTTGGGGTAGGTGTAGACGTTAGTAAAACAAGTGAAGGTGACGTATTTCCTGTTCAAGACTGGAGCTCCACTCGCTCATGGTCTGCAGCCAGACCCTTCTCTGTTTGTGAACGAGTCCGTACTCACTTATTTCCGTCAAAAAGACAATCAGACCAGGGACATTTTGCGCCAATTTCTTCAACAACCATTTACGCTGTTCGTCAATTTCAAATGTTCTTACGTCACGAGAAAAGCACGCTGTGATTGGTGGTTTTACGCGTCGATCTACCATGGCCCAATCAGCGCCTCTCGTCTCCTGTAAACACATTCGCGCAACAGTTCAGCCAAATGCGAGACTTTTCCTTCGCTTCCCCAGAATTCAGCTCACTTCTGCAGACTACTCAAGCCAGTGTTCAGCTAAAATAATGCATTTAATCTTTTGTTTCTTATGGCTGACCAGACTCAGAGTTCAGCCCAATGCTGTTTCACACAAGGGTGTTAAAAACATGATGCCAGGCCCAGAACCAAAACAGAAGTGCCAAATGTAACCCAGATCTGGCCCAAACTTCAACGCAATCTGGAATAATATCCTCAAAACATTTTACAAATGTTGTTTTGATAATATTATTTCTTTATTATGGAACATTGTGCCAATATTGTATAGAACATTTTCCAATCTTACATGTCTTTTTTTTTCTTCTTTTTTTTAAATAAAGCATAAAGAAACAAAACAGTAAAGGAAACTGTTGCTAATACAATTCTATATCAGATATGTACAATAATAATTGTAGAAAAAAAAATAACATTAAGATGTCCAGAAATCAATTTCAATGGTAGGGGAGACCGGGGATGGTTGTAACACAATCAGTTCCACCAATTACAGGAGACAAGATAGGAGTCATTTGATCACTTGTGTATTTTCCTACTTTTCTTTTTCGATCCCACATGTTGATTGTTAAGGCTGGAAACAGACACATTCAGAATAGAGAAAAAACTGATTTTGAGGTAAGAAAGTAAAAATTTTGACCAAGATTATTGTGTCTTGGTGTCTCTGCCAGTGTTTTAAGTAAAGAATCTGATGAGGTTTGGGTGAAATGCGCCCTATGCAGTTTCTGGGCCCACCAAACCTGCAATCCAGGGTTACCAGCATTCAGCACTGTAACTCTGATTCAGAATATGCACACATAGACACACACGCACACACACATCGACATGTTATTTTTGTTCAACTTAAAGATGTACAAAGATGTTCTTTAATCGGGTACATTGTAGTAGCCTAGTGTTTTTATTAAGTGTACTTAAGTAAGTTTGTTCTAGTAGACAAATTTATATATGCATATATATATATATATATATGTATATATATATATAGATAGATAGATAGATAGATATACACACACACACACACTGTCATAGAGAGAGTAAGAGACATTGTTCTTTTATTATTTACTATTTTATAATAATATCAACCATGGTATGCATGCGTTTTTGCAAAGGAACACCATGTATTTAACATTAACTCACAAGGTCTGTGATATTCTTGTAGAGGGTTAAATTGGTTCCATTTGTAGTAAACAAAAGTGGGTACTTTGTATAAAAGTTTGAGAACTTGAGCTAAAAAATTCAGCAAGTTATAGGTGCTGAAGCAAAAAGTGTTACAACCATCCCCAGTCTCCCCTACATTGAGAACTCATGTTTAATGTGATAGTTTCATAATACTATATATTGTTAGTTCTGAGATTCTTCAATTTAATGAATAAATACATAGATTCGCAATTTATACTTGAATTCCCTAGTGGTCTGGTGGTAGAATCTTTGTTAATAGTATCAAAGGTTCCGTGTTCTAATTCGCCCTTGTATAGTTTTTTATACAAGGCAGAGGGGGATGTTGTGAGCTTTTGTTAACACTCATTATGAAATTTTGTCATCTCAGGCAATAATATCCTCAAAACATTTTATGAATGTTGCTTTGATATGTTCCTCCTTTCTTATTATGGAACATTGCGCCAATGTTTTATAAAAGATCATACACACTTTTACCTCAACAACATCATCAAAATGTTGCAGGTAAAATGTTCTAACTTTGTTAACATGTTAACTCTGTCATCTCAGGCCTCAATGATGTCCTCATAACATTTTCCTAATGTGGCTGTGAGAACGTTCTTCCTTTGTTATTATGGAACATTGTGCCAATGTTTTATAAAAGACCATTCTACAACCTTTTACCTCAACAACATCCTCAAAATGTTACTGGTAAAATGTTATATCTTAGTTTGCATTTAACCTTATATAAACATTATTTGAAATGACAAAACATCCTTAAAACATTCTTTGAACATTACATTCAAAGGTTTTCTTTAAAACACTGTCAACTGGTAGGCCATGACTCCCACTAATTGTAAGGTTTAAATATAGGTAATGGTATATTGTGAAAAGCATTAGCATAATGGAAATAATTGGTCACTAGGACCAAGGGTCAGTGTTACCATTAATTTTTGCTTTTGCTAAGCAAAAAATGTTTTTTAGGGCAGAACCTTTACCATTATTAAATGTTTTATACTTTACAAAGAAATTATAAACCATCTTAAAGGTAATTTATAATGAAAGAAGCAGAACTTTTGACCCCAAGTGAACAAAGACTGTCTATACAGCGTGTTTTAGTCGAGAGTAAAGTTAGAAAAGTTTGTCAACTTTCTGCTGGATGACACATCACTAGGTACAATGTCTTTTTTATAACAATATTTTAAAACGTTAAAGGGATAGTTCACCCAAAAATGAAAATTATCCCATGATATGCCTTCTTTCAGACGAAGATTACTCTTTTGGCGTTCATCGATTTGCTTAGGCCTTCTGCCGGAAGCTAGATATTTTAGTTTATAAAGATTTAAATATGGATATTTTTCTTACAAAAACCCATCGCTTTACTTCAGAAGACCTTTATTAACCCCATGGAGCCATGTGGATATCTTTTATGATGAATGCACTTTTTGGGAAAATCGTGAGCACTATTCACTACACTACTAAAGCTTGGATATTTTTACATATAACTCCAATTGTATTCATCTGAAAGAAGATAGTCATATACACCTAGGATGGCTTGAGGGTGAGTAAATCATGAGATAATTTTCATTTTTGGGTGAACTAACCCTTTAAACTAGCTCGCTAAAAAACAAAAACAGCCATGGTAAGTGTGAATGGTTATACATTGCACACACTTTTTTGAAGTATATGAAACAGCACAACTGTTTTCAACAATGATAATAATAAGAAATGTTTCTTGAGCAGCAAATCTTAATATTAGAATGATTTCTGAAGGATCATGTGACACTAAAGACTGGAGTAATGTTGCTAAAAAATTCAGGTTTGCCATTACAGGAATAAATTACATTTTAAAATATATTCAAATTGAAAACAGTTATTTTAAATTCTAATAATATGTCACACTATTACTGTTATGTGTTTTTGATCAACTAAATGCAACCATGGTGATCATAAGAGACTTCTTTCTAAAACATTAAAAAAATCTTACCAACCCCAAACTTTTGTGTGCCTGCATTATTTTGGCCAAAAATCTCAGGCAAGTATAAGTGACTCTTTTAACTCTTTTTATGGGAAGCAATTTTCTGTTAAAGAGTGTTAACTTACTTGTAACACTTTAACAGCTCATACTATCCTTAGCTGATTAGCTGTATTTAAATGGACTAAATGTTCCGGCTTATTAATCATTCATGGAAACCTAATTCCACTTACATAACACTGACTTGTTAATGATGAATAAAACATTTATTTGTGTACTTAGTACACCACCCCACATGCTAATTGAAATGAGGTGACAGCAAATGTAAGGTGAATCTCAATTAGGTGTTGAATCGCATTTCATTTTAAAGACTGCAGATTCTGAGCAAAAGTCCATGGAGTAGGATACTCATCTTTGAGAGATCAGGTTAAATGTGTAATTTACCTAAAAATTAAAGGTAACACTTTACAATAAGGGTACATGATTAATCATGTACTAATACCTGAATTAATACTTAATTCAACAATTCAAACTAGTGATTATTTACGGCATGAACTAATTATGAACCAGTTAAGAGCTATCCTTAACTACAACTGGAGTCAAAAAACAAAGATAAGGGTTATTTGTAGTTCCATTTCGAAAGGGAACTCAACACTGCGTTTGACACGCTTTGGGGGAACGCCTCCTCGTAAACCGGTGCCTGACAACAATTATGAACTCACGACAATCCTATTGGCCGGCGACAGCCTATGACATCATCATAGCGCGACCCGGAAGTATATAAGGAGCGCCTAGAGAAGCAGTCAGTATCTTTTCGTCTGCAGGGTTGGTTTAATAGTACTCCCTTGTTATTCAAGGTTGTTGTACTTTATTACTTTAGTTCTTACTCCTGCCCTACACTATGTGAGCTCAGTAAACTCTAATACTGCCACAGGCTAGCACCCATGTGTTCTGGAGTAGTAGGCCTGACTTTGGCCTCCTTAAGATTATGGTGACGCAGTTTGTACTCCCCTTGGTGAAAGGGTAAAAAGTGTTTTTTACTGAGTATATTGCCTGTTGGAATGTATAAGCTCAGGTTGAGTTTAATAAAGTTAACCTCACTACATAGTTTGGTTTTCATATATGGCTCCCTTAGAGTTTGAACACTGCCACAAGCTGACACTCGTGTTGTTTGAAGTAGAAGGCTCCGTTTGGGCCTCCTTCAGAGCACAATAGCTTGTTGTATTACAAGGCTTGTTGGTAGGTGTTTTTAGTTAGAGTTTGCTCACTTGCAAACTAGCATTGCCACAGGTTTATGCCCGTGTTCGTTTGAAGTAGTAAGCCTGTTTTTTGGCCTCCCTCAGAACATGGTAGCGTAATTTTCTTTGTACTCTCCTTTAAGGGTTTATGGTGTTTTTACTGAGTACATTGCCTGTTGGAATGTGTGGATAAATCAAGCTCAGGTTGAGTTAAATAGTTAACCTCACTGGATAGTTTGGTTCTCATATATGGCTCCCTTAGAGCTCAGACACTACCACTAGCTGACGCCACGTGTCTTTCTGGAGTCGCAGGCCCTGTTTGGGCCTCCTTCAGAACATGATGGTGTAGGTTTGTACTCCTCTTGCTTAAAGAGTAAAAAGTGTTTTTACGGAGTACATTGCCTGTGGGAATGTGTAAATAGAGTTAAGCTCAGGTTGAGTTAAACTAGTTCACCTCACTGGATAGTTTGGTTCTTAGATTTGGCTCCCTTAGAGCTTAGACACTGCCACTAGCTGACACTTGTGTCATTCTGAAGTTGCAGGTACTGTTTGGACCTCCCTCAGATCATGAAGTTTGTACTCCTCTTGTTTAAAGAGTAAAAAGTGTTTTTACTGAGTACACTGCTTGTTGCAATTTGTTGAGGTAGACTGTATGTGGGCACTCTACAGTCTTATCTGCTAGTTAAACTCGGTTTCAATCAGAACAATCAGAGTTCCTATGTTTTGTGGGCTCTTGCTTTATCAGCAATTGAGTTGCTTTTAGATGTGTGGCCTTCACAGGCCGCCCTGTAAGCGAATCCCCCACATCTGGGTGTCTTTTTTAGCAGATTAAGCATGTAGTTTCACATGGCTGGCCTTTGCAAGGCTGCTGTGATATATTCTACATTGTGTAGAATTACTTCATATTGCAGGCTCTCTGGGAGCCTCCATGATTTTGTACCTATAGTATGGTCAACCTGTTAGGTTGAGCCCAGTACTCCCCTCGTCTAGAGGGTTGTTCTGCATAGTACTTAGCTCACTAAGTCTGGTCAGTGGTTAAAGAGTGCACAGCCTCCTCAGGGCAAATAATCAAGCGCTGAGTAGATGCTAGGATTGAGCAGAGTTTTACTCCCCTCACTGGTAAGGGTAAAAAGCTGAATCCTGCTCTCCAGGATGCCCGTCTCTACGATCTGGTCTGAGTTGGTTTGAGGCTTATAGCTTGGGCTGTTGGCCATAGGGAATGCTGTCACTGACAGCCTATGTATGACCCGTAGGGGGAGTGGTTCTAGCATTTCAGTTGAAACTGAAAAGCATGGCAGCATGGGTATATCATTCCCTAAAGCGTGTCAAACACAGTGATGAGTTCCTTTTCGAAAGGGAACGTCTTAGGTTTCCTGAGAACAGGGAATGAGACACTGCGTTACCTGCCATGCATCGGGGTTGCCTGCTAAACAGTCCCTTCAGACGATAAGGTACTGACTGCTTCTCTAGGTGCTCCTTATATATTTCCGGGTTGCGCTATAATCATGTCATAGGCTGTCGCCGGCCAATAGGATTGTCGTGAGTTGAAAATTGTTTTCAGGCACCGGTTCACAAAGAGGCGTTACCCCAAAGCGTTTCAAACGCAGTGTCTCATTCCCTGTTCTCAGGGAACCATGGTTACATACGTAACCTGAGATGTTCTTTTATCATTTATTTACATGATTAAACATACTGTATATGGACTCAAAAGAAAGCCCAAACATACCAGTAAAGACACACATAAGGCACGTTCACAAGTAAACCATGGCGTGTCCATAAGCTAATGATAATCGAAGCATATACAATTAAACAACAAAACAATACAGTTAATTACTGTACAGAACTTCCTGAAAACACATGCAAACATGACTTTAATTATCAATTCAGTTTACCAAAGCAGCCAACATTTATTAGATTAAAATGCTACCATTACCGTAGCAACAGAACTAATGCAGCAAGCGAGCACCTAGTGTGTCACTAATGAGTGTCTCACCAGAAACAACCCCTACATACTGTAGTCCCAGGAAGAAAAGTAGTTAGGACTAAACATAAATGAACAATAAAAATCAGAAAATGGTTGAGATCAAATTATTGGTGGTAGTTATTAGTCACGTTTAATTAGAAGGATGAATCTATGTAATCAATGTCAAAATAATCATGTGCCATTCCAATTATTTGTCATGATGCTGCAGATGGTAAATTGTGATAATATAGTTTAAATATAAACGCTGTTTACGTTGTAGACAAAATGCAGTGCTTCCAGGTTCTACAGTGGGTACGGAAAGTATTCAGACCCCCTTAAATTTTTCACTCTTTGTTATATTGCAGCCATTTGCTAAAATCATTTAAGTTCATTTTTTTCCCCTCATTAATGTACACACATCACCCCATATTGACAGAAAAACACAGAATTGTTGACATTTCTGCAGATTTATTAAAAAAGAAAAACTGAAATATCACATGGTCCTAAGTATTCAGACCCTTTGCTCAGTATTTAGTAGAAGCACCGTTTTGATCTGATACAGCCATGAGTCTTTTTGGGAAAGATGCAACAAGTTTTTCACACCTGGATTTGGGGATCCTCTGCCATTCCTCCTTGCAGATCCTCTCCAGTTCTGTCAGGTTGGATGGTAAACGTTGGTGGACAGCCATTTTTAGGTCTCTCCAGAGATGCTCAATTGGGTTTAAGTCAGGGCTCTGGCTGGGCCATTCAAGAACAGTCACGGAGTTGTTGTGAAGCCACTCCTTCGTTATTTTAGCTGTGTGCTTAGGGTCATTGTCTTGTTGGAAGGTAAACCTTCGGCCCAGTCTGAGGTCCTGAGCACTCTGGAGAAGGTTTTCGTCCAGGATATCCCTGTACTTGGCCGCATTCATCTTTCCCTCAATTGCAACCAGTCGTCCTGTCCTGCAGCTGAAAAACACCCCCACAGCATGATGCTGCCACCACCATGCTTCACTGTTGGGACTGTATTGGACAGGTGATGAGCAGTGCCTGGTTTTCTCCACACATACCGCTTAGAATTAAGGCCAAAAAGTTCTATCTTGGTCTCATCAGACCAGAGAATCTTATTTCTCAGCATCTTGGAGTCCTTCAGGTGTTTTTTAGCAAACTCCATGCGGGCTTTCATGTGTGTTGCACTGAGGAGAGGCTTCCGTCGGGCCACTCTGCCATAAAGCACCGACTGGTGGAGGGCTGCAGTGATGGTTGACTTTCTACAACTTTCTCCCATCTCCCGACTGCATCTCTGGAGCTCAGCCACATTGATCTTTGGGTTCTTCTTTACCTCTCTCACCAAGGCTCTTCTCCCCCGATAGCTCAGTTTGGCCGGACAGCCAGCTGTAGGAAGGGTTCTGGTCATCCCAAACGTCTTCCATTTAAGGTTTATGGAGGCCACTGTGCTCTTGGGAACCTTAAGTGCAGCAGCAATTTTTTTGTAACCTTGGCCAGATCTGTGCCTTGCCACAATTCTGTCTCTGAGCTCTTCAGGTAGTTCCTTTGACCTCATGATTCTCATTTGCTCTGACATGCACTGTGAGCTGTAAGGTCTTATATAGACAGGTGTGTGGCTTTCCTAATCAAGCCCAATCAGTATAATCAAACACAGCTGGACTCAAATGAAGGTATAGAACCATCTCAAGGATGATCAGAAGAAATGGACAGCACCTGAGTTAAATATATGAGTGTCACAGCAAAGGGTCTGAATACTTAGGACCATGTGATATTTCAGTTTTTCTTTTTTAATAAATCTGCAAAAATGTCAACAATTCTGTGTTTTTCTGTCAATATGGGGTGCTCTGTGTACATTAATGAGGAAAAAAATGAACTTAAATGATTTTAGCAAATGGCTGCAATATAACAAAGAGTGAAAAATTTAAGGGGGTCTGAATACTTTCCGTACCCACTGTATGTCAGAACACCGACTCATTATTGGCCAGCTTCTGAGTCAGCATCACTCGTGCTCTCATCATGTGTCGTGCTGCTCACATGTACAGCATCGGCCAATGCGGAGTCAGCATTCTGATGTAGAACCTGGAAGTGCTGCACTGTGTCTACAACATAAACAGCACAGGAGAATGGCAGGGAAGAGAAGAAATTGCTAAATAAAGTTGTTATTTTTGTTTTGTTTTTGCAAACAAAAAGCATTCTTGTTGCTTCATAAAATTAAGGTTGAACCATTGTATTCACATGGACTATTTTAACGATGTCTTTAGTACCTTTCTGGCCCTTGATAGTGGTAATGTCTATGGAGGGGTCAGAGAGCTCTCGGATTTCATCAAAAATATCTTAATTTGATATTTTTGAAGATGAACAAAGGTCTTACGAGTGTGGAACGGCATGAGGGTAAGTCATTTTTTGAGTGAACTAACCCTTTAAGATTAGTTATTAGTGTATTTAATATTGCGTACGTTTGATCAAGAGGATCAACTAATCCTGTGCCATCCACCATCCAGTAATGTTTATTATGACAAAGCTGCAGTCAAAAGTTCAAACTATAATAATATTATTTAAATTTGTTTCAAAATCAGAGTACTTCTTATTTCTTTTGAAAGAGGCTGTTTGATTTGGTTTAGCCATAAATGTTAATTAATGCATTAACTATCAAACATGCATGAATCCATATGACTCCAGTCTTAGTTAAGGATAGCTCTTAATTAGTTCATGCTATAAATAATCATTAGCTCATGTTGAATTAAGTATTAATTCTGGTATTAGTATTATTGCAAAGTATTACCAAATTAAAAATTCTATCATTATTTACTGACCCTCATCAACCATATGCTTATGTTTTTCTAACACAAAGGAAAGCTCATTTCAATGTCTAGTTCATAGATCAGATCTAATAAGTTCCAAAAATGAACAACAAACACACCAAAAGCCACATACACCAAAGTCTTCTGAAGCATACTGTAGCTCTGTGAGTTAAGACTGAACATGTAATACACATGCGAATGAAAATGAACCATTTTCACAAATTTGTGTTTTCATGCCCCCAAAATGCCATTGTCATGTAAATGAACGGTCAAAACAGCATAAAAAGTTTTCAGTTTTTAGCTGAAAATGGTGCCGTGTAAACGGCCTCTATAGACCTTTAAAGATTTAACAGATCATGAACACATAAAAAGGAATGGGGCATTACAATGCAATACGCTACATTGGACGCTTCAGTACATCATCATGCACCCATTCAGAAAGACAAAAGTGTTTATTTTTTATTTATTCATTATTGTTTATTTCCTGTCGCTGTGCAGGCCCATTTACTGCCTACAAAATACCTCAATATTTAAACGTTCTTGGGGGTTGTTTGTTATACTTTATATATTACGTCTTTATATACTATTGTTTTTATAACCCTGTTCGTTTTTATAACCAAACCCCCTCGTGACCTTTATTCCCCTGCAGCAAAAGTACAGCAAAGCCATGACCTTACATCCATCTCTCTATATTCTCTCTGGATCTCTCTGGGGGTTGTGAGGAGAGGATGATCATGCTTTGATTGTTATGTGGCTCCAGGCAGTCCTGCGGCGAATGGAGAAATTCTGCTGGAATCTGAAGTAAATAATCCCGTTTGGGAAAAGACAAGAGAGTTCCAGAGATAGAGAGAAAGAGGAAAACCAATAGGAGCACTACACAGAGAGAAGATGGAGAAGGAGGACCATAAAAGAAAGAGACCCCCCAACAGATCTAGTGCCGAAGTGCACAACGCAGAATCAAGGCACAGATAGAAATTCATTCGAGTGAAGGAGGTATGTGGGAAAATTAAATTCACCTACACACATTAGATTGACTTTCACAGAACTGAAGACGGAGGAGAGAAACCCACAGAGGTGAAGTAATTCATCACAAGACAATGAAGGACAAACAAAGGGCAATGTTTCACTTTTTATACGTTCAGACATTCTAACATACCATGATTGTTGTTAGCTGTTGTTTGCGCTACCCCTGCTAACATCCTAGACCAGCATAAACTAGTTTGTTGGTCTTATAGCTGGTCTCCCAGCCTAGTATTTTGGCTGGTTTTAGAGGGGGTTTGATCAACTTTCCACCCACATCTATCTAGACTTTTATTTTATTTTATTTTAATAAGAAATTAATGCTTGAGAAATTAAAGACTTTGGGCTATTTTGATTTGGTTAATAACCACCTAGCGACCATCCAAAACACCCTAGAAATCGCACAGCATCACTCCAACAACCACTCAAAAAGGCAAACACCACTCACATTTTCTTCAGAAAATGTAACTAAAAAACAATATTTCCAGTGTCTCCTGCTCAACATTCCCTACCATTCTCATCCACCACTCTGCCTTTCCCTTCTTAATCTGATCCTAAATAAGTGCTGACATCTATAAAATATGCATGTGCTTCTTTCACATTCACTGTTCAACACAGAGCATGCTCCAAACAGCATGTCGGCCCTCACTTCCTCTCCTTAGAGTGATTCTGGCTGGGCTGTCACCACGGCAACAGTATCAGAAGCAATACTGCCTTCATCAGAAGCAACAGTATATTATATATATATATATATGGTGAATTCAGGGTGATTGGGACACTTTGCCATTGAGATGAATTGGAAAAAGTGTCCCAATCAACCTGAATTCACCCTATATATATATATATATATATATATGTATACATATACATACATACATACATATACATACATACATATAAATATATATATATACATACACATTGTTGTTGTTTTTTGCATAATGTTTGCATCATTTATTTATTTATTTATTTTTACATATGGTACCAGGCTAGAAAAACAATTTTGAATGCCAAACTATACATTTGTCTCTAGCCGGAGACAAAACATAAAATACATTTAATTTCACTGTTAAAGTGTAACTTCGCTGATTTTCAGCCTTATAGTATATGTAAATAAACAATGTTTACTTGAGAAATTCATGTTTATTTGTCAGCAAAAGTCTTTTGACAGCTCCAGGGCTTTCATGAAAACGGCAGTTTCTTTCAGCCTTTAGTTGCTGCCAAAAATGCACTGAAAGTCCAAATTGCGAAAAAAAAAAATGACAGAATTGTGTGATATAAACCAGCAACTGCAAAAAAAAAGTCTGAATTGCGAGTTCATATCACACAGTTCTGACTTTATAACTTGCAATTGCGAGTTTATATCTCGCAATTCTGAGAAATTATCTTTAATTACCATTATGACTAAAAGTTTGCCAAGGAGTATTTTCTACTAAAGCAAGGTGGTATGTGACTCTGGTAAGCATATCAATAGCAGACTGGTGGGAGTAGTCTTGGATGACAACATGCCCAGTGCATTATGGGTGTTACCTATTTGGCAAAAGGGAAGATAGCAGCCTTTTTTCCTTTTTTCTCTATTTTCTCTACTCAGGCAGCACCGATTTCAAAAATGTTTTTGCCTTTCTACTGTAGGCAGAGAAGTTTTATTGAAATTCCTTTTTGCCAGTGGTGAAGTACCTCTTTAAGTACTATTTTGAGAAGTATTTTGGTTACTAGGGTCAATAATTGTTATGCAAACATTATGGAGAGAAAAAAAAAAAAAACATAGTAACCTGAAGTCTATGCTACACTGTATATATGCCAAATGGCTTTGCGGATCATTCTGCTGTGGTGACCCCTAATGGGAAGCAGCCAAAAGACATTTCAATATACAACTCGAATTCCGGAAATGTTTTAAATTTGAATAAAACGAAAACTAAAAGACCTTCAAATCACATGAGCCAATATTTTATTCACATTAGAACATAGATAACATAACAAATGTTTAAAGGGAGAAATTTTACACTTTTATCCACTAAATGAGCTCATTTCAAATTTGATGCCTGCTACAGGTCTCAAAAAAGTTGGCACGGGGGCAATAAATGGCTAAAATAGCAAGAAATTTTTAAAAGATTCAGCTGGGAGAACATCTAGCAACTAATTAAGTTAATTGATAACAGGTCTGTAACATGATAAGCTATAAAAGGGATGTCTTAGAGAGGCAGAGTCTCTCAGAAGTAAAGATGGGCAAAGCTGTGAAAGAGTGTGTAAAAAGATTGTAGAATACTTTTAAGACAATGTTCCTCAACGTCAAATTGCAAAGGCTTTGCAAATCTCATCATCTACTGTGCATAACATCATCAAAAGTTTCAGAGAAACTGTAGAAAAATCTGTGTGCGTAAGGGACAGGGCTGAAGACCTTTATTTGATGCCCGTGGTCTTCGGGCCCAGGAATACTTCCAGAAACCGCTGTCGGTAAATACAATCCGCTGCACCATCTGCAGATGCCAACTAAAGCTCTATCATGCAAAAAGGAAGCCATATGTGAACATGGTCCAGAAGTGCCGTCTTGTCCTGTGGGCCAAGGCTCATTTAAAATGGACTGTTTCAAAGTGGAAAAGTGTTCTATGGTCAGACGAGTCCAAATTTGACATTAACGAATGCTGTGTCCTCCGGGCGTGTTATCAGCGTTCAGTTCTAAAGCCTGCATCTCTGATGGTATGGGGGTGCATAAGTGCATACGGTATGGGCAGCTTGCATGTTTTGGAAGGCACTATGAATGCTGAAAGGTATATAAAGGTTTTAGAGCAACATATGCTCCCCTCCAGACGACGTCTATTTCAGGGAAGGCCTTGTGTATTTCAGCAGGACAATGCAAAACCACATACTGCAGCTATTACAACAGCATGGCTTCGTCGTAGAAGAGTCCGGATGCTGAATTGGCCTGCCTGCAGTCCAGATCTTTCATCTATAGAGAAAAATATGTCAAAGACAACCACAAACTCTTCAGCAGCTGGAAATCTATATCAGGCAAGAATGGGACCAAATTTCAACACCAAAACACCATAAACTCATAACCTCGATGCCCAGATATCTTCATACTCTTTTGAAAAGAAGAGGAGATGCTACACCATGGTAAACATGCCCCCGTCCCAACTATTTGAGACCTGTAGCAAGCATCAAATTTGAAATGAGCTCATTTTGTGTATAAAATTGTAAAATTTCTCAGTTTAAACATTTATTATGTTATCTATGTTCTATTGTGGCTCATGTGATTTGATAGTCTTTTCGTTTTCATTTTATTCAAATTTAAAAAACCTCTCAACATTTTCGAAATTCGGGTTGTGTGTATATATAGAGATATAAAGATATTTTAGAATGTATAGAAAAGGATGCTTTGCTCAGAGCCGTCTTTGTCATATTACTGACGGTGACCTGATTGAAAATCTGATGGTGGCCTATTACCAGCTGAAAGAAGCTTAATTTGCAAAAAAAAAAAATCCTTCCAGGTTAACCACAATTATACAAATCCACAGAGATCTACATTTACTTTTGTAATATGACATTTTTACAGGATATTCAATATGAAAAGATGTACTGTAGAACTTCACTGGATTTTGAAAAGTGGGTACCATAAGAGTCAATTTTGATTTCACGTTGAATTTAACTTCTGAATTGTCCAAATTGCACCACCATCATCAGCAGCAGCATGATATGAATAAAATTCATCCCTTTTGGGCCTCCATCACTGAACAAAAGCTACAGAAATCCACCTCACATATTCTAGACCTGTCTCATCCTGATAAGCACAATGATTTCTGCTTATGACGGCCACCCACAGGATGAGAGCTGATGTTATTGGGACGTGAACGGGCGCGGCGTGTTAAATTGGATCTCCGCAAAGCGTCAGCGGGCCTGTGCCGGGGCGACACTCTAATGGCCGTCAGAAATGGATCTGCCTCTTAGGCGTGCGATAGCAGGCGACCATCCATAAAGACCCTGTCAGCCGAGCACAGAGCTCATTTACACCTTTGCGTATTCCCATTATCTGCAGGCCAACGAGCCGAGCGTCACACGCACACTGATCACATCAGCCCCACCAGGACGCAGGTGTTTACCAGCATGTCACTTCACCTGAGGGCTAAGAGGCCCAGAGACGTCATACGTGCTTCTGTTATCATCATAACAGGCGAAGAAAAACAAGAAAAACAGTGAAGCTGAGATAGCTGTGAGATCAGTATCTGCTAAGTCACATTTCTAAGATAAATCTGAATGTATTCAGAAGGAATTTCACTGCTTTTAAAAGGAATATTATTCCCTACTGAACCTATCACCTTATACTTCCTTGTGCAGTTTCACTTTTATTTTAATTGGAATGTAGAAGTTACTCCTATGGCCAGACTTTTTTTTAATGGCAATCGATGTCTTATTTTGCTCTAGTTAAGGTTAAATATTTCTAAGCTCTCTTTTGGTCTTTTGCTTGCATTTTGAAGTTCTCAGGCCAATTATGAAATCATTTGTGATTGGAGGACTGTGTGTGTGTGTGTGTTTACATTTAGCCAGTGTTGTATTATACAGAAACTCTGAGATCCTTGTGAAATAAATCAATAAGATCAAACACACTGGCAAACCCTTTTGTCTTTGTCTGAGTGAATCTTCCATCCTGCAGCTAGACTCTGTCACAATCACAACTCGGCCTACTAATGAGAAAATGAACACACTCTCCTTCAACAGCCTGACCAATGACCAACAGAGCAATGGGGCATACCTGTTAAAAGTGTTAAAACATTTTTTTTATGTTTTTGAAAGTTCAAAAAGTTTTTAGAACAGTTGGATCAACTTTAAAAAATTACTTCAGTTGGTAATTACTTTATTTATTACTTATCATCAACTTAATTTCACTAGGTCACTCGCACTTATATTATTTTTGTTTGTTATTAGTTTGTTCAATCCTATTATTTACATCAGTCTAACTTAATTTTACCACATTCCAACTTAAATGTGTTAATTTTACCCAAATATATATTTTTTAATTGCCTGCAAGTAAAAACCTCAATCTTAAACATAAAATTGCTTAAAAGTTGTGAAGTATTTTTTCCTGAAAATGCAGTGAATTATCATACTGACTCATACTGATTGCTTTAGAAATATTTATTAACATACATTCAGTTTATACACTGACAGTATTTTCCTCATTCCAAATATGTAACTTTGAGAAATAATTTGCAAGTTTATAGTGTAATTACATTTACTGAAACCTAAAAAGATCCATTCCATTAAACTGCCTATTTGCAAAGTACTTTGTACTGGACTGAACACTTTATGCCCGAAACTATTATACTATTATATAGGGACAGCAAGCTATATATATGTATATATATATATAATATTTTTATCAATGTTGAAAGCAGTTTTTGCTGCTTTTTGCTGCTCAATGTTGAAAGCAGTTTTGAAAAAAAAAAAGTAATACTTTGAAAGGTACTGTATATACAGTATACTGTATATATCTCAGAGTTTCTTCACAGTTGCATATCTGATCTCTGTTTGTGGGCTGCATCCAAAAACAAACATAAACCTATACAGCACGAGAAGTCACATTACTTTGGCGAATCAGTGCACCCAATTAATCTAGTCTGATTCATAAGAAAGTTACTCTTATGATCCATTTATTTTTAGTGAATCAAAGACTATTTGGAGTGAAATTCCTTCATGAATATTCAAAAGACTCACAAGGTACTGATTTGACTCGGGCTGACAAACCCTTTCTCTGAATGAACTACGTTCTAGCGGTTATTGTATAAATGCATAACTCGTGTAGTGATCTGGAAAGTATAATTCCTTTCAGTGATGATGTCCTTATTAAAAGCAAGGTTTTGCATGAAAACATAAATCTTCACTGAGACACTATGCTCTCAAATGTTATGAGGAAGAATGTTTAATTTCTAAACAATTTCAGTTTTATAAGCTTGTTTCTGCCACTGAATAAAAATAAAAAAAGGTAATTGCAACTTCTTATCTCACAATTCTGACTTTTTTTCTCAGAATAGTGTGATATAATTGTGATTAGTTATAAAACTCAAAATTGTGAAGAAAAAAGTCAGAATTGTGCGCTAAAAAGTCGTAATTATCTTTTAATTGTCGCAAAAACTAAGTCGAGTCCTTTTTATGTGTATAATATAAACGCTACTAAATCACATTACAAATCCGCAATTTGAAAGGCTGCAATCCAAAAACAACAAGTCAACACAATATAAGATAACACTGCCATATCTCACATTTCATTTGATTGTGCTTGTATAAATGTTCTCTTCTTAAAGAGTCCCATGAAGATCCTATTATTTTACTCCCTTAAACCCAATGTACTTATTTACTCATTAAAGGGGACCTATTATGCCCATTTTTACAAGATGTAATTTAAGTCTCAGGTGTCCCCAGAATGCGTCTGTAAGGTTTCAGCTTAAAATACCTCACAGATAATTTATAAATTCATCTTGTAAATACCTATTTCTGACTAGTCAAGAACAG
The DNA here is from genome assembly GCA_037101425.1 of Elopichthys bambusa. NCBI lineage: Eukaryota > Metazoa > Chordata > Actinopteri > Cypriniformes > Xenocyprididae > Elopichthys > Elopichthys bambusa. The sequence continues at coordinate 24,047,262 of CM074443.1, forward strand.
GCTGTTTTCGTGCATGTGCCTTAAAATGCAAATGAGCTGCTGTGCCCCACCCCCTCTCTACGATCACAGTTCCTGCCTCAATCAGATTCTCTGCCAAATATTAACAAGACATCTGCTTGGTTTTGATTATCATCTATATCGCGTTCACTCTCACGGATAGCCTAGTTCTTCTTTCATCATTAAATTTTATTATTTCCACACGTTTTAAAGCTATATCAGTTTAAACGTCTAATAGATCGTTTTCTGAGGCGCGCACACACTGGCTGTTAGACGTCAAGTCTCGTGAGTAACTTCTATTTCACATTTTTTGTTTTGTTTAAACTGTAAAATACACACAAGGTTCTGTCAAAAGCACACACAGTTCACATAAACACAATCAGTTATGTCTGTGAACGTAAACAGCAGGCAACGTTACAGAAATCGTATGTGTATATTAGATCTGTGGCGCATTCCCTTCAAAAATAAAACTAATCCACTCTGTTCAGCAGCTCAGATGTAGGTAAATGTAAGGACTGTTATGTTCACTCTTAAATCCAACAACAAAACATCTCAATTACTTACCAGACATTGTTGTCGCTACAGCTGCTAGAGCGCAGTCAAAATGGCGGACAGTGTACAGCTCGCTGAGGGCGTAAACTATGGTAATGCAGGACTGTCAGTCAGCGGTCATGGGCGGGGCCTGTGGCTAATGTGACGTCACATTAGCACCATGACTGAAAACAGGTCGTTGGGAGACACTGCTTATGATTTATGGGGATTAAAAAAAAGGAGAGGGTGGATTTTTATCAAATTTAGGGTGGTTGTGTACACACACTGCCAACACATATTTATGTCCAAACACCATGCAAAAGTGAATTTTGCATAATAGGTCCCCTTTAACAACAAAATCAGCAATAAAATACATAATTTTTATTTATTTATTTATTTTATGACAACATCAGTTATTAATGTGTGTATAATAGTCTACACATGCTTGCAATTTTGGATGTCAATTTTGGATGTCTTGAGCTGAATCAAATTTATTTCATGGCGCTGCATGATATCATGTGAGAGTGAAGTGTCAGTTGACAAGTCTGTTGTATCCATGAGCTCAGAGTTTGGCTAGATAGCATTATCCTACTGGTTAATGCAATAACTACACCATTATTTGGGCAAACATCATGTCTCTGTGTTGACGGCCTTTCAAAGGTAGGTATTAATTCTGTGAATTTATATTTCATTATATTATAGTAGGTGTTAGACCAGTGATTAATTTGTTGGAAGGCTCTTAACAATGTGAAACAGATGTTTGTTTTTTAGTGATCACTCACATGGCATTTATGGCCTGATGATTGGCTAAAAAATCCTTAAGATGCACACGAACATGGTGAGAAAATACAGTAAATTAATTCTTAATTTTAATATTTTATATTAGTGATATTAGAGCAAGATTGTGTGCTGAAGAAGTTTTTATGTGGTGATTTTGACTTGATGCTATGCTGATACAAAATTGATTATTTATTTGATTTTGTGCATTTATCAGCTCCTGATTGCTTTATGAAAGTGATGATATCAACGTGGATTAGAAAGTGAGTGGTGGTGTTTTCTGCCAGACATCTACTGAAAGTCATTTACTAGACAACAGGTGTCAGACAAATAGTGAGAGTAGCCATACATTTTTGAGGAAGGTTATTTTAGTCATGTAAATAATTCTAATCCTCTTTGCTCATGTCTTCTCAGTTTGTTTTACAAAAGTCTGTTAGGTCATGTCTGAATAATTGAGTATGTATTAGCTTCATTAGCCTTATGACAAACTGATATATGCTTGCTCTCTCAGCACTCAATTTTCGAGGAAACACTTGACTGCTTCTTTATTTTGCTCTCAGAGAGTCGCAACTCATTTCTGCCGAAGCCTTTTGATGAATCCTCAGTGCGCTGGTCTGCACTCCACCGTAACCTCCCTTGACTTTATCGCCCACATCCTCTCAGCTGTGCACTGATAAGACTGATATGTACTTTATAGAGAGTCACACTGTTGTCTGGCTGCAGTCTTGCTGCAGTCTTGGTGGTAAAGTATCACTCAAAACAAAACAAAAAAGATGCTTAATGCTTAAGAGCTCCAAGTTGACAAATTGAAGACTCTACTTGTCCTACAGTATATCTCTCTTTGTACTCCAGGGCTTTGAAACTTTCTTTTTTCAATGCCCTTCTGTTTCTCCTTCATTCCGGAGGTCAGTCAGTAGGACTAGCGGTCAGCACTGTGAGGAAACGAGTGCTCGCTGCAATATTAAAGCAGAGCAATTAGGCACCCAAAGCTCCATGCTAATGCAAGCATGACACAATTACACAAATGAGGCGTTGGCACATTAGAAACCAGAAAGTCACTCTTCCTTCCCCATTTATTCATCTGCTCAATGAATGAGAGTGCCGAGATACAATAAAAAGGTGGAAGGGGAGATGGAACACAAGTGTGGAGGACTGTCCAGCTCTACGGTTTCATTTTAATTGGCACAAAAAAAAAAAAAAGGGCCTGCTACTCAAGCGAGTAAGTCTCGTACAGTGAGCCGTATCTCCAGCACTGAATACAGAAGAGCCAACTAGTGCAGAACTCTTATGGATGCTAAACACTTAAAGGAATAGTTCACCCAAAAATGAAGATTCTGTCATCATTTACTCACCTGTTGTCATTGGAATGTATGCTATATGTTATATGTGTGTGTATATATATATATATATATATATATATATATATATATATATATATTAACGTTTAGGAATCTTTACATAGCACTTTTTATACAACAACAAGTTCTGTCAAGCGTGTCTCAGGTGCTACGTTCCAAGTCTTTTGGAAGTCTTATAGCTTTGTGTGAGGGAAAAGAAGGAAATTTAAGTCATTCTTTAATGAAAATCTCATATTTTAATCTTGATATGTCACATGGCTCACCACCACTGACATCATCAGTGATGTCACTGACACCAAATTCCATTGGTTCTCACATGCCAATTCAGATATTTGGAATGGAAAATTACATTTGAGAGCTTCAATGGAGGAGATAATGTTCAGTGTATAATGACTTATATTTCAGTCTCCTCCTTATATGTATTAATTTTTTCAGACAATTTTATCCAAAATGCTACAACTAAAGTGGTTAATCCTAGATATACAATGAGAAGTGCCACAATACAAAGTTGGGGAATTGCTTAGGAAAGTATAAGCTAGAACAGATATGCAGGTGAGACAACTCAATAGTACTCACATAAATCTATTGAATGGCTTCAAAATATTTATATATAAGGACTAGATTGAAAAGTATAAAAGACAACTTTATGTTGGCTGAAAATTTTAAAATGATTTGAAGGTCAGGCTGGATAGTTTCCGCACTGGAGAAGCATCTTAAATACATCTTAAATACAAAATTCTGGTTGCTGTTGTATTCTGGGTGGTTGCTAGGGTGTTGCTATGTGGCTGCAAGGATGTTCTCTGTCCTCTGCTATAGGGTGTTCTCGGCATTTGCTAAGGCATTGCTAGGTTGATCTGGGTGATTGTTAGAGCATTCCTAGGCAGTTGCTAGGGTTTTTGGGCTGTTGCTGGAGTGTTCTGGGTGTTTAACAGGGCATAGCTATGCAGTAGCTAGAATGTTCTTAATGGTTTCAAGCTTAAAGTTGAAATGTGTACATTTTAAGAGGATCTATTGACAGAGCGCGTTTGCTTGACTGGCTACTCTCCTCTGTCTCAGATGATGACATCTTTGTCCTGTATTGGCCACCGTAGCTTCTCAATATTGCAATTCACAACCTCACCGCTAGATGCCGCTAAAATTTACACACTGCACCTTTAATGTGACATATCGAGCTTGATAGACATGGTGGTCACTATGAGTTGTCATTGGAAAAGCATTGTCTCAAATATTCTTCACAAATTCTTTTGTCTTCCACAGGAAATATATAATGTCATATTGACAAGATGGCAAATAATGGCAGCATAGGCAAATAGACGATCTATTTTTGTGACATGTTGTGTCTGATATGTTCTGTGTATTCACAGCATGTAGCCCAATAAACACAGGGTTCCTTCTCTCTGAATCCCAACCAATCAGGAGAAAACCGATGTGTTGTCCAATTTAAAGGCGAAGGCTGGGAAAATTGGCCGCAGTGTCTCAAAGGTCGTTCAGACTGCTCCATTTAACAGCGAGGACCACTAGAGTCATGTTCAACAAACAAATCAAATGTTTATTCTATTTGGAGTGTGGTCCAGTGAAGTGACGATGTCCTATTGAGACGGAGTGCTGGGTAATTGCATCTCTCAATGTCCTATTTCTCTCGGAGGTTTGGAGTGAGTGATGTGATTGTCGACCGTGATGTTTCCTAGTGTCGTTATTGTATTGACCTGTGGATAGATAAACGAGCAGGGGAAAGCCTTATTTGCTTTGTGTTGGTCATGTTTATTTTTTGTTTTTGGTTCCTCCTGGCATGGCAACTGTCCACTAACTCCTCGTCAATTGCTCAATTACTACATCAAATGGGTTACAGGAGGCAGGAGAAATTCACCGAAAATATTACAGTATATAAAACAAAAACCTTTAGCCTTTTTTTTTGTCCATAGTGAACAAATTAACCAATTCAACTGTGAAGGTTTTTAACAAAAAGGATCATAAGGTTTAGTTAATATGTATGCATCATGCCATCATTTAAGTCTTCCTATTCTGGTTTCTGTTCTGAATAATCATTATTTGTCCTGTTTTCAATTTAGAAACTGTACAGAATACTAATGTGCACCTACAAACCTTATGTCTATGCATACAATTTGTGCTAAAAGAAATCAGAGAAAAAATGAACATTTTGTCAATTTATTTAGCATCATGTTCAAAAATTTGGGTCAGTAATATTTTGTTTTTAACTCATATAAAATTAACACTTTTATTCATCAGGGATGCATTAAATTGATAAGTATGGAAGCTTGTTTCCGCAACAGAATAAAGAAATGTAAGAGGTAATTATGACTATCTTGCAATTCTGACTTTTTATCTCGCAATTGCGAGTGTCACATTTCTGATTTTTTTCTTGCAGTTCTGACTTTTTTCTTGCAATTGCAAGTTAATATCTTGAAATTCTGATTTTTTTCTTGTAATTGCAAGTTAACATCTTGCGATTTTGACTTTTTCCTTGCAATTGTGAGTTTATATCACAATTCTGCAGTTTACAGTATATCTCAATTCTGACTTTTTCCTCACAATTGCGAGTTAATATCTTGCAATTCTGACTTTTTCCTCGCAATTGCGAGTTAATATCGTCATTGACTTTTTTCTCGCAATTCTGACTTTTTTCTTGCAATTGCGAGTTTATATCTTGCAATTCTGACTTTTTCTCGCAATTCTGACTTTTTTCTTGCAATTGAGAGTTTATATCTTGCAATTCTGAATTTTTTTTCTCACAATTGCAAGTTAAAATCTTGCAATTCTGATGTTTTTTCTCCCAATTCCAAGTTAATATCTTGCAATTCTGACTTTTTTCTCGCAATTGTGAGCGTCACATTTCTGATTTTTTTCTTGCAATTGTGAGTTTACAGTATATCGCAATTCTGACTTTTTCCTCGCAATTGCGAGTTTATATCGTCATTCATGCAAGTTAATATCTTGCGATTCTGACTTTTTTCTCGCAATTCTGACTTTTTTCTCACAAATTGCGAGTTAATATCTTGCTTTTTTATTGCAATTGTGAGTCACATTTCTGATTTTTTTCTTGCAATTGCGAGTTTACAGTATATCGCAATTCTGACTTTTTCCTCGCAATTGCGAGTTTATATCTTGTAATTCTGACTTTTTTTCTCGCAATTCTGACTTTTTTCTTGCAATTGCGAGTTTACAGTATATCGCAATTCTGACTTTTTTACTTGCAATTGTGAGTTTATATCTCACAATTGCTAGTTATAAAGTCCAATTCTGAGAAAAAAGATTGCTTTTTTTCCACAGAATTATGAGATTATATCACACAATTCTGACTTTATAACATGCCGCAATTGCAAGTTATAAAGTCAGAATTGCAAGATGCAAACTCGCAATACTGAGTGAAAAGATTTCTATTTCTACTCAAATGATTTCTGAAGAATCATGTTACTGCAATAATGCTGCTGAAAATTCAGCTTTGCCATCACAGGACTAACAGGAACCAATGGTTTGTGGCATCAGTTCATAACTATTTTATGTTTTGGCAAATTAGTAGAAATTTCTATGATCTCATTTATACACTTTCGTACAATCTACTTATGCCACACTGAGGGTTAGGTTTCGGGGTTAACCTTCATGCTTGTTTTTTTTTTTTTTTTTTTTAAATCGTGTGTTTTCGAAAAGTTTTTTTTTTTTTTTTTTTAATATATACTATAATATAATAATATAATATATTCAATATTATTATTCAATATCTTCGATATTAAACCTTTTCACAATATTCTAATTTTCTGAGATATTGAATTTGGGATTTTCCTTAGTTGTCAGTTATAATCATCAAAATTAAAAGAACTAAACATTTGAAATATATCAGTCTGTGTGTAATGAATGAATATAATATACAAGTTTCACTTTTTGAATGGAATTAGTGAAATAAATCAACTTTTTGATGACATTCTAATTATATGACCTGCACCTGTATGTGTGTGTGTATATATATATATATTTCCATTTCCGTTATATAGAACATGATGCTCTATGTCCTTTTGTGTTCTGCAGAAGTACTAAGGGTTTGAAATGACACAACAATGAGTAAATGGTATGTGTAATATATTGTATGATATACATGAATTAAAAAATATCAATTTGGATGTAGAGACAGACAGGACACTATCCTCATTCTTCTGGCCTGCATCTTTATAGAGACACGCTTGTTGTAGCATGACTATTATGTGTCCAAGCATCTGCTTCCTCTCCCGGAAAGGGAAATGCACACAGAGAAAGATATTTCCAAACGAGCCTAGAAGCCCACTGGGCCTGATAGCCCACTTTATCACTGGCTGTTGGCAACGTCACAACAGATTGTTTCCTGGAAAGAGAACAAGCACAGACAGAGAATACACGGGCCTCCATCTGTGAACAAGGTCATTGCCGATCTGGTAATAGTAGGATTAGACCCATCTAGTCGCTTTGAATTATTCTGCGGCTGCCCTGCCGTATACACACACATTCAGCATACTGTTGACATTATGTGTTTATTGATTTTGTGTGTTTATATGTGGCATTGATGAAATAGGTGACATGTCGAGCTGGCATGAAGTTTGTGCAAAACCCTTTCCATCACTATTTGAGACTGTTCCAAAGAGCTTTTTTGGGAAAAGCATTTCTTCTCCATTTTATGCCATAACTTATTTGCTTCAATTATTATCCTATTTCCAGGTTTAAGACATTTAGACCTCGCTATATTCACTGCTGCATTTTTTTTTTATTAAAATGTAGTAAAAACTGTAATAATGTAAAATTTTATGATTTAAACACTGGTAATAAGAAATGTTTTCTGAGCAACAAAATTCAGCTTTGCCAAATTGCATTTTAAAATATATTAAAATAGAAAACAGTTCTTTTAAATTGTAATAATATTTCACAATGTTAGTGTTTAAGTGTGTTTTTGATCAAAGAAACGCAGCCTTGGTGAGCAGAGACTTCTTTAAAAAAGAATCTTTATTAATCCAAATTTTTGACCAAGAGTGTATATCGTTGAAATATAGCCTGGTTTGCTGTGCTGTGCCACCTGTACTCCTCTGAGAGGGATCTACTAAATGATTTTGTCTTGTTCCTGGGTCATGCTGACCTCATTTGAGGCACCAAAGGTACATATCTCAGGCTTTGGGTGTTACAATATGGTTTTTGCAACCTGTGATGCTCTGTGTCAAATTTTATTTGTGATGACAAACTTTTTTAGCTTGTGTTCAATTATAGGCTGTCTGAGGTCATGCAGTGTAACAAGGTTAAAAGCAGGCTGGCTCACACTGATGGATCGACCACCTTTAAGTCTTAAGAATTTGGCTAGAAATACTGCCCTTTGGTTCCACTCGGGCAACAGAAAATCAGTTTGCCATGTGTACAGTAGGTGTTTCACCTGCACAAAAAAAGTTCCCCAATTAATCTTTTTATCGTATTTATTTGGGGAAAAGACGGCAAAGTAATGACTGCGTGTTTAAGTCGGCGTGATTCCTTCGAACGTGGTCTAATATCATCCAAGCATTTAAAAACTAATCAAGAAGCGCTCAGCCCATCTCAGACCCATTCAATTAATGTTAAGCAGTCGATGTGTTAACGGCTAATTTATTTCAGCCTTGGTTAGTAAGAGAGGCCAAAAGAGAACATAAGGCAATGAGCTCTTTGCTCACGCCATCCTTTTAAGAACCTTGTAGTATCACAGTGGTTTTCAACCTGTGGGCCACAGCCCACTAGGGGTCCTCAGTGATCCTCCAGGTGGGCCACGAGATAATTTAATTATTAATACGTTACATTAAAAAAGCTAAATTAAATTAATTTAAAAATACATTTAAAACAAGGCACCACCACTCTCGTACGTATTCTGTGATTGTTTCAGTTCAGCCCAGGCCGTTTCTCATAGTGCTGCTGTGAAATACAGACTGAACGGTGGCTCAAAACGCGAACTAACTCTCTCAGTTGGAAAAAGAAAACCAATGTCGCTAAAAAAGGTTTTGATAGATGACGACTGTAATGAAGGTAAAGATGATTACAGTGACATACAGGAGTCGTTCATAAGGCATGCGTTATTATGCGCAAACAAACCGCACGTGCACTCTTGACTCACTGATCGCTATAACATCGTATTTCTGCATGAACACAGTTCAATATATTTGCGTAGTTGTCAAAATTTTATAATGGATGCTCGCAAGCGTGTTTTGGAGAAGTTTGAGAGGATCAGTGGTGTTATATGTGTATAATAATTTTGAATGGATCCGCATAGTATTTAAATTCAGTCCTTTGGTATCTCCCTGTGGTCTTGTTTGGTATGGCAGGTTGACTTGTGCTTATTTGTTTAAGTTACTTTATCACTGAGCAGAGTAAGTACTTTTAAGTGGTAAAGAATGTCTGCAAAAAATAACTCTGGAGGTTTTCTTCTGGAGTTTCTTCTTTAAAGAAATAATAACATGGGGTTGAAAAGTAATAACACTACAATACAAATGTGTTTGTGAATTTAAAAAAAAAAAAAGGGGGGGTGCAGTATTGATTCAGAGAGGAGGAGGGCCTTGGCATAAAAAAGGTTGGGAACCACTGTAGTTTCAAGTAACTGAACTTTTGATATGCACCAAAAAGTCTGGTCCTTATTGCAGCTTGTTCTGACCCATTTAAAGTGCTTTTGGCTGGATTGAATCTGTTAGTCTTCAATACGTTTACTTAATTGTTTAATTAGCTATTATTAAAGGGTTAGTTCACTGAAAAATGTACAAACTTGTTTATATTCACTGATCAATGTATATGTGGATAAAAGCCTAAATTCAATCTGTTCATCATATAAAGCAATTGTGTATCTTCTGAAAATTTGGACTGAGCCCAAACTTTTGAACGGTAGTGTATACCAATGTTTCCCAACCCTGTTCTTGGAGGGACACAAACAGTACACTCACCTTATTAGGTCATTAGTAGAGACTCCAATGCCTGAAATTGATGGGTCAAATAAGAGAGACATCCAAAAGGTGTACTGTTGGTATGCTTCCAGGACCAGGGTTGGGAAACACTATATAGTGTATACTATATGCTACAGTAACAGTAATTCATTGTGCTTTTCCAAACATAGCTCTCCTTAAAGGGATAGTTCAACCAAAAAATTAAAATTCTGTCATCATTGACTTCCATAGTATTTTTTTTCCATACTGTGGAAGTCAATGGTTACAAATGTTCTTCAAAATATCTTTTTTGTGTTCAGCAGAACAAAGACATTCTTACAGGTTTGGAAAGAGTTAAGGGTGAGTAAATGATGACAGAATTTTCACTTTTGGGAGAACTATCCCTTTAAGAGAAACTCCGATTTTTTTAACGCTGGCTTTTTATCAATTCAGTTCAACACAAACCATTCAAATTATTTGTCATTTTTCCTCATTGTGCTACATTTTTCAAGGTCAGCTGCTTGCATTTATCATGTTGGACATTGGAATAGACCACTCTCATCTAAAGCAGGCTTTACTTTAGCAATAGCCCAAGGGTTATTTGAATGGACAGTGTTTATCTGCTTCTCTGAGGAATTTCTCTCGTTGTTAGGCTGTGACCTGAAGCTCTCCGCTGCCCTTTAATGATCAAGAGCACTAGACTCTGTTCTCAGACACAGATGTTAATTAGCACCGGCCTGCCCTCCGCAAAAGACGAGCTGTTGAGTTACACACAGAGACGTGATCGAGGGTAGGGAGGAAGAGCAAATGTCATCTCCACTTACAGTATGATGAGGATAAAACAAAGGTGTTGAATACTAAAACAAGTCAGTTTGTTCATAAACTCTGATAGACATAGACTTTTTTTTGTTTTTTGCTTTTTTGTTTGAAAACCCCTGACCCCTCAAACTTTTGAACATCAGTGATTTTGTTAGCATTTACACAAAACCAAAGTTTTCGATATTTCGATAACACTTCAATAATGCAAACAGTTAAGCATGGGCCAACAATGCCAAGGTTGTAGTTTCAATTTCTAGGGAAAGCAGAGTGATAAAATGTATATCTTGAATGCAATGCAAGTCACTTTGCACAAAAACATCAGCCAAATGCATAAATGTAAATGAAGGACATTGATAGATTGACTTTTTAAATCATAATTTCTATCATTCAAGCTAAAGTGTCTAACAGGAATTTTTATCAGAGGCAAAGCAAGGAACGCACGTCACGTCCAGTGTTGCAACTTTTCATTAGTTTAACTTAAGATGACTGTCTTGATAAGAAATTCAAATTAAGTCATTAAAAGTCTCCTCTGGGTTCAGATCAACAAAGGTCTCATTTGTTTCTCATCCTCTCTCAGAAAGCCTGCCATTCTCTCTTTTTAAGCAAACTCCATTCTGAATGCCAGGCGTTTGTGGTTGCTGGCATCTCATACCTATTAATCACGGCTGCTTATCTTGTCATGCCTGTGCAAAATAGTTGTTTTGTGTCTCTGAATTATCTCCTGCAACAGTACTGACAGTATCCCTGGCAGAACTCAAAACGGGACTATGGAGGGTTTTATATGCAGATATCCAGATACAGAGAGCTGTACATTTATGGGAATTCATTATAAGCAGATGCAACAAAGAGGAAAGTAGATTGTGAAATCCATGCTGTTGAACTGGAGCTCGCTGTAACCTTGTTTATACTGTCATTTCTCTTCCAGACATTCTAAGAACAGAAAAAATCCTTGTGACAGGAAAGTTGAGTCCGGATGGCTTTGCCCAGGATCTGGATCTGGAGATGATTCTGTTCATGATGTGATTCCAGGATTCTTCTCTCAGAGGTTGTTACAGTTGGATAAGTGGGCACAGTTTCTCTCGGCACATCTGCCTTGCTGGCTTCAGAAATATATATTTCTATTTTCCTGTTTGGAGAGACTCTGATGGCAACAATAAAGTTATTTTCAGTGTTTGACCCAGTATCAATACAGACTCACAAAGCACAAAAGTAAGTAAAGAAAGAAAAGAAAGTACACATACTAGAGTGTTGTCACTATCACTTCGGAGTAGTTATCACATTGCTATATGGTTGCTAGGTTGTTCTGAGTGGTTGCTAAGTGTTCAAAGTTTCTCTAGGAATTTGTCCCTCTTTTAATGTAAGTCAAGCAAAAATCGTAAATCTGATTGTTTCAAAGTAGCATTAAAGGAACTGCCAAAATGAGTCGTCAATTCCAGTCTGTTTTCTTGCACAAACCTGCGTAGGTTTGTAAATTATGGTCTTCATTGGCTGCCCACAAACACTGTAGTTGAGACTGGAAGAGCTTGGTTCATGATGTCAACATGTTGAGAAGAAGCTGTTTTCCGTGCCACTTCAAAAGATTGAGGACTCGCCCCTGAAATTGATATGGTAAAACCTCTCCATTGTTACTGTTCGTATCACTGTTTATTAGGGAAACTAGTTTTTTTAAGCGACTAGTCGACTAATTGCACATTTAATAATAAACCATATAAGTCATAATAAAGAGCTTTTGAATACTAAATATCCTAATTAGCGTTCAAGCGCACGCATAAATCTTGCCACAGCGAAATTTTAATAATTAACTGATAAAATAGTGTTTTCTGTATTTTCGGCTGCAGTGATGAAGTCAACAATGTCATCTCCGCAGTAGTGGACGAACCTATATGTACGTTTCATATGGATTACATAACCTGAGAATAGGATATTTGTTTTCCATTTGAATTGGTTCATTTAAAAGTAGACATTTCGCTTTTTATAGATTTTCATGTCTGTGAGGCAAGTTAACATGTTTCGGTTCTTTCTTCTTTTTTTTTCAGCACGCTCAAGTACACAGAGAAACGGCAGAAAGCGTACCCAGTTGTACCAAGAATGAAACATTCTTTTACAAAAGCACATTTTGTTGTTATTGTGAGTGCACACAAATAAATTTAGACTCTTCACAGATTCAAAAGATGTATTACTCTTATCTGTGTGACCAAAAGTATTTAAGTGCAAGTGATCGCACCAGTGCCTCCATGTTAGCTGTCATGCAGTAAACGCGCTACTATTCAGCTTTCACACTGAATAGCCCACATTTTTCTAGGTTAATGTTGAAGCGAGTGGCCATGTCAAGTTGCTACTACTTACATGTTTCAGATGATAAGCCATATATGAGGTCGATGAATGATAGGTGAGCATTTGGATGCCCTGACCGATGTACTGTAAATACCACATAGACCAGATCTTAACGATCTGTCTGTCACCACTTCCTGTGAATTTTTTTCCCCTGCAACTAATTAGATATGGTAATAGGAGTTTAATTTCCAACGCGCAATGTAAGTGGTAGACTCTGATCTAAACAATCAGAGCAAAGTAGGCTCACAAAAAGGTGGGGTTTAGAGAGCCCGAATCTTCGAATTAACTGTTTTCAGGCATTTTGAGAAAAATAAGGTGACGTGTAATGTATATTATGATAAATTTAGTGTTTTTTGACCTTGGATGCATGTAAACCTATTGTAGGAGACCTCCAAAACAAAATTACGAACCTTTAAAATAGCATAATAGGGGCTCTTTAATTAAGTCACAAGTTAATTTGCACTTTTTCATTATTTTTGCAACATAGCAAGCATCCACAGCGTAGCCAGCATCCACAGTCATATGGCATTCACCTTTAATGTGATGTATTTCTGACTGCAACAGAATTTTCAGTGAGAAATAATGGCTTGATTTTATCTATGGGGTTTTGATTGGATTGTGAAAACTTGGCTGTGATATTATTGGTCCTCTCCATCAGTGGCTGTCACACTCTCTGTTCTCCCCATTGGACCGGCACTATCTGGAGGATTGCACAGAGATGGAAAACAATAAATGAGTGTCTATCATTTTGAGAATGATAAGCATCTGGTGCTAGAGGTAATAACGAGATGATCTGGGGCCATCATGCACTTTGCGTGAATTTCACCCTAAAAGTATGTGAATGTCAGATTTTGTTTTTACTTAAAAGGTTTATAAAACTGTACGTACTGTATGCTAAATCCAATATCCAGCATAAAAGTGTGTGCATATGCACCCTTCTCCTCATGAAAGAAACCCTTTTTTATTATGCATAATCTTATCTGCATATAATTTCCATATGCAAATTGCCAGACTTTTTTTTTCTTTGCCAAAACAGTTATGATTTTTATGTTTTAGGCAGCAAATAACCCTCTCTCTGACTCTTTTTCTGTTGCTGCGCCAAGTTGTCAACACCAAATAGTCGTCGTTTAGGTGTAACTAAATGCGGGTGGTGATATGTAATGTATTCATTGTTTTGTTTTCATAAACATTTTGCATCTTTTCCAATAAAATTTTGCATCTTTTCCAATTCCAGTCTTTTCGGACTGGACTTCTGAATATTGTATGTAGTAAAACTCGTTTCTTTCAAAAGATCAAGGTAATGATCTTGTGCCAATGATATGATTACTTTAACCCTTTAACTGATTTCTCAACCGTACAGTAGACCTTACTTTGAGTGTGAAAAAAATCAGTCAAAAGAAGGAGGTGAGACAAAAATCTTCCACAGCTCTATTGTCCCACCCCACTGTCTACTTTTGTCATGGAGGGATGGGAGTTGTCAGTTTTCAGGTGACAGCATCAGTTTGCACACTTCAGTCGGTCACACAAAAGAAATAATAGGGTCAAACATGGTATCAGTTAAGGAGGGAATTAAACCACAATGTTGTAGTTAGCAGGTAGAGTCTAAACAATAGAAATATGGCAAAATATAAGAGAAATACAGAAACACCTGTTTGCAATACTTTTCCAGAACTATGCGTGACCGTAAGGTTCATATGTCTGTAAAGGGTGAAAATAAGCAGATAATAGGAACTGAAGTGTGATAATAGGGTCTTTTAACAGTGGATTATGAGGATGTCCATGGGGATTTTTTTTTTTTTCCTCAAGCAGACATAGTAAAAAACTAATGGAATTTAAAATACAATTTCATAAATGTTACTCACACATACATTTATGCAGTATTTTATTTTGCGTATAGTGGAAAGGAACTGATTGGGTAATGAAAAGTGAGTGTTACATACATACAAAGACATTTTAATATCCCATGAGGCCTTGGAAGAGGACTTGTAAATTGCATGGAAGCAACACAATTTACATTGCAATGCCAAAACGGCAGATATAGCATGTCTGGATTGCATTCATATAGAACATATACTTTTTTTTATATAAGTGGCGAACTAAATTCTTCAAATGTAGTACTTTGACAGTGATTTTGCAAGTTGTAAGAGAAAACTGATGAAGAAGAAGACTGTTATGGCAACAGCAATAGTGTCCATTTTGCAAATATTGGTAATTCATTTCACAACGTGTGAAATCAAGCAAGTGTAGCTAGTATTTGCATTCTCACTCCTACATATGGTATGATTTAGGTCTAATGCCTGTTTCACACCACAAACTTCAGCAGAGTATAAGAGAGTGCTTATAAAGTAACACATATATAAAAGCACTCTGAAATGGTTGATTGTACCTGTCAACCAAACTAAAATATTAGAAAAACTCTGGTTTGAACATTCAGGAGCTCAAGTAAAATGACTAAAAAAATAATTTATGGACGATAAATAGACTTAGATATTTTATAAAAATTGTGGTTTTCCCATTGTGTGAAATGCTTTAAATTGCCATATTACCTGAATTTACTGAAATTTGCTGAATTTATTGAAACGGTTATGAATTAAATAACTGAAAATGGCCTGGATATTATATTGACCACCACAATACAATATGTAATGTATTATTTCTAAACACCCCTTTTTAAAAAATAAATAAATAATTTCATGTGGACCCTGATAATTATGGAAGGTATCAAAGACGTACTAACAATGTTACAGGTATATTTATTATTCAGAAAAGCCCATAAAATAGTACTGAAAATGTAAAGTAAGATTTACCATAAACTGACATCTCAACCGTATGGTAGAGTTTTATATCTTTTAGATAAAAACATACATTTTGACAAAAAAACTGCTTGAGGTCATTTTTTATATGTCCAATAATAAGAATTTTAAGAAAAATAATTTTTTCATTGACTCCATCTAGGGGTGAAAATTAAAGGGTTAATTAAAGGTTTAAACAGAGATATCCAGTAGGAATGATTCTTGCTCTGAGATAACTGAGGATGAAAGCATGTTCATCTCGGAAAACCGAGGACGGGGAATTCTGATACCAAGCATAGAAACGGAGATATTCTAATGAGTTTTGGCTGCTGATGTTTTTACTCTGCAGATTTTGTACACTCAACAGTTAATTAGTTTTACATTTAGTGCATTTTTAATTAGTTTTAGAAGCCACAAAATTATTCAACCAAAGATATCTGCTGGTTTATAAAGACAGTTACAAATGAGTTAACGTGCACTATAAATATGAGATTACTGCACCCCTGCTGTGGTCAAACACATCTAATATTTCCCTCCGCTTAATCGTTGACTTCACTTCACTTAAGGGAAGAGTACTACAACTCTGAAATGTCCTTTAATTATGTACATTTTGATGAAAGCTGATGTGGGTAATTTTTTCAATGCTAAAATATTTTCTCCAGTTTTATATGCAGAGACGACTAGAATTAAGCCATTTGTTGGTTTATTTCCTTGATAATACTTTGAGGCGCTATCAAAACAATGTTTGAGCAACACTGCCTTGACCAATGATTAGTATTAGGGGTGGGACCTTTTTTTTCTTTTTTGTCAGGGGAGTCTTTGGGAAACCTGTTTGAATCTCTCTCTCTCTCTCTCTCTCTCTTTTCTCTGAGCTGCCTCTACAGACAATATTTTAAGGAATCATGTGCTCCCAATGCAAAGGCTGCTCCAAAAGGTAAGCAGCATTTATTGTACTTATAGGATGTAATCCCACAATGCACTGCACAGAGATCAGTGAAAAAATCAAGATGGCGTATGATCATTGTTGGGGAAAGTTACTTTTAAATGTAATGCGTTACAATATTGTGTTACTCCCTAAAAAAGTAACTAATTGCGTTACTTTCTCACCTGGGCTGGGCTTGCTTGTTTGTTTTTTAATAACAGCAAAAACAAAGTTATATTTTTGGCAAATGTAAAGGCCCTTTGACACCAAAAGTGAAATGAATAAGCCTCAGGCTGAAGAAAATGCAAATTCACACCTGTACAGTAGAGGGTGCTGCTCAAACAAACCTTTCAGCTGTTCTGCCATTCTGAATTGCAGAAGAACAGGACGCAGGAAAGTGAAGTTCAACACTCTTAAGCTGAATCATTTAATGGCACACTTCTATGCACTTTCAGTCTTGTGGACTTAAAATGGCTGCTGCATGTGTGTGTCTATTAAGTCCGTAGGGTGTCCCATTCATCATCTTAGGTTTTAGAAGGGTGCTCGCAAGTGCCCCCTTTGCGGCCACTATGCACCCTCGAGCTGCACTTCAGCTGAGCCCGCAAGTTTGCGAGCTACGTAGAGGACTTTACCCAGCAGTCAAAGCGGCATTACATCATGAAAGTGTGGACTCAGAGGAAGACCGTGAGGGTTTAGGGTGCCATTTGGGATTCAGCCATTGTTCAGCAAGAAAAAAAAAAAAAAAAAAATGACACATATGTGATGTTTACCTAAAGCAGGGGTGCATATGGTATGATTTAGGTTTCACACCACAAACTTCAGCAGAGTATAAGAGAGTGCTTATAAAGTAACACATATATAAAAGCACTCTGAAATGGTTGATTGTACCTGTCAACCAAACTAAAAAATTAGAAAAACTAATTTTTCATTCAGGAGCTCAAGTAAAATGACTAAAAAAAGAATTTATGGACGATAAATAGACTTATATTTAGATATTTTATAAAACTTGCAGTTTTCCTGTTGTGTAAAATGCTTTAAATTGCCATATTACCTGAATTTACTGAAACGGTTATGAATTAAATAACTGAAAATGGCCTGGGTATTATACTGACCACCACAATACAATATGTAAAGTATTATTTCTAAACACCCCTTTTTAAAAATAAATAAATAATTTCATGTGGACCCTGATAATTATGGAAGCTATCAAAGATGTACTAACACTGTTACAGGTATATTTATTATTCAGAAAAGCCCATAAAATAGTACCGTAAAGTAATATTTACCATAAACTGACATCTCAGCTGTATGGAAGAGTTTTATATCTTTTAGATAAAAACATACATTTTGACAAAAAACAGCTTGAGGTCATTTTTCATATGTCCAATAATAAGAATTTTAAGAAAAATAATTTTTTCATTGACTCCATCTAGGGTGCCATTTGGGATTCAGCCATTGTTCAGCAAGAAAAGAAAAAAAATGACACATATGTGATGTTTACCTAAAGCAGGGGTGCTCAACCCTGTTCCTGGAGATCTACCTACCTGCAAAGTTTAGCTCCAACCCTCATAAAACACACCTGAATAAGTTAATTAAGATCTTCAGCCATATTAATAGTATGGTTGAGTTGTATAATCGAAGGTTTGGGTTAATAAAGTGAGATTAAATACATGAAGTATATTTGTGCTAACATTTAATTACTGCAGGTTTGTGTAATACTCTAAGTTTGCATTTCACTGTTTTTATTCAGTGTTTTCATTTCATTCAATAACCATCATGTTTACAAACAGTAACTTTTTTTTGCTAAGATATTTTGTTGCAAATTAAATGTTATTTTACTAGTTACTTGAAAAAGTAATCTGATTACGTGCTTGTTTCTTGTAATACGTTACCCCAACTCTGCGAGCAAGAGAAAATGCATAAAAAAAATAAAAAAAACTGCATAAAATAGTTTCATATAATTAAAATTGGACTATGATATATGTGGTATGTAGTTAATGTAGTGTTCCAAATCAGTCGCAGATGCTTATTTCTTGCAAAAACAAGCATATTTGTAATCACTGATTGTTTAAGTTATACCCTTCATTCACTCTTAAAATGTCATGAGATGTAGCAATATAGTGTTTTAACCCTTCAGCTTTAATACCAATATGCACTGCCTGTCTCCATGTGTCATAATGTAGAGTACTGAATTAAAGCTAGCCAGTGTTATTCAACAACATCATGACCTGAGTGTGTAAGAACAGTCTGACCTCTCTTGATAAGCCTTTTTTGGAGCCAATTTTACACAAAGCATAATAATATTTCCTTAGAGATTTTATTGGTCTTTATCTCATGTCCGGGCAATAAATACCACCTTCTGTGCTGGCAGAGTCACTGCATTGCCCTCTCCTCACTGGCTCATCAGACTACAATAGCTCGTTAGTGAAATAGCCCTTATCTTCCTCCCGGAGGGACTTCAGGATGCGTTTAGTGTATCATGTCTGACTTTAATTATGAGCAAAGGCTTCTCTCTTCACATTTAAAACTGTTAATTACAGTATAACAGTCACAAAGGCACCCGCCTCTTAGTAATCTTTTCTTTTTATAAGTCCCTTCTGCAGACAGCTTATTCCTTAATGATCACTTTTCAAAACCCAGATTGGAGTTTGTTGACTGCACAGAGAGAATAACATCAAACGGTTGATACTGAAGTGCATAATTAAACAGTGCTTTGGCCCTGGAGTGGAGCAGAAGATACAGTCTTGGTTTTCCTGAAGCACTAGAGAAATTTTATTCACTTTCCCTGATGCAGTCAGACTAGATGTTATTTTAGAAGCCTGAGACCAAGGCACATTCTGAGTAACATTCAGGGAACAATCAGAATCGGACAGTTAATACATATTCAGGCTCCGCTTTGCTGTATAGGGCTGTGTGTCAGCTGGAATTGAAGTGAGAATGCATCCAACTGAATAGTCTAACTTGAAATGAAGGTACAAACAGGATGCAGAACTGCAATTTGAATGCATGAAAGCAGAATTTTTTAATTTTTAATTTAAAACTGAAATTCATTTTTTACGTGACCCATGCTGGCAAAATTAATCGCAAAGAGAAAATTTTCAAAAACGAGTTATTGTTATTCTCTATACATCTGTATGCATATTTTTTACATTCTCTATTAAAAACCTTCAAAATGATGTATGATTTGTTGGAATCTGACAAAAAATGACTGAGCTACACCAGTTTGAAGTCGCTGGAGTCAGTCAATTTTGAGAAAAATCGAGATAAAGTTTTCTAAACGTTCCAAAACAAAATCACCTAACAACGTGTTACTGTAATTAAATTACTTATCCACTGAAAAAAGTAAAGTAAGGGATTACTGTTCATTTTTAGGTCATTTATTTATAGTCACTTATAATGTACTTGCGTTACATACTGTAAATCAGTTCAACAGTTCTGTATAAATCAATATTGAATTTAAAATCTAAATTTGTCTTCTAAAGGTAAAAGTGAACACTGCCTCTTTAAAATCATTAGCTGTAGTGCAGTTACGTGTGAGTTCACAACTTCGGAGCAGTTGGCTGTGTAGTCGCTGTCTGAGGATGTCGGCTGAAGCAAGTGGCTGTTTTGCCGAATAGATATATCCCAATTACTTCACTTTTTTGACACAGGTAGGCAAGAACATTACGGTAAAATGTTAGCTATGTCGCTAGGGAGAAAAAAAACTACTTGCGCGCTCTCTGAGAGACGGTCTTCAGTCAGTGCGCTCTCCCAAAGCGCACACACATTTGCCTCTCGTGAAGGTCAGATTTTCAAGGTTTATTACACATAAACGTTCAAATACACATCAATTATGTCAAAATGCCTGTCTTGGTTATGTGAATGTGAACAGCATATTGTCTCAGTCCATTAGTGACAGCAGTGTCTACTGTCTAGTGCTACTGTCTACTATTGGCTGTCTGTATTATAAATGATAATCAAATAACAAAAGAAAAGCTTTAATAAGGACTATTACTATTAGACCTACCTGAAAAAATATAAAGCGTTGTTTTTGTTTTTTTACTGCGGTATTGACTTTGGTATCGAGTATTGTGCACTTAAGTAAATTAAATTACTTTTCAGACAGAGTAATTAGAAAAGTATTTTAAATACAACATTGATGATGTAATTAGTAATTACTTTTTTGAAGTAACTTACCCAACACTGCTCACAACCATACCTTAAAATCCCTGGTAATACCACCAAATTTGGCAAAACCAAGTCAAAAGCCATATCTATAGAAAAAAAATATATATATTCGACTTTTTTCCCCCCATGATTCCACAATTGTTTGATTAACATTAATGAAACAGACAGCCTATTTATTAAGACCTACTGTACCACACAGATCTAATATATGTTACACATCAGATGTTTTTCCTTAACAGTTAACCAAACGTTCAATTAAGACATAACAGATAATGTTTGTGTGAATTCTGGCGGACTCTTTGAAATACTGTAATTCTTTGTATATTGGAATTTTCAAAGTTAGAATGTTGCGCTTTAAAACCATACCAAACTTGTGCTGAGAGGAAGTGCCAGTCACCCAGAAGCAAGCAGAGAAAAATGCCATTTTTCATGGTCAAACGAAAAGGTACTCCTCTCAGAAAACATACAAATAAAGATTCTTTTAGATGTTTAATTGCTATTTGGAGAATTAGGATTGTTAGATGAGGGCTTAATCAACTTAATCAACTAGGACTTATTTTTGTGAAAACCTAAATTTCTACCAAAATTGACATTTTTTCACTTGTTTTGCCTGTAGCTCGAAATTAGCCAGTGCGCATTCCAACTTATTTTGCCAGCACAGGTCACATATAATTGATTATATTTATAATTAACTTTTGGATAATTCATTACCTTTTTCTTTTAAGTTGCAGTTCAGAAAATTCCTCTTCCTTTCATTTCAATTCAGCTTTCTATGCAGCCAATAACATTCAAATTTCAACTAATAAACACAAAAATATTGCTGCCTTCTGTTGAGGGAAAAACAAACAACAACAAAAAAACACTGCCTAAACCAACCTAATCTGGTTTACTGGTCTTAGCTTAATGGTGTTTAAATCCCTCTAAACCAGAAAACAGACTGGAAATGTCAAATGTAAAATGTAAATGACTAGCTAAGACCAGCAAACTTTATGGCTCGGTTTCACAGACAGGGCTTAGACTGAGCTAGGGTTAGGCCTTAGTTCAATTAGAACATTTAAGTAGCTTTTATAAACGTGCCCTAGAAAAAAAACATTTCTTGGTGTGCATCTTGAGACAAAACAATGGAAGTGACATAATTTAAGATATGTCACTGCAAGTCGCTTTCCATTAAAAGCTTAAATATGCATTTTAGACTAGGACTAGCTTAAGCCTTGTCTGCGAAACCAGGGGAAAATGCTTAAAAGGCACCTTACTAGTAATTTTCTAAAAACCATTTAACTCTCCCTCAAATGTGTGGCAATTGCATTAGAGCTTGTTAGTAAATGTTTTGCACATGAGTGAGAGAAAACACACACACACAAAAACTTTTCACCAAAATAAGGCATCATGCTTGTAACATTCTCTAGAATTTTACTCTACATGGTAAGAAAAGGGTACGAGGAGGTAACGACATCATCAGAATTAGGTACACATATTCCTCAGTGCTCTTATTAAGGTTCTAGTTGTGGGCCAACAGCAGCCATGTAGCAGTAACACGTGGGTTTCTCTGTGCTTGACTCCTGACACAAGTCCCCCCCTTAAGCAACAGGAACCTGACAGGAACTGCTAAAATATCTTGTGCAATCTAATTACTTATGATGCTTGTATTCCCATGCATTTAGCTAGGTTAAACATGCAATCACTCACTGACTGCAAAAGATGTAGCTAAGAGGGGCTGTGGGGACATAGATGCTAATTGGCTGAAATGTGGTTATTTTGTACCTGATTATTTTATAGACAAAGGTGGATTTTAGCAGAGTTAAAGGTTCTTTAATCACTGTACACACAGAGAGAAAAAGGAGCACAGAAACTTGTTGTCAGTGCTGCCCTGGAACTTTTATCAATAAATTAACTTCACTACTGAATCACTACATTATATTACTCAGCAATGAGGTTAATTGTATTGTCACTGTTTTTGAAGTAATTAAACTCACAGCTTCATTGCTAGTAGAGCAACGCTGCAATTTACTGGTAATTTACACGCACATCTCTCTCTCTCTCTCTCTCTCTCTCTCTCGATAGGCTATATAATTCATTCAAATAAATGTTATAATTCAAACAAGTTACCTTACTGCAATACTTATCTCTTTGTCTGATTTAAAGTGGGCAGAATGCTCGATGTAATCTCAAAGGTCACGTTAACCAAAAAATGTTTTAGCAGTGACGAAAAAAATCTGCAGCCCGTCCGTCATTTTGACAGATTACTGAAGCTGATGTTGCTTGTAACTGTAATTCCCACCCCTGCCTAGTTGGTGGTGAGTGCGCTCCAGTGTGGCAGCAGAGTCTCCAGAATAAAATTAAAATGATGTGTTTGATTACACGCACCCAGTTTGTCCATTTTATTATATATTATAATACTTATACTTACATAATTAAGTTTCTAATCCAGTTTGTTTTGTTTTAAATAGTTCGTTTTGTTATTTTTCTTGCTGCTGACTATAAATTTATGGTCAATGAATGGCTTTTCTGCTATATATACGTGACATTGTTTGCAACACTGATTTAACTGACGTGATACAGATTTCAGTAAGCTACTGCATCTTTTAACATATTTTTTGATTTTCATTCAAAATTTAGTTCTGTAAAGTAGTAAAGAGGAAAGGATGATCGCGTTCACTCACGATCCTTGACAAGTGTTCAAGATGAAAACTGAAAAGTGACGCAGTCTTTAACTTTCTTTTCATAATATAAATAAATGCATAGCCTAGGCCTAATTGCTTATCCCATAAGTTTGTGAGTAAAAATGTGGACAAAATCAGAAGCTATTAAATGTCTTATTGAAATGATGGGTAATAATTGATTATGATATTTTTACGATCCTGTCCGGCCAAAGTTTACCGCAACCTCATATATTATGATTTTCCACCGCGGTAGATTTTCCACTGTCACAACCCTACGTGGATTAACACTTACTTGACTCATCCAGTTCCATGTACTTATAAAATGTAGGTTATATGTACCTATTTGACTTATAAATAGATTAATACACAATTGCACAACATTGCCTCATTTTCTTGACTTTGCAAGCACATGATGACAATGAAGGGTTAATAATAGAGTGATGGTTTTGAATAAATCAATAAAATGTTGTTTTTCCTGACCATGTAGAGGATGCACATCTCTGACTCTCAGAACTGCCCTCAGAAAAGCAATTTTTCTCCTTTTTTTCTTTTCTTTTGCTCACTCATCATAAGATTTGCATTTGTTAGTGATTAAACTTCATTTTTAAACATTTACATCACGTCATATCGCAATTCACATAAATCATTTGTATGCAATGAGAAATTGCCTAAATGTGTTTGTTGCCTAGAAGCAAGACTGCATGACAGAGAAATGTATTTATCTCTTCTGTACAGCCAATATAGAGAATATTGCAGTTAACATTTAGATTTTTATTGTATTTAGATTTGGAGTAATGCATTTATTGAAGTCTCCCTTTTTTATTTATTTATTTTTACTTTTAATGATATTTAAGTTAAAAAAAAAAAAAAAAGAAAAAAGGTAGGGCCCATTTCTAATAAGTTGTTTTTATTTGCAAACTATACAATCCAATTATTACATTTTCATGAAAATCCGTTGTTGTGTATCTTATTTATATTTATATTGTTGGTAATGTAAGCAATAAGTGGCTATACATCTAATCAACAACTTTGTGTTCTTCAGTCCATATTTGTTATAAATACATATCACTTAGGACAAGACCAGAGAAATGTCATAACGCAGCGTGCACTCTGTGAAATCTACAATCATTCTGTGACTTTAATGATCTTTCAGTATTACTTTAATTCTGTGGCTGATTAACAGCATGAATGTTCTTTATTTTAATTTTGCTCTTTTTTGTTCTTTTTAGGCTCTAATGGTTGCCAACTAAGTGAGAGAATGTTCTAGTTTATGGTTAGGGTTGGAGTTTGGGTCAAGGTATTGCG
This sequence comes from Elopichthys bambusa, assembly GCA_037101425.1. NCBI lineage: Eukaryota > Metazoa > Chordata > Actinopteri > Cypriniformes > Xenocyprididae > Elopichthys > Elopichthys bambusa. The sequence continues at coordinate 24,071,826 of CM074443.1, forward strand.
ATTAATAGAACAGTTTTTCATAACTCTTTGTACTAAAAGTGTTGTTTCTATCTTTGCACAAATGTTTCTTACAGTAAGTAGGACAGAAGAGAACGGACTGCTCAGATAGGTGGTGTGGTTTTAGCCAAATGTTATGAAATCAAAAATTCACTTATATCTCAGACACCTGAAAACGCTTATAGAAAAGCATGTATTTTTATTGGCACATATCTATTGTGAAAGCACTAAGGTGGCTCTCTGATTCTCTAGGAAAACCCAGGGAATTCATCTATGACAACATGCTTGTGCAGACATCTGTAACATAAATGACTCGGGAAATAAAAAAAATAAAAAATAAAAAGAGGACTGCCATAATTTGTTTGCTGTGACTGGACTACAAATATACCCTTTACAAAATCAGGTACCTATTACCCATGTTCTGAACACTTCCAAATTTAACGATTTTTGACTTGTTATGACTTTGACTTGTAATGTTATGGAACAGTAGTGGAATATCCATATTACATGACTATTTAAGTATTAAAATTATAATTCACAAATGCTCTCATAACCTGATACAATTTTTGACTGTTGTGTATATAGTTTCAAGGCTAGATTTCAGTCATTTCTTCAAACTCTGTTTTGAGTATTAGCATTCTGCCTTGAACTATCAACTGACATTTACAGATACAGACGTTTCAGTATTTTAGATAAGAAAATCATATTTGAAAGGCTTCAGGAAGCAATTTCAAATATGATTTTTCAGATCCGTGAAAATGACTAAAAATGCTGCATTAAATGAGTTTTTGCATTCCACTACACTGCTTTTCCATTGTCTTTAAACATACTAGATAGACTGTTGTTCTCTCGTCTTTTGCAGCATCTTGTGTTTTAAATACAACGTTCTGTCACAGCCTTTCCATTGTTTTTCTATCTAAACATGCTAGACAGACCGTTGCTCTCTCATCTTTTGCAGGGTCTTGTGTTTTCAAACTCAAAAACTTACAGTACACGGACAAAGACTCGAATCATATCTAGAGACCAGTTGTAGAGACTTGAGGGTAGGATCAAAGCAGCACCTAGCAACTGCATAGAAACGCCCTGGCAACCACCCTATCACCATGATAGAAACTTCTACATGGTATAAAAAGGTAAAATGCAGTTTTTCCATCTAGATGAGGATCGTGGCTTTTCATTCCTACAGTTCCCATGTTATCTAAGTTAATTCCCGTTTTATTAAATACAACAGGCCTGTCATTTTAACATTCCGCTGTGTTTTCCATGCAGTGTGTATCCATATTACTATCAGGTGGTATGAAAATCCACTTTTTATAAGAACATGTCCATCACAGAGTATATCTAGCACTCCGCAACAAGCCACCACTCAAAGTGAGTGGTCCCACAGGAATCAGATACTGTCAGCTCGAATCTGGCTACACCAGGACGCCAATTACCTCTAGTGCACACAGCTGTACAAAGACACATATCGATCACACAGTTGAGATGTCAGATGTAGCTGGAGCTTCCGCCTTGGGGCTTCCGTTAATTACTGTTTTTTCTTGGACTGTTTATTCATTGGTTAGCGTCCCTGGATGAGGACATTGTGCATGTTCTTTGGTAAGTGGCGTAGGTTAGCAACACAATCAATAAGACGGCGGATTTGATCCTAAGAGCCTCTTCTGTTTCTCTCGAGAAAATCAAATTGGATTCAGAGAGTCGTTGTGGAGCCGGGATATTGAGATCTGATCAAATCTCTCAGCATGCTGCTCTTCTCATTGATCGGATTCTCGAGCTGCTCGGACCGGATGTCATCCCATTAGGAGGAGGGAAAACACATTCTTTGGTGGTGGAAACTGAGAAATATGAAACCTTTAGTGTGATAAAGGTGACGCGTGTCTTTCTAGTTGTCATTCTTCAACAGCATTCTTTCAGTTATGCTGTTCTCATCTCCAGGAGACAAAAATGGTCTGTGTTTAATTAAGCCCTGTGCTACGATGTCACTACTATCGCTGAGATACAAGAGAGCAAATTACACAAAAGTGGTGTTTATCCTGAAGGCCCCCATGGAAACAAAATGGGGCGTTGAGCTAGAAAGAATCTATATATGCTGAGATGCAAAAGGTTTAATTAAACTTTTTTTTTAATTAAACCCTCTGATGTATACTTGCAGGCATTATGCTGACATTAACAATATGGAGATTTACACCGATCAGGCATAACATTATGACCACTGACAGGTGAAGTGAATAACACTGATTATCTCTTCATCACAGCACCTGTTAGTGGGTGGGATATATTAGGCAGCAAGTGAACATTTTGTCCTCAATGTTGATGTGTTAGAAGCAGAAAAAAATGGGCAAGCGTAAGCATTTGAGCGAGTTTGACAAGGGACAAATTGTGATGGCTAGACGACTGGGTCAGAGCATCTCCAAAACTGCAGCTCTTGTGGGGTGTTCCTGGTCTGCAGTGGTCAGTATCTATCAAAAGTGGTCCAAGGAAGGAACAGTGGTGAACTGGCGACAGGGTCATGGGCGGCCAAGGCTCATTGATGCACGTGGGGAGCGAAGGCTGGCCCATGTGGTCCGATCCAACAGACAAGCTACTGTAGCTCTAATTGCTCAAGAAGTTAATGCTGGTTCTGACAGAAAGGTGTCAGAATACACAGTGCATTGCAGTTTGTTGCGTATGGGGCTGCACAGCCGCAGACCAGTCAGGGTGCCCATGCTGACCCCTGTCCACTGCCGAAAACAGTGGGCATGTGAGCATCAGAACTGGACCACGGAGCAATGGAAGAAGGTGGTCTGGTCTGATGAATCACGTTTTCTTTTACATCACATGAATGGCCGGGTGCGTGTGTCGCTTACCTGGGGAACACATGGCACCAGGATGCACAATGGGAAGAAGGGAAGAAGGCAAGTCGGCGGAGGTGGTGTGATGCTTTGGGCAATGTTCTGCTGGGAAACCTTGGGATCTGCCATCCATGTAGATGTTACCTTGACACGTACCACCTACCTAAAATATTATTGTTGCAGACCATGTACACCCTTTCATAGAAATGGTATTCCCTGGTGGCTGTGGCCTCTTTCAGCAGGATAATGTGCCCTGCCACAAAGCAAAAATGGTTCAGGAATGGTTTGAGGAGCACGACAACGAGTTTGAGGTGTTGACTTGGCCTCCAAATTCCCCAGATGTCAATCCAGTCGAGCATCTGTGGGATGTGCTGAACAAACAAGTCCGATCCATGAAGGCCCCACCTCGCAAATTACAGGATTTAAAGGATCTGCTGCTAACATCTTGGTGCCAGATACCACAGCACACCTTCAGGGGTCTAGTGGAGTCCATGCCTCGACGGGTCAGGGCTGTTTTGGCAGCAAAAGGGGGACCAAAGCAACATTAGGAAGGTGGTCTTAATGTTATGCCTGATCGGTGTGTATATATATATATATATATATATATATATATATATATGGAGATTTGGCCCAATATGAGACTAAAATAGTTTGTTTTATTCAGGAAATTGTGGTGTGTGTGTGTGTGTGTGTGTAGTATCATTAACAATAATGTTGCTTGTTTAGAAGGATTTCATCTCTTTACACAAGAGTAAACTGTAAAATATTAAACTGAATGAAAACTGTCATCATTTAATCATTTATTTTTTATTTAGTTTGACAGCTGCAACTAAACAAATGGGACAAAGCACTATAAAATGTAGTCCATTCTGTGTGCATTATTCCAAGTGCCTCTTTTTGTTTTCTACTGAAGAAAGTAAGTAATACTGGTTTGGAACGATATGAAGGTGAGCTAAAAAGTCATGTTTTTTTATTTCGGGGTAAACTGCTCATTTAATAGTGATTAAAGTAATGCCATTAATTACTATACCAATATTCCAGACACATTCTGTCCTTCAGCGCATTGCTATTTTCTCATTCTCATCTTCTCTCTCACACACAAATGCTTTATCTTCCTCCCTGCCTCTTTCTTTTTCTCCATCCACAACTCATCTACTCTTTTAACTTCTTTACTTTGTGTCTGAGGTTAGTGGGGGTCTGTAATAAGGGTTGTTCTCGAGGGATGCCTGTATTCCAGCCTCTAATGAGAGAACTGAAGTCGGGCTTCATTACGGCTTTCTGTCACTCCTCTGCCCGTAGTCCTCCCACTCTCTCAGCCTGCAGAGGGGACGCCGCACTGCCTGTCCGAGACCTCACAATCAAACCGTGCCAGTCTATGCATCCCTCGGGTCGTGAACACAGATGTGAGTGTTCTATGTTAATGTTTATACACTAAACCTCGGGGCGATTGCATGGCTGTGATTTGTAGGTTAAGAAAGATCAAAATGCCTTTCAGAGGTAAGTGAGGTGGTAAAGCGGCATCATTCAGCGGTTTTGTTTACACCATATGTTTAGGATCTCATGAGTGACTGAACTTCGAAATAAAATGCATCAGTTTATGGGCTGTTTTCAGGAGGGGAGTCTCTGTGGAGATATGAGGGCTGTAATATTTTAGGGCAATGTGTGATTTTAGATTAAAATTATCCTCATTAAAATCTTCCCCCTGGTTAGAAAACCAAAGGAAAGAGATTTAGTGTCAAAGTTTGTAGTAATATGTCACTTTGCACAAGCGCGCATCTACCTAACGCAGCCTGCGGCGGGAAATGTTTATTGCTTTCTTCAAATGAAGTTTGTCTGTGATCTTAGTCAACGCTCAGAAAACTCTGCCATTGGGCTTCTTGGTTCAGATTACATAATTCTTTACTGGCGGGACCTTCCATGCAAACAGACTGTAGAAATCTATACTTCTAGACACACTGACTTTGTATCTCTTCATTTGTTTGAAAGAGTAGAGTCCTTTTACAAGGTCATGTTTCAAGTGATAGTGAAGGCAGAAGTAATATGTTGAATATGTCAGACTTATACCAATATATGTTTTTCAATGGTTGCTTCTTAAACTATTACATTCTCTCTCATAGCTCATGAGACTTAAAGGGACAGTTCACCCCAAAATGAATTTTTCATCATTTACTCACCCTCATGTTGTTCCAAACCTGTATTATTTTCTTCCTTCTGCTGAACACAAAAGAAGAATGATGGTAATCAAACAGTTGACGGTAGCCATTGACTTCCATAGTAGGAAGTCAATGGCTACTGGGAACTGTTTGGTTACCATCATTCCTCAAAATATCTTCTTTTGTGTTTAAAAGAAGAAAGAAACTCATACAGGTTTGGAACAACATTAGGGTGAGTGGATGATGAAAGAATCTTCATTTTTGTGTGATCTCTTTAATCAAATTTCAGTTATCTTGAGTTTTGACCTTTACATTTTAAGACAGTTTCTTTCAGGAGAAATTATGTTTCTCCAAACAATAGTCCGTCAACATGAGTCAACAACAAAAGATTGGGGTTAAATATATTTAATATATTAAAATAGACAACAGCTATTTTACCAACCCTAAACTTTTGAATGGTAGTGTACATTAAGATCTATAAAAGAATGTGGATGGTATAGTGATGAAATCTTTTGACTGCAGACTTTGGTTTCGGCAAATCTGAGCTCAATTTGAGACATAATTGAGGTCTCTTCTGAAACTCTGGTGAGATTACTGAGGTCTTTTTCTTAGGAGAAATATCTGAGAAGTAGAAGACCTCAGTGGTCTAATATCATTGCGGTTTAGCAATTGAGAGAGATTTGCTTTATAATTTTTCTTTCCTACAGTATGTGTTAGAATTAAAGCAATGGATCACAAATAATTTAAGATGTTTAGAGGGAAAACGCTAAAGATGAGTTTAAACGAAAACAAAATATGACAGAACTGAAGGTGTTGAATACTTTCTCTTCAAAGTAGCATTGACAGTGAATGTTGAGATTTAGATCTAACAGTTTTTTATAAGCTGAAGTAGTGCAAACAACCCATTAGACTACAACAGAAAAATATCCTGTCCACATCTCATTTAACTGTGAAAGAGACACAAAAACAAATTAAGGGAAGAACAGACAGAATGCAAAGTGTTAGAGGATGAGTAGAGAGGGCGGGATATGTAAATGAAGGGAATTAAAGAGAAATACTTCCAGTCGCTGGTGGCTGGTCGGTGAGCGCTTTCGCTGAGCAGGAGCGTCCAGATGAACAATCGTGTGACATGATTTATAGCCTAGAGAACCAGCTAGTCAACCACAAAGTCGGACCCCCGTTAGCCCCTGTCATCCTCCATTCCGCCTCACTACAGCTCTGTTCCAAAACCTAGTGAGCTGCAGTGCTGTCTGCTACCTAGTGGTAGCATAACAACAATAGCACCCCACACAGGTGACTAGACTCACAATTGTTTACAATACAGTTTGCCATTAGCATGTTGCTAAGCTAAATACACAGCATAAACAAATATTGAGTGAAACAGTTTTTTTAATAGATTGAAATGTATCAATAGTTCACTGCTGAATGCTACATATGTGACCTGCTCCATCATTCTGAGTCTAGTATCAAGAAACACATTATGAGTTTAATATGATTTTATGGCAGTTTTACTATTGTATTCATACTTCTCAATACTGAATGCTACATAAGTGTTAAACAAAAATTTACCTTGAAAAGTCAAAATGACTTTTTCTTCCTCAGTCAGTATCATTCATTGCAGGACAGAGGTGATTCTTCCCAAAACCTTACAAATTGCTTTATCAGAAAAGCAGGAAACAGATGGAAAAAGGACAGGAAGATCTGAGAGAGAGGTGTAGGATTGTCAGTATGGGTATGTTCACCTGTAGGTGTAACAGTGGGTGGCATGCTGCGGGCCACGCGCAAACCGAAAGGTCTGAATATTTATAAGAGGTGTTTGGAGAAAGAGAAGAAGCAGAGAGACAGAAAGTGAGGTAGACAGCTGTCTTCTCTCCTTTCCTGAGACATTTCTGGACTTAACAGAGCAGGGGTGACAGTTCCTGGCACACTCGACGGGAGGTAACTACTGGCCGCCGTGCTGAACGTTAATCTCTGGAACAGAGCGAAAGTAATGCTGACAAGGAACTGTTTTAAGGTTATTTTGATGTTTACTGAAGCCAGTCCCAGAAGAACATTTCTTTAATAGCATAACTGTTTCTCCTACACAGCAATGAGATGAAATGCAGAGCAAATGGAGAATAACCAGGCACGATGCAAAGGTTTCCAGTGATTGCTTTGGGATGTTACACAATCAGCAAATCAGAACATACCTGATGTTTAATATTTATGTTATGAGGAGCATGATTTTGGACAGATTACATTTCCTGGTGGGTGGAGCCACCCAGTGCTACTGACAGAATGTCCTGTCACAGTCAAAAACTCTTTCAGTTTATCATGTTGTGACTGGTTGATCTATTGCAGTGCTATTTTAGTATAACTGAGATACTATTATAGTTTTGTTATTTAGGAAAAAAAATAAAGTTTTAGCAAGTTTTATTATTTATTGTAGTTTTTTGAAAATGTAGATATAGTTTTTATTCATTTTTATTTGTTTTTTATTTTAGTTTTTTAGTACATCAAGTTAAACTAAATGAAAATGAGAAATGTTTCTTTGACAACCAGCTGAAATAAAATAAGTTTAAGTTTTTTTATATATATATTTTATTTCATTTTACGTTTATTTCAAGTGACAAAGCTGTTTTTTTTATTTATTTTTTTTTTTTTTTATTATGGATTTAGTTTAAGTAACAACCCTGGTCCTCCTGCTCCTCAGGTTTTTTCCTGAGAAAAAGACCCCAAACTCATGCGTGTCTCCTCTCGAGTTACACAAGTGTTCTCAATAATGTCTCAGATTGATACCAACGTCTGCAATAAAAAGTCAGAGTTCTCAATATGAATTTCTCTTCAAATGCTTTCAAGACCAAATTTACTTTCAATACAGCTACTGTATAATTACCAATTAATTTGTCTATTTTTATTTCTCCTAAATAAAAAAAATAAAGCCAAACTCAATAGCTAATAGAGTTTTTGATTATATTTCATTTAAAAATCATTGAGCAAAATTTATTTCTTCTTTGTGACTGGATAAATGCACCAAACGTTTGCACTTCTTATTTTTCTAGTCTAGTGCTTTCAAAAGTCATTTTATGCTCTTTTATATTTTATATTATGTTCTTGATTTTGTTTTTGGGGTCTACTAGAAAAAATATTGTTCAAAAAAACTGTTCAAAAAAATATTATTTCTCACATATCTGACATTGTTGCAGCACCTCTCTTCCTAGTCTGTCAGTAACACTCTGTTTAGTTCCTGTCTCTATGAAGCCCCTCCTTCTGAAATGTGCAATGTGCTTTGATTGGTCGGCTGGACCAGTTTTGTTGTGATTGGTCAACTGCTTTGAGAATGTTTTGGAAGTGTCACACCCCTTACAAGTTTCATAATGCAACTAAACCAGGCCTCACTCCCTTTTTTGTCTATGCCTTGGGCAGGAATTATTTAAATGAGGAATATTGTGACATGTCCATCAAAAAGGAGTTCAAAAACAGTGTGCACTGATATAGAGAATAACTCCCTTTGGAGTGACTTTGTGCTTTTTCACACACATATATATACTTTGCAGATCTTTTTCATGCTCAAACAGTGACATTACACACTAAAGAAAGTTGAAAAAGAAAATAAATATTTTTTTTGTCAACTTTCTTTAGTGTGTAATGTTGCTGTTTGAGCATGAAAAAGATCTGCAAAGTATGTATGTGTGTGTGTGTGTGTGTGTGTGTGTAATAACATAATAGGACCCCTATTTATGATAGTAATATTTCAATTTCAAAATATATATATTTTTTAAACTATTATTATTATTATTTAGAAGTATAATACACTGAATAGAGAAAAGAGACTGAGTTTGCTTTGAACAAAGTGTATATGTGACAAAATATAACCGGTTTTAGTCTGAATGACAACTCAACAACACTGAAAAAAAAATGGCCCAAATAATATTGACTCATATATTTCCAAAGCTTCAAACAAACTTTCGGAAAATTTGCAACTCGTACAAAATCAGACCATCCTAGTTTCCGCAGTGCTGGAATGCAGCACTGGTTGTGCTCCACAGTAAAGTTTTGTCAGGTTCGTGTGTGAGCATGTGTGTGCGTGTGCGCTCATGTACATGCATGTGAGTTGTTCCCTGCTGTTTCGAGCACCCCAGATGCGGTAACACACTTCAGAAATGAGAGCGTTATGTTCCTTCTGGTTGGAGAGGAGGCAGCCTGGGAAAGCCAGCAGCATCTGGACAATGCCGTCTCTGGGGTCCACTGCCTAGCAACATCCCTCCCCAACCAGCGCCACAGTAACGAGCATCCCAAATGCAGAGTGACCAGGAATAATGGTGCCCTGTGCAGATGGCCATAGAGACTGATATAAATAGGATGCGGGATAGGAAATGGCATCGACATTCCGTGAGTGTATATCGCACAGCATATGTGTGAGAATATAAAGATGTGCTGTGGACCATGGGAACAGTACAGCTGTCGCATTCCCTTTTTGCACAAAGACCACAGAACTGTTTCATTCTCACGGGAGCCCTCTCAGATCCGACAGACACATCTTAAAACAAACGCACACAGCCATGGAGTCATTAAAGACCCTTTTTTGGTGCGATCTACATTAGCACGAGCATCTGCATGCACACCTGTCCTCCATACACTGGGCAGTACATAAAAGCAAATTAAAACAATTTCACTTGATGTACAGTGACCCAAAAAAAGTATATGGACACTTAAGCCACACTTGATGTCATTACATCTCTTCTGAGTGGTTTATTTGCAGTGAATTTTAACCAGTGGGTCTAAAGTTGATTTTTGTGAATGTATGAAGTCACACAGGTGTCCTAGCAAAGTATCCAAATGGTGTAATTTATCACATCAACTATGAACACAATCCAGTAACATCTGAAAACCATAAAGTTTCACAATTACAAAAACTGTGTTCTATTTGAATTTACTCAAATTTATTCCTGTGATGGCAAAGCTGAATCTTTACTCCAGTCTTCAGTGTTGTATGATCCTTCAGAAATAATTCTAATATGCTCATTTGCTGCTCAAAAAAAAAAAAAAAAAGTCTTATTATTATCAATTTTTTAAAACAGTTGTGCTGCTTCATATTTTTGTGGGAGGAACAGCCATTTTCGTGAAATAGTCCTGGTGCGCAGACACTAAGGTTATTTCTCAGTGTTGTTCTGAGGAGGTGGAATATTTAACTTTAAAATGCAGACCGTTTTATTTATCCAGAGAACTGCAGTGCATTACTGTGAGTGTTGTGTGAGAACACTAATGCAGCTCTCAATATCCTGGGAGATTTTAATCAATGTAATCTCTGAAAAAACATCCCAAAACTCTACCAGTTTCTGACTTTTCCCACCAGAGGAAACAATACACTGGACCATTGTTATAGTGACATCAGAAATGCATATATACAGCAAAACCCATACCCCATTTTGGAAATCTGACCATCTACCAATCCTGCTAAAGCCTACTTACATCAAACAGCTAAAGGATAATACAGTAACAATTAGAGTCTTTAACACATGGACTGATGCACAAAGCTGCAGGGCTACTTAGAGGTTACAGATATGAACATCTTCAAGGAGGCTACAGATAATATTCATGATTACACAGAAACTGTCTGTTTATATCAATTGAACTACTTCCATCTGTGTCCCTTCCAGAACTATTTGTGTTTTCCAAATCAGAAGCCCTGGTTTAAGGGGGAAGATGAAGAAAAGACGGGAAGCTTTCAAGTCAGGGGACAGAGAGGAATACAAGCGGGTCCAATATAAGTTATGAAAGTCTATCAGATCTGCAAAAAGAGCATCAGATTGAGCAGTGGTGGTTCAAAGGGTAGAATTTTTGCCTGCCACATGTGAGACCTGATTCCTGGCCAATGCAGAAAGTCAGACTTGTAACTTGTAACAAAGGTCGCAGGTTCGAGTCTCAGTACTGGCAGGAAATGTAGGTGGGGGGAGTGAATGAATACTTCTACTCTTATTACCCACAACTGAGGTGTTCTTGAGCAAGGTACCCAACCCCCAATCACTCCCCGGGCGCCGCAGCAAAAATGGCTACCCACTGCTCTAGGTGTGTGTGTGTGTGTGTGTGTTCAATACTCACTGATTTGACAGACTGAATACAGACACTCCCCCAAAATTCTTCTTCAAGCCTGAGGACAATACACTCCAGGTGACACACGCACAGGTTCTGAAACAGGCAAACCCTCCAAGGCAGTGGGACCTGATGGTGTATCATCAAAAGACCTGAAGGTCTGTGCTAAACACCTGGCAGGTGTGTACACAGACATCTTTAACTTGTCTCTTACACAAAAAGTAGTAACATATTTATTTAAATCCTCTATTATTATACCGGTCCCTAAAGCCCGGAACACAACAAGCTGACGGCGATGAACAAGTGGCGACGAAAGCAGACTGCGGGGTTGGCCCACGTCAGCAGCGTCTGGGTCCAAAGTTGCCCTGACACACCAAACCGATGCTCGACACCTGATGGCCAAGTAGCACGTTCGTTCTGTGCGTGCGTAAGGAGAAATGCCTTTCCGTACCAGCAGGTGACAGTAGCTGAACAGCCAATCAGAATGATCAGATGGCCCTACTGATCGACGAGCTCCGATGCCGATTCAACATGTCGAATCGGCCAAAAAAAAAGCAGACGAGGACCAACGGTCGACGGTCCAGAACACACTGGGAGAACTTAGTCGGCTGACGAACAAAAACTGCCTAACGGCCGACCATCAGCTTGGTGTGTTCCGGGCTTAAGAAACTAGACACATCTACCCTGAATGACTTTAGGCACTAACATCAGTTGCCATGAAGTTCCTAGAGAAACTGGTACTTACATATATTAACTCTGTGGTTCCAGACACTGCTGATCCCCAACAGTTTGCCTACCACCCCAACAGATCAGTGGACGATGCGGTATACACTCCAACATCTGGACATATGTAAGGATGCTCTTCCTGGATTATAGTTCTGCCTTCCATACCATCCAACCAGGAAAGCTAATTGGGAATCTGACAGACCTTGGGGTCCCAACTCCCACCTGTAATTGGATTTTGGATTTTCTCACTGATAGACCACAGAAGGTGAGGATGATGGGCAGGGTTTCTGCTGAGCTCTCAGTTAGCACAGGAACACCACAGGGCTGTTGTCTCAGCCCCAAACTCTACACCCTGTATACCTATGACTGTGTCTCCACCCAGGACAACACTGCCATCATTAAGTATGCAGATGACACAACTCTTCTATGCCTCATTAAAGGTGGGGATGAGTCTGGTTACAGGGAGCTGGTCAACAATATTCTTGCCTATGGAGAGGACAATGACCTCATCCTCAATATAGACAAGACCAAGGAAATAATCATGGACTTCAGGAGGAAATCCTACCCTCTGCAGCCTCTCATCATCAAGGGGACTAAGGTAGAGAGGGCACAAGTTTCTAGGCCTACATGTGTCATCAAACCAGAACTGGTTGTTGCCACAGTGAAGAAGGCCCAACAGTGGCTTTATTTCATCAAGTTAAGGAATGCCAGACTCAGTCACTGTCACCTCACGCAGGCCTACAGAGGACTCATAGAGAGCATCCTCACAAATGGCTTCATTGTCTGGTTTGGGAGCACCACCCAGGCAGAGAGGAAGGCTCTCCAAAAGGTTATAAAAACTGCAGAGAGGAACATAGGATCTAACCTCCCATCCATGGACACAACGCTGCAGGAATAAAGCACAGAACATCCTCAGGGATAAACACTCAATATATAACCTGAGACACAGTAGACCAGACAGTATCATTACACATAAAGCACATTTTTATGCCACTTGGTTTGATATTTTGTCAATGTAATGACATTCAGACATTTTTAAGTGTGGCTTAATTGTCCGAATACATTTATATATAGTTTCCACTCTAATCAGACAGTCTTCATTAAAGTTAAAAAGGGACGACAGTGAGGATATTAAATGGCCTCTAATGAGGCATTGCCTTAAATTTAGTGTTGAGCAAAAACTGCGCTGTTAAAATTAATTGGTGTGATATAGTCCATGTGGAATTTTGCTTCCATGTGCAGACCAACATATTATTAGTGAGTGTTCATTAAACACTTGTTTTTCTTTAGGAGCAGTTGTTATCTTAGGGTAAAACAGAGTTAAAGTTGCCATGTCAGATTTAGTGTATTATGATGATGACATGTTTATTTGTCATGTTTTATTTACAGGCAGCTATTTTACCCTACACTTACTATAGTGACAGACCCTGCTGTACATGTTCAGAGGTTGAATGGACCATCGCTGTGTATGGAAACGTTTCTTGTTGGCTGTCTAAATAGATGTAATGACTCAGTACTGTACAGCCCCATGCAGGTGCACTTTTTTGTAATGTGCAGCACATTGTGCTCAAAAATATGTTGCATGTCCCACTTAACCACGATCACAATTATAACCCATCTGTGGTCTTCAAAACAAAAAACAATGAAATAATGGAAAGCGTGTACTTTGCTGTTTTATTTTTAATACGTTTCATAAGTTATTTCAGCAACCTGCTGATGTCAATGTTTTTACACTGCAAAAAAAAAAAAAAAAAAAATCTTTAATCAGTATTTTTGTTTCCAGAAAAGGAAAAATATCATTTTAGATTAGATTTTTGCTTAAAACAAGTAAACTACTTGTACTGTTTTAATAGAGTTCAGATATTTGGCCTAATATAATAATAATAATAATATATATATATATATTCAAGAGACATTTACTCTCTATAATATGCGTGATAATATATATCTTAGTTTCTAGTACTGTTCAATGTGGTAGTATAGCAACATGCATATGGAAATTGCAATAGGTACTAAATGCATGGTTTTTAAAGGGTTAGTTCCCCAAAAAAATGAAAATTCTGTCATGAATTCCTCATGTTGTTCCACATCCATAAAACCTTTGTTCATCTTTGGAACACAAAATAAGATCTTTTTAGAATAAGATCTAGTTTTTAAATGTTTCAAATCTATATTTATTGTTATATGAATGTGTCACTGTGTACAATTCAAAAATCATTCGTGTACTGGGGAATTATTATGTGAGTGTGACCCAGTACATGATGCATGTGTCTAGAAGTTGAGATTTGAAGCTATTTTCTTCCGCCTCTAGCTGGCTCATTTCACGTTGTACGTATAAATGAGTATTTTGCCATTTGGACACTGTGGTTAATTCTTCAGTTGACAAGTGCTGCAGTGAAGACCCAATTGCATAGCTCTGGAAATGTGATAATATGATGGGCTATCCCGAGGCCAGCATGCTAATACCACAAGGCCTTAGGAGCATCACCATCTGTCACTGTGTCAGTAATTACAAATAAGAGAGTCGAATAGAACACTTGCATTGCTTTACGATTTCCTTGAGGTTGTTGTCATATAATGCCGCTTTAATGGTACACCATTATTTTAAGGTCTCATAACAAGACTACATCACTGAAAAGCGGCAACAGAAAGTCACAGCTAGGTCAACTGAGACTACTGTCTTTATACTGTTTCACTGCATTTGTTGAGTTTTGGTGAGATGTGCCTGAAAGTGGGTCGCAGGTTGAATTAAATGCAATATAAATAGTGAATTATTTCCTGCCAAAAGCATGCAATTATCAAAATTCAAGCTAAGCGACATGTAGAAACAAAAATTGTTGAATATACATTTTCTTTTCTTGATCCTGGAACAACATTCCAATCAACCAATCAGATTTGAGGGTCAAGTTTACAGTTTATATCAAGCTTAGGCTTACAACAGGGTTAGGTGCTTTTTTATCAGTGTTAATAACCTATCATTTCCCTCTGATTTTAAGGAGAACTTATGGGCAGGGTTTAGGGGTAGGGTTAGGGTTAGGATAACATTTCGGACAGGAATGTTGTTCCAGGATCAACAAAATATGTTGACACAGGAACACGTCTAACTCGGCAAAATCAGTACATGCTTTTTTGAGCCCATGTGCCATTCGTTTTCAAATAGGTCTCAATAATTAATTTTAAGGACATTTGTGTTAACTTTTCTACAACAAACGTTTTTAGTGTTTGGTCACCAATCGCATCTTGAAGCAAAAAACTAGTATTGAAGAACCAATGTTTTATGGTATTTTATGTTGTAAATGTTCTAAAGTTGTAAATGTCACGAATTACTGAAAGTGTTGAATTACTGAATGGAGAAACAAGCAGTACATCCGTTGCGCCTGAAAGGACATGGTTTTGGATCAGAGCTTCCACTGTCCTCTGAAACAGATCGGCCGCACAGAATTTCAGAGCACCTCATTCATCAAACTTTGTCTTTAGGGTGGGAAAGAGAGTCTATGTATCTCACAGAATAGAGTTCAGAGGAGGTGCTGCTGCCCTTGATATTTGTAAGGTGCAAAATCTGTCAATCTTGCACCTCTGTTTGTCCTTGCTGACATCGATCACTGGAAATGGAGATGTTGTATATTTGTAGACTATAACGGGCAGTTTCTCATGTCAAATGTCATTCCTTGCTTCTGTTGTTTTTTTGTTGTTGTTGTTTTTTTTAAATCTTTTTTTCCAGGTTACACGCATCCAATGCTACAGTAGGGGAGAGTAGGGGTAAGATGTGTCATCAGGTAAGTTGTGTCTCCCCCTCAATCGAACAGTGTGTGATTTTTGTCAAAGAATCATATATTTCATGGTAAATCCTAACCCTATGGTATATCCAACTCACTTATACAATTTTGCCCTGAGCCCTTTTAATTGTAATAATTAATTTTTCAAATTTTGGCATTGTCTGAGTGCTGTGATATACCTTTTTTTACTTCTTTATGTAATGTCTCAATTTGCATATGTTTGCTGAATTTTTCCAAACAGAATAATCATCCTGTGTCTTTGGGTTATAATGTAGAAAATGTGCAAGTGATTGATAGGTAGAGGCTAACTGAAAGTTAAATGAGTTTTAGCTAGAGTACTGTTTTTCATCTAAAGTGCAAACTGCAACACTGAAAACTTTAGGTTATAATATATATATATAGTACTGATCAAAAGTTTTAGGTCAGTAAGATTTGTTTTTAAAGAAATTAATACTTTTCTCCAAAAAAGGTATATTTAACTGATCAAAAGTGACACTTTTGCTGTACATTTGTTACAAAAATATATATTCTAGTTCTTTTGATATTTCTATTCTTCAAAGAATGCTGAAAAAAGTAAAAGGCCTCTAAAACCTCAAACAGCATGACCAAAATCCACCAAAGAAAGCTGAACACCCCCTCAGCACGTACAGCAAAAAATGATCACTATGGCCTTGAATGACAATCAGGAGGCACCGCTGGCTTCCCGTGGGACAACAGACCCCTCGTGGGACCATATTCCGGCCCTTCTGAATCCCCTGAATGGTTCTGAGGAAGGTACTTTTGCAAGGCACTGTATATGCTGCTATATTTCATGTTAAAGTCTGACCATATTACATAATCTTCACTCAATCGCACTTGTGAAGTTTTTATTAATACTTTACTTTACTATTAATTAATTTATCGTCTGTGCATGTGTTTAAAATAAGCAATGAAAACAATCACCATGAACCGACAGTGTACAGCACAGCACAACATCATTAAAGCTAAAACAGTATAGGCTATTGGTGAGCTCATTTGATAAAGGCAGCAGAATTAATACTCTGTATGAGGACTCAGTGAATCTAACATTAAATAGCTGCATCTAATTTGCATATAATTCTAGTTTTCAGTCTTAGACTGTTTATGCTGCTATTACGGATTTTGCATCTTGTTGCTTTCCCATAAGTATGTGTTTAAGATGCAGAGGCTGATTCTTAAGGTGCTGTTTCTAGATAAATATACCAGTGTGCTGATCCCTCTGGATCATTTTGCGCTGCATCTCATTTTGGCTATCATGACCCCTGTCTGTTCTAGAACATTCTTATTTCCACCACTACACTAAAGATGCTTTCACATGGCCTCAACCTGGTCACATCCCGTCAAAAGACCGCCTTATGCACAAAAATGGCATGTGTTTTATGTATTTTCTGGGGTAAAAACTAATAGCGGGATTTGCAGTTTAACAGGCTAGTATGGGGGGGTCAGAGCATTCTTGTTAATGCTGTACATAACTTTTTTTAATATCAAAAACGAACTGAACCAATGGTGATTCTGGAAAAAAAACATGCCCTGGAGTCTAAAATTCCGTCATTTCTACAAAATAAAACTGGAAGCTGCGGTTGCCATAATTCTGTAGAAGAAAAAAAAAATCCAGAAAATCCAACAGCCCTTTCCTGCTGAATTAGAAAGGCCACGCTGTTATTAAAATCTGTTTTGTAATTTTAACATATGCTGACATTCACAATGATAACACTGATGATAAAGAGAAAAGCCACATTATGAATTAAAGTTCATTACAACCTTTTCCACAAGCTGAAGTAAATACTAAGATATAGAAGGTGCACGCACACATGACAGTAAAATAATGTAATACACATTCATTTAACAACATAAGATGTAAGATATACCATCAAATGTGAAGTGAATTGTTGGAATGTCAGTTTACTTTTTCTTTTTTTCTTTTTTTTACTGTAAATTATAAGTTGATTTGTTCTTTTTACTTCCAAAAATGGTACAATTTACAGTATTTTACAAAATGTAAGGTTAGATCTATTGCAGTTTTTCTCAGTATATACAGGAACTTACTACTGTTAACCAATTAACAGGATTTTATTGTCGCATTTTTACAGTTAAAATAATTTTGTACAGTGAATGGTATTACCCATTTCAGATGTGGCCAAAATGACAACAACAGTGGTTACATATAAATATATTTTAATTGTCTGATAAAAATTATAGTCACTGGATATTGGTAGGGGCAGGTCCCTACTAAATTCCACTAAATTACTGCCGTTAAAAACACCAAGGTCATGGGTTTGATTCACAGGGAATGCATGAACTGATCAAATGTATTCCTTGAATGGATAAAAAAAAAAAAAAATGTGTTAATGTAAACCTTGCGGTGTGTACATGCAGCAGATGTGGTGGGGTCTGGTAACATTTGTTAAGGAATGAGGATAGTATATTCCATATTTTGTTCCTTATATGGCTAGAGAGATACGGAAAAATGACAACATTGTCTCTATACAGTATAAACAGACATTATTCATACTGTATGTATGAAAATAAGAGAACACTGATTTCCCACACACTCACTCTGACAAATTTACATTGAATGTTTTGGGTCCCATTAGGCACCTGTGCTCCTGAAGAACAGAAACAGCCCTCCTTCCCATGATCCTCTGAACTGCAATGGATATTGATGACACTCTGCCTGCCTTCCGCCTTGAGCTCTGGCATCCACAGGAACACCACGATGATCTATGCAAGCCATAGATTATCAGTCACCACACAGTTATGATTTATTATGGCATATTTGTGTGTGGTTTGTGAGCCCATAGCTCTCCAGAAATAACAAAAACTATGGGAAAATCTTTACCTTTTCACATCAAAACAGTAGCCTTTATTTTGTATTTAATATATTGCCTTGCAATCAA
This sequence comes from Elopichthys bambusa, assembly GCA_037101425.1. Lineage (NCBI taxonomy): Eukaryota > Metazoa > Chordata > Actinopteri > Cypriniformes > Xenocyprididae > Elopichthys > Elopichthys bambusa. The sequence goes on from CM074443.1 coordinate 24,090,296, forward strand.
CATTTGATCAGTCCATGCATTCCCTGGGAATCAAACCCATGACCTTGGTTTTGCTAGTGCCATGCTCTTGTGTCATTTTGAGCAGTGCACTTCAATGCAGTGCAATTTAATGCATATTTAACATTTATATGTTTTGACAAAATACAATTTAGTATAGGAACACATATTCACTATTAACTACGACTTTTCCCTCAATAAACTCCTAATTTACTGCTTATTAATAGTTAGTAAGTTAATAAAAAGCCAATATTCTAGTACTATGTATGCTAATAAGCAACTAGTTAAACGACCCTAAAATAAAGTGTTACCCTTTGAAAACATTTTTCAAGACTCCTGTAGTGCAGCTGAGGTCAGATTGATTGATTGATTGACTGATTGATTGATTTCGAAAGTACAGTTTGCACAATCGCAATGTACTCTGCAATGAATGAACAATCGCAATGAATGAACACGCTTTAAATGACCACTATACTACAGATTTCAGTCCACTGAACAATTAAATAAAAAAGTGTGTATATTCCGAAGTCAGAAACAATCATTCAGTGCTTAGATCAGGATAGAGTTAAATCTTGAAGCAATATTGTATGACTCAGACCATTTACAAGTATCGTTTTTACTGTATGCTTATTCAATTTCACACCACCTACCTACAGTCTGAAAATGAGTGTGTCATAATTATGTATTACGACAGCCTATATATTCATACATCAAATAGCTATTTATGCCTCAGTCAGCCAGCTATTTCATACATTATATTACCTAAATATCATTTTGCTTTACTCGTGCCAGTCGTTGTGTCAGAGCAGTAAAAGTAGTGACTGACCTATTAACAGGTAATGGCCTGCAGAAAAGCCGTTTTCTGCACGATGAACACCTATAAAGTCAAGACTACGACTTAATCGAGGGCTTTCTTTGATTAATGTCCAGGCCTTATCAGCCCACAGTTGTAACTGTTTGCCGAGACTTTATTGTTCTTGGTCGTGTTGGTAATTAAGTCCTTGGAGAAGCAGTAAATAAGTTTCCGGGACAGAAATGCTGAGGTCAGGATGAGAAAGTTACAGTTGTGCCTCTCGGCAAGAATGATGTGTGCCATTTTGCTTCCTTGGAGTAATATTACAGTAACATTATTCAGCCGTCTGCCGGCAGATGTAGAGGAGACAAACTTAATTCTACATATTTTGCTCTTGTTAATTTGTGTGCTAATTTTGTCTTCCCTGTTTCCATACGCAGCACAAGGAGAACTATAATCCCTAGAGAAAGCTGTCCGTTAGCATTCCCATCCATCTCAATGACCTATTCTGGCTGATGACACTACAGAAGCATGTTCTGCTCTTCAACACAAAGACATTACATTCTTAAAAATAAAGGTTTTCAATTGGTATCTATGGTTCCATGAAGAACATCCATGGAGAAACTTTTCATTGCAGAAAAGGTTATTTATGGTGGAGATAGTTTCTTTAGATTCTAAAAAAAAATGTTCTTCACACTAAGAAAAAAGTGGTTCTTTTCAGAACTGTTTACTGAAAGGTTCTTTAGAGAACCAAAATTGGTTCTACTATTGCAGTGTTTCTCAACCCTGGTCCTGGAGGACCCCCAACAATGCAGGTTTTGTCTTTCTCCCTAATTAAACACACCTGATTCAACTCATCAGCCCATTAGAAGAAACTCCACTACCTTAAATGAGTGTGTCAGACAGAAGAGACTTTCAAAATGTGCAGTGTTGGGGGTCCTCCAGGACCAGGGTTGAGAAACACTGTTCTATGGCATCAATACGAAAACCGCCTTTTGGAACCATTATTTTTAAAAGTGTAAGTCTCAATCTGAACACAAACCGCATGATATATAACAAGATATTTTGTTGTTTTCTCTGCTCTGTTTTGTCATTGTGTTACCCAGAGCTCTTGTGGGATTTGCCAGTGCCTTGTTGTCAAAATTCATATTCAAAAGTGAAAAGTTCCATAACCGTGGGATTTTTGGAGCTCCTATATTGGTCCAAAACATCTTTAGCATGACAGATAGTGGCAGAATATTAATGAAGTGAAGCAAACATCAATTTAAAATAGTCTGGTGACTGATCAGATGTGTTTAAATTACACAAGAGTATCTCAGGTGTGCCGGATGGTGATAGCGCTGTGTATCAGCCAAGCCGCATCGATAATTATTCCATAAGTTCTTTGTCAGCGACCAAATAACGTTCAAACATAAATGATCCAGAACTGTTTTCTACACTTCGTCCCCCGGTCGGCACTGAACTAATGAGACCCATAAGATCATTCTACTTCTCCTTTATCACTAGATAACACATGGCACATTTGCATCCCAACTGTATTTCAATGTGTAATTTATAACAATATAAATAAATAAACATTTCATCGAGATTCTGAAGTGTGCATATGATGGACACTTTACTATACTGTGAGGCCACTGGAAAGAATTCGTGAACAGCAGTGAAGCAACACAACTGACACTGGTAGTTCACATGATAATAACAACATGGCGAATGTAGTACATCCGGTTTAAATTCATACTACACACATTCAAACTATATAGAACATACTTTTTTTAGCACTCGCAAAATAAGTACTTAATCAAAATAAGTACCTACTTGACGTGAAGGCCACGTATGGTAAACCATCCAAGTTAGCGCACACACAGTAGGAGCAGTGAGTAGTGAACACACACACCTGGAGCAGTGGGAAGCCATTTTTGCTGTGGCGCCCAGGGAGCGCTGGGGATTAGGTGCCTTAATTGCTCAAGGGCGCCTCAGTCATTTCCTGCCGGTATTGAGAACTGAACCTGCAATTTTGGAGTTAGCAGTCTGACTTTCTAACCATTAGGCCATGACTGCCCGGTCCTTCTAAAAACGTTTTGAGAAACATTCATGTTTGTGCAGTTGTTTCCCACCACATAATGATGTCACTTCCTGGAGGATGTTATAAAATATAAACTGATCAACAAATTAAAGCATATTCCTAGGGGCTGCACGATTAATCGTATTTTAATCGCGATAATGATATCTGCTTCTCTCGATTGATTACAAATAATCGTCACGATATTGGCCCGCTCGTTATTTATCCTGAACACGTGTTTTTTCTTTAGGACATGCTTGTGGTTGCCAGATGCAAAGAGCTTAAATCCCCCAAATAGAGCTTTCCCTTAAAAAGATATACTGTCTTCCTGGTGTTTTACTTAATAGTTTTACTTAATCTGTGCAATCTGGCAACTCTGTGCATGCGCTTCCTCTAAATGCGGAAGAAGCACTGATGATCTGAAAACATGTGCGCTGGAGTTTAGCGATCTCCACAGCGAAATTCTGCTTCAATGAAAGTGTCATACAGCCAGTGTTTGTTTCTTCACAAGCCACTCGTACTATTTGTGTGACTAAATCTGCCATGATCAAACCTTCAGCGATGAATTTCAACAAATGCAACACGGATCTCCACCTGCAACCTATGACAATTCAATCGGGAAAATGAACATAGTGTGGAATTATTGGAAATAATATTAGGAGATTCGCTGTTTTATCTTTTTAAGATCCTAAAGGTTTTACCAGTTTTCATAATGTTAATCAGTTGAAAATGATCGCCACTGGGACATTTTGCCACTTAACATGAAAACGCTTAACGTGAAAAACCTTAACATGGCTTAATTTACTAAAACAGTGTTATTAACAAACCAAACTTAGTGAACATTAGATTAGATATTCTAAATCTAAATTATCTTTCCCTCATTCTACCGAGTACCAAACCCCGCCCCAACCTTGAGCGACATATCACTGAACCAAAAAAAAAAAAAAGCGGCGTTTTGAGCGGTGAGTGGACTATGAGTTTGCAAGATCGCAAATTCTCTCATAAAAACAAGGAAATGTAGACATTATGTAAATAAGAGATTCAATGTGTGACAGCTTCATTTATTATAACAGACAACCTTTTAGCGATTAGAGAGCACTCTTTGCGCGCCGTCTGCCATGCAACAAATCCCTTATACAGTATTTTAAAATTAACAGTGGTTTGTGAACGTAGACGCTTTAATAGCAAATGGTTTATCAGGAGTGTTTATGCTGGGCTGTGTAGGTTTTGCGACGATACATGAACTGAAACTATTAAAAGGAAATTGAAATATGTGTTTTTAAAGGTGAAGCACTTCTCCTTAGCTTTAAGTTAGTTCACCCTCCGCCTATGTGTGTGAGAGAGAAAGTGGTAGCTCACCTTTGTGTGCACAATATTTATAAATGTCATATAGGCCTATTTATATAACCTCTATTCATAATGAAGAGCTGTGCTATAGATACTTGTGCTTTGCGCGTCCCGCAAACTGTCTTTATGTCGAAGTAGCTTAGGCTACTGCTGGCCCAATTTATCAGCAGCCCACCAGGAATTCTCCTGAATCTTCCAGGGGATATTCTATAATATAGCGTTTGCATTTGTAGTTAGTGGTTACGTACTTATTATTTTTTACATTGCAGAATGAAAAAGAAGAAGAAAAGAAATCCGAAAACATGCTTGTACATGCTTTTATATTAGTTCAAGTTTATTAATAAATTGTGAGTGTGAAGTGGGGGCGAACAGTGTTTTGCCTAGAGCAGCTGTTGAGCTTGCGCCGGCCATGTTAGTAGACTACATTAAGTGACGTTAAGCTTTTTCTTTAATGGTTTTCTATGGGAGGAAAACACTTAACGTGTAATTAAACACATTGCGTTCATATTCTGGGCTCATCTGCTTTGCTGTACAGTATGGCTTATTATGATGTCTACGGAGTTTGGTCTCTTAATATCACTGTCTTAGTACATTAAGCGTTTTTCACGTTAAGCATTTTAGAATGTCCCTATGCTTTTAAAATCTAGTGTGAATACAGATTACAAAGCGTTCACCAAAACCATGTGTTTTTTAAATTTTATTTGTTTACCATCTAAAAAAGTTATCATAGTTGGTTAAATGAAGTCGGTGTGCCACCTACATGCCTTTTGTGTGAAGTATAGGTTGGTAAAAAACGTGCAAAATGGCCATAACTACATTACCCTTTTTTATAGAATAATCGTGATTAATAATCGTGATTATAATTTTGAGCAAAATAATCGTGATTATCAGTTGAACCATTATCGTGCAGCCCTACATATTCCTAAGCAAACAAGTTTTGTTTAAAACATTTTGATTACTGAAAGTGAAAAAAAGAAACACTAAGCTGCCAGTTTTTAATGTAAAGACTAGTAAAGCACCATAAAACATGACAAAATGACACCTGCTCAAACTAATGTACTAAAATTATTTAAAATTCACCTCTATGTTTAACTTGTGCTAAAAGAATTAACTAATATATATATATATTTTTTTAAATATATTATGAAAATGTGCTACATAATAGCAACGACCAATGTATGTTAAATGTTTATTATTGATTTCATTTCATTGTGTACTTTAAAAAATCTAAATGTACCTTTACTCTTCATATAAAGTATTGGTGTCTGAAACAAAACTGTTTAAATTGTCATTTATTAGAGTAATAGAGAAATTGTACAATCATCTTTGTTGCAATACTTCATTCATTTCTATATTGTCACAATCTTTTCAGATGAACGACAGCATTTGCAATGCTGTGACTTTGATTGCAATATAGATGAATGAATTCTTCAGCTCTCAGACTGGCAGTCTGCACTGTGAGGGGTAAAAACCAAATGAAAGTCAGATAAGAATCTTTAATATGTGAACGTCCTTCATCTGCACGTAGAAATTGTTTATTTGGCTGTTTGTTCTTTCTTTCCATATTCATTGCTTCTTGGTTTTATTCATCTGCATTCTTATTGACAAGCTCTGTGATAGTCACCACTCTTCTCACTGCTGCGAACCTTAGAATAAACTCTCTTCAGTTCAATAGCAACCTCCTCCTTTTTATTTACTGCCAGTCAGGAAACCACCTACGCTGTGTCTTTATTATGAGTTTTTCAGAACAATAGGAAAGTCATACAAATTATGAAATCAAACTCACATCATTCACGGCCCAATATGCCAGATAAAGTGCAACGTTGTAAATGCATGTCCTGTCCAAAAACATTCCTGATACATGTCAACTGAAAAAGTAAATTGAAAAAATACTGCATAAAAAGCTGGACTTTCAGAGTTGACAGCCCTAATTTAAATATGCAATGAGTATAGCTCGGATAAATATTAAACCTGTGCAGGTAACCAGATTCCTTGTGACATATAAATGACAGGTTCAATGCCACTCTAGCTCCATATTTCCAGTTACACCACTCAGGAAACTGCTCCGCAGCTGTCACTCAGTGAGCTTGTGAAGTGCCTGCATCTCCATCAGGGTGATTTGTGATCAAATGTTTTTCAGCTCTAAATAATAAAGAGATGGATCACAATAATCTATACACACACACACAAACAAGCATATTCACTGAGAGGAAGAGCTCAAATGCTTGTAATATTTTTGTCAAAGCTGACTTACAGAGTTAACTGCTGATATTCATGAAGACACCAGATCTATAAGGTACACCTTGCTAGTACCGGGTTGGACCCCCTTTTGCCTTCAAACTTCCTTGTTTATTCATGGCATAGATTCAACAAGGTGCTGGAAACATTCCCAAGAGATTTTGGTTCATATTGACATGATTGCATCATACAGTTGTTGCAGATTTGTCAGCTGCACATCCATGATGCGAATCTCTCATGTCCCAACATCCTAAAGGTGCTTGACTGGATTGAGATCTGGTGACTGTGGAGGCCAAGAAAAATGATGATTTGTAACATGGCGCGTTATTCTGCTGGAAGTAGCCATCAGAAGATAAGAGCACTTAAAGGGATGGACATGGTCACTAACAACAGGCTGTGGCATTTAAACAATGCTAAATTGGTATAAAGGGCCCCAATGTGACCCAAGAAAAGATCCCCCACACCATTACATCACCAGCAACCTGAACCATTAATATAAGGCAGGACGGATCCATGCTTTCATGTTGTTTATACCAAATTCTGACCTCACCATCTGAATGTTGCAGCAGAAATCGAGACTCATCAGACTAGGCAACGTTTTTTCCAATCTTCTATTGTCCAATTTTGGGGAGCCCATGTGAACTGTAGCCTCAGTTTCCTGTTCTTATCCGAAATGAGTGGCACCGGTGTGTCTTCTGCTCATCTGCTTCAAGGTTGGACGTGTTCAGAGATGCTCTTCTGCAGACCTCGGTTTGAGCTACTTTTGCTTTTCTGTCATCTTGAACCAGTCTGGCCATTCTCCTCTGACCTCTGGCATCAACCAGACATTTTCAGCCACAGAACTGCTGCTCACTGGATATTTTCTCTTTTTCGGACCATTCTCTGTAAACCCTAGAGATGGTTGTGAGTGAAAACTCCAGTATATCAGCGGTTTCTGACTCAGACCAGCCCGTCTGGCACCAACAACCATGCTACGTACAAAGTCACTGAAATCACCTTTCTTCCCCATTCTGATGCTCAGTTTGAACTTCAGCATATCGTCTTGGGCAACATCCACACGAAGCCAGAGCTTTCCCTATCCAATTTTTTTTTTTCCCTCGTTCAACAGTAAACTCGGCGTCATCTCAAGAAAAACCTGCGTACACAGGAAACCACTGAAATTGACTCAACGGTGAAGTATACATGCCAGACCAGTATGTGGCGCTGTAATTCTGCCACAGAGATACACTAAAAACAGAGAAGAAGACTTGGAGCATGCGCATAAACCTTGCGATGACATCATCGTTTCACAAAATATACTTGTTGGCTGTACACATGAAAACACAAGGGTGTCGTTTTCAGATTTATCTACTGTGGGACCTGGTTTAAAAAAAGTGGTTTCAGGCTCCCAAAACGCCGGAACCATCTGGATGAAACGCCGATACAATACAAAATTACTAAACTTGTCTCCATGTGGATGGGCTCTTGGTCATGTCTACATGCCTAAATGCATTGAGTTGTTGCCATGTGATTGGCTAATTAGATATTTGCATTAACAGGCAGTTGAACAGGTGTACCTAATTCAGCAGTTTATTTTTCTGTCACATTTGTGTATTGATACTTTAGCAATACTTCATGTAAAAAAAATCCCAATAAAGTCAATTGAAGCTGAAAATGTAATTGCTCATTATGGTTAACAATGAAATGGGTAATATTATTGGCATCACAAAAGAACATTGACCCCCATGTTATAATCATTGTCATCATATTATCACTGTAACTTTACCCACTCACTGTTTCATGATGTGATTTAAATATAGGAAAACAAATAAATCATTACGGGGGTAAATTTGCAAACAGTGAGACAGGCATGCAGTGAAATAGACACTGATATCAACCACAGCATGATGAAACACCCAAAATAATGAGAGTCTCAGAGACTGCATCTACCTCCTCTGCAGCGGATGTCGACTTGTCCAACTGTTCACGCCTGGCACACAGAGTCTGCAAAGGGCAAGATGTCATTAAGAGGCTGAATTTCATCCTCTGACATTTAGAGGTAAGGTTAAAACAAGCACAACAGTTGAACCTGACAATACATGCAGAACTAGGGTGATGCTTCTACAGTACGGGATCTTCTGCAAGTTCTGTGGGGTGAATGCACAGTTGCGTCACTTTTGTGTATTATTAACCACTCAAAATCCAGTGCTGCGCTGAGTATATTTACACTCAATATATTTGTATAGTATATTTGACTCAACAAGCTGCATGAGTTTGGGACGGGAGTATCTGTTTGTTCAAACAATGGCAGACAGTGGCAATTTTAAGGGAAAATGATTTGAAGACAGTAATTATTTTTTGCATTTTTGTTGGATGATGTGTGCGTGTGTGTCAGCTTTACTGTCATTCTTTTTAGAGCAACTATTCCTCCTTTCTATGTAAATTAGGCTTATTATAGATTGCATTTTACTCACAAGTCAGTGCTGTTGTTTTTAAGAAAAGGCACGTGTACATTTTCCAATGTATTATAAATGAGTTCCTCTACACTGAATGATGCCAAAAACGTGATAAAATGTTCCTGTTTAATTGTCATTTTCAGGATTTGATTTGATTTCCATTGCACTGTTAATAATTGGTTTAATTGTATTTGTGCAAATTGTAAGGTACGTTTGATGCATGAATGCAAAAGGTATGTTAAAATGACTCATACATTATTACTATTATTACACAATGACAGTAGATTTGCAGAGCTGAGAGAGATTCTTATTTTGTGATTAATCAAGCCAAAACGAGCCTCACTGTCACTATTTCTCATTCCTAGGGTTATATATATATTAGGGCTGTCAACGTTAACGCATTAACGCATTAACGCATGCGATTAATTCAAAATCTTTAAAAAAAATTACGGAAGCAGGTGAAATTGTGTCATAATGTAATTGATCTTAAAGTCCATGCTGATTATATAAGAGATGGCAGAGAGAATTATTCATTCCATGTCTGTTTCGCTTTAAAACACAAACTCTCTGTCATATTCTGTCATTGTATCTGAAGAGCGCGAGCCCTCCCTCATCTTGCTGTTCCTGTCTGAAAGGAATGTCGAAACATCCCACCGCTGTATGGCCAGATGATATATAAAACTGTGTTGGATAAAGCAAACCAGCTTCTTGCTATGAAAGCTTTGATGGATGAGGATTGTAATCAAAGTAAAGACGATTGCGGTGATGTACATTAAGCACGCCTGAGTCTTTTAAATTGATGGGCAAACAAATCATGTATGAGCACTCTCGACGCACTGATCGCACATTGTATTTATGCACAGACACATTTCAGTAAATTCACGTTTTTTTTTTCACACACATTCAGGATAATGTTTGGATTTGTCCTGTGTATGTTGCTGTGTACTTTAGTATATATGCAGGTCAAGACGGCTGTTTAGGACGTTTTTGTTTTTGGCATCTCCATGTGGTCCTGTTCAGTATCGCAACTTGACTTTTCTAAAATGTAAACAAGCTCTTTGCTGTTGCACATACTATACACTGTGAATTCTGAAACGTTTTGTTTTTTTGCTGTGATTTTTTTTTATGGGTGCTTTGGTGTACATAAATGTATGAATTATATGAAAAAATATTTGCTTATTTGGTGTCCTTTTTTGGAAAGACATTAAATTTACCTTGAAAAAAGCTGAAAAATACAGTTTTGTGAGAATCACACTTCAATCTGATGGTTTACCTTGCTGGATATAGGCAATGATGGCAAATTGGAAGTGTTAAACAAGATAAATGGTGTATGCTTAATTTCACGATAATGTGCGACACACACATATATACACACACACACACACACACACATCTTACTTGCTCACAGCAGCGTGTTGTGTATGTATTGGCAGTAGCAAGTCCCGTACAGAGCAGCAATAACCTAGCAGCAGCGTAGCAGATCTATTCTGCCAAGACCAAACTTATCAACACTGTCATACTCATTACTATGCCAAACACTCCGAGAATTGTCATGACTTTATATTTAGATGCTGGTTGTGCTGGTGTACTTTTTAACCAGCTTAACCAATAAGAAGTCCTTACTCAATCACTTGCAGAAAGATGATCCACCAACTAGACCAGAATGAACCACTAAGCACCACTCACATTTCCTTTAAAAAAAAACAATCTGACTAGAACCAATCACAGTTTTCTTAGAAATTCAATAGTTGAGGTTCTTGAGGTCAGTAATGGTTTAAACTATTGGACTTTAATCTCCCCCCTTCTTCATTAAAATAACAAATAAAACCATAAAGTGAGAGAGTGTTGGGATTTTTTTTATGTAAATCCTCTTTTATTGGGGGGCTTAGACCTCTCTAGTCCTGGATGCTCATTAGATGGCTAAACCACTGGAGCGAGATTCCGGCCTAATCAAATAATTGGTCTGAGAAGATAGCCGTTTCTGTGACAGATACACTCCTCAACTGAGACTCAAAGGGGACCAGTGGAGAACAGGGCAATGAAGATGACAGGAACCGGTTGGCAGTCTGTCCTATCGTGTCAGGCATTTGCAGAGATAGAGTGACTGTAGCCGCCAGTGCATGTGGGACAGGGCCTGAAATCTTCTGTCTAAAAAGCATGACTTGATTAAGAAGTAGATGAGAAGAGGCAAAGACTGGGACTAAAGACTGCTGGAATAATATAGACTATTGCATGCTCTTTTATCTAGTTCAGGGTTTCCTAACCAGGGTGTGCAAACCCCTAGAGGTTCATTATGAAACTGCAGGAGGTTAGTGAGACAGCAAAAAAATGTGAAAATGCCAAGTTAAACTGAATGAAAAATGTAAAACTTAAATTTTCAATAGGCAAGTCAAATTTATTTATATAGTGCAATACACTGTTTTTCGGAGCAGCTTTACAGAAAATCATGACGTTAATGTTTATAATATCAATATAATCATGCCTTACAGTCGCATTTAGCAGATTAAAGCTAGAGCTATTTGCTATATAGTATATGTTTATGCAGGTAAAGTAGGATGTACTATATATCCAACATTTAATATATCACTTGGCTATAATATAGTATATTATAGCTTAATTACAGTATTTATTATAAATGATTTATCTGTGCACATCAATATTTCTTTTAAATTCGCATGCCCTCATAATCTTTAATCAAAATAACTTTGCAGCAACATATCTTCTTTTCTCCGATGATGTGTTTACTGCCGTGAGGGCAGGACAACCTATCACTCGCATGAGATCCACCAATAGCAAGCCACAACCATCCAATCAATTCCCATGGTCAAAATCAAATCCCGCCCTACATTTTTTCTTGTTCCAGAAGCTATTTCACTTGGATATGCACACAATAGGGAAGAAAAGAGTATCGCAACTTCTGTTTCATGCCTTCTGTTTCATAAATATTCACTTTTTCTTTCATTTGGTTACAATAGCCAGGCCATGACTGGCCCCCTGGAAAGAGTTCAATTGGTCCTTATAACCAGTCCATCCCTGGAAGTAGGAAACAAAGAGAAAAAGAGTGACATTGTAAGATGATCTGATGTGTCCAGTGTCTGACACCAAGACGTGCGATAAGATGAGACATGGTGACAGGAGAAGCCAGTCTAAAGGAGGTGGCAGCTGTGGGGTGACTTGAATCAGACAGACTGGCAGACACTCTCAGCTGCTGTCATGGTTTTTAGCAATGCTAAACAGCGTGCAGATATTAACTGCCATTCATCGCGTCTTGTGCTGTTTCAGCGCTACGCCACAGCGTGAGGGGACCTGACACCCTGTGGCGGTTAATTACCTGAGAGAGAGTGAGGTCAACCTTTCACTTTTCTACCTCCAGGCCAAATATCTTTTCAAACATGTGGGCACCCTAGTGGGGCTGAATCATGAGGTGTCAGGAAAGCCTTTCTTGCTCTCTTTCTCTTACTGACACCCCGCGTCTCAAATGACTATGAATTTAAATAGTACTTACAGCTGACACATCCTAATAGAAACCAGTGGAAGAAAAGCTCTCTGTGTGGTGATTCCTTCTGTTGTTTGTCCTCAGCGGTGGCACTGACTGGCAGAGTAATGCATGAAAATGCACAAACTCTAAGGGTGCTTACTAGTAGGGCCGTAACCACCACAGACATTGAGTGGGACAAGAACCCCCATTAGAAATGGCCATATTGTCTACTGTACTCCATTATGCACTGCTCTGTTCGTTGTAAAAATAACAAAAAAAGTTTTAAAAGTTACATTTTAGGCTGCTCTGCCTCAGCAATCATAACAGCGCTCATCACTGTCAGAATGAGTGAGCTGGCCAATCAAATCAAAGAAGGCGGGGCTTACTATTCACAGGCTACGTGGCGAGTAAGTAGCTAAACATTTAATATTTGACAACTGTTTTATGACTGAAATATTCAGTGACCGACAGTAATATCCAGTGATACAACATTTTTATGAAATTTTGCCGTTTTGAATTAAAAACATGTTATTATTTGATTAATATGATATGATTAATGTGATTCATAACTGAATGTGACGAGACAAGAAACATTTAGGATTTTTGGCATATTAGATATACTAACAACTCTTTTGTTATTCCCTTAAATCCCTTTTAATCTTTTAAATAGTTCATTTTAATTAAATTTAAAAAAATTACCCAATAAAATTACCCAATAACTATAGCTTAATCTGGCCAAGAACCATCTATTTGAAGGAGTCTCTCTGGCTGACATGCTGAATGGGTTGTTCACCCAAAAATAAAAGTGGTGTAATAGTAATAGAGTTGAGAATGCATTTTGAATTCCAATTAAATCGCTTATTCTTCCAACTGAGATTTATAAAGTTGTTATTTTTAACCAGAAAGCATGGTTGGAAAAAACTTTTAAAAGTTTTAAAGTTTTAAAAGCTCTGAGTCTTCTGAAGGTTTACAGAGAGAATGACAGGATGTCCGATGGACGGACGGACCAACGGACCGACCGACCGACGGACAGACAGACAGACAGACAGATTGACAGATAGATACATAGATATATAATCTATCTACATCATCTTAGTAATCTTTCACAGTTATCTACAGATAACAAAATGCTACCATTTCACTCATTTAAGTTTACCATTACATATAAGAAAAGAGGGAATTATATCTAATCCGCCCAATGCCATTTTAGAGTATCCTTGCTACTGTAGATTATGAAACGGAGATGCAATAACTATAACTTTGATTACACCTACACGGTTTCCATTAGAGACTTCACATGGAATTATAGCACATTATTAGCACAAGACCATTCACTTTCATGAGACAACACGATCCTCGAGTTCTCCGATTCAAAAGCTCTCAATCCCACAAGCTCTCTCCAGACAATTATCACGAGCCATTTAATCATTTCTAATTACCTCTCTCAATGTGTAATAGAGAAATCCAAATAAGCGGCAACAGCTTTCTCACACACACATCTCTGGGTTTCTCTCACTGCATGTGAAATCGTCTGGAACGTTATTACATCCTTCCTGTCCAGGTATGTGATCCAGACTGCTTCTAAAACCACATTATATCCCTGCCTTTGGCTTTTCTTCTGTAAAGCCCATTACACAGGGGGACCATCACTCTAGCGTAGAAATGTCTGCTTAGTACGCCTTTCTTCCCCTTCAAAAATGTAATATTGGTATTTCGGCGTAATGAATTTTCAGTGTCATCTGCAGAGATCCTAGTGCAATAAAAATGACATTCTAACACCTCTGATGCAATTTGCATTTGGCATAATTCTATTGGAGCATTGCTCAGTATAATGCTGTCACGTTATGAGCACGTTGCTGCTACCCAGGCTAATAAAACTCAGACAGAACTTCTGAATTTTGAATGATGTGCAGCGAATGGCAGACCACTCGTATAATTCTTTATTTCGCATGCCAAGGGGCTCCTGCCTGGCACAGAGAGAGAGAGAGAAAGAGCAAAATAACAGCAGAATGGATAGAACGTCTCCAGAGAGACGGAGGTTGTTTGTTAAAGAGGGGAATGTGATGACAAACAGGAGGAAGGGAAGGAGTTTTCTCCTTCGGCTCATAATAAGCTGTGAGCATTTCCCTCAAAGCTCGGTTATCATTGGAATTTGTGTCATTATTTACTCACCCTCATGTTGTTTCAAACCCGCATGCTGTTATTTTTCCTGTGGAAAACATAGAAGAATATTTACACAGCCACCACAGCTATCAAACACACCAAAAAACACTGTAAAAGCACAATAAATGTAGTTCTTACAACTTGTGAACTATGTTCAGAATCTTCTGAAGTCATATAGCTATTTATTTAGGGTGAAAGTAAACAAAATGGGTACAGGTCGGTTTGATCAGCACCATGCGATTCAAGTTGGTCAGGTCACATGTGCTGGCCTTTCCTATTTTTAATTCATAGATCAGGTCATTGAGGTCTTTAAGCTTTTATTTTTAAAGAGCATTTCCATCATGCATTACCACAGAGGCAGGACCAAAAAATGTGGATAAATTGCAATTACAGACATTTGACGTCAATTATGATGATTCATCCTCGGACCTGTAATCATGTATTTGAGAGTTTAATAAATTCATGATTAAAATGAGTCATGCCTATATTTTATTGTCATTTTTTGCTTCCTGTCTGTGCTAATTATAAATGGAGAACATTCCCAAAGAACCGTCAACCTGTAGTTATAGACTTTCATGAATACAAATGAGCAAACTTAAGATTTATCACTCACAGCACGCAACTGAAAACATTAAAACATCCAATCCAACTTATCGAAAGTAACATAAAATCTGGTACAGCTAATGAGGATGGTGGTGTTTGTAATATTAATTTGATGAAGAAACGTGACAAGAAACCAAACATATATTTATGTTGTATGTGCACTCTGCAGTTTCTTTAGGCTTTGATTTGGTTGACATCAAGGCAATTAAAAGAAAGAAAAACATTCAAATATATTGAAAAGCATGTATTTAATTACCAAAAGTAATAATAATGTCAGCATAAATCCAGAGGGATACAGGTTCTTAAACACCTGCCTTTCAATCTGTACTAATATATTGTATAATGTGACTGAAGCTGTGACTGACATAATAACATTGATATGTTTCCCTGGTGGGAACAGAGATAAAATATAGTAAAATGATAAGCTTTAACTGATCCACAATAAGAAAAAAAGTTTATAATAATATGTCTCAGAAAGAAAAAAGATCCATTTATTCTGACTCTGGCAATTTGATTCCAAGAAAGAAAGCCTCACCCTTTCAGGCAAAAGTAGAAAGTAAATTGCAACAGTTTATTCCTAATTTGTTGAGTTTGGGCCATTTTTGTTAAATGCACTCAGGGGGATTGCAGTAATACGACAAATAAAGCCAGTGTGTATGAGCAATAAAGGAGAAAATGAGGCCCTTCTTCACAACAACAGCATCACTCTGCCCTGTAAGCACTTTTAGTAAACTGTCTACAGAAACGTCTGGAAAATCGAAGACAGTCTAGAAATGTTCTGACCAGACATCTGAAGAAACTTTGTTCTGGAAGTGGCCTAATAGGCAGATTTGCCAGGTTTTCACAACAAAACCTGCCCAATTGCTACTCAAAACTAGCCCAATTGCGTTTCGGGGGGGTCCCCTGGTAAAAAATGCATTCCGGTGGCTAAAATCCAGGTTTCTTGGCAGGGTTCCCCATGGTACAATTCACATTCCAGGGGCTAAATATCATGTTATTTGTGGTCGCTTCAACCTGCGGACATGAAAAACAACCCGCGGCAACAGTGTTAAAAAGCCCAACTTGGCAACTCTATGCCAACTAGGCTCTCTATTTGTGTTCCGAAGATGAACGAAAATCTTACGGGTTTGGAATGACATGAGGGTGAGTAATTAATGACAGAATTTTTATTTTGGGGTGAACTAACCCTTTAGGGTACGATCACATTTGCTGTTGTTTAGAAATTTTTTATGTGGGTGAAATCCAGTTATTTCAATAGGATTCCAAGCAATTGCAGGGAATTTCCAGTCAGGCCGAAAAGATTTCATGCAGATTTCATGACAGGTTCAAGTTTTTCACAATTCACCGCGTTGATTAACAGATAACTGTATGGTTTGAAAGTGACTTCTGTGTGAGCCGTGCTTCATGCATTGCTATTGAAAATATACAACAGTCCTTCTTTTGCCAACAAAATTTTGCTAGTGTGATGAGCAATAAAGAAGAAAATAAGGCACTTTTTTTATTTTTATGTTTGTTTGTTTTTTAATGACAATATAAATGAATATCTGACAGAAAGTCTGTCTCTGTGCCCGAAAGAGTTTTAAACCTGCTTTTCAGAGCTCGCCTCCATAAACACACATTTGTATTAAGCATGTAAATGAATACTCACACACTTCTTTTCTCTACACCAAGTCACGGTCGAACATCTCTGAGTTTTTCATTCTGGTCTCGACTGTTGCCATGAAAACAGACCACTCGCTGTGTCTCTGTCAAAAAAATGACACAGATGTATTTTGGTCTTCAGAAGGATGAAAAAACTCCTGCTGTTGAGTTTTGCACTACAAGGACGTCAAAATGTACGTTTAAATTAAATATAAAAAATAAAGAAACAAAGCCCCAAAACCACATTTTCCTTTTTGAACAGTTCCAAACCCTAGTGCGCTGCCTAGTTATACAGCATTTTCAGGCATCATAGCCAAGCTCCCAAAATTCTCTCAATAGTTCTTGTTTTGGCTAAAATCTAAGGTAGCGCTACATATAACCTTTGTAGATATGGCAATCTCAGAATGCAACAAGCGCTGTGAAAAAAGCAGTTATAAATGTTGAAAAATATTGATGAAAATACATAATTAAAATATGCAGCGTACTAACAGCAAACCAAGGAGTGTATTCATTTCAGTAAGTGCACTGTCATAAATGATATCAAACAAAGTAAACCATGAGGCAGCTCACTGGGGCTTGCAACAGTTACTGGCTCTCTTCCAAATCCTAGTGAGATTCCTCTTGCCTATGTAGGAAGCAACTCACACAAATAGCAACCTTCACACAAAGTACGTCGGCAACTTGACTCGCAAATGATTTCAATAGTTTTTGCATTAGCATGTTGCTAATGATGCAATAATCTAAACTACATACAGTAGTTCACACAAATACGCCATTTATTTAAATAACACTTCTTTCGCTTTGTCTATAATGCCTTTTTTTGTAAAGTATACATGCAAACTTTTCATTGTAAAAACGGGCCTGTGGTGACATTTCGCAAACACTTTCCAAGTGAAATGCCCTGAAATTACGTCTAGTTTTATGAGAAACAGATGAACATCTGGCAATGTTTTTTTTGTTTGTTTGTTTTTTACTATGGTGGCTGTACGTATTGTGGCAGTTCAGAAATTAAATATCCAATGGGCAGTTTCTTCACATGAAAAAATACTATAGTAATTTATAGTAACTACTATAGTGTTTTTGAACCATAATATATAGTAAAGTACTTGAATTAATTTGTTGTGGTAATTCTACAGTTGCTGTAGTAATATAACAACTATAGTAATATAAACAAATTACTTTACCCAAGTTTTCTACAACTATAGGGTATATTATACTACAATACACTACAGTTTACTGTAGTAAAAACTAAAGTATACTACAGTATTTATTAGTTTATCAGTTCACTATAGTTAATACTACATCAGCATTCATTAACAAAGTGTTGTAAATACCATAATATATAAAGTATACTACAATTTACCATAGTATGGTTCAAAAACACTATGGTATTTTTCATGCCTACTTTTTGGAAGTGGTTAAAATGCTGCCTACAAAGGTAACTTGCTAGGTTTTGCGTTTCTGTTTTACATTCTGGGAAAAGGAAAAAAAAGTAATGGGTAGATTTTAACCTTTTAAACAGACTATCACTATCCCACTTATGCTATGCCCAGGTAATGTACAATTTATCTAGCCTCAAGACTGAAATGATTATGTGTGTATATAATATGACAATATACAGCCTTGATCAGATGCGAGCTCACAGAAACACTGACACTGAAACCAACATCAAACAGACTAAATCATGGGCTACAAATCACAAGTCACATTCAAATAGAGGTTCAGTCACAGAAATGCAAACCAGCAAACCTGGCTGTACAATTATGATGTATGATATGTCAGAGTTATGAATTACCTGTGATGTGCTCTAGTTACAGAGGAAGCAGCAGGAGAGGAGGAAGTCTCCATTCAGTCAGAGATTTGTAACCTTGAATGATAGAAGATTTTGCTTTTGCTTTGAACACCAGAGAATAAGTCTAAAAAGCTCTTTATGAACATTTTATAAAAATAAATACAATATCAATAAACCACTGAACCTTGAGACTGCCCAAAATGCTTTGAGTCCAGAGCTGCAAATCTCTGTAAATTATTTCTGGCTCTCCTCAAATCTGCTGAGCTCTCCTGTGATATCAAGGACTTTATCAAACAGACCTGCGCCCATGACTAAAACAGATGACATCCAGGTCATTTTTTTGCTTGTCTTTGTGGTGTTTTAACTCCCCGACTTCACTTAAGGCCAGCGTAAACTATTAAGCAAGGGTGTTGATGGTGTGAGGCTGTGTTAGTCTGCTCTCTGGTGGTCATTAGTGGAAGCTCAGGTAGGTTTACATGGTTGAAAGAGCTGATCTGGACCATGGTGTGAGGATGTGAGCAGAAAATGTCAAAACTCAAAGCTCTTATTATGGCTGTTTCTTTTGTAATATATATATATATATATATATATATATAAAACAAAATAATATATTCCTCCAAATTATTACTTTTAATATCTGTTAAAAAAAAAAAAAAACAGCTTGGTGAAAGCTGCATTATAGATACTGAGCTGAAGAAAAAAAAAACAATAATATATAACAATACAACTATTTCACGTCTTGGCCACATTAGCACTTCTAGCGTGTATTTTTTTGTTAGTGTGCATTCAATCCAGTAGCTTTTGCAATCCATCCCAATTAAATCATGCCAAGAAAACTGCTATTGGTGAATGTAAATAAATAAGCAAAAGCAAAACCATCCTGACAGCACCACACAGCTGACTCCACATCAGTCGCAGGACTGAGGAGCTCAACAGCTTTAACAGACACTTGAGAGATTGGCACTAGTTGTCACACACAGACAGTGTGATATGACAAAGGTGAGGAAAGGAGAAGAAATCGATGAAGGGGGAGAAAAAGCCACCTCGCGTTTACACCAGCCCAATTAGAGCAGCTGCAATGAGCTGCTGACATTTGAAGGGAGAGTTATACGTCTCCATGGCCAAGTTCACCGCAGCTCAGAAGTAATTACGGAAGCAGCAGAGAAAGAAAGCGAGAGAGAAAAATAGGCGAGGGGATTTGGAAGCTCACATTCTCAAGAGCCACCTATTCTTCTCTGAATTTTGGAGAATAAACATTGAGGTTCATTTATCATTTGTTGATTGCTGTCGCATATAGCTCTGAAATATAATGAATGCGGCCAATGAGATGTCTGCGTTTTCCCAAATGTTTGTCCCAGGTCAGGGCTGCTCATCACCTCTTAATTACTTCAGTTTTAGATAATTTATCCTCACAGGAGTGTGGCATCATGGGATTTGTTAACTAATAGTCCAGACCTACTTCATACCCAGAAAGAGACAACCTGTAGGAAAGAACAGTCACAAATGAGATCCCTTTAATATTATCTTTCTTTCTATTTCTATATCTTTTCTTTACTAAAAATGGATGAAAGCAACTTACTTAGTTCTCCTCAGAAAAAGGCAGTAGCCCCTCACTACAGAACACAAGATCCAGGGGCGTGGAGACTGGTAGGTTTAGGGATATGTTAAGTGGGAGGAGTTGGATCCAGATCCAGGGGGTGGAGACGGGTAGGTTTAGATCCAGGGGGTGGAGAGGGGGAGGGTTAAGATCCAGGGGGTAGACAATCAGAGATATATTTTATATTAAAAAATATCCTTAGTCCTCTAAGGTTTATAATGGTTGTGAATGGCTGCCCAAATTCTGAAGACCAAGAAAAAAAAAATGCATCCATCCATTAAAAAATGAATCCATACGACTCAAGGGGGTTAATAAAGGCCTTCTGAAGGGAATCGATGTGTTTGTGTAAGACAAGTATCCTTATTTAAAACTTTATGAAGTAAAATAATGAGCTTCCGGCACGACAGCCAGACGCATTCGACGTACATCCAAAAAGCGTTCATTTTTGTGACAAAGTACAGAATGCCATGATGTTCTACACAATGACATGACATACTACATTGTGAAGCAATACAAGATAATGACATCCCACATATTGTGCCCTTATAAATATGTATTGTAAAGTGATCTGAATAAGTTTATATATATATATATATATATATATATATATATATATATATATATACAACATCACATATAAAGTATATCACATATATATCTAAATATATCCCAAGATATGTGCTCAGAGGCCTCATGGGACCATGATCTGACCCTCAGTCAATACTTAAATGAAATATAATGGAGGAGTCTCCTGAAAGAGCAACCTCTGAGCCATAAAATGTTCCTCTGGGAATCCACTTCATATCAGAATAACTTTTTTTTGATTTTTTACTATTTCTGACGCAGCACTGACGGTCTCAAGAACAGTTTAATTGGGAGGGCAAGTCTCCACCTTCAAACATAATGCTGCCATTTCTTCTCTCTCTCTGTTTCTTTCCTCCAAAGCTGTCAGGATCGTCTCTGCATTGGCACAGCAAGAATAGCTCTGAATGAGAGGCAGGGTGTCTATTCTGAGTGTCTTTATCGGTTAAAGGCTGGAGGGATGCAGAGGTCATCTGTCTGAATTAGACTAAAGAGAAAAAGTAAGAGAGAACAGTAGCAAGCAAAAAAGGGAGATGGGAAAGGAAAGGATAAGACATGTAGATGATTTTTACAGTCAGCGCCATGAGCCACGTTGAAAAGATGATTCATGCTGGCCAATCATAAGTCTGTGTGTGTGTGTGTGTGTGTGTGTGTGTGTGTGTGTGTGTGTGTGTGTGTAGTTAAAGTTCTCGAGATATGACTCATAAGATATTTTGGGCAGCAACGGTATCTGGTATCTCATTGGCTTATCAATTTGATATGTGACAGGTATATCTGATATTTTATGGCCTGAAGGAATCATTAATGTAGTCTGTCTGAGGTGTGCATCAGTGATGACTGTAAGGCTGCAGTTTATTTATTAAACCTGCATACGTGTGTGTAAAGGATGACTTAGGGTGATAAATACCATGGCTAGGAAGCTGTCACTGAAAATTCACATCCATCAAGAACTTTTGAGATTTACTGGACACAAAATTTTTGTCACATATACATCAATACTTATTTTAAAGCTTTCAGCCACAGGTCTGGATGAATGTAATAGCTGAGGGAGGAAATATGGCTAATGTTAGACAGCATTGTGTGTAGAAGTACTGGTATAGGCTACATGTGTGTCATTTAATCACCCTCATGTTGTTCCAAACCTGCATGCCTTTCAAAAGCAGACGTGAAATTTCATTTACGTATAGGAATGTTCAGGATTTATTCTTGTGTTTCAGCAGGGCTGATTCATTATTTGATGGTCAGTGTGGAACTGTGTCTGATGGGATTTTTGGC
Organism: Elopichthys bambusa; assembly: GCA_037101425.1. Lineage (NCBI taxonomy): Eukaryota > Metazoa > Chordata > Actinopteri > Cypriniformes > Xenocyprididae > Elopichthys > Elopichthys bambusa. The sequence goes on from CM074443.1 coordinate 24,112,296, forward strand.
CACTACATAGCGTCTTTTCTTTTTAACTTCTCAAGATCAGTACATTCTGCTGTATTCCTTTGCATTTCTTGTTAAACACAAGAATTCAACCTGTACGAATGGCCCTTTAGTGTATTCAAACATGGCGTGTCAAGATGTGTTACCCCAGATTTGACATCAATAATGACATGTCAAATTTGAATATGCCAAAGTACGCATGACATTTGAGAGCTACAGCAGAAAGCAAGGTTTTCAGAGTATAACAACTTAAAGTGTCTAATTTCCACACCATTAGTGTCACCAAAAGGAACTGGAAAAATAATTACCGTTTTCAAACACTTCCCTTGTCTGCCATTGACAGAAAAAACATAAAGCCCCAACTTAAACTCACTATTAAACTATTTTAAACTTCAAGGAAATGACATCGCATTTGAATTTGCCTTCCATAGACGAAAGAAAGTCAAGTCAGTTTGGAACAACATGATGGTGAGTAAACAGGATTTTCATTTTTTTATGAACAACCATTTAACTGCCCACCACACCAACGTTTTATTATTTAAGCCTATAGGTCACTTTTTATGCGTACGCACGTACACGATGGTCAGCGTACAGTGCGTGTGACGCGAATTTCGTCATCAGAAGAGTACGCGTACTGGATGCGCACCACCGGATTTAATTTTTTTTCATCCACAAGGTGGCAACCGTGCCCTGGGGGCTTCGATTCACAATGTAGTTGAAGAAAAACTGCATAAACAGAACAGACTAGAATGCATGCAAGCTACAGCGACAATGGAGGCCTACCTAGATGAGAGATTGTGCGAAAAGGTTAGAAAGTACCCTCATATGTACAACTCTAGCATGAAAGAATACAAATATATTTACATAGGTTGTAACTCGTGGCGAGAGATTGCTCAAAACTGCGCATGCGTCGAACGCCTGTGCACGCGTATGAGTCAAATGAAGTATACTTTCTAAGGTTGTGTGTTCGACTCAGCACGTAAACTAGCGTACACATAAAAAACTAAGTATACCCAGGGCTTTACTGTATGAAAACCATTTAGCTTCATTACAAATACATCTGGCATTGTGAGACATCTTTATTTCTATGTAAAATGAATTTCAGTATGACTGGTGTGATGTACTCATACAAGATTTTATCTGTGTTGTGGTGGGTCTCTTTTCAGAATGTGTCAGTCTGTCCATTAGTCTTATCATTCTCATCCTCTCGCTCTCTCTATATCTTTGACCTTTCTTTTCTCTCTTTTCTGTTTTGTTCCTCTTTTTCACAGACAGACTCACCACACACCATTCCACATGGGACGATTTTTTCTCTCCATCTCTCTTTTCAGAAACTTGTCTGGTTTGGTGACATTTGATCCCTGTACGATTCTGACACTGTGTCGTCTGTGTGGATTCATATGGTAAGTTTGTGTTCAGAACAGATTCTAAAGGATGAGGAGGAGATGTGTGATTATTTATGATGGAAATAATTCAAAAAAGCCTGCACACTCTATCGATGAATAAAAAAAAACAAATTGTGAGATAAAACCACTGCTTTAATGGCAAATGTTTCAGTCACATGTGACCTTTCTCAATGCGATGTTGATATTGTATATAGTAAGTTTGGTAACACTTTAGTATAGGGAACACAAACTATTTACTACGACTTTGTCCTCAATAAACTCCTAATTTACCACTTATTAATAGTTAGTAAGATAGTTGTTAGGTTTAGGTATTGAGTAGGATTAAAAATTATTCATGCAGAATAAGGCATTAATATGTGCTTAATAAGTACTAACAAATAGCCAATATTCTATTAATATGTATGTTAATAAGCAACTAGTTAAAAGACCCTAAAATAAAGTGTTACCATAAGTTTGTGTTCAGATCAGATTCTAAAGTATGAGGAAGATCCACAAAACCAAAAGAAACACACAATCAGATTCTGCTTAAAAATGTCGGCTTATATGTTACAGTATACAAGTATATGTTAAAGACCATTAAGATTTTTTTTGCTTGTGACAGCATTGACAATTCAGTTTCACACTGCACATCTAAGTGACGTGAATTTATTTGGGCTCCCATATTAACAGGTTACAGTAGTCACACTGCATAAGAAGAGCAGCTCTGTGTAACAGAAGCATAGCTGAAATTAGAATTTCAGCTCTGAGTTTTTTTTTACCACATGTAGCATGCTGAATACTGCAGAAAATGTTGTGAAAATGCACTATAAATGAATTTATTTAAAATACTGGAATGAACTACTAAAAAAACATGTCAGGCTTGATGCAAATAACACACACAGTAACATGCACACAAATAACATTTTCTATTAAATCCAAAGGGAAAACTTTAATATGGGGAACAATTCTCACCTTTAACATGGGGAACAATTCTCACCTTTAACTAGGTGCTTATTAGCTTGCATATTACTAGGATATTGGCTGTTTATTAGTACTTATGAAGCACATATTAATGTCTTATTCTGCATGACCTTACTCTACATTCCTTAATCCCCCCAGTACCTAAAATTAAATGCTACCTTACTAACTTTTTAATAATTAGGGGTTTATTGAGTCTCTCTGAGTCTACCTTGACCCCGGGGAGCAGGGCGGTCCGGATGTTCAGCGTGGAATTGAGTGAGGAGAGAGGGGTCGAGGATGTTGTGACGGTTGACCCAGGAACGTTCCTCTGGGCCATAGTCCTCCCAGTCAACGAGGTACTCCATTCTGGGGACCCCGTCGTCGGGAGTCGAGGATCGCTCGCACCCGGTAGATGTCTTCCTCTTCAGCGATGTCGGGAGGAGGAGGTACCACATCGTCACCAGAATCTGTGGATGGAGAAGGCATGGGATCAGTGTGGGGTTTTAACAGAGATACATGAAATGAAGGTGAGATACGATACTGTGCTGGGAGGTTGAGCTGGTAAGTGACTTCGTTGAGCTGCCTCTGTATCGTGAAGGGACCAATGTACCGGGGACTCAGCTTGTGGCAGGGCATCCGGAGACGGATGTCCCGCGTCAAGAGCCACACCTTCTGGCCAGGTTGGTATTGAGGAGTGGGGCCTCTTCTGGTGTCAGCATGTCTCTTGTGTCTCCGGACTGCCTGCTGGAGATGAAGAGTCCCACACTCTCTCGCTCTGCTGGAACCAGTGGTTGACAGCTGGAACCTCCAAGGGCTCACCCAACCAGGGAAAGAGTGGAGGTTGGTAGCCCAGGACACATTGGAACAGGGTGAGCCCGGTGGTGGTCTGCCGAAGGGAGTTCTGGGCATACTCCACCCAAGGTAGAAATTGTCTCCAGCTGTCCTGGTTCCGGTGGCAGTAGACTCTCAGGTATCTCCTGGCCTCCTGGATCTCGCGCTCAGTCTGGCCGTTGGTCTGTGGATGGTAACCGAAAGAAAGGCTAATGGACACTCCTAGGAGCTTGAAAAAGGCTTGCCACACTCTGGATATAAACTGAGGTCCGCGGTCGGAAACTATGTCTTCGGGGATGCCGAAATTATGGAAGACATTATGGAACAATGCTTCGGCGGCTTTGAATGCAGTGGGAAGACCCTTGAGGGGTATGAGTTTGCAATCCTTGGAGAATTGGTCCACTACTACTAGCAGGTGAAGGCGTTTGAGGAGGATAGGTCTGTCATGAAGTCTATGCCCAGAACGGCACAGACTGAGCAACCTCTGATGTAACGGGAGATATCCTGAGACATGGAGGGCCACCAGTAGTGTTGCCGCAGAAGCGAGAGGGTACGTGCACTGCCTGGGTATCCAGAGCCCGGAGATGTGTGAGCTAAGTCCATGAGGGGCTGACGGTGGACCAGTGGGACATAGAGAAGCCCCTCAGGACCTCCCGGTGGAGCTGGTTCAAGGCGGTTAGCCGGTGAGGAAGGCCTCTTGGAGCTGGTGGAATGCTTCCCGGGCAGATGGAGTCCAGGACAGAGACTTGTGCCAGCCTTTGAGGAGCAAGGTGAGGGGTGCACTGAGGAGACTGTAGTTGTTGATGAAATTCGCAAACCTCAGGAAACGTGGTAGCTCCTTAACAGTGGTGGGTAAAGGCCAGTTGCAGATGGATTCCACCTTCCTCTGGTCCATCTGGATGCTGTGTTGGTCAATGATGTAGCCCAGGAAGTGTACGGAGGTGGTGTGGAACTCACACTTCTTCAGCTTCAGGTAGAGATGGTGTTGGCGATGTTCGGCCTGGTTCCGGGTGTAAATGAGGATGTCGTCAATGTAGACCACCACGAACCGGTTGAGGAACTCCCGGAACACCTAATTCATATAGTTCTGGAATACGGAGGAAGAGTTGGACAGGCCATACGGCATGACCCGGTATTCGTAGTGTCCAGATGGTGTAATGAAGACAGTCTTCCACTCATCCCCCCCAGCGTATACGAATGAGATTATACGTGCTCCACAGGTCCAGCTTGGAGAAGATGCGAGCTCCACGTAGCTGCTCCAGAGCCGCCGGGACCAGAGGAAGGGGATAACTGAACTTGGCAGCCTGGGAGTTCAGGTGTCGGTAATCAATGCACGGCCTCAAGCCTCCAATCTTCTTGGCCACAAAAAAGTAGCTTGAAGCGGCAGAGGACGTTGAGGGTCAGATGAATCATTGTTTAAGTGCCTCCTGGACGTACTCCTCCATGGCCTTCTGTTCCGGGATGGACAGAGGGTAAACCCTACACTTGGGTAGGGTAGCCCCAGGCAGCAGGTCAATGCCGCAGTCCCATGGCCGGTGAGGTGGTTGTTGTGTTGCCAACAGCTTGCTGAACACATCCTGGAACGCCCAGTATTCAGGAGGAATTTACACTTTGAGGTCTGTTTCAGGACTTTCGATGGAGGTGGAGAGGACAGGAAGGACGTTGGAATCAGAAGAAGATAGCTTCAAGGAAGATTTTCTAATAGGAGACAAACCATTTTGAAGACATTCGTCACTCCACTTGAGGATCTCACCGGTGTTCCATTGGATGTAAGGTTGGTGTTGAGTGAGCCAAGGGCATCCCAGAATGATGTCCGCGGTGGAACCTTCCACCACCATGAATGTGATTTCCTCGGACTGTAGACAGCCAATGCGGAGCGTCAGTGTGGGGGAGAAATGTCGAACGTGACCACGACCCAGCGGCTTTCCTTGAATGGTGTGGATACGGAGATCCTGTTGGATTACATCACATACATTTAACTTCTGGAGAATCTGGTTGCTGATGAAGTTGCCTGCGGAGCCAGAATCGATGAGGGCTTGCGCTGAAACAGACATGAGAGTTAAGGATGTGTACAGGCGTTCTTGTGAGAGGTGCTATACCAGTGGGCAGTTGGATAGTACTCACCGCTAGGTGTGGTGGTCAGACGGGACAGGTCACGATCACATGGTCCTCTCCCCCACAGTATAGACAGAGATGTTGTTGGATTCTTCTCTGACGCTCTGCATGGGTCAGGCGATTAGAAGGGCGACAGATGGTGTGGCGGGCAGAGGATTGGCAGCGGGTGTGTGGAGCACACATGCAGAAAAGCGCTGAGCAATACGGATGGTTTTCTGGATCAAGTTTTCCAAGCCCACAGTATTATCGTACACAACCATTAGTTGACAGTGGGATTCAAGCCTTGGCAAAAGGCGGTTATCAGAGTCATTTCATTCCAGCTGCTACATACTCACAGATTCATCGCTTTTGCGTAGGTTGAAAAGTTGGTCGTGTACAAAAAGTTCAGCGGTGCATTGTCCGAATACCTCCCGGTAGTGGGCGAAAAAGGAGTTAATGGAGGCTGCAACTGGAGCGTTAGAGAGGCTGAGCCCACTGTAGCGCTCGTCCGGCGAGCAGTAAAATGACGAATGCCACCCGGGCTCGTTCGGTGGTGAACCAGATAGAGGAGGCATTGTAGAAGAAATCCACTGCAATCCTCCGCTGCGCTGGTGAATGTCGCTGGTCGGGCCATGGGACTGACAGAGGTAGCTGGAGAAGCAGCGGGTGCTGGAGTGCAAGGCGAATGGCGTGAAGGAGATCAGCCGGGACTGTGGGTGCAGTGCTTGTGGCAGGCTGTAGGAGTGAGGATCGCATTGCGTTAACCAAGGTGGCAAACGGGTCCGCAGTACGATCCCCGTCTGTGTCCGAGGTGCTCTGCATGAGGTCTGGTCTTCTGTCAGGACACAGACGGAGGCAGATGGGTAAGTGTACACAGATGTTTATTAAAACAGAGGCACGAACACAGGGATAGTGGAATGCAGGTAAGTAGATGAACAAGCACTTTGAAACTTAGCTGAAGATAATGAGAGATCTCTTTTGCAGGTTTGGAATACGGCGAGGGGCAGATGACTGGAGACAGAAGACACGGGAGGAAGACACGGGAGGAAGACACGGGAGGAAGACACGGGAGGAAGACACGGGAGGAAGACACGGGAGGAAGACACGGGAGGAAGACACGGGAGGAAGACACGGGAGGAAGACACGGGAGGAAGACACGGGAGGAAGACACGGGAGGAAGACACGGGAGGAAGTATCAGGTAAGCAGTCCATGTGAGTCTGACGAGACCAGACAACAAGTGCAGGTAGTGAGTGTCTTTTGAGTGTTCCTGGTGATGAGGTGCAGGTGTAGATGATTAGAACTCAGGAGATTGTGAACGAGTGGGTGGAGCGTGACGATCTGGTGACAATGGTGCTGGCTCCGTGACAGTGAAAGTATTCAGATTCATTTCACTGTGTTCTGTTCCTGTTTTGCCTGCCCGAGTTTCTAGTTAGTTTCCTTGATTGTTATTTATAACCTTACACCTGTTTCTGTTCAGTTTGAAAACCCTCTCCATGTATTTAAGCCCTCTGTTTCCTTGCTTCCCTTGTCCGGTATCATCTTAGCTTAACGTAGTTGTGTTAGTTTGTTCTTCTGATCTCCTGAGTGTTCCATGTTTATTTTATAAAAGACTATTTTTATTCTCTATCTCTTTCCTCATGCGTTTCATTACAGCCATGATGACAGGTATATCATATAAATTGTAAAATATTTATGCATATTTTACAATGTATATGATGTAAACATGTTCTATTCATGTCTCATCAATTTAGTCTAAAAACTGACTAGGAAAATTAAAATAGTTCAGAATATTTGATCTTTTCTATTTGAAATCGCTGAATTTATTATCTTGATAAATCTGTGCAAAATCTGAGACACTGGCAACACTTTTTCTGAAACTGTAGAGGAGACAGCTATGAGGTTACTGAAGTCTTTTTCTCAGGAGAAAAACCTAAAAAGAAAGAGCGAAACGAGTCATCTTATTTAATCACTTAAATCCTGTCTTAAATCCTGAAACAATTGAGATTTCATTGAGATATTTCTTTCCTATAGGATTGACTTCGCAAAAATTCAAAATAATTTCCTATCAGTAATAGTTTTGCTCTTTTCTATGGATATACAACATGGCTGTCAGTAGTCATATTCATTTATATAACACTGTTGTCCTGGAAAAACAGTCGAGACATTAAAGAGATTCTAGAGCTCCATTTCTTTTCCCAATGTTTCAATTTTGTTTTGTGTGTGTGTCTAATCTTGTAAAATGCGCTGTGTGAGCTACTGTTGGTTGTTTTGGCTGAGGGGATGATGGTCTTATCTGTTCGAGATCCATGTAATCTTATTGGCAGGTTTTATATTATTGACACTTTGGTTCATTGGGGACTCTATATTCCTCTGCTGCTTCTGATGTAGTGCTTTTAAAATACACAGTTGATGGAGGCCGAGACAGAGATAGAGATTGAGATGAAGCTAGACTACCTATCTCTTTTTACCTGCTTCACTAGCTTTGTGGGTTTGGGAGCAACAAAAGAGGCTACGTGTGTGTGTGTGTGTGTGTGTGTGTGTGTGTGTTAGCGAGCCAGTGAAGAACTGATTGAATTTACTCTACTCTTTCAACAGTCTGTTCGTCCTCAACACCTACACACCTCTGAAATCTAATTTAACTCACACTTTATTTATTCAGCACCTTTCCAGCAAACAACGGCATACAAAGTGCCCCACATGAGAGGCATGACAAATAAGAACGATCAAAGGCAGAGATAATAAATAAAATAAATACGTATTAAATTGAAGTCAAACAAATAGATATTGCAAAAGATATTACGTAAAATAAATATGAATTTAATTAGTAAGAAGGATTAAATAAACCTAAGGCAAAAGTTATTAACAGACTTTTCAACCAAGCCTTTTTTAAGATAATTATATATATAACCAATTAGTTTTGTTAATCACATCTTAATGACTTCAGTTTTAGATAATTGATCCAAACTCATTTTTGACTAATAGTTCACTACCTGGTAACAAAAAAATAACAAATGAGAGCTCTCTATATATAAATTGTATCTCCTAGACAACAATAAGTTTAAATAGAGATAAAATAGAGACTTTTACTTATGTCTTGCTTATCAGATGTTTCTCCTGAAAAAAAGACCCTAATAATCTTCAGAAGACATCTCAATAATATCTCAACCAAAGTCGGCAATCAAAAGTTTCATTATGAAATCAAACATTTCTCATCAAATTCTTCCAAGGCAAAATGATCTGAGCTGCCATCCACATTCTTCTTTAAGGGTCGATAAGATTTTTTGTTTTTGAAAAAAGGTCTCTTATTCTCACCACGTCTGCATTTATTTGATCAAAATTACAGTAAAACAATAATACCCTGAAATATCATTACACTTTAAAATTTAATTTATTTCTTTGATGGAAAAGCTGGATTTCCAGCATCCATTATTCCACATAATTCATCGGAAATCATTCTAATATGCTGATTTTGTGATGATTTAAAATACACTGTAAAAAAAATATTTTCATGATTTGTTATCACAACATTATTTCTTTTGTCAGATCAACTTAAATAATTAATGTGGTTCAGATAACATACTATTTTGAGTTTCTGTTGATTAAACCAATCACCATCATTGTATTAACTCAAATTTTTAATTTCAATTAACTCAAAATTTTAAGGCAACTAGGTAACTTACTTTAAGTTAAACCAACAATTCTTTTTTACAGTGTAGGAATCTTGTATATCTTATAAATAATTTTACTGTAACTTTTGATCCATTTAATGCATCATTGCTGGATAAAAGTAGTTCACATTCTTTCCTAGCTTTTGAACTCTGTAATCTTACTATATGTGAACAATTGTCTCATTTGTGTCTGTTTTTCCGCCTCAGAAATCCTGAATATTATATATATATTCTGAATATTCTATATATTTTAGATGTTTTGTTATCAGCGTTGTCTGTAGCTGAAGTGAACTGAGAATTTGGCATGGTTAGCAGTGGATAATGCAGCTAATTGAAATGCATGTTTGTGTATGAATGCGCTGTCGGCAGCAGCCGGGGTTGGTGTAATTGGGTGGGTGGTTAGCTGTCGGGTCAGAGCGCTGAAGGTCAAAATCATAGTGAGAGGTTGAAACCAGCGACCCTGTTTAATGAGAACAGCGAGAGAGGCCAGACGGATCAGCGCTCAGGGGCTCTGATAAGAAAAGCATTTGTCTCTGTTACTACTCTATTGTCTATTCTGGCTCTCCAGCCATCCATGACAGACAGAACTTCACACATGCATCTGATTATGTTGAAACCATTAACATGTATATGGTTGTGCTTGCATTGTGCTTTTCAGAGGATAGACTTATAGAGAGAGGAACTAAACAGAGAGTTACTGACAGACTAGGAGGAGAGGTGCTGCAACAATGTCAAATATGTGAGAAATAATGTTTTTTTTGAACATTCAAGCAAGAAAACATATTCTAGTAGACCCCAAAAACTAAATCAAAAATGATATAATGAAATGAAAATAATACTTTTTTAATACTTTTGTTTGAGGTTCACTTATAACATCGTAACGTTTTTTTTTGTTTGTTTTTTTTTGTTTGTTTTTTTTTGCATTAAACCAGTTGGAATTTAGTTTTCCATTTTTAATAATAAAAAAATAAAAAAAATCCCTTTTTTGTGCTGCTGTGCCTTTAAAAAATATCCTGAGCTTAAATACTTGGCACTTCACTTGGCACTGTTACTTGGCATCTGTGGTTCCATGAAGAACCATGAGGAACCTTTCTATTCCACAAAAGGTTCTTTATAGAAAAAAAACCCACTCTGAATCCAGCGCTTTTAGAAAACTATAGAACGGCATCCCTTCTTCCATTCATTGCGAAGACACTTGAGAGAGTTGTGTTCAACCAACTGTCTACTTATCTCACACAGAACAACCTCCTTGACAACAACCAGTCTGGCTTCAAGAGTGGCCACTCAACTGAGACTGCCCTGCTCTCAGTTACTGAAGCCCTGAGACTGGCACGAGCAACTTCAAAATCATCGGTACTCATCTTGCTGGATCTGTCTGCTGCTTTTGACACTGTGAACCACCAGATCCTCCTGTCAACCCTCATGTCGAAGGGTATCTCAGGAACCGCACTCCAGTGGTTCCAGTCTTACCTCTCAGGTAGGTCCTTCAGGGTATCTTGGAGAGGTGAGGTGTCCGAGTCGCATCATCTTGCTACTGGGGTACCTCAGGGCTCAGTGGTTGGACCACTTCTCTTCTCCATCTACATGTCATCACTAGGATCTGTCATTCAGAAACATGGTTTTTCCTATCACTGTTATGCTGATGACACACAACTTTACCTCTCTTTTCAACCAGATGATCCGACGGTTGCTGGTCGCATCGCAGCCTGCCTAACAGCCATCTCTGCCTGGATGAAGGACCACCACCTTCAACTTAACCTTGCAAAAACAGAACTGCTTGTGGTCGGTGCCAACCCAACACTTCATCATAACCTTTCCATTCAACTTGGGTCGTCAACCATAACTCCTTCCAGGACTGCCAGGAACCTTGGAGTGGTGATGGATGATGGTTTAAGCTTCACAGATCACATCGCTACAACGGCCCGGTCCTGCAGATTTGCTCTATACAACATTAGGAAGATTAGACCCTTCCTATCGGAGCATTCCACACAAATTCTTGTCCAAGCGCTTGTTCTATCTAGACTGGACTATTGTAATGCTCTCTTGGCAGGCCTTCCAGCATGCACTGTCAAGCCCCTACAACGGATCCAAAATGCTGCAGCAAGACTGGTTTGTAATGAACCGAAGAGAGCGCTATAATGTTTGCCTACAGAACAACCACTGGCTCTGCACCACTATACCTAAACTCACTACTTCAGACTTATGCGCCCTCCAGAAACTTGCGTTCTGCAAGTGAACGGCGTCTTGTGGTGCCATCCCAAAGGGGCACAAAATCACTCTCACGGACCCTCTCCTGGTCTGTTCCTGGTTGGTGGAATGACCTGCCACGCTCTATCTGAACAGCATTTTCAAAAAACTGCTAAAGACATATCTTTTTCGTCAGCACTTGACCCAGTAATATAGCACTTTTTATTTATATTTTACTCTTTCTTTTTCAACTTTCTATTCTTTCTCCATCTATTTGTGTATATGTCTTAAAAAAAAAAAAAAAAAAAAAACCTTGCTACAAGCACTTTACTGATGAAACTGACTTGACACGGCACTTACGTACTGTTTTTGGATTGTACTCATGTTGATTCGACTGCTTCTACTACTCTCATTTGTAAGTCGCTTTGGAGAAAAGCGTCAACTAAGTGACTAAATGTAAATGTAATGTAAATGTTATAGTGGAAAAAGTTCTTCACACTATGAAAAAAATCTTCTTTTGAAAACAGTTCACTGAAATGTTTATTCGTTTTAATTATGCAGTACTTCACGGACTGTAATCTAAAGCATTACCTTTGATTTGAATAATGTAAAAATCTGAATTTTTGAAAATCTTAGTTCTGAAAGTTAATGAAAACCAAAATTAAGCTCTTTTATTTCAACAGATCAAGCAAAAATGCATTAAATGACCCCTTTAAAAACTGTAAACCTGTCCAGTATGTCATTAGATAAGATACAGCTCTTCTACATCTATCACACTCACATCCACAGTAAGAGAGAAATGCAGTATCAAACCTCATTAAAGCTAACACAAGGAGCAAAACAACATCTGCCTTTTTAGAAACCATTATTAAAGCACAGAATAAGAAAAATGCAAAACACACAGATGAATAAGAAAAAAAGGATCTCATCTACACAACCTATGGAGCATGTTTTTCAGAAACCTTTCATTCCAGCATCAACACACTGCATTAGTCATATCTGTCTGCTCCGCCTGGCCTTTTTATCCCTCCAAATGTGCCTCAGCATGAGCACCAGAGAGAATAAAGCATCTATCTGCAAATGAACTAGTCCAGCTTACAGCACGCACACCAGCCTACACAGAACCAACAACTCCATCTGATCCCAGCATGCATCTGTAGGCCCACTGCCATGGCCGGCACTCTGAAAGAGAAGTCTGGGAGAGGAGAAAGCAGCGAAACCACAGGAAATGTACCACTGCCATATTCAGCGCAGCATTGCATCATGGGAACTGCCAAGTGCAATAATTTTAAATAACTTTTTTCTCTTTTCTGTCCCTCACAAGGAATAGAACAGATTCAGGTCTGATGATGCTGGTGAATAAAATTTGACTTTTGAATAAAATTTGACTTAATGACATAATCCTTTTTGTCCTAACCAGCCGCGACGGCGATACGCAACGATTCTATTTCTGCGATGTTGCGGTTTTCAATGATAATCTCAGGTACTGTTTATGTGCTTTATTTAATGTTAAAAGTGTCTAATGCAAGTTTGAATGTAATTTTTCCTGAACTTTATAGCCGCACTGAATCCAACAATGGTTAATTTACCTCAGAACATGAAAATAAATTAAAGGTGCAGTGTGTAAATTTTAGCGGAATCTAGCGGTGAGGTTGCGAATTGCAATACAGAGAAGCTACAGGACAAAGATGTCGTCGTCTGAGACAGAAGAGAGTAGCACATTCTAGAAATGGCACATTCTAAGGTAATAAAAACATAATGGTTCAATATGTAAGAAAACATAGTTATGTATATTATATTGCATTTCTGTCAATAGATCCTCCTTAATTTTACACATTGCACCTTTGAAGGAAACAAGAACGTTAAAACTTTTAACTGAGTGTGAACAAACAAGTGTTGTCTGTGACAGATTATTTTAGTCACTCAGTAGCCTATGTATTTTTAATAATGTTAAAATGGTGTAACATTTCTTAATTTGATTATGTACTTTTTTATTATGTAGGCCTACATTTTTTGAGTACATACTCTATTTTGTTGCGAGTGCAGTGCGTTTGCAGAGAGACTCCGCCCATACGCTCTTCTGATTGGCTGTGAGTTTTAATTGATTTTGTTGCGTCACATCTGGAGTGGACAGTCAGATTGTTTGTTGCTGGAATCTCATCGTGTCTGGTTGGGACGCAGTGTTATGCTCGCTTTCTATTTGCATATATTTTTAAAATGCAACTTATTTCTGTGATAGCAAAGCTGAATTTTCAGTATCAATACTCTAGTCTTCAGTGTCATTGTAATATGCTGATCATTCTAATATTCTGATTTGCTGCTCAATAAACATTTCTGATTATTATCAGCGTAAAAAAAGTGATATATATATATATATATATATACACAGTATATATATTTATACGAGCACAAGTCATATGGACTACTTTAGTAATGGTTTTTAAAGCCTCAAATTAGACTTTCTTTTATTCTTTAATCATGAAAATGAAAAAAGGACCCACAGACTGTGACCCATCCATGGTGGAATTTGCTCTCCACAGTCTTGTCCTTTTGGCTCCAGAGACAACATGCTTACACCTGTCCAACAGCACTCATTAGAGACAACAATGCTGTGCTGTTGATTTGACAATTAGAGATGTTAAGATCCAGCAGAGACAGTCCTTTATAATATCTGCTGGACGTGTGTGTGTGTTTGTGAGCGTTTGTAGGCGAGCACTGTCAGTTTGTGTTAAAATGCATCTTGTGAATTCCCGCACTGCTAAACAATAGATCTTCAGGGTGGCTGTTGTATAAAAGAACCAGACAACTGTAGTCTTATTGACAGCACTGCACTGTTGAGATATCAGAGCGACTGCACAAAAAGAGACCCTCCGACCAGACACAGAATTTCCCAGTAATCTCTCTCATCTCTCGCCACCACAGGGAGGGTTTGAATTCATCCACAGCCGCCTCTCCATTTCTGCTGTCCCTTTGGAGGGAAATGTCTGAACAGCTGCATCTCTGTCTGTCAGTAAGCCCCAAAGCATGACATTTATGTGATGAAAGAAGATCGTATCATGTAAGCACACTTTAGGTTTACGCATTCATCATCTTTTTTTAATTATATTGTAGTACTTACTTAATTCTGTTTGCTCACAGCAACACACTCTTTTATACTCTAGATCAGGGATAGGCAACGTTGGAGCATCTTGCTGCAGCCTGCGGTGGACATCCAACCTGGCCCATATCCAAGTGTGACATCAGATGCCAGGCCCATGCCGTCCTGCAGCCAATTCTTAAGATTTTATCATGTCAATAGGTGTGTTCAACATCGGCTGCGCTGGCTGACTTAGATGGCTGAACTCGAATCATTCTCGTGGTACTTTGAAGCCATACGTCACAGTCACATGGAGTCTGCGCTGTCTCAAGTCGGACAAAATTTCTTACCAGCATGCATTGCTTCAATTCAGCCGCCTATCGGTCTGTGCGGCGCTGCATCAAGTCGAACAAGCCTAATCACATTACTGATTCCCTACACCAAACACTGATCCCTAAACCTACCCGTTACTGTAACCAATGAAATGACCTGCAGGGCGGGATTTCTGGTGAAGTGGTTTAGTGTGGAGTCATAAGGTGATGTACTGGGCATGGGCATGGCTTCTGACATCATACATGGATGTGGGCGGAGTTGGATGTCCCTACTTGGGAGAGCCTGTTTAGCTCCAACCCTAATCGAACACACCTGAACAAGCTAATCAATATCTTTAGGATTACTAAAGCTACAGGCAGGTGAGGTTTTTTTTTCAGGGTTGGAGCTAAACTCAGCAGGACAGCGGCTTTCCAGGACTGACTTTGCCTATCCCTGCTCTAGATGTAAACTCTTTTCGCCAAACCTATTTAGCTATTTTGTATGAACGTGTGATGGGTTGATCATGAACGATTTATTCATTTTGAAATAAACTTTTATATGACTCTGGAAAAATGAGTTGTCTCAGCGAGTGATTTGTTCATTTTGCCATTATTGTTCTGTGATTTTGAAACCATTCTTTATTCATGGCAGTGTTTTTGGGCAGGATTGTGAGAGAGCCCACTCCTTGAATGAAAAACAACCCCACACATGAATGGTTTCAAGCAGATCGGATCATTAGTCAATCAGGACATGGCACATTTGCATTTGTTCCCATTAAGTGACCTCTGTATCTGGAAAACCGATCGGATTTCTGTTTCCCGCACAATATTTAAATTAGGTCTGTAGAGCATTTGAAAGGCAGAAGCTTCAAATGGTTTAGTAGTGTAACATGTTAGCTAGTCATTTTGTGCCAGGGCCAAAAAACAGTGGGGTGTTGGGATAAAGATTTTTTTTTTTTTTTTTTTTTTTTGTCCAATGAAACTTTGCAATTATTTCAAATGCATCTCACTCTGCACAATATAATTCTAATATGTTGATTTGGAGCTTTTTCAGGATTCTTTGAGGAATAGAAAGTTGACTGACCCAAAACGTTTGAACAGTATCTATTTGTTTAATTATTTTATGCATCTACATAAAATACAAATAAAAGTTAGTTCAGTTGTTTTTTTGTTTTGTTTTTTTGTAACTTGGATGTAAACCAAAAGATTTGATCTCTTGTTGCATGGTATAAACTGTCAAAAAGGTAAATGTTTCCACTGATATCTATAGAGATGCATTATGTAACTATGTAAATTAACAAAATTTAAATAATGTCAATACACCATCAATCCGTCTTAAAAAACTTTTTTTAGACCAAGCGGGAAGCTTTTTGTGGGAAATAGCGTACTTGCGTCACTCATCCGTGTGTCTCGTCATTTGCATAAATAGAGAAAAGTTGCTCTGACTACTTTGATGCATGTATGGTGTGGGAGTGGCATAGGTTAGTTGTCACAATGAGCAAGAAAGGTTGACATGGAGCACACTAAATCTTAAACCTGTTTTAAAAATAGCTTCTGCTTGCAAAAAGAGAATGCAACAGATCTCGTAATAAAACCTGAATCAACATTAGCTTGGATTTTTCAAAATGTTGTAAAAGAAGACGTTTTTATTACTCAGCAGGTGAGTAAAGTATTTTATTGAAAATAAAATGCCATATGTAGCTCTCTAATAGAGTTCTTTGTAAAGCATTATCTGTTGTGAAGGGTCATTTCATTATGGTTGTTGTAACGCTGTACTGGAATTTATTTTCAAGTATCATGACTATTAATAGGTAAAGCTACAGGAGCATCTTCAGCTAGTCAACTTAAGATCCTTTCCATCTAAACTGGTTATATCTCTTAAGCCTAGACATGAATGTTTTATGAGCAGAAGGATAACCATATTCATCCGCACAGTCACACAGAGCCAAAGCACAACCAACAATGTTCTTCCACAAAATGCATGCAGTTTACATAGTAAGGGTCAGATTTACTAAACAGCGTGAGAGTGCAATCCCATAAAAGTTCTGATGGGAGTGGAAAGTTCTGCACATGATCTACTGACGATGCGCAAATTAAAGAACACAGACACAGCTGGATCATTTCCATAACGACCAACGCAATCTACCAAGAGCAGCACAAATTAGCATCTGGTTTAATACATGCTTTTTCACTGGGGTAAATAATGGTGCATTTAACAAAAAGTTTTATTTCACAGCTCTAAATGTTCTTCTAATAAACCAGCTACAGACAAACTATAAAAACTTAGCTCAATTACATTTTCCCACAGCAAAAAGGCTCAAAAACATTTGCCCTCAACATCCAGGCAATCTCGTCCCTTTGTCATGGCCAGTATAAAGCACACAATTAAAGTGACCATTGACAAAATGTATGGTAAGCTCAAGTAATAGTTTGAGCTGGAGAGATTGCCAGGGTTTGGAGTTCAAGATGTTTTTATGAGCCACGAGTGAAAGCTGGAGAGCAGAAGAGTGAACGAACAGATGAGATAAAGTTTTTGTTGAGTTTTTATTGATCTGTGGACTATGGAAAATCCGTTTCCAAACACAGTAACTGTCTCATTACAAGCAGAAACTCATTAAGGTTGTGGGGGACTATGGCGCGGCTTTTGTTTCAGGGCAGGCGACAATTAGCTCTCTCCCTTTGAAAACTTACTAATGAACAGCAAGCCCTAAGAGCACACACGGTCTCTCTCAGACACAATCACTTTAAATCAAACCCAGACCTCATCTCCTCTCTCCCAGGCCAATTTGCTAAGCATATATTAGTATTTACTGTTCAATTCCACTGAATTAAACAGCTAGAGCAAGACTTGACAACTAGAAGGGGTTAGCTAGGCCCACATTTTCCCCACAATTTAATTAATCACAGGAAGAGGGATTGTGTTTCTCGGAGCCTCTTATAGTCTCCAAGAAAACAGAATATTAATCAGGCTCGGCCCATCGCGTGCTGCTTTCATCCCTGTTCAGAAGGCAATAGTCAAGGAAGCGCTTTAATCCGAGAACGACAGCGATATGATTCAGAGCATTAATGCATTAGCATAGTCCCTACGGTCACAGGGACAGATGGCTGGGCCGTCTTTGTTTTTCTTTGCTAAAGATTACGACATGTTGTAATTTTTACAATGCAATTAGACGCTAATGAACCAGGATGAAAAGGTGCTCTGTGAAAACTTTGTCGGGATTAATTATCCTCCGCGTCTGTACAAACACATTTCAAAATACGCCTCCTCTCTTTAAAGATATGTCATTAGGAGTACGGTTCTTTGAAATACAAAAAAGGCATTTAACCATCATCGTGATATAAGAATACAGTGAGAGATCACAGCAGGGTTTTTCTTTCTTGGGAGTGTCAGTCTGCAATAATCTGAGCTGTGCGAAAAGGAAAACTGAATCTACATGAGCTATTGCTAAAGTTAAAAATAATAAAGTTAAAACATACAGACCAGAAATAATGATGTGTGTGTGTGTGTGTGTACTTACATATATTATCTAAAGTGCCAAAAAAGACAGCTTTAACATATTACAGTCAATAAACATCTACCTTTCAGTGTGCTCTGAATTTAAGAGCCTATTAATTCACTTCGAGCCCTCCTTGTATCATTATTGAATCATGTAATAGAGTTTAAATGAGGCAATCAGTACTTTTGTTTAAAAAAATGGTTTTAATTTCCTTATTAAATAAAATTGGCTCTGGTTGTTGGCAGCTCTAAATTATCCCATTTTTTATTCTTGTATTCTTCATTATCTGACTTTTATAAGCTCCTCTTGGAAGGTAATATTCCATTTTCATTCAAACACTGTAAAGAAGCTGATAATGGCTAATTTGTTATTATTTCCGAAAGTGATTTCCATAATTGATCCTGCTTTTAAGAGTCACCTCAATCATTAAAGCTTTTAATGACGGCTACCTAATTACTTTAAATAATTCTTTAGAAATCATTTACATGTAGAAATGTCCTGCAATATATTAAAGCAATTCCAGAATTCCCTAAAGCAAAGCGTTATAAAGTTGCAAAAAATCCAGGCTTTGAATTTCTATTCAAGCATTGAGTTTTCAGGTTGGCAGTTACAATAGAAATTAAAAGTATTAAAAAGTAAAATTATAAAAAAAAAAAAATCATTAATAGCTCATGTTTCACAGACTCTTCCATATTGAAAAAAAGATAGTAATTTGAAAAAAAAAAAAAAAAAAAGGACTTGGTAAGACTTGGACTGTAATTCAGAATCATCTGTAAACTTTAACCTGGGCTTCACTAAACTGGTGCACAAATTCAAGGCGCGATTACAGGACGTGGTAGTAATGGAAATCTCTATGACCGATTAAATCCTCTCCAAATGAAAGACTCAGAGCTAAACTTATTGGTTGGATCTTATTTTGATTTGGGAGGACCGAGAGAGCACAGAGATATTCATCAATATGAGGAGCCAGTGGTCGAAATGTGATATCAGAGACTTGTCCCTTTGCAGGTGTGTTTATGCAATAATCACAGCAGATATCTATACGAGAGAGCACTACAAACACAGCGAATATAGCCTGTAGGAGAGAAAAATAAAATCAAAAATGGGATCTCTGCAATATCTCAATTGCAAGATTAAATGTCTCCTAAGAGTTTCAGAAGAGATCAACATCATAAAATGTCATATTTGCAACAAGTCAGATTTCTTATCAAATTCATTAAAAAAAAGGACTATCGCTGTCCAAAATCAAATACTTCCCTACTATACACGTAGTATGCGAAAAAAAAGTACACTAAAAGAGTAGTATGGCCGAATACATAGTATTTGAAAAACAGTAGGAGAAAAAAAGTAATTTGTTTGTGTGGTGTTCTTATTCCTGTATAATCCAACACTGGCTTTGTCTTCTGTCTGTTAAAAGAACTTTCTTTTTACTTTTAGATCAGGACATCCCCATCACTTTTTTTTTTTGTATGTTGGCTTTCCATTTGTCACTTTAAATGGCTTGTTTAATTTTGTTTCTGTATTTGAAAGTCTAAAGGATCTTTAAGAAAGACAGACTGCTGAACAGAGACACACAGCTGATCAAACACTTCACAGGACGTCACATAAAACAACCTGAATCAAAGTTAAACGCTGTTGTGTGATGTCAAAACCGCACACATGATGAAGTAATTGGGGGGAAAAAAGGAAAAAACACAAAAGTCATTTAAAATATTGGATGGTCAGTTTCACAAATGGTATATAAAGACAGAAGAAATGAGCAGAAATGTGTGTAAGCTTTGTGATCAGAATTTTTGTTCATCCAAGATTAAAACATAGTTTATTTTATAAACAGGAAATTAAGCAAAATGTGCAATTCCGCTTCTAAATATCTAGTTTGTAGAACAGTAGTAAAGTTAACTATAAAATCTCTTAATATCTTTCAAAGAACCTAAAAACGTTGCCAATTCAAAGAACCTGACTAATTCTCCCTCAGAGGCATGCATATCAGTACCTTGTAAATATGGCATTGTTTACTGCAGGACTGATAAAACCTGTGCATCCCGAGCTTAAAGGTGCAATACATGATTTCTGAAAAACACTTAAAGGTGCAGTACATGTAGGCATGTGACGGTATCAAATTTTCATGTTGCAATAATTGCTGAAGCTTTTATCACGGTATACGGTATTACCACGATATTGAAATAAGATACAAAAAAGTGTTGTCATATAACAGGTTTAAGAACTCCTTTTCTTATAAAAAAAAAAAAAAAAAAAACTATGAACATTTAAATACAATAATGTAATACACAAAAAAATAAAGTTAAATGTTTCAAACAGATTAAAGTGCAAAAGAATTATATAAAACAACAGGTAACACTTTATAATAAGGTCTCATTACTTAATGTTAGTTAATGCATTAAGTAAGATTAAGAATGTTTTGTTACAGAAGGTATTATTTTTTGTTAATGTTAGTAAAAAAAAACTGATCATTGTTAGTTTTAGCTCAGGTCCATTAAATAAACTTTTTAGTAATGTTATTAAACTTGAACTAAGAAATTAATATTAACTAGGATTAATAAATGCTTTATAAGTATTTTTCATTGTCAGTTTGGTAATAATGAATTAACATGTTAACTAATGAAGCCTTATGTCACTAAGTGTTACTGAACATTAACAAATAATCACAACATTTTCAATCATTATAGGGCATGTTGTAGTCCAGATTAAAATATAAAAATGTTTAAGTTTGAAAATAAATAGCCTTTTAAGTCTTTAAGTATTAAGTATTTGGTGCTGTGATGAACAACATTGTGAGTACAAAAAAACTAAATGACTATTTGAAGCATTAGATACTGTTCAGTAGCGCAGTTGATTTGTTTCCGGGGTAACCGCTGCATTTCTGCTGTCAGAGAGTGAACGTGCACTTTCATTCAACGCGTCTCCTTCACTCGTTCCGCCATGTGCTTCTTGTGCACGTTGGGCTTGTTTACATCTGAGTGCGCCTGTCCCTTTTACGCAGCATACAGCGGTGTTGTGCATTTTATATGGATATGGTAAAAATTTGAATAATTCGTAATTATTCACAGTATTTTGAAGTGCCCATGATAACAATATCGTGCATATTCATTATTGTGATCCTATTACCGAATACCGGCACACGTCTAAGTAAATGATTTCTGAAAAACACTTAAAGGTGCAGTATGTGATTTCTAAAAAACGCTATTGAAAGTGGATGGGACCAAGCACCACAACACACTTGTAGCCAATCAAAAGACTGTAGAAAGAGAGGTGGCTGAGAGACATTACCAAAGAGAAAAGGTTAGAGGAACATCACTGGAAAAAGAAGGTCAGGCAAGAGCTTTAGGACCCGCGTTAATATTAGAAAAGCTTTCCAGCGCTGGAGAAACCTACAGTAAGCAGGAAGGCCTGAAAACGTACCCAGAGGTTGCGTTGTTTCAGCTACATTTGTGAGTAACATTAGTTTTGCTCTTTCACAGATTCAAGATATGCTGTTGTTGTAACATTAGCTAGAGTGACAGTACAGTTTTGAGGGTCATTGTTTGTCTGGAGCTGGTGTGCTACAGGCCACTAACAACCAACTCTTTTTGTTCTTCCTTGTTGTTTTGTTCATTATCTTTGCTTTATTTTTCTCAAAGCATTATTTTGCTTTGCTTTAGCTACTGCATGATAATAAGAAAAACATTCACTCTTGCATTCCATGTTTGTGCATTTTGGGGGCGGAGCAATGAAGGGAGGGGTGTGTTTGTTTAGGATGATTTCAAATATCAACAGTGTTTCTCAGAAATCGCTTACTGCACCTTTAAGGAAGTATTGCAAGTTTTAAAATGGATAAAATGGAACCAGAATAAGCTTTTTTGATAGTGTCAGGAGTAATCATTCAAAACATTTTTTCCTGTGCTAGCTCAAAGTTTAATGGTGAGCTGCACTGCAAAACCACCTACAGTATTCAAAGAGCCCTTGAGACATGCATTTTGGTATGTACAGTAACCAGTTTGCATAAACGCCTTCAGGTTCACAGGTTTTGATCATTTAGCAGCACATTTTGTGTGATAAAAAGCCTCTTTATTTCAGCTTTAGGGTAGAGTCTCAAGTTAAAGGCGAGTCACTGCATTTGAACAAGGTTGGTGAATGCACATTATACAAACTTTCACTGGATATACACTGCCAACCTGATGGCTTTGTGTGATATTCTGTACCCACTTGACATCTCTCATTTGGCATTAGTACTTGTGGGTTTTCAAGGCTGTCAAGACTAGCTTTTGGAGAGCCCACATCCCTGTGCTGTCATGGTAACAGTCTTCTGTGCCAGGTGAGTAATGAATATTTACATTTTGATGGATAGTTATCCATCATCTTATCCCTCTGAGACACACTCAGTCTCCTCAAGCTTTGAAAAACTTACGGACGTCCAGAGAGATTCCCAAAGATAGCATAAGGTAGAAGTAACTGCAGACAATATATGTATAATAAAACGTAACATATAACTGTTTTTTATTTTAATGTTTTTTAAAATGTAATTTATTCCTGTGATGACAAAGCTGAATTTTCAGCATCATTACTCCAGTCTTCAGTGTCACATGATCCTTCAGAAATCATAATTGGAATATGCTGATTTGGTGTTCAAGAAACATTTCACTGCAGCATCCCGATGCAAATAACCCAGCAGCACATAGTGCCATTTCAAACACATTCTCATTTCATTAAACACATCAGACAGTTAGTCGAGGTTACTTTAAAATGATCTCCGTGTTGTCCCTGAGACCAGCAAAAGTGTCTCCAGGTGAGAGTCACTGTAGATTGGATCAAGATCACAGAGACAGTGTCGAGAAATGCTGTGGGACTGAGTGGCAAAGAGTCTTATTATTTCTTTCTCACCTTTAATTTACTCCTGTACATTCAGAGTCCTGTCTCTTTAAGTACCTGTGTAATGGAGAACAGTTATGTTGATGCATGTTGAGGAAAGGCACAGACTCACTTAGGAAAGGCGTGAAATTAGCACAATTTCTCAGAGGGGCAGAGGACTGAGCCGCGTAAATTGCTCAGTTTCCAATGGACAGAAACCAATTTCCAACATTCCATGCAATGGGAGGCCTACAGAGACCCTACTGGGGCATTTTTCAGAACCGAGCGCTGGCAGATTACATCTGGAGAGCTCTCAGTCGGCATGGAGACAAAGCAAGATGTGAAGATTGGCTATCACTATGAACGTTTTATGTTTCGTGTCAATGGCATATTACAGTCATTACAGTAACACTCTAAATCCAAGACAATCTGCTTGGGAAAAAGAAAATGCCAGAGCACAGTCATGTCTAGTTTTGGTCTCTATTTTAACTGTCTTAATTAAGTGACACCTGCTGAAATGTCATATCATGAGGAGAAAAAAAAGAGTACTGTACTGTATTATGAAAATGCAAGCTGTTTCAGAAATAAAAAAACTAAGCTGAAAAAATATGATGTCGAATACATGACTGCCCACATTTAAGGCTCTGATATACTCACAGCACAGTTCTTTTTCGCTTAGGGGTACGTGAGCAGTGGTATACTGTTAATGAACATCCTGACGCCATCCACGCTGCTTCCAATCAATTTCAATTTCTACTATAAAGCGGCTCTCCAGTGTGTTCATGTTTTTACTCGCGGACCTCAACGGACTGATCGGAAGAAATGAACCAGAGAAGATTTCCACATCAAAGAAGGCGGAGCCTCAGAGCCACACCTACATATTACGTAATCGCCACAGGCAAGCAAAAAGGAGTAAACAAACTCTGTTTTGGCCTGATTCTGTTCAAAATTATGTCACAACAGTTCATTCTTAGATTTCGCTTGTAGTGTATTGGGGCCTTTATGAATCAATGACGCCTGGCAACATTTTGGCAAAATTTTATGACCCAAACCTAAACCTAACCATAAAGCTCAACCCTTAAACCTAAGAGGAAAACAGTGATTTTAAAAAAAAAAAATCATACATTTTCAATCCTCATCTTACTGCATGAACAATGTCACCACCTCACACAAATTATTATGATATGCCATGAAATTGTATTGCACCTGATAGGTATTGAAAGTTTGGTCCGCTAGTCATGATTAGGAAAAAAAAAACGATGAGAGTAAAATGAAAGAAAATTAAAATCTATAAATTACAAAATTAAAATAATCAGTAAATTAATCAAATTAATCCTTAAAAGTGTTTTAAAAAAAGAGTAAATATATGTATATAAAATATATAAAATAATTTTAAAGGGTTAGTTCACCGAAAAATGAAAAGTCTATCATTAATTACTCACCCTCATGTTGTTCCACACCCGTAAGACCTTCGTTCATCTTCAGAACACAAATTAAGATATTTTTGATAAAATCCAATGGCTCAGTGAGGCCTCTATTGACAGCAAGATAATTGACACTTTCAAACACCCAGAAAGGTACTAAAGACATATTTAAAACAGTTCATGTGACTATAGTGATTCAACCTTAATGTTATGAAGTGACAAGAATACTTTTTGTGTGCCAAAAAAATAAAATAAAATAACGTCTTTATTCAATCAGCGTTCGTTCCTCAAGTCTATGGAAACGCGCGACCGGTTCGTGACGGTCTCTAGTTCGTCTGCACCAGCAGAGGCTCTGGCTCCAGAACGCGAACAATTCTGGTGGAAAAGGGGTATCAGCGTCCACACCCTCAGAGCGGACATTTTCAAACGGTTGTCTCCTGAAAAAGTATATATATATATATATATATATATAATTTTTATGATCCGCGGGCCAAGTAATAAAAAATAGCATTCCAATTTATTGCGGGTGGATGAGTGATAAATCATTAATGTGTAATAAAGACAGGGAACTCTCATTTCACGGTAAGACGCAACAAACGTGTCACTCTTTTACTTTAGTTTTCAACTGAATGCATTTCTCTTTAGAGAAAAACAATCAAGGAAAACGTGTGCCTAGAGCACCTCCTAGTGGTCATTATATAAAACACAAAGGAAAACCCTACATGAGATATTGCTTTATAACTTAACAGCTTTAACTAAAAATATACACAAGCTTAACTAACAGAAATGATATAATTATATATTATATATAATTATATAATAATGAAGTCAAGGTATCGTATAGGTAATGATATCGAAAATATTTAAACGATACCCAGCAACGACATGAGGGTGAGTAAATAATGACAGAATTTTCATTTTTGGGTAAACTAACCCTTTAAGTAAATAAAATCTGAAATATTAAAGAAACAGATGATGTGGCCCCTTTAAGACAAAAGATTAGTGAGACTGAAGAGTTCAAAGTGATCTTTGGCCATTAATGCCACAAGTAAAATAATATTATGCTTACAACAATATGATGACAAGCTCATCAAGACAGAAAAAAAAGAGAAAAAAAGAACAGAAACAAAAAGAATGGGAAATAAAAGAGGTGCGATATGATAAATACAGTGAGTACGGTTTAAAGGAGAGTTTATAGATTGGCATATGTAAACATTGTTGAGTATGACGGAAAAAAAAAAAATCAATAATTCTTAATATCCTAAAAAATAAATACAATGGCAAACAGTAACCACAGGCTGTCAAGCTCCAAAAGGGGGGAAAAAAAAGAAGTTTTTAGGGGTCAAGGTTTGGATGGTAAGCATGGTCCAGTTAGCCCCTGTTGGTAAATGCCGTAACTACACTCTGAGGGGAAAATACATCTTTCTCCATTGACACTGATTGAAATTCAACCGTGTGTTCTACTAACATTTGCAATTCATATGCTGCTTGCAAAATTATTTTCTTCAGAATACAGAAACAGGCTTTTCGCTCACATATAGCATCAAAAAGATTAAACATTTAAAGTGCCATTTACAAAGTACTACTTTCACTTTTATCAGTTATCTGTATGAGCTAACAATAAAACACATTTCAGAATGTCACCAAAGTCTCTTTCAACTATTAACCAGCTGTTTTCAATTATGTTAAACACCTTTTCAATCTAATGTTTGCGCCCACAGCAATGCTTTTTAAGGAGCTACAAAACACAGATATTAGATGTTTTTCACAACATGCCGTATTTGCGTAAAGTATGTCAGAGTCTGTTCTCTGTGGCCGGGAGCTGACGAGGCATCTGATTTGATCAGGGAAAACCAAAGACCCCAGTTAGAACTGCTGTAATGGTGGTCAAAATAAAGAAAAGTTGCAGTGATATTGCCTGTAATACAGTGCAAGCACAACATCTATTAGGATATATTGAGCCCTCGGGATACAGAGATAGCAGGGAATGGAGGGGTCAGAAAGTACCATGTTCCCCCTCACGAGGATTGTGTGCTAGAATGTTCTGGAATCACTCAGGGAGATTAAAAGGAGAGTTTGGAGAGGGAAAGAGAAAGAGAGAGAGAGGCTCTGTGAATCTACTGAACCTCTGTTGACTTTATAAATGTGATTGGATCTACAGCGCAATTGGATTACAGAGCTCTTATTTCATTACACATTCTCTTCTTTACTGTATTATTTCAGAAAGAGTTGGAAACAAGTCTAATAGCTTTTTAAACAGGTTCCTGTCAGTGGCGTTTTAAGCTGCTGTTATTTACCATAAACGTCTCTGCTAGGCAATCGATCAGACGCCTTCATTTCAGCGTTCTGCTGTCACTCTGAGATGAGGCTGTGAAAGAGATTGAGGACAGGAGGGTGGAAAACTGAACGAAAGCCGCACACCTACCCAGGTTGGCTGGCCACAAGATAGTATTTAGTTCCTTTTCTGTCAAAGGCACGTTCTTCTGCCTTCAAATATAACTCTAGTGACAGATCCATTAAAAACTTTAGAATTAACTGAAATTCAAAGAGCTGTGAAAAACATAAGACTGCAGCTATTTAACGTGAACCTGCTGCTGACCTTGTGCTGCATTCTTAAATGCTCCGGCAGGTAATATCTTGCTCTCTGAAGTGTCACAGAACAACTAGGGCTGAAGTGTGAGAGATCTGCAAAGAACCTCTTACTGATTATAATTTAGTATTGATCGCTGTTCACATTGAACATTTAAGAGACTGAATATTTGCAAACAGCATACTTTTTTGGGAAGGGTGAATCTTATGAAACCATGACAATGTTTCACCCCCAGACTGAAGGAACAAAAATGACATTAACAAAATGTATAGTTAGCCCTGGGTCACAATAAAGGAAATTTACAATATAAAATAAATAAATAAAATACACTACCATTTAAAAGTTTGGGGTCGATACGTTTTTTTTTTATGTTTTTAAAAGAAATCTCTTATGCTCACATCTATTCAATCAAAAATACAGTACAAAATTAAAATTATTATTCCTGTGATGCAAAGCTGAATTTTCAGCATCATAACTCCAGTCTTTAGTGTCACATGATCCTTCAGAAATCATTCTAATATGCTGATTTGCTGCTCAAGAAACATTTCTTATTATTATCAATGTTGAAAACAGTTGTGCTTCTAAATATTTTTGTGGAAACCGTGATATACATTTTTTTAAGATTCTTTGATGAAAAGAAAGTTGTTAGACAGAAATATTTAATAACATTAAACGTTTTTACTGTCACTTTTGGTAATGCATCCTTATTGGTATTAAAGGGTTAGTTCACCCAAAAATGAAAATTCTGTCATTTATTACTCACCCTCGTGTTGTTCCATACCCGTAAGACCTTCGTTCATCTTTAGAACACAAATTAAGATATTTTTGATAAAATCCTAAGGCTCAGTGAGGCCTCTATTGCCAGCAAGATAATTAACACTTTCAGATGCCCAGAAAGCTTCTAAAAACATACTTGAAACAGTTCATGTGACTACAGTGGTTCAACCTTAATGTTATGAAGTGACGAGAATACTTTTTGTGCGCCAAAAAACAAAATAACGACTTTTCAACAATATCTAGTGATAGCTGATTTCAAAACACTGCTTCATGAAGCTTCAAAGCTTTACGAATCTTTTGTTTTGAATCAGTGGTTCGGAGCGCGAAAGTCACATGATTTCAGTAAATGAGGCTTCGTTACGTCATATGTGTTTCGAAATTTCATTAGTTCTTGTGACTTTGGCAGTTTGATTTTCTAATCTGAACCACAGATTCGAAACAAAACATTCGAAAAGCTTCATGAAGCAGTGTTTTGAAATCAGCCATCACTAGATATTGTTGAATAAAGTCGTTATTTTGTTTTTTTGGTGCACAAAACGTATTCTCGTCACTTTATAATATTAAGGTTGAACCTATCACAGTTTCACTCTGTTTTGGACTTTGTTTTCCTGCCTGCACCATTTCCCGCCACTAGGTCGTTGTCATTGTTTTTGATTTAGTCATCACTGTCAGCTGTATGTCATTATCACCTCATTTGCACTTGTATTTAAGTTTCCTTGTTTCTGTTCATCATGGTTGGGTATCATCTGTGTATATGTGTTTGTTAAGCTCTTGTTTGCATTTGCATGAACTGTTTTAAGTATGTTTTTAGTAGCTTTCTGGGCATCTGAAAGTGTTAATTATCTTGCTGGCAATAGAGGCCTCACTGAGCCATCAGATTTTATCAAAAATATTTGTGTTCTGAAGATGAACGAAGGTCTTACAGGTGTGGAACGACATGAGGGTGAGTAATAAATGACAGAATTTTTGGGGTGAACTAACCCCTTGATTTAAAAAAAAAAAAAAAAATCTTAATGACCCCAAAATTGTAAACAATTTGCCTAGACAGCTAAAGGCACCCACACACTACAAGATAATCAGGACGATATTGGGCCCAATTATCCCCCTCCAACAATCCTAGGTAAAGTCCGGATTATCTTGATAGTTCTGCAGATTATTTTATCAGATTTTCCTAGGTGTGAGCGGTGTTAAAATAGGGTGACAATGCGTCCTCTTTTTCCCGGACATGTTTTTGGACCTAAAAAATGCATCCAGCTGGGATTTCTAAATCGTCCAAAACATCCAGAACTTGGCTTTTGCTTTCTACAGCTGCTATTCCTTCTCACACGCAAATTTGGAATAACATTTGAGAATAAAGCAGCGTTTCCATCGAGTGAGTTAAAGAGAACTTCCTGATAAACTGGCGCTAAATATCACTAAGAAAAATGAAAGTTGCTGCAGTAGAAGCCACTGTATAATAATTTTCGTATATAATAAATTATTTGCACCTCAGAGCGCGTAGATGAAACAGGAGAATTTTGAGGAGAATTTTAAGCTTGAGTCTAGAGAACATTTTAATTGTTACACACACACCCCCACCCACCCAGCATGGTTGGCTGACAGAATCTGTGACAAAGCAAAGGCGCATCATCAGCTCAAATGTAAACACACAGCCACAGGAGAGCGCTCCATCACTGTCAGCATGCTCTAAAAGTCTCTCTCTCTCCAATAATGTTTTCATAGTGCAAGAACTTCTTGTCTCCCATCAATCACTGGGGAGTGGCTGGTGAAGTAAAGAGGAGGTTAGCTTGTGATGTCACCAAATCCAGTGAGGTGACTCTAATTTATTCATACATATTAGTTACCCAATCCTGTTAAGGCTGGCCCACGCCAAAAGTTTTTTAATTTCTTATCCAATTTTCATGTGAGAGACCACAAACATGATGATAAAATATCATATAGTTTTACAATTGTATTCTTATTGTGGGTGGAATGCTGCGATCTTACCAAGACAGCAAGCCACATGCTAACAGATTCTATTTACAAACAACCCGACTGTGAAATCTCGCAAAATCTCTTGTCGTCAAACGTGACTTTAGATTAAACAAACATGGCGGACGACGGGCAAGAAGAAATGGTGATAATAGTGTTTGAATTGCTTTTTACAGTCATCTTGTGCTTAGCTCGCTTTCTGATTTGGTATTGTTTTTTTTGGCCCTCAACAATAGAATAACAAACAAATGAAAAAAAAAAAAAGTTTAGCTTTTAACACCTTTTAACATGACACTGCTTATTTTCATGGCCATTTGTTAACATAAAAAATAAATAAATAAAAAATCAGTTGCCACAGAAAAATGTACTATTGCAGCCAAAAATTATTTCAGTCCTCCTTGTGCTCTCTGGTATACTTTCCTGAAGATCGAATCTTTCCCAACAGTTTTTTTTACCAAATAAATTCTATGATGCGCATCAAAAAAGACATGTGACTGCGATGGGACGGCATAACTGGACCAACCAGCCGACCGATCTTGTACAGCATCTGAAATGCTGTTTTGGTCATTCAATGCCTGAGCATAGTCTATCGTTAAAGTGGTTCTGTATAATTCTCTCCCAGTCTAGGGATTGCGTTCACAAAGTAGTTACTAAGGTGTTCTGAGTGATTGCTAGGCCAAATGTGATGAACATAGTTTAAAGGCCCTAGGAAATGCTATAGTCACAAGTTTTGAAAATACTCAAAATAGAATTATGCAAATTATGTAAACAGAATATTATAAGAAATGACAAAACTGAGACTGGAATACCTAGAATGCCCTGTTTCTATGGTTACTGTCTCCACTAAATGCTCTATATCCAGCTGTGTTACCCTGCATAATGCTACATCATGTTTAATGACACCTATACAAGTCATACATATATACATAAAATAAACATTTAATAAATCAAGCATTTCTCACTAAACATCAAACAAGAAAAAAATCAAAATAAATAAATACATTTCTACAAAATATGAAGCCTATTTTTAGGATCATTGTGACATTACAATTATGACAATTAAGAATATTTTCATCCCAATTCTCATTATAGTAAAGCATTGCAAAATAATCTGTTTTTATTACTGTAATGTGGGAAAAAAAAATTGTGAAGTATATGTACACATCATAGTATATGTTGTACTGCCTTTAATTATGTTGCTTTAAATTTCAGTAAAAAAATCATTATTACAATAATAAGAATCAAAAAATGACAAGTAAACTAATAAAAAAAGTAGTGAGGTATAAGAGGGAGGGTTAAAACAATGGCTTAATGCTCCTCAAACTGCACTTTCTATGGAAATGAATTCTCATATTTCCTTTCATTTTAGGTTGAAATGTGACGTTTATGTGAGATGCATCCATATAACCTTAAGTACAGGGAGGCATGAATCTATATTTCACAACTGCCTACAGCACAAAATAATCGCTCTGCTTTAGCATTACTTTAAGATGGGATAAACACTGTAGGGTCATATCGCTTACCACTGTATGAATCAATCCCGCATCCTGCAGCGTAAATGCAGACCAGGACACAAACAGGAGGTGATTTGTGGTTTGGTAAAACTGCAGTAAGGAATTCATAATGAACTAATAGACAGGGGAAGATGAAAAACAACAGGGGAGACCCATTAAAGCAGAAACAATCGCTGCTATTAAGATCATTATAATCAGTAAGCGCATGTAATAAATGATAAACAAGTTTTATCGGCATCTTTACCGCAGAGATGATGTTTGTTAGTTAAAAAGACGATAAGAAGATAATGAAATAACAGGGCTAATGAGCTTTTTTTTTTTTTTTTTTTTTTTAAGTTTAGGAAGGCTTTTCTGCAAGAGAACAGTAAAAAATACTGTAAATGAACTTAGTATATTATTACTATAAAATACTTCACTCTGAATATTTAATTATCCACCTATGTTAGATAAATCTCATTTATTTGAAAACTTTGTTAGCGCTATTATATTAAATCTGAATTATGTCATATCAAAATACTTTCTCCTATGCAAGCTTAATTTGCATAACAACCCGGTTTAAACCATCATTTTGCAATTCCGTTTGGAGACACTAGTGGCACAGAAGTGCCACTTCATGGTTATTTTGTTGTATAAACTATATTGGTGCACTTCTGTAAACTACTTCTTTCAAAGGACTAAGCATAAAATAGAGAGAGAGAAAGTAAAAGAGAAAGGCTAAATTATGACAGAATTTGGCACTTTTCAAGTGTCTCCAGCATATCAGTCCAACCTCCACAACATCTGAACTCCGAGGCAAGCTGTACCTGTAGTGACACATTCACATAGTCCCGTCTCAGAAAACTTCACATAAGTAATACTGCAGATTTTCTAACCTCATGCTTTTCAATTCCAGCAGAACAACCTTGCTTGCTGAACAACCAAAACAAATGTAGTCACACCACGCCTTGCACAATATTCAACCACTTGCTCCTGCCTCTCCTGCTAAATCAGTCTCTGCGAAAATATACCTCAGTAAAGCAATTTAGACTCAGTGTGTGCATCTCAAATAGAAAAAAAAAAACATGGGATTTGTGCAGGGGCGCAGGAGATATTTTCAAAGTGGGGGGGACCAAATTGTAAGCAAAAACCCAGATAGTAAGATCAGATTTCCAGATGTCGGACCACCACTTCTGTGCAGTGTGCAAGTAGCCTTGCCATATCCCAAACGTATAGACTTTTTTTTTTGGTCAAATAATAGTTTATCATATTGGTTGCTGTGCTTTCACATTTTAAAATAATAATTCTATCAAAAATGAGTATAAGCATTGTAAATGCAGTAATACAGTTTATACATACCAAACGTAAAGTCTTCTCCTCTCGTGCATCCTCCCCACTGCGTCGCTGGCCGAGGCAATAATCACTTTAGTTTCGCTTTCAAAAAAATTTAATCGATGCTTTTCCATTGCTAGATGTGATTATTGAAATCAAAACAGTCCATAAACTATAAATCCTCACGAAAACTCACAAATACTTCAGTCAAGCCAGCTCGCGCGTCAACCAGAACTGAATGTGAGAGATCAGCCTGTGTCAAATTGCTCTTTCTGAATGGACGGTTGGCTTGATTTAACGCTAACTTTCGGGCATGATTTCTATACCATCGACAGAAAATGTTAGCACGCTTTGATCGATTGTTTGGAGGTTGCGTGTTTCTCCGTTCTGCACATCCGCGACAAAACAGTTGATTATTTACGAACGAAAGCTCACAGAAATGTGAAAATGGTCTCATTTGAAAGAGGCTAGTTATCCTAAGCTAGTTTGTAGCTTTTTTTGATACCGTTTTAGTTTGATACTGACTTAAGCAGCGCTTATCAAATGTGCAGGGGGTTAATTTCTGTCTTTTTAAAACTGCGGGGGTCCTGACCCCCCTGTCCCCCGTGTCAATGGCACGCCTGGATCTGTGCATGATGTTTCTAATACAAATCACGGCTGTCAAGCTCTGTAAATAGCAAAAACACAGTTCATATGACTTTTGCATAATTTTGCAAGTCTTATGAAGTCACACGATAGCTTTGTGTGGGGAACACAATGAAATTGAACCATATAAACATAAATAATCTTTTCTTTCCATCATTTATATTATAAACTTGAGCACTGACGTGTTGTGACAGATTTGACAACACACAATGTTGTCGTTCAAATATGTAGAACGGAGAATAAGATTTGAAAGACAGTTAATATAACTGAAGAAAAGGATTTACAGTGAATCCCATTTCAGACAAAGCTCTTGCATGACTTCAGAAAACACTGATCACAATTTTATGCTTCTTTTATATTGTCTTTTGATCCATTTTGTGGCCACTATGACTTCTTGTATGGTTAAAAAAAAAAAAAAAAGATTTGGAACAAAATGAGGGTGACATATTAGCAGAAGTTTCATAATTTGGGTGAGGTATTCATTTAATCACTTGCTGATCTGTGAAAGTGTTTTATTTTTGTCTCTGAAAGCCTCTATCTGAACTTGAACACTCTCAAAGCCTTGAATTTCTCTATATCAGCCCCTCATCTCTTAATTGAGTGATGCCCCTGGCTACAGAGTGAGAAGATGGAGGAAAAAGACCTGAGAGAAAGAAAAGCCTTTGATTTAGGAAATACCCCATCAGCTGGCAAAGTCATGGCTGACCGTACATTAAACAGTACAGCTTTCCACGGATTTAAGATCAAACTTTTACTAAAACTGGCTGATGTGAATCACTGAAACATAAATCATACTCCTTGTACAGGAGATAAATAAGGTTGTGTGAGCACTGTGATCTTACTGATGTTTATGTGATTGGTAAACCACATGCCAATGTGATGCAATTATATTCCTTTCAGAGCAATTCCCTAACCCTCCTCTAGCTCCAAATGATTCTTCAGAGTTAGAAACCTCTGGTGTTTTAATAACTGGCACAGTTAATACTGCTATTATTCATAATAAAGAACTTTCTGTCCAATTTTTTGAGGTTCCTGTTATGTAGTTTTTTTTTTTAAATGGCAAATAGTTCCAAGTAAAGTTTTGATGTTAATTGGTCCATTATTAATTATAATTAAGATGATTGCTGGACGATTAACATGTCCATCAGGTAGCCCAATTCATATGAATTAATGGTGAAGAATTTCAGTGATTATTTCTGCAAGTTGTTACTCCAAGTATTTTCATTCGAAATCAGAAACGTACTGCCAATATTTTTTCTCTCACTGAAGACAGCTCATTTAAGACAAGTAAACAATCAGTAATAAAATAGAAACAAAGAAATTAAAATTTCAAGCAATAGGACAAAAACTACAATAGAACGAAGACCTACCTGAAAAACCTGAAGCACTAGATAGGCCTATAAATAGGCCTTTTACTACATAAATTGTGTAAAGTAATAAAATATACAAAAAAAAAAAAAAAACCTACTGCATTTTAACTGTGTAAATTAAATATACATTTATTCTTATTAAAGTTCCAAAAGCGATTCAGTCAAGAACAATGAGACTGTTTGAATAACATTAATGGCACAGAAGGCAGCAGATATATTAGGCTTCTGTCACTTTAAGACCGAATGCATTGATCTAATATACTGATACACATGTCCGACTGCAAAAGCAAGCTTGAGGGAAAAGTTTCGCATTTCGCTGCATTCCAAAGTTCAAGTCTGGTGAACTCTGACCTGCGAATTCGCATCACGTGAAGACGTGAAGACGTGTGACGTTCACATCACGTGAAGACGTGTGACACATCACAGTGTGGCCTCTTGGCTAAATTAAAAGAATGATATTTTTGCAGTAAAGTTGTGTAGATTGTATATTTTTACATTTTGAATGTATTAGTACTATATGTTATATGTTGAATTCATGTATATAAAAAAGATGATGCAGAGCATGACATCATATCACAACCGTTGCAGTGTCCAAAGACATTTCGCATGCTCTGCTGTTCAGATCTCAGAAAAGAATTAACAGTCAACAATGGTCCCCATCTACTATAATTAACTCTTATGTAGGTGATATCTTAATTCAAAAAACCGATCTATAAGAGAGTTATTTCAAAGAAATATTATATGTTTGCCTTATATTTACTCTTATTGGAATCGGGTGACAGACAATATTGCTTGGAAAAAGGTCTGGCTTATACCTAATCAATATTTAATTACAAACAAAGTCAAAGAGGTATCATTCAAAATTATACATAGGATTTACCCAGTGAAGCATTATCTTGTAAAATTAAAAAATGATATTGACGTTAAATGCACTTTCTGTGACAATTGCCCTGAAACTGTGATGTTATCTGTTCTGGAACTGCCCATTGGTAAGACCATTTTGGCAAAATATTTGTGATTTTATAGCAAAAAAATATTGATAACCAATCTGTGCTGTTATGGAAGGATGTAGTATTTGGTCATATGGAGGATTGCAGAAACAAGCACAACCAGATTTATATAAAAAACTTTATACTTTTAATGGCAAAGTTTCATATTCATAAATGCATAAATGCAATCTTTTAAGAGAGAATTTGAATATTATATACTCTTTGAAACAAAAAGCAGTTAAAACTTTAAAAATTTGTAAACTTTTCAATATTTTTATAGGTTTTAATGAAGCCCTCTCTAGTGTACTTTTGTTTGTTACATATTTGATGTTATATACTGTACTTGATGTCTCTGTAACACATTTTCTAATAAAAAAAAAAAAAAGACATTTCGCATGCTCAAAGTCTAGTGTGACCACGGCTTAAAGCACGAAAAAGAACTCAGTTCAGTACTGTATGAGCATAAGCTTTATGTGCAAGTGAAATAAGTCCTCTTTCGCTGCTTATGCGCTTCAAATGTTTAAAATCAGTTGTTTTTAAACCTTCAAAATCAGTTGTTTTTAATCAGTTGTTTTTAAAAGGCACAATATTTTTATTTATTTTTTCCCCCGCTAGGGATCGCTAACCAAAACAATAACAAAGGCGTAGATTTATCACGCAGCGAACGAGCGTGGAATCATGGAACTTGTCCGCATGCCAATGGATCAAATAATGTTTATGGATGAGTGAATGCAATTCATGTTTTTAACATGACCGTGATATGAAGCAGGGCGTGGCCGAGAATGAGACAGATATCAGTGCCACACGCGAGTCCCAGGGGATAAAGGAGGACATTTCATTCTACCGATCTACCCGCCAAGTGCTGAAATACTAGGTCAGTTTATTTGGTGAATTAAAATTGTGAGGTAACGCAGCGCTGTTTTACTTGGTCTAACGTTACACTATCATACTAAACTGCATTTGAGTTTGTTGAAAGGTGTAAAGTTATGTATTAGTTTGCTGGCTGCATGAGACTAACAGTAAGCTAGATCAACATTAGAATATCGTACTGATGATATTCTAACATTTCATCGTGTTATAATGTTAGCTATAGGCTATAACATTAATTCGTCTTATGTACATTTGCTTACCTGTCTAATAACGTGCAAGAGCGGGCGTCTCTGTCAAGTCAGAGTTTGTTGCAAAGCTCTCGCCCTATCGGAAACGCCACGCCGATATTGATTATCGTTTTATTTCTCCTTTTGTCCCAAAGTTTGCTTGCCATGGTCTATAATGTTTGAACGAAACAACAGCTTGTCGCTAGATGTTATGCAGCTGTCCGCGTCTGTTGCCATGGTTACTGTGCAGTACAGGCGGAAACCAGACATTGTATATAATGGGGAGATAAGAGGGTCTGTATCTCTTACCATTGGAGAAACCATAACGGCTAACTTAGTCACGTGCGGCTCCTCTCAGCCTATCGTGTGCAGTGACATCAGACGCAACTTTTTTTTGTTTGTTTTTTTAAATACATTTTTATCGTGCAATAGTTCCCAAGGAACATATTGTTTAGTGTAAAACATGTTGAAGATTAGCAAACAGGCTGTCAATTAATTAAATGATTAGCTGTTTCCCCACAAAAGCGGTTTAATCACCATAGTGAAGCCTCTCATCCATTGACATCCATTCAAAAAACAGCCTCAGCCTCTGAACGAAATATATAACACCGTGCAAGTGGTTTTTGGATATTTTAATATAAAAATCTTACATATTGTGCCTTTAAAACACATTCAAATGATCCGTTTTCGTGACGGAGCAGCACAGCCACAGCATAACCGCGATCGAGACGATAGTCCAAATCTCTACCGTTTGACAAATTTTTTCTAATTAATCCTGTCTAGTTCCTTGCATCTCATCTTTATCTTGTTTCTATTATTACCAAAATGAAGGAATTCTCATGTGACTGGGTGGGCGGAACTTTTCACCCTGCAAATGGCTGCTTGTAAACACACTTGTGCCTAATTAAGTCTTCATGGGTTCTACTTTATTGCACACAGATTGAATACTGCTTGTGGTAATTACAACTAGACTCCCATTATGAATGTGTTTCATGCCTTAATTTAATTACATTTATTAATCAGTGCTAGAGAGCAAAAGTGCTGGAGAGAGAGATGAAGAAGAAAATATAGAGTGAGGAAGAGAATACGAGTTGATGGGGGTGTTTATTTGTTCTAGCTTAGGTAGAGAGATATTGCATTGTGCTTTGCTGCCCATAATTGGATCTGATAATGATGAATTATGGAACATTTCCAGGAGATAAAACATCACCCAGGCGCTTATTTGAAGCTGGGGCAATATACATCAAAATGAGAAGTGTGGAACAGCCACCCCCCTCATCGAGTGGAGGTGGGGGCCTTGGTGGCCTTTCACCATCAATTTCATTTATTTCTCTCAAGTAGAGAAGGAATTATGTCTATAAGTAATACAGCAGTAGCTGCACAAAGCGAGATTAGGAATGAAAAGTGGATTGGCTATTATTAAAGTAATAAGGGAGAAGGGTGTTTAGCAGGTAGATCGAGTACACAGTCAACCTGTAAGCCCCCAAAATATTTTTGAGACATTTAAGTCACATTTAACAATGAGATACAATATTAAGTGGCATATATTTTAAATAATCATAGCACTATCACACTTTTGTAGCACTCATGGAAAAAATAAAAATAAAAGCAAGGCGGAATTTTAAACAAGACCGAATTTAAGTTGCTCATTGTATGAAAGGTGGACTGATAAATAAATCGGTGCCTTTTTCTTTTTTTTGTCTTTGCTGTGATGGAAAGCAGTTTTGTGATTATAAACTAGGTGCTAGTTTGAAGTTCAAGTTTTTGTGTTTGTGTTTGTTTAACTCCTTGCCTTGCTGGTTAACATTAAGCTGATGAAAGTAGAGGCCATTTCCACAGCAGTGCCGAGGTTATGAAAGATCACAGTGAGGATGCTATAAAACATGAGTGTTTTCTAATAAGATCCCTTGGGAAACAAACAGCCATAGAGAGAGGCAGAATCCAGGCATCCAGGCCAGAGAGAGAAAGAATATGAAGGCAATGAGAAGTAGAAGAACAAAAATGAAAAGTAGAAGGTGGATGAAGTTCTGCAAAAGAAAGATTTGCTTTTGACATGCAAAAAAAAAAAAAAAAAGAAGAAGAGAAAATCTGGTGTCTGTGATGGTGAAAAAGATCAATATTTTTATCAATTTCATTATCATCAATATCAACATCATTATTTACAGCAGATTCTCATGATTAAAATGAGTCCAAAATCATAATCCATTGCGTCGATTACGAGACATTCCTTACCAAGTTAACTCAACAGGTGCACATGTAGCCTAGTAATCAAATCTATCTTTTACATG
This sequence comes from Elopichthys bambusa, assembly GCA_037101425.1. Taxonomy (NCBI): domain Eukaryota; kingdom Metazoa; phylum Chordata; class Actinopteri; order Cypriniformes; family Xenocyprididae; genus Elopichthys; species Elopichthys bambusa. The sequence goes on from CM074443.1 coordinate 24,151,121, forward strand.
GCTTTTTTGCTTATAACTTCATGAAACAGGCATAGATCATAGATACTTAAAGTGGATGCTTTAGATTGAAATTAGTCCAAAATCAAAATAATCCGTTGTGTCAATCACAAGATATTGGAGGAACAATTTAAAAAATTCCAATTAGGGGGTATCAAGGGCTAAACAAAAAGGTATCTATCTATCAAAGATACCTACCTTTTGACTCTCTTTGATATATTTTGGAGGTACAAGTCTTTAATTTAATATTATTTTTAGAAAGGTTTTCAAATGTGTATTTTTCAAAGTACAAAAAGTTAAGTCCATATGTGAATTGAATTGTTAATGTATTTTTGAAAACCGATAGATCTGGACCCAAAACAGAAATAAAGAGAGCCACATCAATGACCCGAATACATTATATAGCTTATATATACATTTTATATATACATTTTATATATAAAATATATATATATAATATATATATATATATATATATATATATATATATATATATATATATGACAGGATAGTGTAGGACAGAGAGAGAGAGGAGCAATACACTAGCCTTGAATCAGGTACAGTAAAGCAGTAAAGATATCCATTTATTGATATTTAATGAATTTTATGAATCTATGATTATACAAACTATATTTGTGATTTCATATGATGCTTGCCTTATGTTCCTGAAGAGGGCAGCAGAAAGACACAAAGTGCACACCGCATACTGTCTGGTTTCATGGAACTTGACTCTCCTCTACTGTTCATTCAAAAAACAATTTTCCATTACAGCTGGATTTTTTTTTTTTTTTTAACCTTAACATAAACATTTCATTCAAATTTAATATAAAGAGAATGTGCAGGTGATAGACACAATTTCACTGCACAATGATGCATATGTTTTTATTTCCTATATATATATATATATATATATATATATACATATACATATACATTATATATATTTTCATAATTAAACAAGACACAACAGTGCCCTTCAGAAACAATTGATTTTGAAGCCTCCTTATGAATATGATTTATGATGCTATATTATTGGCTATGTTTGCAAATAGAATACTAGCTCACTGAATGTTGCACGGTATAAACAGTAAGCATTCTGCAATAATTCAGTATGTCACATGACCTCATAAATTTGCATGCAAGTTGGACCAGTTATCAGTTACCGGTTAATTAAAAATGTTTTTTTTAACAGTATTTATTTAATTTTGTGTAATAAAAAAAAATCTGAAATTCTGGTAGTCTAATAACATAATTTAGAGAATAGCTGCAATTAGAATTATTTTATTACACTGGACACAGAAGGTCAAATTGAGTGCATTGCATTGTGGGAAACAGTATTCCACTGCTTTGTTGTATAAGCTACTGCATATTGTTGTATGCTTATTGTTTAGATACATGTTTTTTAAATGTATCTTGCCAAGATATAATAGGCTTAAATCTCACACACCTAATGCTTGAAATGATTAATTGTTATTCAGAACAGCGCCATGACAGGTATGAAAGTGAGGCTTTGAGGGATACTTAGAGTATTTTCAATGGCTGTAAAATGCTGTATAAAGCTCCTAGATCACTTATTATTTTCCACAGCGCATATTGTTGTATTTTTCTGAGAAAATTCAGTAGACAAAAAAAAACGTTTGCAGTATTTTGTCTGCGGAACGATCCAAAAACACATTAAATAACAGTACAACCCACTGTAAAGATGTATCTCTATCCATCACAGCCTCGCTTTCATTCCCATTAAAAATCAAAGATGGCACTGCTGTGAATAAGGTCTACATTTCCACACTTTAGAGAAAATCTCGACTTTAAATATGGAAACAAACAATATAATTCTTTAAAACAGAGGGTCAGAAATATTATGCTGACTGTATCTTTGTAATGAAAAAAATAATTGAAAAGAATGCAAAAAAAAAAAAAAAAAGTCAGAAAAGGTCCATAGGTCAGACTTGTAGCTTTCCACTGACATAAGATGCTTCTTGAAATTATGATGCTGATTGTACAGAAGAAAAAAAACTTAAAAGAGTTTTGGCCCCACAGTTTCATGTCTGGAAGTTTGTGTAAAATGAGTTTTGCTCAAGTCTGATACTGTAGGGGGGTGCCTCTCTTCACCAGCCTGAGTGTTTTCCACACCTACAGCTACACTAAACATGCTATTATACACCCCCAACATCACAGTCGTATTGTGGAAACCTGCTGACAACTGACTCATAATCAGTTATTTACCGCTGTTATCATGTAGACAAACTCAATAAGATCAGATGAGAAGGATGTAGAGAATGTGATTAGCATCCATTAACAGCTCAAATCACCATCACCATCAACACAAACCTCAAACATAAAAAAATTTAGCCTCGCTGTGCTGTACCCGGCAATAACAAGCAAAAAGAGAGAGAGACTAAAAACTGAACAGAAAAGAAATTAATTTAAAATGTGGACCATTTGTTTAGACCTTTATTTTGACACTATAAGGCTTCAAATTTTAAGTGAACCTGTGGCAAATGTATGAGCGATGTCAGTTTTTATAAAAAGGTTGATAGGACCTGTCTCAAATGTTCCACTGTGTGTCTGTCTACAAGACTACATGGTGTTCCATTTATCAATTTATGACAAACAAATTAATTTATTCAGCAAATCCTCTTTCACATACAATATCTGTGTTAGAAAAGCAGTAATAGTGTAATGCAGTGGAGTTATAAAAAGTTGGGAACAGCAAGACTATGGGAGTGTACAGCCAGAATATTGTTATGCAAAAGCAACCTCTTCACCCCACTGCATAATTATCCCACTTATTATGTGGCTACTTGACACATAAGTAAGTAATTGAACACAAAATATTAATTTAACATATTTTATTACCTCAAAATAACCTGCAGTAATGAAAAGAGACCACAGTGTTGGGTTCCTGAAAAATATTAGCTTCTGACAATACGAACCCAAAAAAGTTAAGAGGCCAAGTAGTTTAGTACTGTATTAATTACAATATTTCAAATAAATCATATAGAAATTTGCAAACAAGGTCAAGTCTGAGAGTGTCTTTATGTGGGTGCATGTATATTTGTAGAGTTGCTTTGATATTAATAATCAAATCTGATTTGCAGCTCAATGTTTCTTGGGCTTGAAAATATTTTTCTCTACAAAAGAGGGACCTAGCAGAAAAAAAATGGGAACTGCTAGTGTAATAGCTTAATAATGCTTCTCTTCCTCATTGTTTGGTTTCTCATGGCCAATTGAATGTCTTGTTCAGTTGTGTACTGGACACAAGAGGGCAGCAGCAGCTCATCATCAGAAAAAAGATCATGGCTGTTCAGAATGGATTACTAGCTTACTGCTTACTGACAGCATTTTTCAATAGTGTGTGAAACGGAATGCATTATGCAACAGTACAAATGTCTGAATAAAATGACAATTCAGTGAGTGTGTGTCCAGTTTATCTTGGAAGGTTATTTGTTTGTATTTTTAATCAATTTTTGTCCAAAATGATGTCTGCTCAAATAAGACAAGAAAAAATTATGAAAATGATCTCTCTTCAGCCCTGTGAGGAGGAAGAATGAAACCTGCAAAATCGAAGATTCTGCATTGGAATTAACAAACATTAAAGTCTACTAAGTGTTTTTTTTTTTTTTTTTTTTTTTTCACACTTAAAAAGGGTAATGAATAATAGTGGCTTAGAAAAAGTTTTTATTAGTTGTATTCTACAAGGGTGACCATCATGTTAAATTACATGGAATTCCAGTTGTAGTCCATACATCAGGTGTATTTGTACAGTTTGGTCCAGAGATTTGTAGTGCAAATGTAGGCTAAATGATTTCAGTATAATAAACACTTTCTTAGAAATACTAAAATCTGAATGTTTGTTTCTTTTATTTATCCATGTCTTTTTAGATAACTGGTATCAATCTCAGACAAAACAGTTTGCCAGGTCTACTTGGGTAAATGGAAACCCTACTTGAAGATGTTGTTCCACATTATTAAGCAAGTCACAGTTCTCATGCAATATGGGGAGGAAGAAAGATCTTTCTGAAGATGAAAAGCATGAGATGGTGCAATGTTATGCAAAAGGCATGAAAACAACTAATATTGTGTGAAAACTGAATGGAGATTATCGAATTATCATAAGATTTGTGAGTGATTTAGAGCACAGCAGAACTCGGTCAGATAAAGGCTTGTTAAGGAAAGTTCCTGTCAAAAAAACAATTGTATTAAAAGGGCAGCTATAAAAAAATAAAATAAAATAAAAGCCAGTGTTGAGCAGCAAACAGGTGTCTCTGGAGCTTCTACACCCACTGTAAATGTTTCTCTTTGTGAGGTTTGGTTAGTGGTGGCTAAAATGCAATTTTACACATAACTGCCAGCCAGCATGGAGAGATTCTTGAGACTCCAGAGACACCAGGAGCTTCAAATACCTGTTTGCTGCTCAACACTGCCTTTTTTTTATAGCCCTTTTAATACAATTAACTTGTTTGACAGAAACTTTCCTTAATAAGCCTTTATTTGACTAAGTTCTGCTGTGCTCTAAATCACTCACAAATCTTATGATCCATTCAGTTTTCACACAATATTAGTTTTCATGCCTTTTGCATAACATTGCACCATCTCATGCTTTTCATCTTCAGAAAGATCTTTCTTCCTCCTCATATTGCATGAGAACTGTGACTTGCTTAATAATGTGGAACAACCTCTTTAAGTAGGGTTTCCATTTACCTAAGTAGACCTGGCAAACTGTTTTGTCTGAGATTGATAACAGTTATCTAAAAAGACATGGATAAATAAACAAACACTTTCTTAGAAAAACTAAAATCTGAATGTTTATTGTACTGAAATCCTACTGATATGTCACTTTGGAATACAGCGTATAGGCACAATATGTAGATTAAAATATAAAAAAAACACTAGAACAGCATTATATATTTTGTTGACTCGTGTACTTATATTATCCCAGATGTTTCCAAGAATAAATCCAGAGAAATAAGCAATTTTAACCAGGACACGGACTATGTCCATGTGTTGCAATGTCATCATGCCTGCGTTACCCTCGATTTCTGGTTTTATTTTGTAGAGACCATGGAAACACCAAAGAAACAAAACACTCTCATTAGCAATCGCCTTGTTCAGCTCTCACAGCACTGGGCCATGCTCTGCTTCATACTACAGTAACGTTCATTATATCATTCATGAACATGATTTCTGCCCGAGTCCCATCCAATTCTTTTCCCCTGGCTCAATCTCGGCGTCATCAAGCCATGCCTTTGAACAGGCGACCTCTAGTGGCAAAAAGTTACATATTGTGCCTTTAAATAATATATTTAAAAAAAATTTTAGCACTGTTTATAAATCTGATTATATTTATATATTTTAATTTTGAACAGTGCTGCCAAGAAGCTGTTTGAAACGATATACAAATGGGACCAGCTTGATATTTCCGAACAAATGCATAAATGTTGTAATAAGAATTTTCTAATGTACTTTTTGCCAAGCACTAAACTAATAAAGTCAAAATTTGAAATGTGTTTTAGAAAGCAAATTAGCACAGACATTAATTGGTCAGTTGTGGACTGAAGATGTTTATTTGGTGTACATTGAAAATTGAAAATTAGCAAACAAACCCTGATGACCTAGAACAAAGTTTAATATGAGTCCAGGCAATCTGGCTGATCTAATTTCAGTTTTCTAAAAAAGGGAAATCTTGCTCTGCAGACGCAAACACGTTACAACAAATGAAGACCTCAAACATCATTCTGTAGTGTAAGAAAAACAATTCCAAAAGTGTTTCAAATATGTTAAGAAAGAAAAAGACACTACATATTGTAAATACTTGGGCAGTAAAAAGTAGATACACAGCATTTTGTGTTAAAATAAGAATATCTGACAAAATATATTTTGTTTACAAAACTTTGATACGCGAGACTACACTTAAAGCATCTGTTAAATGGTGTGTTTATATATATTATCATAAATGTCCATATTGCACGAGAATCATCGGAAAACTTGGTCCTCCCCTTAGCACAGACAGAGAAGTTGTAAGTAAATCTGATCTGTCTCAACAGGGAGTAGAAGCAAAATATTGAATATAAATCATACAAGCATCTTAGAGTACATGTAAAAATGAATAACACATAATACTTGGTTTTGATCTCTCTCTCTCTCTCTCTCTCTCTCTCTCTCTCTTTCTTTTTGTTCCATCCATCCCTCTTGGTCTCCAGCACTGTGCTTTTTCCTTTATCATTTTACTGGTCCCTTGACTCATACAACAGTTTGGCAGCCTAGACAAGCAGGGAACCAAAAACATACTATTAACATAATATAGAGGAGTCTTGAAGTTCAGAAACTCCCTTCAGAAAACACAGTCTCATAGTAACAACTATGGCTCTGTAAAATTGTGTTGCTTAACATGGCGGCTGTAGGACTGGAAGCCCTGCATGATACCATTATTATCAGATTTCACAGCGGAGTTAAAATATATTATTAAAACATAAGTATGACAAACAGACTTTGTTCTTACTCAAATAGAATATACATATTCAGGATATATTCTTAGTGATTATGCTATATATATATATATATGTATATATATATTTAGTGTGTGTGTGTGTGTGTAAAAACTCGCTGCCCATTTTAGAACCAATATACCATTATTGCATGCTTTCATTAAAAAAAAAAAAACATTATAATATATCCTTTTTTCCCCCCCTTTCACTCACACCTACTTTGTGCATGGCTACAAGCCAGGCAGATGCGACACGCTTGTCATCAGCAGTGTCCATGTGGAGCTCCTGAAGGTTCTGAGATCCTGGTGGCTTGTACTGAAGCACCATGCCACTGGCACGGAGAGAACCCCCTAAAAACAGGTCAATGGTCAGTGGTGGGATTCAACACAATATTTGTCGAGGCAACTTTCAGAGTTTGCCATGACAAATGTTCCTTTTATAGTTAATCGTTGTACTTTGTACATGCACAAATTAGATTTGTGACTCGCATAATACGACAGCAAAATATTGAAGTCTGATGGACCATCACATTAAACATGCACATGTGGCCTTTCATGAGACTGCCTTGCTTTGACTCCATTACTTACACTGGGGTCACAGGAAATGAGTGCATGCAAGGTTACTTATATCATATGACAGGAACAGCAAGGAAAACAAACTGAATGGCACATATTTTAGACAAGGAAAAATAAAATAGACAGAGGGACGCTGACCTTCAGATATTTGACTGTCCAGCAAGCTCGTGTACGAGCATATATCTTTCTCTTAATGCAGAGGAGAACAAGGAAGTTAAAGAAAAGAAGAGAACATTAAAAGGAAAGAAATATAAACAAACAGAAAAAGATTTATCTGTACAGGTATGCATCTGACTGTAACTTGACCTTAAAAATGTATTTGGACATGCAAGTCACACTTAAAAATGTCTGAATGTTTTTGCATTAGTTACAAAATATCAAAACAAGTGGCATTTATGTGTAAACAGACTTTTTATAAATCCTCTAAAAAAAAATGTCTCAGAAATGTGAAGTTAGTCCAGTGAAAAGCTCGAACAGCACAAGGTCTGATACTTTATATCTGCAATGACATTTTTAAGTGTGGTTTAAGTGTCCAAAAACTACTTTGGGCCAATGTATAATGTGTATTTCGCCGTTGTTAAGTTCACTCAGTACTACAGTGCAATGTTAATAGCCATCAGCATTCAGTTAAAGCAGAAAACAATCCAGCATTCATGTAGTCGTGTGATTATTTGAAGCTTCATGTATCATAATATGTGAAGCTTTCAAAGAAATCTCTGTATATCAGATAAAGCCTGTGTACAGTTCTGTATGATGTAACAGAATAAACTTCAACTCATAATCATATTCCTTTATATCTACATGCAATAATTCATGTTTAAAAGCAAACCCCAGGATAAGATTAACGCTGAATCCTCACTTTCTTTGAAACATAATGGAGATGGTAAAAATATTTATTGATTTGTATTACAGGAAGTTATGTGCATCTGGGATCAATTCGGAAAAGATGTTCATTATAAGTAATTTATGACAATGTAATACTAAGACTTTGGTGATGATGCTCTATTAAAAGTGGGCTGTGTGAATCACAGACTGACACAGCACTCTGCATACTAATTAAAAATTAGTCGGGATGGCCAACCAGTTGTCCTAACAACAGACTAGACCGAACTAGTAAGTTTAGTAAGCTTTTTTTTTTTTTTTAAAAGAAACTAAAACTTATTCAGCAAGGGCACATTAAGTTGATCAAAAGTGACAGTAAAGATATTTAAAATATTACAAAAGATGTCAATTTCAATTAAATGCAGTTCTTCTGAATGTTCTATTCATCAAAAAGAAAAAGAAAAAAGTATCACGCATGGTACAGTAAGCGATTTCTGAGAAATGCTGTTGAAAATTTAAATCAACACCTAATCATACAATTTTGTGAAAATTTGCAAGATGTTTGTTCTGTGTGTGTGCTAAAAAAAAATATTGTGTTTCTAAAAGTCCTGGCTGTGTAAATAGAGAAAAAACAAAGTGAATTGGACTGATCCACGGAGCACCTCAACACACCTGTAGCCAATCAGCAGTAGGGGGCGTGTCCAATCATGATGGGGAAGGATAGAGAGTGAGCAAGCAGGGTATTTGTAGAAAGACTATAGAAAGGAGAGATTGCTGATATATTACCAAAGAGGAAAAGTCAGAGGAATATAATTGGAAAAAGAAGGGTTACGATCAGGCAAAAGCTTTCCAGCACTGGAGAGACATTAGAGAGCAGGAAGGCCTGAAAACAGACACCAAGGTTATTTTGTTTCTGCTCGATACGTGAGTGACATTGGTTTTGCTATGTTTCACAGAACCAGGATAGGCTATTGTATGCTGTTGTTGTTTACGGATTACAGCTGATTCATCCATACTCGTGCAAGCTGTCTATGGTTAGTGGTTGTCTGTTTTGCCTAGTGTGTTTGTTATTTTGGGGGTGGAGCAATAAAGGGAGGGGTGTGTTTGTTTGGGTGTTGATTTTAAATATCAACAGTGTTTCTCAGAAATTGCTTACTGCACCTTTAAGCAGCACAACTGTTTTCAGCATTGACAATAATAAGAAATGTTTCTTGAGCACCAAATCAGCATATTAGAATGATTTCTGAAGGATCATGTGACACTGAAGACTGGAGTAATGATCCTGAAAATTCAGCTTTGCTTTGCAACATAATAAAATAAAATACATAATAAATATGTTAAAATATAAAACAGTTATTTTAAATTGTAATAACATTTTACAATATTACAATATTTGACTGCATATTTAAATCACATAAATGCAGTTAAAAAAACCGTTTAAAAATTATACCGACCACAAACTTTTAAACAGTAGTGTAAATCCCTCTGGATGTAATGTAATGTCAATTTTCAAAGAGGGTTTTAGAATCCTCAAATGCTATCCTCAATGCTAGCAAATGTGCTAAGATCACAAAAGTTTGCTCCTCTTTAAAGTCATTACATTTACCTAGTGTCCAGAGAATAGTCTCAAAAATCAATAATTGTTCATATTGCACTGACAAGTTTCTCCACAAAACCTCACCTCCCGGGGTTGACCCCTCAGTCAACACCTGCATACTGGAAATACGAGATAGCTCCACCTCAAAATGACTGTCACCGTCTAGGAAGAGATACCTGAGAGCAAAAAAAGAGAAAGACTTTAAGATATGCTACATCACATCTAAAGAAGTCAATTTGTGGGTGCCTACACGCATACCTGTGATTATTGGACAAACGGCAGACCATGGTCTCTGATTTCTCTGAGGAACCCTCTTTGACCATGAAAGTTCCTCCTACAATGCAGGAAAAAGGCTGTAAGGTTCCGTCTGCCAGAAGCTAGTTATTAGAGTTAATAAAGTTTTAAATATGGATATTTTTCTTACAAAATCACTTCGCTTCAGAAGGATTTTATGAACCTCTTGGAGCTGTATGGATTATTTTTATGATGGATGGATGCATTTTTTTGGGCTTCAAAATCACACCCCCCATTCACTACCATTATAAAGCTTGGAAGGATATTTTTAAATACATCTCAGATTGTGTTCGTCTGAAAGAAGATAATCATATGCATCTAGGATGGCTTGAGGGGGAGTAAATCATGGGATAATTTTCATTTTTGGGTGAACTATCCCTTTAAATTCAGATGAAAATGTTTGAGGTCGGTATATTTTTTTTAATGATAATGAAATAAGTCTCTTATGCTCACCAAGACTGCATTTATTTGATACAAAAATACAGTAAAACACTAATATTTTTAAATAATATTACAATTTAAAATAGCTGTTTTCAATTTGAATATATTTTAAGTTTTAATTTATGGAAAAGCTGAATTTTCAGCATCATTACTCCAGTCTTCAGTGTCACATGATCCTTCAGAAATTATTATAATAAGCTGATTTACTGCTCTAGAAACATTTATTATTATTATTATTATTATTATTAGTGTTGAAAACAGTTGTGCTGCTTAATATTTCTGTGGAAACCATGATACACTTTTTCAGGATGATTTTGTAACAATGAAAGTCACTGCCACTTTTAATCAATTTATTGCATCCCTGCTGAATTTATTTATTTATTTATTCTTACTGACCCCAAACTTTTGAATGAGTACGATCGAGTAAATTTTAAAATTAAAATTCTGGCTGATACTGAAATGCTGATTATTTTTAGGGTGAATGAATCAAAACAAATAAATATAAATAAATCAATTGTTTTAAATGCTTCCAGTGAACTTGGGTATGACAATATAATAATATACAGTATGAAACTGCATTATCATCTTATCAAAGATTTAATTTCAAGCCAAGTCAAGTCACCTTTATTTATAAAACGCTTTATACAATACAGATTGTTTCAAAGCAGCTTTACAGTGATAGACACAAAGATATTGATTCAATGATGCAAACAGAATTCAATTTAATTCTGCTGTAAAGCAGCTCTAAAAAGATAAAAGTAAACAGTCATTATTCAGTTGAAATCAGTTCAGTGTTGATTCATTTCGGTTCAATAACTGTAAAGTACATCAATTATGAAATGAGTTCAATTCAGCTATAAAGCAGCTCTGCAGAAAACAGTGATGTCATCCTCCAGCTAGGCTGAGTTCTCAAGTGTTGCTGAATTATTTGTTTTTAAACATAAACTTTAAGTGTGTTTTAGATTAAAGAAAAGGTGATTTAAATAATAAAACAGGGCAAATGAGCATGCAAAATTACATATTCAGTATGGGCCGAGACTGTTAAATATATATATATATATATATATATATATATATATATATATATATATATATATATATATATATATATATATATATATATATAAAAGGTTGATAATCAATATATATGTTAAATATATATAAAGAAAGGTTGATAATCAATATACAGTACTGATTTATCATGCATCCCTAGTGGTGATCACAGAACTGTGTATTTTACGGGATTCCATCAGAACAGCTTTTGCCAAACACATTCATGCAAACACAGAGTGGCTAAATTCTATTTCCAGCAGCAGTGAAGGTGAGTCTCAGGTAAAGGATTACTCATTAAGTCAGTGTACACTGAAGTAAGCTACAGGAGTTATGCAACATACATACGCTCTCCATGGTCTATACTTAGCAACATCATAAACTTTAGTGAGTCTACGCATGCATGGGTATAAGTGTGTCAGTGATCTCAAGCTAAAAGCATTTGAGTGCGTGTTTGTTCAACCCACCGGCAGTGAGCACTTTAAGCTGTTTGTCGTAAAACTCCACCTCTTTCTGTGAGATGAGGCTGCACTCCGCACACTGCCTAACCGGATCCACAAAACACATCCTGGGCAGAGCCACTTTCTGACTGCAGCATTTATCACAGAAGCACCGACCACAGCGCCGACAGTGATGCTGACATATAAAGAAGAAGCACTTATTGCTTTAAATCCATTGCAATTCCCTCAAACACACAATAGTGAAGTATAAAACATATCATGGCCGAATTACAAATATACGTGCACATAAGCTATGGGTATGTGGTATGAACAAAATCATAATATAAGTAATTTATTTATATCATGGTAACATTATATTACAATATAGGTATTAGTTTTAATTTCAGGGGAAGGGCTTTTACAATATAATGGATGTAAAATAAAACATTTTTAATTTACAGAATAGTATAGAATTTTAAGCCCTAACACAAAACACTATCACATAACCACAAATACAGATATAGACACACTCAGTCAAGAAGAAGGAAGAACAAAGGAGAAAAAAATTAAACCGGAAAGAAAACTTGCATTGGCAATATTATTGCAGAACTAAAAACAAAGACACTTAGGAACAAATAAAACTGAAACTGAAGCAACAAAGTGACTGGGAGTCAAATTATGAGGTTTTTGCGAACTTCTAGTAATCTAGCTATGTAATGTGGTTGAGGAAAGTTTAACTTCATGCAAATCACAGTGACACAATGTGGACACCCACGTACAGTGATATATATGATAAAAATAAATAATGCATTCTAAGTTCATTTGATTTATGCATTGATAATCATTCATCTTTATCATTCACTGCAATTTTATTTCAAAGAATTCTCATTTTTAGCAGCAAGAATACCAATTCCTTGTCAAATTGTCAAATGACATGCCATTTTTCCCGGCAATATGTCCCATTTTTTGTTTTAATTACTGTTACTACCTCGTAACACCCTGCAATTTTTTTACTTCTCTTTTCTTGCATATTTTACTACTATGTTATAAACTTTTTTAGTGCTGTCAAATCGAATAATTGCAATCAATTGCATATAACAAAAGTTTGTTCAAAATATATATGTCTGTGTGTGTGTATATGTTTACAAACTTTTATGTTAGATGAGAATATTCACGATTAATCAATTTGACAGCACTACTATTTATATATTTTAAGCATTGTCTGAGTAGCTGAACAGGTTTACATTCAACTGCAAGTTGAATTCTGTGACAAATATATAAATCTTGACTCTTAAATCATTTGTTATCAGACTTTAAAAGGTTACGGACAGTTATGCAGATTACCAATAACGTTAAGATATCCAGATGTAGGAATGCCCACTATGAGCAACAATACAGTGACTTCCAGCAATAAAAATCGATGTCCTGTATGTGCGAACACCCATAACTCTGTACGAAATTACTCCTGACACAAGATGGGTCCACATGCTTACCTTCCTGGTGATGAAGTCAAACTTAGTGTCACACTGCATACATCTGGGGCACTAAGAGAGGATAAGAATAAAACATGAATTTTTTATAGGAAAAACAGGCACCTCTGTAACTCTATATGCTGCAAGAGTCAATAGCATTTCATTGGAAAAGTGTGGCAGAACACCCTAGAGACTTTAGCTGAATTTAGTTCTCATATCTGGGCGTAGCAGTAATACAATGAAGGCCAAAACCAAAATACACAAGGCTTTTTGCTAATGTTATCTTACAGCGGCCACTGTAAGCTAAAACAGCTTGTTTGAGTAAAATAAAACAGTTCAGGTTTGACAACGGTTTCGTGTCTAAGCACTTAATACATATTCTCACCAATAAAGCCCTAATATCATGAACTCAGCTCTATAATTTATTAACATGCTTACATAATATAGTACAACTTCAATAATATCTACTCCTTCCAAAATCAAATCCTTGACTCGTATTAGTTCACACTTCACAGTATTGTAAAACATCCCTGTTAAGTATACAGGGAATTTCTTGGACAAGTTGTTTCCTCCTTTAAATTTAAAGCGCGAACACGGAATGTGTAGTAGAGATATAAGATTTAAGCATTTGTACGTTAGTTGTTTCTTCATACCTCAGCATAATATTAATGAGTAGGCGTGGCTATTCATTTGACAGTCGCTTTGCTGTCATATACAGAATCACTGCAGAAAGTTTGTTTCATGACACATTCCCCAAAAATCAATCAATAATCCACATGAAGAGTTGTTGTCCACAATGTTGTTGTCCACATTCGTGGGTGTTCGCTTGCATACACACACTCTATAAAGCATTGATTTTCATGCATCTGTGATCAGATTTGTTCAAAAGATCCAAGTCTTGCCATCTTTTTTCTTTGTAACACCATCTGGAAAACTTAAATATTTCCTACTGGCTCTTGTTGCCTTGAGCAAACAACGCCCAAAGACAGAGACAGATCAACCACAGCATCATCATTATCATCTGTGATCGAGATTCATTACCTCTTTATCCGGAACCCACTGCGGCTCATCCAAGGAAAACGGACTGTTGAAAGCGCCGTTTTCCGGTACCATGCGGAGTCCGCTCGGGCTGCGGACCAGCTTTTTACCGTCAGGCAGCGCGGACATATTTGTGTTTTTGAGTGCGCAGCTGCTGCTGAGAACAACAGCACAGACATCAGCAGTACTACCAGTCACACAGGCACACCTTCAAAATAAGAGTCCTCCATTTCACCATATTAAATATATATATATATATTTCAATAATATAATATATAATTTAATATAATAATAATGATTGTTGTTGTTGTTGCTGTTAATATAAATGTTAGTTTTTGTACTAGCTTAAATGTTAAAGGGATAATTCACCCAAAAATCAAAACGAAAAATCATAATTTACCAAACCGGCATGAATGTCTTTCTTCTGCTGAATACAAAAGAAGATATTTTGAAGACTGTCAGTAACCAAACAGTTGATTGGCCCCACTGATTCCCAATTTTTTTTTATAGGCCTACTATTGAAGTCAATGAAAAATTGTCTTCTTTTGTGTTCAACAGAATTCATTTAGGTTTGGAACAACAACTTGAGGGTGAGTAAATGATGACAGAATTTTAATTTTGGGGTGAACTGTCCCTTTAACATTTAAACAATACACTGCTTTCCCAAATCCTCGCAGTGTAACTTAAAAGTTTTTGGGCACTTAGGGCAAAACTAAAATAAACCAATACTTAATAAAAATGTTGTCTTTTTCAAAGCCTTTTTAAAAAAAATTGTTTAAAAAAATATACGAAAATACAAATGTATGAGTCCTTGATTTTAAAATAAGAGTCATTTCGATTTTTTTTTATTATTATTATTATTATTATAACAATAACAGCTACACAGTTTTGAAATATGTGTGATTTTTCAGAGAATTGTGCAATGCCTCGGCTTTCATTATTGATCCTGTCAATTTCTATTTACAATGCATCACACACTAGCAGAAGTGATCAGTGATCCCACATCTTCCCGGTGTTTCTTCGAGCGCAATGAAAGTGCCACCGTGGCCTTAAAAAGACAAACCTACATTATTCTCTCAGTGTTTCTGTTCTTGATTTTCTTCACCTGCGTTACAGTGTGTGTTGAAATGTAAATACACACTATCACGTTATCAGTATATATGTAGTCAAGTGTGTTTCAGTGTTAGTGTTCAATCTGGATCACCGCAGAAGGAGCATCAGAGGAGGGAAGAGAGAGGAGATCTCCAGAGCAAAACTCCTGCTGTCCAAAAACAACATGTTCTCCAAATTTACGTCCATCCTGCAGCACGCTGTCGAGGCGGTGAGGGCTTTTAAAACTATCTGACCACATTTAAATGATTCTTTGATTAGGAAAATGAGAAATGGGAAAGTGAGAGTCGGTTAGTGTTGATATACTGAAGGCCTGTTAGCCAAACACATAAGCTAACCGCTTATGTAGTAAATAACACATGACAGACAAAACCTCTAAAACTGTTTTAACGATCTCCTCACGAGTGTTTAAGGGTGTGCGTCCGCTCGGTTGTGGTTTATTGCGTTTCTATGATTGGTCTGGACATATTAAGCCTTTGTTTGCTGTGCATTTTAGCAGTTGTGCTAAATCTTGCGCAATTCGTGGATTGTTCGGTTAAAGGTCTTCATGTACGCGAACCTCTCGGTTGTTTAATCAATATAAAGTAATATTTATCACATTTTAGGAGAGATGTAGCCTGTATAATGTTAAATGTACATTAAGTGAATCCGTAATAGCTAGTTAGCATGCTAGCAGCTCATTTGCAGGATGTAAACAAAACAGCTGTTACTATGACAAGCGTACAAATAAAAACAAATGTACGATTGTCTTAACACTAGTTTACATTGTAGCATCTACATGCATACACACACACATTCATACATACTTGTATTAATGTGCATGCATTAAAAAACGTTTAGACGCTTGATTCACATACATCGTAATGGTGTAGTGTTGCACACATACATGCATTGTTGCTGTAACGTGCATTAATCACAAAGAAGGCATTTTATTTTTATGATTGTTTTATTTTTCAGCTTGCGCCATCGCTGCCATTGCAAGAGGACTTTGTCTATCATTGGAAGGCCATCACACATTATTACATAGAAACCTCAGGTAAGAGATCACCTGCAGTGATAGTCAATCTCGCTTGTTGTGCTTTATTACCAAAGAACCATACGTCATCTTCTGTTCATGTTTTTGTAGATGACAAAGCCCCAGTGACAGACACCAACATTCCCTCCCATCTGGAGCAGATGCTGGATATTCTGACCCAGGAGGAGAGGGAGAGAGAGTCAGGAGAGACTGGACCCTGTATGGAGTATCTTCTCCACCACAAGATCCTGGAGACGCTCTACACTCTGGGCAAAGCAGATGTGAGTGTTTAAGTGACAGCTGGTGCTTTTCCATTAGCATAATCATGCCTAACTTTTGGAACAGCCTATGTGCCTATAATGCCTAAAATTGCTGCCTATGCAGTCAGTTCACTAGGTTTGGTAAGAGACAGAGTAAAAATGATGTGTGGCCAGTAGAGACCTACTCATTTACTGTGAGTCATGTTTAGTAAGAGACACTGTCGGTTGCTTTGACTCATTAGGAAAATAACCGCTGGCTATGAAAAACAAAACGTAGTGTCACGATCCGATTTAATGAACCTTCACTCTGGATTTTATTGCTATAAAGTTCATTTGAGTAGATAGAGAAAGTGAACCATCTTTACACCTGTAATATTTTATTTAATCATTTTAGTAATCTAAATGATGATCAATGTCGTTCCTGTGGTATGGGTTGACTGTCCTTTTATTTTGATCTGAAATAACATTTAAGGTTATTTTTCAAGTATTTTTTTACTATATGCTTCAAATTATAATATCAAAAGACTTTGATCAATGGATTTTGATCCGTTCACATGTGTGATAGTTTTCGTTTCTACCTTTTGAAAAATCTGCGAATGTTGCCTACTGGCAATATTAATGATGGGCAATATATTCATTGGATCTTTTAATGATCAATATGTGATGATTAATGTTTTGACATTACTGTTCATAAGTTTGGGGTAAGTAAGACTCTTTCTTCTTTTTTTTTCAGATAGTGTTACTTTTATTCAACAAGGATGCATTAAATTATTCAAAAGTGACAGTAAAGACATTTGTTACAAAAAGATTTATATTTCAAATGTAATGTTCTTTTGATCTTTCTAATCATCAAAGAATCCTGAAAAAATCATGTTTTACCACAAAAATATTAAGCAGCACAACTGTTTTCAACATTGATAATAAAAAGAAATGTTTCTTGAGCAGTAAATCAGCATATTAGAATGATTTCTGAAGGATCATGTGACACTGAAGACTAAAAGCCTAGATTCAATCTATTCGTCATATAAAGCGATCGAGTCTCTTCACAAAATTTGTGCTAAACCGCTCAATTCATATGGATTAGTTTTACGATCTCTTTATGAACTTTTTGAAGCATCAAAGTGGTAGTTGCGGAGCTGTCAATGGAAGGACAGAAATCTCTCAGATTTCATTAAAAATATCCTCATTTGTGTTCCAAAGATAAACAAAAGTCTTATGGGTTTGGAACAATATGAGAGTGAGTAAATGATGACAGAATTTTTATTTTTGGGTGAACTGTCCCTTTAAATGATTTTTTTTTTTTTTTTTTTTTTTTTTTTTTTTTTTATTAATACCTGTGGTTCTTTGATCTTAATCAGTGTACAGTAAAGCAAGGGTTAAGGTTTTTTCTCCTGTGTGCTCTTCCCCAGTGCCCTCCTGGAATGAAACAGCAGGTTTTGGGTTTCTACACCAAACTGTTGGGTCGAATACGGCAACCACTCCTGCCTTATATCAATGTGCATAGACCTGTACAGGTGATAAGAATTACAGTTTTAAACCATCTTTACTCTTTAAAAATAGAAAAATCCCTTGAATGTTTAACCGACTTGCATTTCATATCTAATGGTAATTCCTCAGAAACTGGTCCGCCTCTGCGGCGAGATTCTTGCTGCTCCTACAGAGAATGAAGAGATCCAGTTTCTGTGTACCGTCTGTGCCAAACTTAAGCAGGACCCTTACCTCGTCAACTTCTTCCTGGAAGTGAGTGTTGGGGGATGTGTGTAGTAGTTTGATGTTTTAAGATGGGCTCTGTCTGTGTAGGCACCATATACTAAGACATGTTCCCAACACTATGGCTATATCTAACATTTGCATATCTCCATGTGTTTCTGCAGAATAAGAATAAAAGGTTGGAGGCTGCTAAAGATGGTGGAGCTGATTTGGTGAAAGATCCATCTTCTCCAGATACAGGACAGAATCAAAACCAAAATCCCAGCCTGGTCAAATATGCACAGGAAGATGCAGCAGGTCAAGCCACAAGCCCAGGGGAAGCAAGTCCGTCCTCCGTCCACACTACACTGCCAAACAATGACAACTACAACCTAGTCAGCTCCCTTCTTAACCTCACTAAGAGTCCAGTAAGTGTGTCTCTCTGTCTCTAAATTCTGTCCCTGCTTTAGGCTGGCACAAGACAAGCCATGCTGATGAATTTGATTGTATGGGTGTTAACTGATCTTGTCTTTTTCTCAGGATGGGCGTATTGTGGTGAAGGCATGTGAAGGTCTGATGCTGATAGTCAGTTTGCCTGAGCCAGCTGCTGCCAAATGCCTCACAGAGAACACCGAGCTTAGTCAACTCCTCACAGACCGGCTGGCACAGTTCTACCGTGCCCTTCCCCAGTCCATGGACCCTCTAGACATTGAAACCGTGGAATCCGTAAACTGGGGGTACATGACTTTCTAATCCAGTACCTACTTTATATAGCTAACAGATGCAAAATAAATACTAAATTTTTTTTTTTTTTTTTTTTTTTTTTTTTTTTTAATAAATATTGTCGTTGTTGGGCAGAAACCTAGTATCTCCATGTTTCGTCTTTTATTTATTTATTTTTTTATAAATCATTACTATTGGTCACACTTTACGTCTGTCTGTGGGTTTTGCAAATATTTAACCATTAAAAAGAGCCCCACCTCTATCGTGAATGAAGTGCCGCACCCAGTTTTCTCTGTCTCTGCTTCTGTGCAATGCAAGGGTAAATAAAGACAGCACTTTACCCAGAAATGGCATTTCTTTACTCTAGAAACATGTATGCTTCTGCCTCAGATGTGGCCGTTCTAAAGACGGACAAAACGCGCATGTCCGACATTCACTGGTACAGTATGTCCGACATTTGCCAAACTCAATTTGAGCTTAATTTCGGTAAAATGTTAACAATATAATGACACATGCAAGTGTCTGACCATATATAAAGCCACAAAATTAACCCACAACAGTGTTTACTTATTTAAAACAATACAGCGTTTTTTTTTTTTGTTTTTTTTTTTCCCCCCCATTCCCTAAGAAGTTGTGGACATGCAAGTTTTCTGCCCAACAGTGACTTATTATTATTATTATTATTACATTTTGACCAAACAGCCATTATTGCCAGTCAGGTTAAAAATGTTTTCACTGTTTTCTAAACTGTATTTTTTTTTTTTTTTGGTAACTACACCACTAATACTACTACTGCTGGATTCAAAGTACAATATAATATTATACATATTTTAACTAAATACATGTTGTTGTTTATTTTCTATATTTTTAAAAATGTAATTTAAATGAAAAAATCGGTTATATTGCTTAATGTGACACATATGATGATTTATGTTGCTTAATTTTTATTACCAGCAAAATAATCACAAAAATATTGTGAACATTCGCTCTATTGCCCAGAGATCTGTGAAAACTGTTTTGAATGTTAATTGAGAGTTTGTGTATTTGTAGGCTGGATGTGTATAATCTAAAGGAGGATGCTGCTGCTTTTACGGGCAAACGTGCCCTTATTTCCTTCCTATCGTGGCTAGACTATTGTGATCAGCTCATCAAAGAGGCTCAGAAGGTAAAAACCTTTATCAAAAGAAAAAACAGAAGATGGGTTAATATTGAATCATGCTCAAAATCTGTCAACAAATGGCAAGAACATGTATAAATAGACATTTTTGTCTAAACCAGATGGGCGGTTTCATAAACAGAGGATGAATGTTCACACATTTTTGTGTTTTGCTCCTTAGACAGCCGCTGCAGTTCTGGCCCGAGCCGTGAGAGAGCGGTTCTTTGTTACTGTAATGGAGCCTCAGTTAATGCAAACGTAAGTATGTAAGCTATCTCAGGTTTGTTTACCAGTCTCACATACTTTTGAAATTGCACTGACACCCCAAGCTATGAATTGAACAGAAAATGAGTTTTCTTTCTCACATGCTTTCTTGTTCTTTGTCATCTCATTCCAGGTCAGAGGTTGGCATTCTGACTTCCACAGCCCTGTTAAACAGGATCATCAGACAGGTGACATCAGAAGCCCTACTTCAGGAGACCATTTACTTCCTGTTGGGAGAGGGAACAGGGCCAGAGACACTTGCTAGCATTTCCCAGCATTCCCTGAGACACAGACTCATAGAACATTGTGACCACTTGTCAGATGAGGTAACTCTGGCTGCCATGACTGTATTAATCGATGCATTTCATCCTCCTTTGGCCAGATTATCTAAAGGGTTCCGAAAGGGAAGGTCAAATTGTATCCTCTACAAAATATTTATCTATTGATTGTTGTTATTAAATTAGAATCCAGTATATTGTATATTCAATATAGCTTGCTTTTATTTTATTTTTTTATTGAATGGTTAGAACGCCTCTTGAATTCTAAATCTTGTTCCTACCAATTTGGATTTTTAAAATGGTGATTTCCAGACCTGCAAAAATCATGGAAAGTTGTAAAATCTTACAGAGTAACTGGAAATACTAATTTCTATAGTGAAAATATATATATATAAATATGAATCTCTGTAAAGTCTTGGAAATGTTTGTTAAAAAAAGCAGAGGTTTAGAGCTGACAAAACGAAGCTGGAACTCCTGATCTTCTGTGGTTTCATATGTTAATTGTACTGTGATCTTTAGATTTATTTATTTAGAATAAAAGATAAGTGTCTGATTTATTGCAGCAGTTCTTTAGTTTTATGTTCATGAATTTCTGGTTCTGTGTCTGGTTCTAGATAAGCATCATGACCCTACGGCTCTTTGAGCATCTACTGCAGAAACCATGTCAGCACATTCTGCAGAACCTGGTGCTGCGCTGCTTGGAAGAGCGCAACTACATGGAGAACAAACAACCAGAGGAACGAGAGGAGCGCGAACACATGGAGAACGGCCAACCACATGACGCCGTGTAAGAGCTGCTGTCTCCACTGCTGCTAAACTTCCAGATCATTCTGATCAGTGCGTCTACATGCTTCTAGAACATGCAAGATCATAAATGAGCTGCAATTTGTGAATAAATAAAACTTAAATGCAAGTCAACCAAAGTGATATTTTTGAAATGTGTTTGGATTGGTTGTTGTATTAAAAAAATTCACACGTTACCTTTAATTACTGATTAATTAGTTATGTTAAAATACTGTTTTATCTTAATATGCAGAAAACATAATTATTAAGCCATTTGTTGTCTCTGAGTAGCCACTGAGTCTCTGTAGCAATATAAAACATTTCTCTTTTTTTTAGCATGCAGTGAAACATTTTCAAAACCAGTGCATTGAATTTAGGACAGGACTACCTGTTTGGCAATCAATGGCAAGTGGGAGAGTGGGAAAACCTGTTTGGCAACATCAAACTACACACTTCACCTTTAAATCAATGCCTCGTACAACAACATTTCATTCTTTTTTTTTTTAAAACAAATGGACACACAATAATACAATTACACTGATTCAGCTGTTGTGCTGAATCACAAAGTGGAGAGGAATGTTGCTTATTGCTCTTATAAAACACTGGAAACAGTTCAATAAATAGTTAAATTTATTAATAATAATCTAAATAAACAATTCTTCCACCAAATATAATTGGTCCTAAGCATTACTGTTTGTCTCGCTATCCGTTAATGATGCTTTTTCAATAATGGGTCTGATTTATCAAAAATGTGCCATAAATCCTCATTCTAATAAATGGGACTATATAATTGTGGTGTTGCACTATAGTAGTTATATATTTTTATTCCTTTAGAAAGTTTGCTGTAGTAATGCTTTATACTACAGTTACTTGTTTTTTCTTCTTGGGTCATTTCTTGTGAATCTTTGGAGATCAAAGCAAATGTTTTTTTGTGAGATGTAGTATGCATGTAATAGTCTAATTTCATTGATTTGTATCGTTTCCTCAGAGATCTAGAAGAAGACCCGCTGTTCTCAGATCTTTCTCCTGATAACAGACTCTCCAGCCCTGATTGGTTAAGCTGCTCTCCGCCACCAAGCACAGAACATGCAAAGCCTGATGGGAAGACGGAGGTTCACAAAATAGTTAACAGGTAGCGCAGGATACCCTTCCATGTCAAATTTGACCAGTTGTGACATGCCAGCCAGTTTCATCATTTTGTGATAAATATTAACTTCCCATGTAAGAATTCTGTGCTCTCTCCCTGTAGTTTCCTGTGTTTGGTGCCTGATGAGGCAAAATCATCCTATCAGGTTGAGGGCACAGGCTATGACACCTACTTGAGAGATGCACACAGACAGGTGAGGAATAATTAAAATAAATAGAACAAAGTGTGGTGAATACATATTCAGTATATTCCATGGCTTTAGTTAACAGATGCTTTAAGATAAACATTTTTGGTTTGTTGTGAATGTCTCCCATGTTTTTATGGATATTCAAAAACTTTTGAAGTGACACCCTGGTGTCACCCTGCTAATACAGAATTTATGGATGGGATGTTGCAATTGATATTTGATTATGTAAAGAACTTTTAACTATGTTTTATGTCTGAAAGGTGCTATATAAATAGTTTATTATTAAATAAAAAAAATAATTGCTAAATTGTGAAATTGCCAAAAGTGCATTACAATTATTTTAAGATTTATAATAATAAAACATTCTAGAATAAAATGTGTAATAATGAAGTCTCTATGGACCTATATAAATTGCTCTGTTTATATTTGAGCATGCAGTGCATCATACCAACATTGACATAACCATTGGAATTATTATCATCATCATATTTTGTTGTATGTTGACAGTTTCGGGACTATTGTGGAGTTTGTCAGAAGTGGGACTGGCGCAGCAGTCCAAAACCCTTTGAAAAATGTAATTTGGACAGTCCTTTTTTCGAAGGACACTTTCTCAAAGTGTTGTTTGACAGAATGGGGCGAATCCTCGATCAGGTGTGTGAACTGAAGATATTTACTTATGTGTGATAGCTCATGGAGAAGAAAAAAAAAAAAAAGTTGAACATACAACTTTTGTGTGATTACCCAAATCTGAATACATTTGTATTGCTTCAGAAGACTTAAAATATAGTGCACAAGTTGTATGTACTACTTCTATAATACTTGAATGGTGTTTTTGTCATTTTAGATAGCTCATTCACTTTCTTTACATAGGTAATACATTTGTAAAATGATGCATTTTTATTTAATATCTTTCTCCTGATGTCTCTTTGTTTCTCTATCTCCATCCAGCCATATGATGTTAACCTGCAGGTGACGTCTGTGTTGTCTAAGCTATCTCTGCTGCCTCATGCTCATCTTCACGAGTACCTGTTGGACCCGTACATTAACCTGGCGCCGGGCTGCAGATCTCTCTTCTCAGTCATCGTCAGGGTACGTCTGCTGTTCTCCACACTGAATCCTCTCTGACTGGATTAATATTAGTTTTATTGTTTTTTGTTTTTTAGACACCTCACAGACTGTTTAACCCATTATTTATATGGATGGTTTGATCAGGTGGTTGGCGATCTGATGTTGCGAACTCACCGCATCCCTGATTTCACCCCTAAACTCCTGCTGGTGAGGAAGAGACTGCTGGGACTAGAGCCAGAGGGGATGAGGTAAGGCTTGGATGTATGTATGTATGTGTATTTGCACAAAAATTGTAAGCAAATATTCAGTTTTCCAACATGAATGCATAAAACAGTGCCATAGAGGGCCTTCGGTGAATCATTGAATCATTGAAACGGACCATTTAAACTGGTTCATGCAGATAAATTGAAAAAAAAAAAAAAAAAAAAATGTTTTATGGGCACACACAATCTCACAGTCCCACCCCAAAATTCAAGCCCTGTAACTCCAAACAATATTCATCCAGAGCAAATGAAACAAGTAAGTAAGGGGAGGCAGGTTTGTGTGAATTGAATCAAAACGCAAGCTTGTGAATCGAAATCGAATTGTACAATTTGTGTCAATGCCTAGCCCTATCGTGCAGCCTGATCAGAGACTTGTTTCTTTGCTGTGTATTTGTTTTTCTGTGATAAAGAGGTTCATCTTTGTCTTACAGCGTCGATCATGTGACATTGCTTGAGGGGGTCATTGTTCTGGAGGAGTTCTGCAAAGAGCTTGCGGCTATCGCTTTTGTGAAGTTCCATGCGTCCGCCTCCACTTCTCCCTGATTCTCTCACCATTGTGCGCAGGACACAAACAGATGAATAAACAGACGAAAGAAGGCGGATGACACAGGAACGACAAACCCAACTGTACTCATCCCTCAGCGCAGACTGCTGCCTGCGGCAGGACTCGCATTCAAGGATGTTTCATTCGCGTTATCTCTGGGATGTTTCCATAACTATGACTGAGCGTACTGTTTTAAAGGCACAGAGAAGGGAGATTTTGTAAAAGAGAGGAGTGAATTGTGATTCTCGTGGAACAGCCCATGTGGAGAGAGGAGAGAGGATTTTGTAGCGTTCATATGTTAAAAAAAAAAAAAAAGAACTTCAGAACTAAAGAATGGTAATGCCAAAAAATTAGGTTCTAAAGTAGAAATAGAAATCAACTTAAATTTGATTCAAATAATACAATTAAATTAAATATTTAATTATTGATTAT
Organism: Elopichthys bambusa; assembly: GCA_037101425.1. NCBI lineage: Eukaryota > Metazoa > Chordata > Actinopteri > Cypriniformes > Xenocyprididae > Elopichthys > Elopichthys bambusa. The sequence goes on from CM074443.1 coordinate 24,176,254, forward strand.
TGTTTGTCATTTGCAGTATCAAAGATACTGTCATCTGTTGTTCTCTGTTCTTCTGAGAAAAATAGTCAAATGCAACAGAAGTTAATTTGTAATGAAAAATTACAATAACTCAGGATTCAAAGTCTTGCTGTTTTAAATAATTGGAGAACTAGACAACAAGCAACATTTTTAAACAAATCCTCTCTCATTTTTCTTTCCAGTAGTGTTTGCCAACACTTTTCTTTTAAAGCGAACCGAAAGAAATGCGGACTGGATTGATTTGAGACTGAGCACATTTGCACTCAAACCAGTTTTCACTGGTGCATCCCCAGAGAGCTGTTCATCCTTTATGTTCCCGACAGTGTTTCTAAACCATTTTAGTTGTTTAACTTGACATGTTATGTGTGTGCCTTGGTCCCAGCTAGACAGTAGCTGTGAACTTCATCCTGTATCATCATCATGTATTTATTATTGATTTAAAAAAAATAGTTTTAAAGGAAAAGTTCACCTAAAATAACAATGAAAATGTGTCTGTCCTCATGTTGTTGCAAATATGAATGAGGATGTACGCAAAAAGTACCAAAAAAATGGTGACGTGCACTTTATTTCAAGCCATTGAGATGTGTATTTTGTGTGAACTAAGAGGGAAATCAAAGTCGTAAGGGAATAGTTCATCCAAAAATAAAAATTCTGTCATTTACTCATAAGTTATTCTAAACCTGTACAAGTTTTTGTTCTGTTGAACACAAAAGAAAATATTTTTTGTAACCAAACAGTTTCTGGTCCCCATTGACTTCCATAGTTTTTTTTGTTTTTTTCCCCTCCCGTACTATGGAAGTCAACTTTTTGGTTTCCAACATTCATCAACATATCTTCTTTTGTGTTCAGCAGAAGAAAGAAATTCATATAGGTTTGGAACAACTTGAGGGTGAGTAAATGATGACAGAATTTTTATTTTTGGGTGAACTATCCCTTCAAGTCGAAAGATTTTCAGTAAATGGCATTTTAAATTTTGATCTGTTCCTCACACAAAACTATTGTGATTTTGAAGGGCTTTGGAATATAGGGCACAGGTCATATGGATCACTTTTATGATTCTTCTTCTTTTTTTTTCTTTTTCCAAATTTCACCATCATCGATTGGAAAAGTAAGAAAGAAAATGGTTCAGAACAACATTAGGGTAAGTATTTTTAGGTGAACTATTCCTTTTAAAAATTAGAAATGAACAGCTACTTTAGAGTTTATCTGCTTCCTCACAAGGGATCTTTAATATTATACTTTTGCATTGTGGCATTGTGGAATTATACCAGCAATAGTGTTATTCATCTTCATCTGCTCCTGCTCTTTGTAAAGGACATGCTGTACTAAATGCACACTGTGTACATTTGGCAAGAAGGGGCACAGCTTGAAATGGGTTGGGTTTTTTATTTTATTTTTGGAGAGCTGGCTGCCTTGGCATTGTGGCTTTATTTAACATTCTTCACAGGGTTCAGATTTGTATCTCAGTCATTACCTTGCATTTTTCCATCCATAACATAAGTGTATGTTTAAAGTTGTGTCTCTCAAGGTTTGCATTTATTTTCAAGAATTGCACACTAGTGTCTATATCCATTTTACATGTGCAGAAAAGCTAAATGTCTGTTTTTAATTTTATTTTTAATTTTATTTTCTTTAAAAACCAAAGGATGTATCATCATAGGAGCAGCATGTCTGTTTCAGAAAGAAAGAAAAATAATGCTTTTTTTTTTTCTTTTTGATTATTGATCATGCACATTTTATACTAAGTTCTGAACTGTGTATATACAAATGTACAGTTATAACAGTAGTTATGTCTGGTGTGAAATGCATGCAAGGTCATATTTAATAATATGCAGCAGAGGAAAGCATATTACCTCCCTAACTGCCCTTCCATTCAATTTTGTTTTTTTCTCTCTTCCTCTACTTTTGCTTATTTATGGGGATATTTGTGATGCCTTATTTTAAATGCAGTAATCGGTTATAGCCTATAACCTCTGCAGTCTTGGTTTTGAGTACACTTAAGAAAAATGGGTCTTTGTTTTAATGGTGTCTATTTTATTTTTTTAAAAATAAGTTCTAAAGCAATATGTTCCATTGGTTAAAAAAGATTCTCAGCTTTCTCCTGTGAAGTTTTTTTTTTTTTTTTTTTCTTCCCCTATAAATATGTAATTCATCTGCTTAGACCCTATCACTGTTCTGCTTGACTGGTTTATTCTCATTACTTGTACAGATGTAGCTCACTTGTCAGACATGTCGGAAGGTATCTTCTGTTGAATTTGAGTGTCACTGCCATGGTGTCACAATGTGACACTTTTTAGAAGAACAAAGTTGTTAACAGGTTACCATTTTCAGGATGAAACGTCATGTAATCTCAGTTGCTTGATTCGGCCGGGCCTGGAAATCTCTGTAATGAGGTTTGCTGTGTTCTGCGACTTTCTTTAATTCATTTCACTCCGTCCCAATTAAAATATTTGCTTTCTTCAAATTTGTTTTGAATTGGTTTTACAGTGCGGTTTATTCTGACTAAATAGAATGTTTTTAGAATATTGCATATTACTAATATTTCACTTCAGGAGATTCAGATGGGATGTGGGTCTCAGTAGAAATCTAGGCTGCATCCAAAATACTCTACTCTCTTGGGTAGGTACTTATTTTGCGTAAGTAATTACTTATAAAACAGGTATTTATTTATCAATTACAATACCAATGCACGGAACGATTAAAAATATTATAATTATTGATGTTACACTTAATTTATTGCCACACTTCAATATGTTAATTATATTATCAGAAAACTAAACGCATTTAGCAGTGTCAAACTTTTATTTGTGTATAATGAATAAACGCGGAGCTGCAGACTTGGATTTATGGCTGCTATAAACTTGACCTGCCACAAGATGGCACTGTTTTCGACACTTGATACTTTGAATCTTTGCCCTAAATAATCAGAAAAGTTTAAAAGATTAAAAGAAGATAATTTCTTCTTCCCTATGCATTAGTTTTAGGCCTTTTTGTGAATGTTTCATCGATCAAGTTTAGCTGTTTTGAGCCTGGATTTAAACATTAACTATTCGTAATGTAATTTTTTTGTGTAGACTAAACTAGTCAGTCAGATTTCTTTTCACCCATCCCCCGCACGCACATAAACATTTGACTTGACAACACACACACACATTTATTTATTTTCATTCAATCTTGCTTTCTCAACATTTCTCAACAAGTGAACACCGATAAATTAATAATCCATTTTTAAAATTATGTAAATTAAAAACTGCAAAAGTCACGCCCCCCAGTGCTGAACCATTGAAATTTCGAAACACTTATGACATAACGAAGCCTCGTTTGCTGAAATCACGTGACTTTGGCAGTTTGATACACGATTCGAAACAAAAGATTCGTAAAGCTTCGAAGCTTCATTAAGCAGTGTTTTGAAATCGCCCATCATTAGATATTGTTAAATAAAGTCGTTATTTTTTTGGTGCACAAAAAGTATTCTTGTCGCTTCATAACATTAAGGTTAAACCACTGTGGTCACATGAACTGTTTTAAATACGTCTTTAGTAGCTTTCTAGGCATTGAAAATGTTGTCTTGCTGGCAATAGAGGCCTCACTGAGCCATCAGATTTTATCAAAAATATCTTAATTTGTGTTCCGAAGATGAACGAAGGACTTACGGGTGTGGAACGACATGAGGGTGAGTAATAAATGACAGAATTTTCATTTTTGGGTGAACTAACCCTTTAAAAACTCCACATGTCCTGTTTCTCCATGTGAATAGCCTTGATTAAAATCACCAGCATATTGGGGGTATGAGACAGGAGAATTTGATCAAAGTACCTTTAATTTGCACTGCTGCTTCATTTCTGAAGCTTTCTTTTGTATTCTGCGTTGTGATTTAGCTAATCCGTTCATTTGATTTCATTCCCGCGGAGCGCGGGAGCGATGAACACGATTTGGCGGGCACAATCCCACAATATGTTCTGTATGTTCTGGGCTGCCTTGAAACGCAGACCTGGTTGACATCTGTTTACTGAAAGTAAAATAAAACATTCTCTGTCTTTTCGCTACAGACATTGGGTAGCTAAACAAAAAATAAAATGAACGACCTCGTGTCATTGCTAACGGAATAGTGATGTTACGTTCGTGAACGAATCGTTATTTTTGAATGAATCTTTTAGGTGAACGAATCATTCTCGTTCACGTAGTCCACCGACTCATATTTCTCGTTCACTGAAATTCCTCCACAACAGCGCGGCGCTATTAGCAGCGAGCGCATGCGCAGCTCTGTGGACTGTTTCATCCTGTCAAAGAATGACTAAACCTCGAGCCAATGGGCTATATGCTTAGACATTATAATGTCTATGGCTATATGCATGGAGCTTTAGAACTTCCGCATTAATATAAACCAGCTCGACTTCCGGTGAAATGTCATTTGCTGGTGTGTTGAGCATCAGTAGTACTTAGTTTATAATCAGAATATAGTCACTTAAATAGTCCGGCATAGCATTAATTTAGTTATTCAAACGTAAGACGTCATAAAAACAAATAAATAAAGACGTACTTCATTGTTCCTCCTCGGCTAAATTCAATTCGACCATCAGTTTTTTACACTTTTATGTGAAAAAAAGCTTCAAAAATTAAATATTTATTGTGCACTTTAGATAGATTAATTGAATAAAATGTGTGTTTTTACAAGTGTGCTGAAATCATTGATTTGCGCAGCACTGACTGACAGCTGCTGTGATTATAAAGAGAAAGCGCGGTGCTCGCTTTCTGTCATTATTTCACAAGAAAAGTTATTGTTCTTCTTAAGATTTGAGTATTTCATACTTCACATTGACAAAATGTATTTTTAAACCTAGTTATTTTATAATGCTTAATATTTACTCAAAAACGAAGTGAAAAAACGATAGAGGAAATGGCTGATATATGCGCAAATAAATGCTACTCTGCCACCACCTGCTGGTTAAAGTGGTAATTATTGTTTTTGTGTGTGTGTGTGTGTGTGTGTGTGTGTGTGTGTGTGTGTGTGTGTGTGTGTGTTCTATCAAATGTTTAATTTCCTACATTTTGAAACGTTCGGTTTTACAATGGGGACAATCTCAGAAGGATGAACAAATAATGTTTGTGTTCATCACATTTAAAGTGCTGGGGGGGGGGGGGAAAGCGTGTGTGTCTAATTACAGACATGGCGTTTTTAAACTGTCCCACAGCTTCGTCTTTATTGCAAACAATAAAACTGGTTTATTGGGAAATTAGGTAAATGTGATAAGTGCATTAAAATATGAATACAACATTAAAAAGTCAACCATTAATGGTTTTGTGTCGATGTACAGCGACTACAGAATGAACAGCTAACAGTTCACCGGAAATGCCCGAGCTGGTTTAACTAAAACCAGGAAGTAACCGTGCATATAGTCCATAGCCTTCAAGAATGAGATGTGACGAAGCATGTGATTGTTGAATTAAGTGAACGAATACGCCCTTTACTGACCGAGATGCTTTTGAGTCTGAACCAGAGAGATCTCGTTCGTGAACGATTTGAACGAACTGGTACATGTCGTTCGTGAACGAAATGAACCAGTTGTTGAACGAAACTTATGGCGAACAGGTAGAGCTCGGTTCGTGTAGTTTGGCATATTTGCAGCAAAGAAAGAAATTTACACTTTACCATTGTAATGAAAACAGTGTAATAACACAAGCTGATGGTTAAATTATTACTGTAAGCACTGGTTTTGTACATTTTGTATTTATTTTTTATTACTATTGTAGATGTTTTATGTTTTAAGTTTTCTTCTTTTAAATAAAATGATTTAATTACGTTTGAGTCAAGTCATGCACTTTTCTAAGAACTGTAAAACTATCAAAGAAATGTGACAGTATTGTTTAGATCTAATTTGCATTACGTCAGCAAATATCATTCGAGTTCGGTCTGTGAAGGGGCATGTAATTGGTATGATCTACTGAACGAATACGCCCATCACTGACCGAGTCGCTGTTTTGAGTCTGATATTTCGTTCGTGAACGAAATGACCGAACTGGTACATCTTGCCTACCTGGTAGGTCGGTCATTTAGCATATGAGTCAGTCTAGTTTTGCAATCAGCAGAAAGCGAATGCAAAGCACAGTTATAGTAGCCTACTGTGCACATACGCTTGTTAATATATTCATATTTAACTTATAGAACTCCACGTTTAACATAATCCCAGATTTATGAATGTGTAAATGTCTGACCAAACAATTAAAATGTTAAATATGCAAGAAACCCTTGTGCTTTGGTGATCTACATTCGTTAAAGTAAGACATAACACATAAGACACTCTTTTTCGCCACCTGTTGGCGTATTTATATAATATAAAGAAATGGTCACTGAACGAATCTGAACTAAAGCCACTGGAAGGCAAGCCTGCAACCTTTTAGCCAAAAAAGCGTAACGGCTAATGCTAACTGGCAGTACACAGGGCGAGTTTTGAACGGTGACATGATAGGCTGAGAGGTGCCACATGTGATTAAGTTAGCCGTTACGCTTTTTCCAATTGTAAGAGATACATACCCTCTTATCTCCCTATACTAATGCTGCGTTCACGCCACCTCATATTTACCAGAATCTTGAGATGACAACACGTGACGTTATATTCTGAGCTGTTCATGTCCTTGGACTGGGAATTATGCGTTTCCATGGCACCACTATCAACACCTAAATTAATCTACAGCAGTCAGGAGGTATAGTGGCCACATGGTACATCTGGGAGCTTTCAGAAAACTCCCAGCTTACAAGCTGTAATTACGAGCTGTACGAGGACGTGAACGCTTCTTACAAGCTAGAATCTCGTAACTACAGGAATTACGAGGCCGCGTGAACGCACCTTAATACGATCTCTGTCTGAACTAATCATGAGTGGGGGTTCAATCTTCAACTGGCTGGCAGAAGCAGCGCTGGTGGCAGCTGCCAGTCTGATTCTGGCAGGTCTGTCAGTGGTGAGCTGGTGGCTAGCAGAGTATAACGCGTTCCCTATCACTCTTGTTGTACGGAAATACAAAATTTTATTACTATGAATATAATATTAAGACTCTGTTCTTTTGATTGATGTTTTAGGTGGGTTTATCTAAATTAAAGCAGTCAAATGACCGTGATCTCAACTGGTTGCTTACTGATGCTTTGCTGGACGCTAAACCAGCCAGCCTGAATAAATTTTGGTTTGACTGTATATAAATCATAGCCTATATAATCATAAAATTATTCTAATTATCATTAAAGCTAGACAATTTCATCAAAACAATAGAGTCATAAGAATATATATTTATAATAATAATAAAAAATGTATTTCCATGCATCGATAGTGAAAGAGAACGCGTTATATTCGCAGCTTGACCGCAGCTGGCTTGGCTGAGCATCAGTAGCAACCAGTTGAGATCACGGTCATTTGACTGCTTTAATTGAGATAAACCCACCTAAAAACGTCAGTCATACAAAAGAATAGAGTCATAATTTTATATTCATAACAATAAAATTGTGTATTTCTGTGCAGCAAGAGTGATAGGGAACGCGTTACACTCTGCCAGCCACCAGCCCACCACTGACAGACCTGCCAGAATCAAACTGGCAGCTGACACCAGGTCACGTGACCTGTCAGTGGCTGCTCCTGCCAGCCGGCTGAAGATTGAACCTCTACTGGGAATAATTGAAAATAACTGAACAAACTGAAAATGAACTAATCACTTGAAAGAATCAGAAATTTCCACCACTATAATGGAACTTCCAACGGAAGTTCACGAAAGGCCATATAACTGATAAAATATAGGTTACTACTAAAAATATTAGCTAAAACAAATCATAAACACATACTGTTTATTTCGGGTATAACCCGAAATCGCTACTCATTTTGCATTATCACATAAATATTACCAAATTGAGCATTGCAACTGCTGTGTTACCAAGCATTTCTTTTTTTGTCTGCAGCTCCCAAACAAACCACATGAGGGCATCATTACAACGTAGACTTAATAGCTGCTGCTGAATTCAGGATAAAACTAATTAGAATTCTAACTCTGTTACATAAAATATAATAATAGTAACTAATAATGCTCTTAACAATATGGCTTTTATATATATATATATATAAATAATAACTTATAATGCTTTTTGATACGTTTATTGGCAAATGAAGGACTAGTGAAATGGCAGCAGGTAGTGTTCGTATCTGAAGTAGCAGCGCGACTCCAGCTAGTGTCCGTTTGGACGGACTGTCTTTGTTCTTGAAATTGAACGTCCAAACGCCCGTGGGTCCACGCTGTTTCTTTTGCTCCCTCTGCTGAAAGTATAACTGAACTTTAATTGTTTTAGTTATGGTTACATTATTAATCAATGTCACTGGTAAACTGATAAAACGTTTCAAAGCATTAAAGGAATCGTCTCCTGTTTCAAAACACCTGTACACAAATCTTTTAAAATCAGTTAAAAGAAGCTTGTGTACATTACAAAACAAAACATTTAGAGATATGGAAACCAAGAAAAATGCCTAATAAAAGCATAACCATAAGCAGTTTGTTTAAAAAAAAAAACGGCTTATGAGAAGAGCTCCTTCAATGGGACAGTTAATAACTTGATAATGAAAGTTCAAATCTGAAAGTTTGAACTGAAAATGATCTGTACTCATTTGGGAACTGACTTGTGTAAAAATCCAGCTGTCAGTCACTGATTTCAAAAACTGTCATTGCAGTCAGAAGCATGAAATATTGTAGAAAATAGGGATAGCATGCACTTTCAGCAATTGCTGTTAAGAGAATTAATTCAGCTAAAGACAGTGGCCAAGTGCCAACCATATTTGTACATGTCTCATATGAAAGAAAGAAAGCCAAACTGGTTTGTAATAAGTGAACATGATGTTTTTGGAGTTGTTTGGTGAGATTGATTTTTATTTACAGTTGATTTCATCTAAGGCTGTGTAAGTCAGTCGTAGTTGTTGTTTCTGCATGTCTCTTTTCTGTTCTTGTTGTTCCTCTTATCTTCAGGGATTCTGCTTATTAACAGCACTAATGCTCAATCATCACTTAGGGTGAATCTACTTTATTTCACTAACTGCAACACTGATTCAGTGTTACTTTTACTCTCTGTGTATCGGGATCATATAAAAACACAGTGTTTAACACTGTAACCAGGAACGTGCTTTTTTTTTTTTCTTTCTTTCTTTTTTTTGTTTGTTTATTAAATAATTTATTAAAATTAATTTGGAAAATTGTCTTAGTCTTTAGTTAACTACAAACACACACTAAGAAACATGTAACACATATGCAAGTTTTGTTGTGGTCTTGCTGGGATCATACCAGCCCCCAAAAGTAAAAATTTATGCTGGTCCATCAGCACTTTCAAGAGTTTATTTAGAAACAAACATGCTGCGTAACACGAGAACGAACCTCATTGGTTATGCAGCACATCTGAGCTTCCAGAAGAGGTTTGTTCTCGCGCGTGTTGCAGGTTTGGTTGAGCTTCTGCTTATGTTCGCTGATCAACTTTTACATGCGAGTAAAAACCTAAATTAAATCTTTACATCATAACAAGTGATCGATTCTCTTTAGAAAATTTGGACTAAACCGTTGATTCATATGGATTAGTTTTCCGATCTTTTCCAACCTTTTGAAGCATCAAGTTGGTAATTACAAGGGCAGATTTCATCAAAAATATCTTAATTTGTGTTCTGAAGATGAACAAAAGTCTTAAGGGTGTGGAACGACATGAGGGTGAGTAATTAATGACAATTTTCATTTTGGGGTGAACTAACCCTTTAAGAGCTTTGCTGGTGTATGGGTTTGTGGAGGTAGATGTATATGTCAGCAAACAAAATTCTGCAAGTTTTTACTAGATTTTAGTGGAGTCAGCAGTTCGCTTGATAGTAAATAAGAATCTAATCCTAAAAAATCTATTTTCTTTAAATACCATTGCTTTTCGTTGGTGGTGAGGTGTGCTATTTTGGTGTGTGACTTCTTTCTGATCACCAACGAGACGCTACGCTATGCATCCTAAAGATGATGGCCGTAACAAAAAAAAAAGTCACGTGCCTGAAACCCATGGTTAGCAGGGGCTAGCTGTCACACTTTTTCACTAAAGTGATTTTTTCTGATGACGTGTTCATATTTAAAGGTCAGTTGCTGTAGAAGTAGAAGGCATATAGTGTGTGAATGTAAAGTGAGTTTTTTTTCTGATATTGGACTCTAAATGTGGTCATTATCTGAGGTAACTGTCTAGATGAGGATTAGCACATCTGTGTAGTTCTGGCCTAAAAATAGTGTATTTTCTGTGCTCTGTTGTATCAATCAGTTTGCTCAGATAGTAGAGCATTGTGCAAGCAACCCCAAAATCATGGGTTCCATTTCTGCACGCATAATGAAATGTTGGCCTACTAGTTTATGGTTGGCTGTGATGATCAGACACATAACTACACAGAACAATCATAGGTTATGAAAACACGTAACCGTTAAATACACATAATAGCATATTAATTGTACAGTGTTTAGAGGTTTGCAGAATGTCCAAGTGGTTTTGTTTCCCACATCTCAGCATTTTGTCATTTTAATGTTTTTTCTCTTGTAAATCAATATATCAGTGTGTTATTGAGTGATGGCCATGTTCCCATGTTCAGCAAATGAAGTGTGTGAAGGAGTGAAGCAGCTCCACACATCCGAGCAATCACTTTACCATAATTTCTTAGCATCATCTCCTCCTATGGGAAACCATAATCAAATGTGACTTTGGACCACAAAACCAGTCATAAGGGTCAATTTTTTTAAATTGAGATTTATACATCTGAAAGCTGAATAAATAGGATAGTATTTGGATAATATTTGGTCGAGATACAACTATTTGAAAATCTAGAATCTGAGGGTGCAAAAAAAAAAAAAAAATCAAAATATTTTAAAGTTGTTCAAATGAAGTCACCATTATTTAGTCACCATTATTTATATAGCGCTTTTTACAATGTAGATTGTGTCAAAGCAGCTTTACAGTGATAACTGGTACATTATTTTGGCTGCACAGCAGCTCTTAAGGAATAGTGTCAATGCAGGTAGATCAAAGCACTGTTGAATATCAAATGTCAATTGTCAAGTGTCCCCAACTAAGTCCTTGGCAATGCATATCCACTCACAAAAATAAATTTTTTATATATTTACAGTAGGAAATTTACAAAATATCTTCATGGAACATGATCTTTACTTAATATCCTAATGATTTTTGGCATAAAAGAAAAATAGACAATTTTGAACTATACAATGTATTCTTGGTTATTGCTACAAATATACCAGTGCGATTTATGACTGGTTTTGTGGTCAAGGATCACATATTTGGTTTCTGATCTCATAGGCAAAGAGCTTGATTTTTTTTTTTTTTTTTTTGTGAAAATATGTAAACGTCCTTAAAACATAAGTTCATTTTAGAATTAAGAAAAGGTCCACTTTTATTAAAGGTGACACAAAATATGTACATTTGGAGATGCCTACAAATATTTAAATAAACCAAAACTTTTTTTGTGACCTTATTTAAAACAGTTGAATCAAGTTGAATTAAGATTGAATCTAATCCAACTGTTTATTTCACAGCTTCATTGAAAGCAGTTTTGGATCAATATTCAAAGTTTGGGGTTGTAAGATTTTTTTAAAATATTTTTGAAATAAGTCTCTTATGCTCACCAAGGCTGCATTTATTTGATTAAAAAAATTTAATTTATTCCCATGATGGTAAAGCTGAATTTTCAACATCATTACTCCAGTCTTCAGTGTCACATGATCCTTCAGAAATCATTCTAATATGCTGATTTACTGCTTAAGAAACATCTTATTATCAATGTTGAAGCCAGTTGTGCTGCTTAATATTTTTGTGGAAAGCGTGATAAAACAAAAATTTCTGTGTTTCTTTGAATAGAAAGTCAACATTTATTTGAACTCTTTTGTAGCAATGTTTATATCGTTCCTGTCACTTTTCATCAAGTGAATGCATCCTTGCTTAATAAAATAATTATCAAAAAAGTAAAACTTTTGAACGGCATTAGCATTATATCGGCGACCTTCCACTCTAGATATCAGCATCAGCCTTACTGTTTCATAGTAATCAGAAACAATTTTGTAGTTATGACTTGCTAATAATGAGAAACCTCATAATAATTTCTCAAAAATATTTTGAAACACAAACTCATAATAAAGACTTAAAATCTGATTATTAAAACAGAAACCGACTTCCACAGTGGTTGACAAACCTTGCTGAATAATGTGAATAGTGGCCAACTAGGGGAGAGCATTTCTTTAACAACATACTGGATGGGAGTGTTTGTGTGTTCTTGCATCTCTGTGTCCGACAGTAGCGCAGCTCATCCCGTAAATGCCCCGCCCTGCCTCTGCACCAGGGAAGCAGACTTCTACCTGTTAGACTGCGGCATCACTGGCCTATCCTTGGCAACCGGTACCGCGGTAACCTGAGTCTCCTCCTCCACTTCCTCCCAGTCCGGACACCAGAACGCATGCAGTGAGGACACATCGCCTCAGCACTTTTGTGAGTGTGTGTGCGAGGGCGAACGAATCTGGTGTGCGTGTGTGCAAATGTGAATTATTGATGAGGACGCAGCCTCAGAATGTCCTGCTGGGGCCGTCCTGTGAGTGTGTGAGGTTGAAAGGGTGAGAGTGTGTGTTTGCTTGTTAGTAGAGATGGGGGATAAGAGTACAGTGCACCAGCAAAAACAGCCTCCTTACGATGGACTGTGCAACTACGCCCAAAAAATTACCTCCTGCTTCGGACTTGATGGTAAGCACTGTCTCAGACATCCCAGTGTCTTTGTGCATGTGATTTATGTGTTTATCTCTATAGTAGGCTTGTTTTCTTTGTGTTTACGCTTGGTTGGTGTTCATGTATCATTGTTTTCCTTTGTAAGGGAGTTGTCTCTGATATGTGCGCTAGAGCTGGATCAGTTTTCGTGAGGTGAAATGGGGAGGTTTGCTGTGCAGCAGAGAGATTTATTCTCACTATACCTCTGCTTTTAATGTGATGTGTTAGTTTGTGCTAAGCTTATTTGCTGTATGGTCCACTTCACAGAAGAAACAGCAAACTCGTCTGTCCCATGTGTATAGAGAACATGGTATTCAATGGGAGTGAGTGAAAGGAAAAATACAAATCTGAAGGATAAAACATTGTAGATGGTATCTAAAACATATGAAAAGGACATTGTCCTGCCCATTCATTTGCTATGTGGTGCCAATGTGGTTTAGCTCAGTCTTTTTATATCACAGCAGATTCTTAAAGGGCTAGTTCACCTAAATGAAAATTCTGTCATCATTTACTCACCCTCAAGTTGATCCAAACCTTTATGAATTTCTTTCTTCTGCTGAACACAAAAGGAGATATTTTGAAGAATATGGGTAACCAAACAGCTGATGGGCCCCATTGGCTTCCATAGTATTAAAAAAAAAAAAAAATACTATGGAAGTCAATAGGGCCCATCAACTGTTTGGTTTACGACATTCTACAAAACATCTTCTTTTGTGTTCAGCAGAAGAAAGAAGTTCATACAGGTTTGGAACAATTTGAGGGTGAGTAAATGGCTGATGGCATTTTTGGCTGACCTATTCCTTTAACTGATATCAGTGCATGAATGATTTCATCACTCAAGAGCATGTTAAACTCTTTTTGGTGTTTTTATGCCAAGTTCATGTTTCAAGTTTGAGGCATGTTTAAGATGTTTTCAGAGCTCGAGTATCAGTTGAGTAGAGTCTAAGATGATGTAGCAGTTTTTGGCATCTGCTGAGACCACAAACAAAAACAGCTGGAAGTCACTTAACAATTTTTAGGATTACAGCGGTTTTGGAGTTATAATACTGCATTGATCAAAACTGTGTATACACAATCAGTGGTGTGCGGTCCATATAAGCTGCGAATGCTCTGCATACCCAAGCCATTTGTGGACTCGGCAATTAATATTAACATTATAAATTACTATTAAATCCCTTGTTTGAGATGTACCATAAAAACGACGGTAATTTTCTTTAAAGGCCCACTGAAGAGTGTTGGAACATGCAGCATTAATGTGTTGACATAATTTCAACTGAAACAGGAAGACAGGGCGATATATCGAACAGCCCTGCCCCTTTTTTAAAATAGCCAATAGCGTTTTGTTTATGTTACAGCTCAGCCAGAGCCGTCAGACTCTGTAAAACCTCTGTTTCCTTCTAATCTCTAACCGTTTCTCCTCATAATGTCCTTTATATCGCTTATATACAGCATTCTGTGCAGAATTTAAATGGGTCCGATACCTTTTGTGGTCTGTATCGACTCGCGCATATGATCCGCTCTGTGCTCTCATGTCTCAGAGCAGACTGTGCTGCTCGCGTTGTGACGGTTCATGTGACACTAACGCGAAAATGGACTTCATTCGTGTCAAAGGAAAGCATGTCGTTCCCTATTCTCTATATAGTGCACTATGTACCATTCACCATGTAGAAATGTGTGAGCAAATGACCGATTTCAGCTGAGGCTTCAGCGTCTGTTGATGGTGTAGGAGGAGGCGGGACTTCAGATTCTAGAGAGCATTTGATTGGACCGAAGATTTGACGAGAAACTGAAGTGTGATGTGATGTCATGAAAATCCGTGATCCATTTTAGCGGAAGTGAGAGACTGTAAGTTTTGAATGCTTATATCTCCTAAATGCGAATTTTGTCATTGTTTTGGAACACACCAGCTTAATAATAACCTTAAGGCTAACATATTCATACTAAAAGCTAAAAAACTTAAATTTTGATTTCAGGGGGACTTTAAATCTGCCAGTTACTGAGACTTCCGGATAAGCTGATACAGCAGCTTTTGCGCCTTTGCGCTTTTGTTATGGAACGTCATCATTGTCCTGCGTTCTCATTGGTTTGCTGGCCTATGGCGAATTTCATAAGCAGGATAAGCTGTGAGCTGATAGCTTGCCCAAGAGAACTGCTGCCAGATCTCGATCACCGAAAATCACATTGTATTTGATACAAAACTAACTAGACTTAACCAAATGGGGGGGAAAAATCATAACTAAAACTATTTTTATAGTATTTAATTTTCTCCACAGGGATTTCTTTATGAAAACCTATAAATTGTTTAAGACAGTCCTACTGTAACCAAAGAGTATAGAAGTATACAGTATCTCACAGAAGTGAGTACACCCCTTACATTTTTGTAAATATTTTATTATATCTTTTCATGTGACAACACTGAAGAAATGACACTTTGCTACAATGTAAAGTAGTGAGTGTACAGAATGTTTAACAGTGTAAATTTGCAAAAAATAACTCAACACACAGCCATTAATGTCTAAACCGCTGGCCACAAAAGTGAGTACACCCCTAAGTAAAAATGTCCCAATTAGCCATTTTCTCTCCCCGGTGTCATGTGACTCGTTAGTGTTACAAGGTCTCAAGTGTGAATGGGGAGCAGGTGTGTTAAATTTGGTGATATCGCTCTCACTCATTCATAGTGGTCACTGGAAGTTCAACATGGTACCTTGTGGCAAAGAACTCTCTGGGGATCTGAAAAAAATAATTGTTGATCTACATAAAGATGGCGTAGGCTATAAGAAGATTGCCAAGACCCTGAAACTGAGCTGCAGCACGGTGGCCAAGACCATACAGCGGTTTAACAGGACAGGTTCCGATCAGGCCTCGCCATGGTCGACCAAAGAAGTTGAGTGCACGTGCTCGGCGTCATATCCAGAGGTTGTTTTGGGAAATAGAGATATGAGTGCTGCCAGCATTGCTGCAGAGGTTGAAGGGGTGGGGGGTCAGCCTGTCAGTGCTCAGACCATACGCTGCACACTGCATCAAATTGGTCTGCATGGTCGTCCCAGAAAGAAGCCTTTTCTAAAGATGATGCACAAGAAAGCCCACAAACAGTATGCTGAAGACAAGCAGACTAAGGACATGGATTACTGGAACCATGTCCTATGGTCTGATGAGACCAAGATAAACTTATTTGGATCAGATGGTGTCAAGCGTGTGTGGCGGCAACCAGGTGAGGAGTACAAAGACGAGTGTGTTTTGCCTAAAGTCAAGCATGGTGGTGGGAGTGTCATGATCTGGGGCTGCATGAGTGCTGCCGGCACTGGGGAGCTACAGTTCATTGAGGGAACCATGAATGCCAACATGTACTGTGACATACTGAAGCAGAGCATGATCCCCTCCCTTCGGAGACTGGGCCGCAGGGCAGTATTCCAACATGATAACAACCCCTAAAGAAGCTGAGGGTAAAGGTGATGGACTGGCCAAGCATGTCTCCAGACCTAAACCCTATTGAGCATCTGTGGGGCATCCTCAAATAACAGGCAAGGTGTCTAACATCTACCAGCTCCATGATGTCGTCATGGAGTGGAAGAGGACTCCAGTGGCAACCTGTGGCAACCTGTGAAGCTCTGGTGAACTCCATGCCCAAGAGGGTTAAGGCAGTGCTGGAAAGTAATGGTGGCCACACAAAATATTGACACTTTGGGCAGGGCTGTAACGGTGGCAGTTTTTTACTACCGCGGTGGTAAATCACCAACAACCGCCGGTGTTGCGGTGGTGGGATTGATTGGTTATATATATATATATATATATATATATATATATATATATATATATATATATCAGAGGTTGCGTTATACTTTCGCACTCTTGACGGACAGTAAAAAAATCTGTCATAATCAATTATTACCCGTCATTTTAATTTTTATATTTTTATTAAAACATTTAATAGCTTCTGATTTCATCCACATTTTCATTTTTATTCACAAATTTACGGGATAAGTAAATAGGCCTAGGCTATGCATTTATTTATACTATGAAAAGAAAGATGAACAAAGACTGCGTCACTTTTCAGTTTTCATCTTGAACACTTGTCACAGATCGTAAGTGAACGCAATCATCCTTTCCTCTTTACAGAACGAAATAAACATGAATGAAAATAAGAAAAAATGTTGAAAGACACAGTAGCTTACAGAAATCGTCAGTTCAGTCAGTGTTGCAAACAATGTCACGTAACAATATACCTCAGAAAAGCCATTCATTGACCATAAACTTGATAGTCAGCAAGAAAAATAACAAAACGAACCATTTAAAACAAAACGAACTGGATTAGAAACTTAATTATGTAAGTATAAGTATTATAACTTTATTATTATAAAATGGACTTAAACTGGGTGCTCGCCTGTGTGTAATCAAACGCATAATTTTATTCTGGAGACTGAATTTGCGCTCTGCAGACACACTGGAGCGCACTCACCACCAACTGGATAGGGGTGGGAATTACATTTACAAGCTACATCAACCTCAGTAATCTGTCAAAATGATGGACGGGCTTCAGATTTTTTCTGTCACTGCTAAAAAAATCACGTCACACTACCGCCGGTGACACTTGACAACCGCGGTGCGGTTGTCATGCCGACCGTCACAGCCCTAACTTTGGGCCCAATTTGGACATTTTTACTTAGGGGTGTACTCACTTTTGTGGCCAGCGGTTTAGACATTTATGGCTGTGTGTTGAGTTATTTTGAGGGGACAGCAAATTTACACTGTTATACAAGCTGTACACTCACTACTTTACATTGTAGCAGAGTGTCATTTCTTCAGTGTCGTCACATAAAAAGATATAATAAAATATTTACAAAAATGTGAGGGTGTTAAAACCTCTTCCCATTTCATGCTGTCAGCAATGGCACCACATGGAAGAGAAATGTCACAAGACCTGAGAAAGAAAATCATTTCTTTACACCAGAAAGGTGAAGGCTACAAGAAGATCAGCAAAGCTTTACTTATCAGTCAGAATACTATAGCAAAAGTGGTACAAAAATGTAAAAAAGATGGAACTGCAACCATCTCACATAGACGTCCAGGTCGTCCACGGAAGTTAACACTTCGACAGGAGCGTCTTCTGATGAGAAGGGTTAAAGAAAATCGGCATGCAAGTTCACTGCAGTTATCTAAAGAAGTAGAAAGCCAAACTAGGGTGACTATTTCCCATGACACAATATGGTGTAAATGGCAGAGGAATGGCATGCATGGGTACCGTCCACGAAAGAAGCCTTTCCTAAAGCCCAGGCACAAAAAAGCCCACCTAGAGTTTGCCAGGGCCCATGCTGACAAAGATGAAGACTACTGGGACTCTATACTCTAGAGTGATGAGACTAAGATAAATGTTTTTGGAACTGATAGCTTCAAAACTGTATGGTGTCACAAAGGTGAGGAATACAAAGAAAAATGCATGGTGCCTACAGTGAAACATGGTGGTGGCAGTGTCCTTATGTGGGGCTGCATAAGTGCTGCTGGTGTCGGGGAGCTGCATTTCATTGATGGCATCATGAATTCACAGATGTACTGCTCTATACTGAAAGAGAAGATGCTACCATCACTCCGTGCCCTTGGTTGTAATGCACTTTTCCAACATGACAATGATCCTAAACACACATCTAAGGCCACTGTTGGATTTCTGAAGAAGAACAGGGTGAAAGTGATTCAGTGGCTCCTGATCTGAACCCAATCGAACACCTATGGGGAATACTTAAGAGACAAGTTGAGCATCACTGTCCATCCAGCATCCCCCATCCGTCTCTAAAAGAGGTAATTCTTGAAGAATGGAAAAAGATAGATGTTGCAAAATGTCGCCAACTTGTTCATTCCATGCAGAAGACTTGCTGCTGTCATTAAAAATCAAAAAGTACATCTAGTACAAAGTACTAGATGTAGTAGTGTTTGTTGTGGGGTATATTCATTTTTGCATCACCCTAATTTGAGTAAAACTGAAAATTTTGTTCTCTAAGTTATATTATTAACCTTACTTTAATGTTATAAGTTAAACAGATGTTATATTAAACTCAGTCTTGTCACTATTTTGGAAATTGTTTTTGTGCTCATTGAGATATTGTTTAAAATGTTACTTTTTAAAGGGGGTGTATTCATTTACGCTGAGCACTGTATATTAATTTTAATGGTAACACTTTACAAGAAGCTTCATTAGTTAATGTATTAACTAACATAAACGAACCATGAGCAATACATTTAGCATTTATCTGAAATAGAAAGTTTTTGTAACATTACAAATGTCTTTTCTGTCACTTCTGACACTGTCACAATTTAATGCGTCCTTGCTGAATAAAAGTATTCATTTATTTAATTTCTTTAAAAAAAAAGTTGTCCAAATGAAGTCCTTGGCAACACATATCCACTCACAAAAATAAAATTTTGATATATTTACGGTAGGAAATTTACAGAATATCTTCACCATTATTTATATAGCGCTTTTTTACAATGTACAATGTATTGTATCTTCACTTAATATCCTGATTTTTGGCATAAAAGAAAAATCGATAATTTTGACCTATACAATGTATTGTTGGCTATTGCTACAAATATACCCGTGCGACTTATGACTAGTTTTGTGGTCCAGGGTCACATATATATATTTTTTTCTAACCTCTTTCCAAAACTTTGCTCTCCAAAGACATGTCAAATCTTACGTCAGCAGTCCCAAATACATAACATGACAAACCGGCAGAGAGTTTCAGATTGGCTAAATAAGCTCTGTATATTGTCTTCTGCTACTGAAAACCACTCAGCCTGAAGGCCCTTTCACTAATTCACGTCAGCATTATCCAATGCCTTGAATCCCTTTCTTGAACTAATTTAAATTCACCTAGAGCATCGAGAGACTATAAAGTTTAACATTCAGCAAGTTCTTTTTCCTTTCTGCAATGTATCAAAGCAGTTACAGGGACTTTTTCTGTTCTAAACAAAAATGTTTTCAGTGTTTAAGGTACATTTCCCATCTTGCTACCTAACAATCTAGTAAAATAGCCCTTTTTATGTCTTTTTTTTTTTTTTAAACACTTTTCATGTTGAGGTCAAAGCAGTGCATGAGTCACGTGAAAGGGCCTTGAGAGAGATCGGAAGAGAGCTTCATATAACAGAGACAGCAGAGCTCTATTATTTATGAAGCCCTATATCACTCAGAAGCAGAGGAACATTGTGAGAAATGCAAGTTCATCCCTCTCTCTCTCTCTCTCTAACCTTCTTCCATCTCTATCACTCTAAATCCATCTCTCATCTCCCCTCCCTCTTAAAATCTAATTTTCAGTTGACATGTAAATTATGTTTAACATTTGACAATTTAAAGATTACCTGAATAACTCTAATCCGCCTCAGTCTGTTGAAAATGTATCAGCATCTGCTAAACCCTTCGAGGCTCTTTTCAAAAACCTATGAGCTGCTATGTTGCTAAGATAATGACATGATACTCAGAGCAAAATATGCATAGAAATTAGAAATATTTAATGAAATAGTCAAATTTAAAATAGACAATGTTTTTTTGTTAAAATTAATTTTTGTTAAATTAAATAATAAATTAAATTGTGTGTGCACGTATGTATGTGTATATATATATATATATATATATATATATATATATATATATATATATATATTGCATTATCTTATGACCTTCTGTAAAGGATAAGTATATGATGCAGCAGTTCAAAAGAAGTTATCTTAGAAAGAAAGATGATTACCTTTCTGTACAACCTTTCTTAAATTGTTGCTTGCGTATGCATCTCTGTAGGAAGGAACAGAGCCTGTGTCTGTTTAATAAGTATAAACTGCTGAGCCACAGCCTATCTAATGTATCTGAGTGCAGAAGGACCCTCCGCGGGGTCTCTTAAATCTGATTCTTTACTGTGTAATTTCATAAAGGCAGTAGGTTAGTGTTTTCTCCAGGATTTGGCATCAGTTGTTGCATTATCTCGGTCAGTCAGTGACAATGACTAAAGCAAAGCTCTTTGACATTGTTGGGGTAACGCAACCAGTTACGCAGTTACTTTTGAGTTACGTGATTCAGATGATCTTCTTCAAATAATTAGTAAAGTAATGCATTACTTTTAAATTTACAACAAAATATCTGAGTTTATAGATAGATAACTTTTATATTAATTTTCTTAAAAAGTAACATACAGAATAAGTACTGTATAAGTAACGTTTTCTCATTTATTGACTGACACCTCTCCTGTCCCCATGTTGAGAGAAATGTCCGCTGTGTGTAAACATGTTGGTTATAGTTCTAGACTATGGCTGCATCCGAAAACCTAGGCAGATGACTTGTTGCCTCGCTGCCCTATCAGACAATGACTTGTAAGGCAGCGTTTGTGCATGAAGGTACCTCACGAAACTGATTTCAGACAGACTTCTGAGGCAGCGTAACAGTTTAATGATCTACAACAAAATAGCGCAAGCTACGGTGAGAACTAAACAAATATTTAATTGCTACAGTAGTAATACCGGTATGCTAGAAATGACATCAAAAGTGGAAAATGTTGGTCAAAAACATACTTTTACACACAAAATTGACCAGCAAATACAATTTTCGGACGCCATCTTTATTTTTCGAGCTCAACTGTCACAGAATGTAAAGCACAGGATTGTTGGATATCAAAGGCAGTGAAGGATACATCTATGCTGCCTTCAAAAATCGATCAGATGAAGGTATCTCAGGAAACAGGAAGTGAAGCTAACATTGGATTCGGATGAGCCTTGATGCCTTCCTACCTTAAAATGTGTCCTCCGAAGGCAGCATTTTCCAGTTTTCAGACGCAGCCTAAATGTGAGCAGGCATTTACTCATCTCACTTGCACAAAAGTAGATTCAGTATTCCTCAAAATGAATAAAAACAGTGAAATACAAACTCAGAATATTACACAAACCTGCAATAAATATGTTAAATTACACAAAAATACTTCATGTATTTAATCTCACATTATTAACCCATGTTTTTGCTGCTGACCAATTCAATCATAATAGCAATGACTTTAGATAAACATCACATTTGTGTTTCATTTTTGTTTTTGTTTTTTGCTGAAGTAAGACAAACTTTCTTCTCCTGCGTCCTATTCTTTTGCAATTCAGAATGGAATCACAGCTGAAAGGTTTGTTACTTAGAGCTGCGCCTTCTACTGTACAGGTGTGAATTAGCATTTTCTTCTGCCTGAGGCTTATTCATTTCACTTTTGGTGTGAAAGGGCCTTCACATTTACCAAAAATGAAACTTTTCTTGTATTAAAAAACAAGCAAGCCCAGCCTAGGTGAGGAAAGGTAATGCGAAAGTGCTTTAATTAATTATAATTTTAGTACATTTATGTTACATAATTGTTTTAGAATTATATTTTAATATAATTAAATTATCATTATATATTAATCCTAATTTCATAATGTCAGTCTAATAATATTAATGTTATATACTCTCCTTTAAAATTATTTATTGTAATTATTATTTGTTTAATTATTTAATTTTTTCCGTTGGTTGGATGCCAACACTATTTACCACCCAGAAATTTGGCAGAAATCCCATAAACCCATAATGGAGGATTGCCAGGCAGCACAACAGGAAATTTAGCTGTAGTTAGAATATTTGATGAAGGTCAAAATAAATGACAAGCAGTGTGAAACTCAGCAATCTCATATATTCTTATCTGGATATTTTTAATATATTCTATATATATTCTTTTGTGATATAATAATATAATATCACAAATTGTATTGCTCAAGAATACAGACTGTGAGCATATATGAAAAAATAAAATTTTGATTACTGCTGCCATGATAATAGTCTTTTTATCGTTGTTACATCAGATTGTTTCATTCTGATGGAGCTTTTCTTTGGCTAAATGAGAAAATCCTGTGATTAAAGATTTAAAGGAGTTTGTGGGATTATTACTAATCTATATCTCTCAGTATCTGCACTGATGTGTTTTCAGCTAATCTCTGGCATTATTTTAATTGTATTAATAGAAAACAGACAGCAATTTCTAAAAAAAGAATCGAAATGTGCGAATAAGGGCATGGTAATTGTCTCAAAGTTGACCATTCTTGTTTTGGATCAAGAACAGGGTATTTTTAGTTGGGCCGTTAAAATACTCTTAGCAAGGAGATTGTGCAGCAGCTCTGGTGGCATCGTCTAGCCCCATCCAAGAGATAATCGTGGGGTAGACGTCAGGGTTAATCCGCTTAAGAGAAGGCAAGGAGCTATTCGAGCCACTTCTTACTTTCCACTCTGGATTGGGGTTCACCTGTGGTCTTCGCCTAAGATTGCATCTGGCAACCACTAAATTGTTACGAGTAAGCATTTGGTTGAAGTTTTAAGATTTGTTTATCTGAAGATCAGAGGGTTTCGGTTGGAGTTTGGCCCTCTCTGCAGACTCACCTGCTGGAACGTGGCCCCTGAACGCCGGGTCAAAGGGCTTTTTGGGAGATCACTGGTCATCATTTAGTCTGGATATTGAGTCTGTTGTGGAGAAGATTAATTCCTAAAGCATTTTTGGCCAACTTTATGTATTTTTGAGGACTTATTGTGCACCACAGACATGCCTTCCCTTCCCACTTTGAACAGCCTGGGGAAACTCTGTGGCTCTGGACGCAGTCAGCAGGTGGATCGCACCCGGATCAAACGCACAAACTCCATCAAACGCATGTCTGTCATAGAAGATGGACGTGTGGCAGAAGTGCTGTACCTCATTCCGAAACAGTCTGTGATGCAACAGCTGCCGTTCATCAACCCTGAAGACTACTACCTGACCGAGAACCTGACACCTGGTATGAACGGTTGTGCTGAAGGTTTACACTTTATATTGTTCTTCAAACCTCATTCAAACACATCTCTTGTTCATTGCATAATACTGTCACAAGTTAAATATCATTTAGATCATTTAGTTTTGCTCCAGAAACCAGTAAAATTTAGACCCATTATCAAATGAGCAATGGTAATTGTAAAGTTCAATTGTTCATTTTTAAGATACGTAGTGTGTAGTCAGTGTTGGGTGTAATGCATTACTAAGTAATTACTGTAATTCTGTCATGACAACTCACAGAGAGATTGGTATGGTAATAGAGATTGGCATGGTAATGGATATGGCAATGATAATGTATTTGGTTTTGGTGGAATAGATCTGTTATGCTGCTGCTGCAGAGCAAGTACCAAGACTTGATACTGCCGATACATTCACAGACATTGCTTGTTGTGAGCATGTAATACATGCTGCTGCTGCACATGTAACATACATGAATTAACCCCTGTAGCAGATCTATACAGGTGGAGCTGGGGAAGGTGGAGGGTTTCTGAAAGCACGCTGCAGAATGCTAACAGCAACACTACCGGTATTTGTTTGAAAGTTGAGCCGCAGCTCATTGGTCACTGTGTCATGTGCCATGTAGATAATGATGTGAATGCTACCAAATGAGTTAAATACTAGACTGTGCCATCTAGAGTTTCATGCCAGAACTAGGTCATTTAATAACTTTTCCCTTCAAAAGTAAAGTAAGAGATTACTCTTAATTGTTCTGTAATTTAATTACAGTTTGATGTAATTGCATTAAATACTGTATAGACCAGGGATGGCAAACGTCAGTCCTGGAGAGCCACAGTCCTGCAGAGTTCAGCTCCAACCCTAATCAAACACACTTGAGCAAGCTTATCAAGATCTGAAGGGTTGCAAGAAAGCTACAGGCAGGTGAGTTGAATCTAAACTCTGCAGGATTGAGGCTCTCCAGGACCGGAGTTCGCCACCCCTGGTATAAACTATAGAACAATTCTATATAAAACAATAGTGTAATTAACCTCAGAATATAACATCTAATGTTAAAAAGGTTTTTTTTTTTTTTTCATGTAACCTTCTCCCTTTAAATACTTTGGTCAGTTTAAGAATAATTAATGCAATATTATATTATTTATTTGAAAGAATTAAAATAGCAGTTACACGTGTTCAACTGGTCGAGGTTGATATGGGAATTAGAAAGTAATTAGTAATAAGTAATGCAGTAGGTTTTAAGAGAGAGTAATTAGTACAGTAATCTAACTACACTGCTGAAGATGTAATTAATTACTTTTTAGAGTAACTTGCCCAACATGATCTCATTATTATTCATATAATATTCATATTTCATATAATTATTCATATATATTTATTTTTAAGCACAACAGCTTCCAAAACATGAATCCTTTTACATAGGCTATGCAATACTTGCATAAAATATTAAATTCAAGAATTTCTTAAATTGATTTTACTGTATATTTAATCTTATTATATTTGTTATTGATTAGTGATTTTTTTTTTTCAGAGAAAGACCAGATGCTTTTCCCTCATTAAAAGGTCTTTCTCTGAGAGAGAGAGAGAGAGAGAGAGAGAGAGAGAGAGAGAGAAAAGTTTGTCATACACATGTAAAACGCTATAGATGCTGCCAATACATAATAGCATTGTTCATGTCAGTGTCTGACTATCCAAATGTACAAAAATTTACAATTTTTGTATGAATACGAATGAGATCACCCTGTCCAAATAGATGTTCAATGGCTGGCCGACCCTTTTTGTTCAATAGACATGTTTCCCTCATGTTAGTGGTGCTGTGTGAGTTTCCATTGAGTGTAGGCTAAAGCAGATTATGAAAGTGAATGTCTAAAAGGAATTACATGCTGTAAATGGGATGGAAGTAATTAATTATGCTAATCAAGAGGTAGTGCTCATCCAAGTGCCAGGAAACATCTTGACACATAAAACTTTTGTGAGTGTGAACGAGGAGGAAAGAGCGTTATGCAATTTATTAATCAGTACATAATGTAAAAAATGGTTATTGCTTTTCGGAAATTGCTTTTATGTAACTGTTTACAAGGATGCGTGAAGCTACCAAAAAGGCTTTACTCTAGTATTACAACCATCAGACTAATCCAGCATGTCAGATTTCCTCCTTCCACAGTCTTCAGATTTCTTAGGATTTGCTTGTCAACTCTTGTTTGGGTAAAGATTTACAGATCATGGTGGCATGTGGAAAAGGAACTTTTTTTTTTCTTTCTTTTTTTTTTTAAGAAGAAGCTTTAACTTACATTAACATTCAAAAGTTTGGGGTCAGTAAGAATACTTTTATTCAGCAAGGATGCATTAAATTGATCAAACGTGACTGTAAAGATATATATATAATGTTACAAAAGATTTCTATTTCAAATAAATGCTGTTGTTTTGAAATTTCTATTTATAAAATGAGTCATGAATAAAAATACAGTTCACAGTTTCCACAAACATATTAATCAGCACAACTGTTTTTAACATTGATAATGTTAAAATGTTTCTTTAGCAGCAAATCAACATATCAGAATGATTTCTGTGACACTGAAGACTGGAGTATTGATGCTGAAAAGTCAGCTAATACCATCACAGGAATAAATTACATTTAAAAATACAGGTGCTGGTTATATAATTAGAATATCATCAAAAAGTTTATTTATTTCACTAATTCCATTAAAAAAGTGAAACTTGTATATTATATTCATTCATTACACACAGACTGATATATTTCAAATGTTTATTTCTTTTAATTTTGATGACTATAACTGACAACTAAGGAAAATCCCAAATTCAGTATCTCAGAAAATTAGAATATTACTTAAGACCAATACAAAGAAAGGATTTTTAGAAATCTTGGCCAACTGAAAAGTATGAGCATGTACAGCACTCAATACTTAGTTGGGGCTCCTTTTGCCTGAATTACTGCAGCAATGCAGTGCGGCATGGAGTTGATCAGTCTGTGGCACTGCTCAGGTGTTATAAGAGCACAGGTTGCTCTGATAGTGGCCTTCAGCTCTTCTGCATTGTTGGGTCTGGCATATTCCTCTTCACAATACCCCATAGATTTTCTATGGGGTTAAGGTCAGGCGAGTTTGCTAGCCAATTAAGAACAGGGATACCATGGTCCTTAAACCAGGTACTGGTAGCTTTGGCACTGTGTGCAGGTGCCAAGTCCTGTTGGAAAATGAAATCTGCATCTCCATAAAGTTGGTCATGAAGTGCTCTAAAACTTCCTGGTATACAGCTGCGTTGACCTTGGACCTCAGAAAACACAGTGGACCAACACCAGCAGATAACATGGCACCCCAAACCATCACTGACTGTGGAAACTTTACACTGGACCTCAAGCAACGTGGATTGTGTGCCTCTCCTCTCTTCCTCCAGACTCTGGGACCCTGATTTCCAAAGGAAATGCAAAATTTACTTTCATCAGAGAACATAACTTTGGACCACTCAGCAGCAGTCCAGTCCTTTTTGTCTTTAGCCCAGGCGAGACTCTGTCTGTTGTTCAAAAGTGGCTTGACACAAGGAATGCCACAGCTGAAACCCATGTCTTGCATACTTCTGTGCGTAGTGGTTCTTGAAGCACTGACTCCAGCTGCAGTCCACTCTTTGTGAATCTCCCCCACATTTTTGAATGGATTTTGTTTCACAATCCTCTCCAGGGTGCGGTTATCCCTATTGCCTGTACACTTTTTTCTACCACATCTTTTCCTTCCCTTTGCCTCTCTATTAATGTGCTTGGACACAGAGCTCTGTGAACAGCCAGCCTCTTTTGCAATGACCTTTTGTGTCTTGCCCTCCTTGAAACCTTGCACAAGTCAGCAGTCTTCCCCATGATTGTGTA
This sequence comes from Elopichthys bambusa, assembly GCA_037101425.1. Taxonomy (NCBI): domain Eukaryota; kingdom Metazoa; phylum Chordata; class Actinopteri; order Cypriniformes; family Xenocyprididae; genus Elopichthys; species Elopichthys bambusa. The sequence continues at coordinate 24,203,729 of CM074443.1, forward strand.
GCCTGCAGAACTAGACTGAGAAACCATTTAAAGGCATTTGCAGGTGTTTTGAGTTAATTAGCTGATTAGAGTGTGACACCAGGTGTCTTCAATATTGAACCTTTTCACAATATTCTAATTTTCTGAGATACTGAATTTGGGATTTTCTTTAGTTGTCAGTTATAATCATCAAAATTAAAAGAACTAAACATTTGAAATATATCAGTCTGTGTGTAATGAATGAATATAATATACAAGTTTCACTTTTTGAATGAAATTAGTGAAATAAATCAACTTTTTGATGATATTCTAATTATATGACCAGCACCTGTATATTGAAATAGTTATTTTAAATAGTACTAATATTTGACAGTTTTACATGTTTTTTGTTGTTGTTGTTGTTGTTTTACTGTATTTTCAAAATATATCAAATAAATGCAGCCTTGGTGAGCATAAGAGAACATTTTAAAAAATCTTTAAAAAAACAAAAACAAATTTATGTTGCTGTTTGTCGCTTGTAGAAAATAGTGACAATGAAACAACAGGTGCACAGTTAAATGTACATTTATTTCTATGTTTTAGGACAAACAAAACTACAAAAGTAGTTTAAAAAAGAAACTCGAGATTTCTGTGTTCTGTTGAACTGCATAATTGTTGATTTATTTTTAATTCGCATTTTCCCTATCCTGGCATTCCAGAATAAACCTTATAGATCCACTTGGACCAGTGAGAAGAGTTTACTTCCTGACATTACTGTGGAGAGCTAAGAGCTTTTACAGGGTCATCTGAGAAGGGCAGAAAGATGCAGTAATTGTGGAGTCTTACAGCGGTGTTATTGGAAAAGTTAATGGCATGACAAATCAATGAAATGCTCTTATGTAAATAACAGTGACTCATAATTATTTAACAGTGCAGTGCTTTTGCACAGTGATTCAAACAAATTGCAATGAGTTTGATGCATGTGAAACCATTTTTAAACCCAAATGACTGGATTATGAGTGGGACGGAATATGTCAGTTTTTAGTCATCTATTATTAGTCATATCTTATGCTCAGTGTAATGTTTACATCATGCAAGTTGAATCTACAGCAGATATTATTAATAACTATCCATTTTCCCTTACATTAATGCATTTGGCAGATGCTTTTATCCCAAAACTTTACCTCCCGTCCTTTAGGAATCAAGCCCATATCATTTCTAATGGACACCTTAACCAGTTGAGTGAAAATAACACATTAGCACCAGTTGCATAAATTTAGTTCTCCAGAGTATTAAGCTTTTAAAAAATGTGTACGCTATGCACTAAACCAGTCTATGATGAGGTAAAGTATGTTTTTGCTTTCGGAAAAGTGTTAATTGATGCTTCTAGGCATGTCAAGGATGTGTTCTGAGGTCAAGTGACCACCCCAGGTTGGTGATCCTCATGTTACCTCTGATCCAGACTCAACCTTAGATGCCACGGCAACAGATCGCCTGTTCACTGATTACCTGATGCATTTCATACAGAAAAAGCTTTCTGAAATTTTTTAATTACCTGGAATTGAAGCTATGTTTACAATGTTGAATGAGAGCTTTCGAAGAAGAAACATTCATTGGATTTGCCAAAGTTTTCAAAGTTAGTGACATCAAAAAGTAACTTTTTATGGCACTTACTAGTAAGTTACATAGATATTGATGAACAGAAATGTGCATTCTGCTTTGTTTTTGAAATATGCTTGTGCAGTGGTTCTCAAACGTTTTTGGTCAAGCCCCTCTTTAAACCTTTAAAAAAATCTGGTGCCTCTTTATAAAGGACATTGTTGCAACGGCTGTTTTCTTGTGAATCATACTGCTATGTAATTGTTTGGGTGGTTTTTGCTGTTCTGTTATTGCGGTGTCAGCTATTTTTGATAAACCGATTCAAAATTGAATGTATGAACAAAATGAAAGGCAGCAGACAGAGAAAAGTCTTTTTAAGAGCCCATTAAAAAAAAGAACCAGTCACTGGTAAAACTTCACTTATAATATATAGTTAAATATTTGCAATTTATATGTTTTTTGCGCACAGAATGGTGTAATAGACTTTCTGCTGATAGTTCTTTGAGAGTGAGTGTCACTCAGACAGCTGTTATACTGCGATGTGGCTAATAGGGTCGTCACAGCTTAATAACAGGGATATTTATAGTAGATCATGCCATGTCTGCTGTCATGATCCCAGACAAACCTGTGATCTGCAAGGATATGTCAGGTAAAGATGGCACGGCTGGTCTTTCTCAACAAAGATGCTGACATTGCAGTTTAGTTATTTTATGACTAGCAGCATGCGCTGAGCACGTTTTTTTTTTGTTTTTGTTTTTTTGTTTAGGTTTTTTTTTTTTTTTTTACATTTTTAACTTATTTTTCATTTATTTGCTGTTTAGTGATTAAAGATTTTTTGTAGTTTTTTTTTGTTGTTGCTGCTGTTTTCAGTGAAATGTATGACATTCGAAAAAAAAAAAAAAAAACATTTAAAGGGAAAGAGTCTGATTTTTTTAAAAACAAATTATTGATTCAATGATGCTAAAATCCAAGCTTAATATGCAATTATGTGCTGCTGAATCCTCTGAAAAATGTCAGCACTGTGATACCACTGGCTATGTTTTTACGCACTTCAGAAGATTGCTTATTCCAGGTTTTTACCAGAACACAGCTGTTTTCTGGTGTGCTTGTACTTACAGCTTTTTTTGTTTGAGCATCCGGACCAGCCCGGGGCCGAAACACTGGCTCAACCTATATGGTGTGAGTTTGTTCAACCAACAGCAGGCAGTGAGTGTTTAGGAAACCTGTTTGGAAAAAAAATAAAATCTTTGCTGATGTTAATGCCAAAGCAATGACACACTTTACTATAACTATTTCAATTTAATATTAGTATTTGATTGAATATTTATATATTTAATATTCTAACACATATAAACCACATTACCTTTTTTTTTCTTTTTTTTAAAGTCCCCCTTTGATATGAACCACATAATCTTTTTAATGCTTGCATTAGCTTAATTAAGCCAAATTGGCAGCTATATTCATAAATTCTGCTTGGCAGAGCAAGTAACTTCCAGACTGCAGAGGTAGATGGGCGAGTCCTTGGATTAATAAGACAGAAAAGGGGGATGGGACGGGGGTGGGGGCGGCAGGAGGAGGAGACAGAGGGGTACAGGGGAGCAGGCACGCGCCGGGCTGCCTCTGTTGTTTTAGGAGACGTTTAAGCTTTCTCATATTCACGTTTCTCTCTTTTATTCATCTGTATTAGTTCACTGGATGCTTAGCTTTTTGAATGCAGCATTAAATCTTACTGGATACGACTCCACCAGGGCTGATTATTGATCCATCTTCACTTATCACTGATGGTCATGGTCAAGAAGAAAGGTAATTGAGTGTGTGTGTGTGTGTTTTGGTGAGAGTTACTGATCATCTTTATATCTTAATGTGGTCACGTTGCACACTTTTAAGAGTAAATAGTCCATTATAAGCTCAGAAACAGTCACTTTTATACCTTTTCTAGAGGTTTATCATAAGTGTGAATTTGTTCATCACATGCTGTTCTTTCACCGCTATCAGTCCCAGCATGCTTTATCTGCAGAGATGCAGGTTGGATCTCACCTCTTATTTAAGGGGATTCTGACACTGTATTTTGTGGTTCATTTCTTAAACATAGGTTGATAATCTTCGTTTCTGTCCAGGTTGTTTGGATTTAGCCGCTGTGGGTGAGCTATTTGAATCACAGGAATATATGTTATATAAGAGAAAGAGTCCTTTGTGCTGCAGTCGCACCTCTCAGGTCCTCAGGTTATTGGATCAGAGCTGTCTGTCATTTCATTGTCGGATTGAGTTAGCGGCACATCTCCTGCTGTCACCGTTGTTTCGACAGTGTTGCAGTTCTAAATGGGACGCAGAACCGTGAGGTACACAGGCGCAGCCCGCAGCCGTCGCCATAGCAACGCTCACAGGAAGGTAGAGTCCATTGTTGTGTCTCGCCTGCAGTGGCCTCTTTCGGTTTTAGGGTGTCTCTTTTAAAGATGTCTCATCCCTACTGCAGTTCATCTGCAGAGATGCAGAGTTTCCTGCATTGTGTCTTTGACTACAATGAATATGAATGAGACGTTTATTAAGGTCTTTTTCCAATACTACAGAGGGAAGACTGCAAGTGTTAGCACAAATATTTATGTACGATTAAACCAAAATTGTATACATTGTACCTAAGTTAAGTATTTTAAGATTTGTCCTCGTAGATTTATATCCTTATAGACTTTCAGTATTGATTTATTTCAAAATATAATTAGCTTTTTCCTTTTTACTCATTAAAATCAATGGCAATTTGAAAGTATGCATTATTATGATACTACAGTATTGGGTTAAGTTACACTTTATTTCGATGGTCCACTTCCAATTCTACTAAATATAAGTAACTTTGCAACTACATGTCGACTAACTCTCAGTAGTGTATTAGTAGACTGTTAGATTAGGTTAGGGTTAGTAGAATAAGTTGACATGTAGTTGCAAAATTACTTATAGTCAATAGAATGTCTGTTGGGGAGCATCAAAATAAAGTGTTAGCAGATATTAATTACTGATACTCTAATGACTGCTAGTTGACATGTAGGTGCAAAGTTACTTATAGCTAGTAGAATGTCTATAATGGACCATTGAAATAAAGTGTTACCTTGGGATGTTCAATGAAAAGTGCCTGCACTGCACATGCTCTTATAAAAAGTACTTTTATAGTACCATGGTATTATCAAATGATGATGTCACTGTGTCTTTGTTACGGCTTGGTTGCTGAAGGGATGAGGCATGCATGGATTTCCACAGAATAGGGTATTTAATGGATAAAGGAGAATGAAACAACCAAAAGGACGTCTTAACAACAATACAACAAGTAGAACAGACAGGGAGTGAGAGGAGTAAGTCCATTATAAAGGGTGTGTAGATGATGAGGTCCAGGTGCAGGTGATGAGTGCTGATGGGGAGATGACGAGGAAGTGAGTGCAGGTGTGGAAACAGGAGGATCATGGGAAATGGAGTCCGGGAACGCAAGGAACTGTGACAGTCTTTATTCTAGTATTTCTCAAATGCTTATGCTTCAGGACCCATATTTTACTTTAGACATCAAGTGGCAAGCAAATACTTTGCTAAAACTGTCAAAATTATAATGTAAAAGTAAACAAAATGTCCTTCAAATGTCTGATTTGGACAGTTTCTACCAAGTGGCAGATGAATTTACACAACCAGCAAAAGCATATTAGAATGATTTCTGAAGAATCATGTGACACTGGAGACTGGAGTAATGATGCTGAAAATTCAGCTTTGCATCACAGAAATAAATTACATTTAAAAATATATTCAAATAGAAAAAAAGTTGCTTAAAATACTGTTTTACTGTATTTTTTATCAAGTAAAGGCAGCCCTGGTGAGCATAAGAGGCTTCTTTCAAAAACATTAAAAAATCTTACTGATCCCAAACTTTTTAACAGTATAATGTACCTTGGAATTTACATTCTTCAAAGAATACCATGGTATTACCATCATGCTAGTGTCCAGAAAAAAAAAAACTGTATATTTAATGTTAATAAAACTGTATATTTAATGTTGTATTTTGGACTATTTTACAGCATCTTTTTGTGTTCTGTTTATTTTTGTGCTTATTAGAGTATTGTGCCATTAGCTTAGCAACATGCCAATGCAAAACTCTATTGAAATTAATTGCATTCTATATCATACACTAATCAAGATTCATTCCAGTCAAGGCAGCTGTCTACAGAGCGCGGATCCATCGAGCTGTAGTCTCCGTGATGCTGAAGTAATATCAGTAATTCTTGGCTCTCAGAGCTGGAGGTTAACTGTTCTGACCGGCCCACTTAATCTTGTTGTGCCACTTCAGAGCTTAATCAGCATAAATGCCTGCTTGTGTGGAGGAAGTGTTTTATAAAGCTTTACAAAGAGTTTGAAGTACGGTAGCTGTCATCTCCTGCATTAATACTAATCTCATTCGTTTTTTCTATATCCAAGTGAAACAGCTTCTCGAACAAGAAAAATGTAGGGCAGGACTTTTTTCCATCAGGGATTCATTGGATGGTTGTGGTTTGCTATTGGTGGATCTCATATGAGTGGCAGGTTGTCCCGCCCTCACACCACACTTCATTAGAGAAGAGAAAGGTGTTGCTGCAAGAGGGAGGGGAAGTTGTTTAGATGTTTAGATTAGAGCATATTAATTAAAAAAAAAAAGAAAAAGAAAAAAAGATGTGCACAGATAAATCATGTATAATAAATACTGCAATATTCCATTAAAAAAAAAACAAAAAAACGAATTGTCCATTTTCATTTTCATGTTGACTTGAAATCAAAATATATTTACTTGAGAAGGAAAATGACTGAAGATATTAAGTCTTGTTTTCTGAAAAATATATTTTAATATTTTTAAATGTACTTTCACTGATATTTTCATAGTTTTTATAATGCTTTGTAATGGATATGATGCTTCATCTCTGGCAGTAGAGATACAGCTCTGATCCCACTTTCAGTGCTTTGTTTAGCCTGGGACATGAGGGTGAAGAGCTTGTGGAAAGGGGGCAGGGGAAGAGAGTCGACTCATAAATATGTATGAAAAAAGTCTGCGTCTGCGAAATGAATGTCCCGCGAGACTCGTACAATCCATGCACTGGTACACATGCACACACATCCAGGCCTTCCCTGTGATGCTGATTCAATAGCGCAGGGACTGTCTGTGTTTGATGTTCAACACTTTGGGACAGAATGAGATGCTCCTTCTGGATTAGTGTAGACACAGAGAGAGGGAATGATGGGTTGGAATGGAGGTATCTTAAGAGCTGCTTCCTTAATTTAGGGATTTTGAGAAGGTTTTGGGTTGCACTGCTCTATCGTGGATATGGTATTACCATTCAATCAAAAAACAAGTTTGATCTTCATTTTCAGCTGTAGTACTGCTGGGGAAAAAAAGTCTTTAAAGTCGGTATGAAATGCAAAATCACCTCTGTTTTCTTATTGTGAACAATTAATCCATCCATCATAGTTTTACCTTGCCATTTTTCATCAAAATGTCATAATTTGGCGAAATGACAACAGATTTCTTTCTTGTGATGTTTACTGTATGATCATTTGGTCCGCTTAAACCTGTCCCTTATACAATCGACTGGAAGCTCACATTCAGATCTGCCTCCATCCAATCAGCAACCACTGAATAGAAGTCCCCACCCTACATTTTTTTATTTTTCAATAATTTGTTTTAATCAGATGTATGTCACAATACAGAAGAAAAAGCTGCTTCTGTTTGAATGTGACTTTAAAGGAACAGATCATCCACATTGCGAGTAAATTATTCAAATTATTATTCACATGTTGTGAAACACCATCTCTGCATCTGAAATCGCATACTGTATAATAGTTGCTACATTTGGTTTGAAACTTACTTCTACACCATTAAAAAAGTGTGTTCTACATATTATGAATGTGTGTAGTATTATGAATGAAATTTGGAAGCCTATCCACCATGTTGTAACTGTCATATGACCTATGGCGTCAGTTGCGTTGCTTCACTGCCATTAATAAATCCTCTCCCGAGGCCTCATGGGATAGTAAAGTTTCCATCGAATGCACACTCCAGAATCTCGCCGGAAGTAGTAGGTCATCCAGGTACTGGATCGCCTACTGTTTTATGAATACTGTGTATTCAGACATACTACTCGACTCACATACTGTAGGCATATTCAGATGCAGCGCATGTATTTGTGTGTGTCATAAGAAAAAGGACCTGTCAAGCCCCCGCTGTCACATTTTAATAACACTCATAATTGTAGATAATGTTTTGGATAATGTGAAGCCTAAAACTAACATGGAATAAATGGAAAACCAATGTAGATCAATAATAGTAAAAGCTTTTTGTGTGTTTTAGTCTGTGCTGAACTCTTTCTCTAGGGAAATGAGAAATGCTCGTTCGTGCAGTACTTCTCAGTGCTGAATTGATAATCAGGTTTTGAGGACATCTGAGGTGAGGAGGTGATGTTTTTAAAAGGGATATTTGAAGGTACATGATCTGCTGTACGAATACTAAAGGATATAGAGACGTGCATCTATATAGTCTGTAGGCCCTGCTGACTCTCACATTTCTGCACTGATTGCAATTAGATTTCTTGCTGAATATCCTGTTTTATATGCCATTTCGTGATCATTTTAAGGTGCGGTTATACTTGTTTTTCGATGTACACTACCGTTCAAAAGTTTGGGGTCAGTAAGAATTATTCATGTTTTGGAAGGAAGTCTACTTGTGCGCATGGAGGGTGCATTTATTTTATCAAAAATACAGCAAAAAAAGTAATACTGTGAAATATTATTACAATTTAAAGGTACTGTTTTCTATTTTAATATATTTTAAAATGTTATTTATTCTTGAGATGCAAAGCTGAATTTTCAGCATCATTACTCCAGTCTTCAGTGTCACATGATCCTTCAGAAATCATTCTAATATGCAAGAAACATTTGTTTACTGTCACTTTTGATCAGTTTAATTGCTGAGTAAAATTTTAAATTTACTGACCCCAAAAATGTGAATGGTAGTGTACTTAAGCTTGATTTTGTAATACAAACCGAAATGGACTGTGTAACTGAACAGAATAGTAGAACTTAATGTATTTTACTTGTAGTAGCTCTATACAAGCATTTCATATTCCACACGTACTTGCACTGTCACCCTGACAAAACTTTTTTTTTTTTTTCTTTCTATACAGTGGCCCATACACAGGAAGCTCACCACCAGACGGAGAAGCCTCTGATACGCTGTGCTAAATGTGGAGAGGTGTGCAAGGGAGAGGTGTTACGAGTGCAGGCCAAACACTTCCACATCAAGTGCTTCACATGCAAAGGTGAGTGAATGACCAATTCTGTTATGATTTTTTTTATGGGTCTATGGGCAGGTAACTGTATGGGTATTTTGATATCTTTCAATCTAATGGCCGAAATAAGCTCGCACAATTTACATATGAACACACCCGGAGATGACGGAAAAACACACGGCGAGAATCAGCTTTCATTTCTGCTCTGACAGCAGCAAGACCACAGCGAATACATTGAGTGAGTGTTAGAAATCAGGAATGGTGAGAGAACATTGTTCTTGGTATGTTTTTCGTCTTCAAACCAAACTTGGCTCTTCATCCGACAAAGTTTAAATCCCATCTGGCTAGTGTGCTTCCCATAATGTTTACGCATTAGGTCAGTAAGTGGAGAGTAGGCAGACTTTTTTGTGGCTGTTAGAACACATTCGGCCACATGAGCATTTACAATACAAAAGCAATCCGGTCAAGCGCGTTTTCAACTACCTCTGGAAGTGGTTGAAAGTGGACAAGCTCAGAACTTTTGGAGCCCGTTTTTAGTGTCGTCCACTTTTGATTTGATTGACAAAAACTCATCTTAATACCTTCATACATACACACACACACACACACACATAGAGGAAATGTGATTAACTGTCATGAAATTAATGTCACAATGCAGAAAATCTCAATGATAAAGTATTGAAGATGGGTTGAAGATAGGGTGAAATGTGAGATCGACATGTGTTTCACAGGTTTCGAGCTTTTGCTTGCATATTCATAGTCAAATCCTCTCTGCTTGAGATGCTGCAGTTCTGGTTTGCTTAATGTTTCCTATAAATCACTAGACTTGTGTGAGTCTCTTATGACTCACCTCTCCAGTCACAATTCAGGATCACTGTGTAATTGTTAAGGGTGTTATAGATGAGTTCCAGCTTGACCTATTTAGCATGTGTTTCTCAGAATCTAAGTCTTAAGAACAAACCCTACCCACTTGTGTTTGTAGTCTATATAGCATTAACTCTACAGAGACAGGTGAGGTCACCAACAACACTGGGTCACTGTTAAAAATGGCAGCATTTAACATGAAATTTAAGCGGTTTCAGTAGTGTCTTGTGGCGTGCCATGCTATAATTAATTTAAACATGATTGTAATATTATATTTGGTTACACTTTATTTTAAGGTGATGTAGTTACATTGTAATTACTCAAATAAGTATTGAGTAATATTAATTAGCTAAATGTACTTAGTATAGAGTTAGGGTTTGGTTTACAGTTAGTTACTTGTAATTATGCATAATTTACTGTTATTACTATATAGTAAGTACATGTATTAACATGTACAATTACCTTAAAATGAAGTAACCTTATATTTTATTATTATTTTGTTATTTAAAATCTTTGATTATTCATTCTATAATTATTATAAAGATGCAGACCTGAATATAATAGTCCTACATTACGAAGTGAATCCTGTCATGCCTCAGCTGCGATGCAATTGACCCAAAGACTTTCTCTTTGTCCCACTGTACCACTGAGCAGCAGAGAGAGCAGCATTATGATGTAAGATCTGCTGTGTGAGTACAGTGTGAAGTGACACAGTGACATCTAGTATGTAGCACATGACAATTTTTGGAATTAATTGGTGGAAGTAGCCTTGTGCGTATATACACTACCAGTCAAAAGTTTAGACATACTTATTCTTTATCTGTTTTTCACATTTTAGAATAATAGTCACCGAAACTATGAAATAACACAAATAGATGTATGGGAATTTTCTATTGACCAAAACATGATATAAATATTGTATGCTGGACAGTTGTTGGCAGCTGTTTTTTACTGTTCCAACTCATTTATTTTTTTAATAAACAAGTAAATTCTACAAACGCATTATTCTATTCTACTGATCTACTTTTCCATTGTTTTTCAATGTAAACGCACTAGACGGACATCTTTAACCATTGCTCTCACATCTTTTGTATGACACTGTGTTCTAAAAACACCATTCCAGAATTCTAGTAAATATGAGATTCTGAATTGTAAAGCGTTCATGTCCTTGCAGAACTCGTAACTTGTATACTCAGAATTTTCAGAGAGCTCCAACCGCTGCAGTTTCATTTTGCCGTTAATAGTGTTACTATAAAAACGCATACTTCTGAGGACGTGAACAGCAGAACATCACAGGTTGTCATCTCGTAATTACAGTAATTATGACACGGTGTGAACACAGCAGGAATCATACCAACATGATGGAACAATGAAATAAACGACTATTTTTAATTTATTAAATGCTTTCTTTCTGTCTGAAGCAGATGGCAAGGTTGGTTGGGGAATCCTACATTAACATTATTAAATAGTAATTGCTTTACTTAAGAAGTAACATGTTACTTGTATGTTACTTTTGAATAAAAAGGTGACCTGGTAGTTTGTTTTTTGTTTTGTTTTGTTTTCAGCTTGGCACAAAATCCCTTAGCATCAACTGCAGAAACATCTCAAATATATCTTGAATATTTAATATCTCAGAAGGGATTGAGTTTATGTCATTCTCTCTGACCTCACTGACCTCTTAAGACTTCACAGACAGAGACTCTGACACTGTCTCAGGGAGATTGACTATTTTAGAATAGGGATTTAACAGATTATGAATTTTAAATATGCCAGGTGATAATGAATATGTGATATTAAAATATTTTTGGTCAACTCTGGATTGCACCTCACAGACATTAGAATTGAATTTGAACATGACCTGTAGTGATCAGGGCCGATAATCAGTGTAAGAGCTAATCATCTACTTTGTGTTCGCCACCCTCAGGGATTATGTCATTCTTACTGCAAATCTGTGTTATAATAATCAGCTAATCTAAATATCTAATCACTCCAGAGCAGCATACAGACAACTAGATCATTCTATTCTTCATTTATAGGCAACCTGCACATAATCTTCCATAATGTGATGTACCACTGAATCATGTACACTAAGACCAACATGTACTGTATTAACAAAATGTTTTTTGAAAAATAAAATGTACATTTTAGATCATTTTTAATGTATGAAATTAACTTTTATGTCAAATAATACAGTAAAAATAAATAAAATCACAGAAAGTTAAATTCATGCATTCAAATTTTTGGAGTTTTCCAATTGCATATCTATTTTTGGAGTTTATATTTAGCTATTTTCTAGATTATCATTCTTATACTTCTTAAAGGCATGTAAACGCATGAAATTTTCAAGCTAAAACATAGAGAGCTCAGCTCATTACATTGAATGAGAGTTTAAAGTCTGAATCTTGAAGTTAATGTATTCTTTTGTGTCTGGGTCGTCCAGAGATGAAAGTCAGATTGTAGGAAATGTGTCATAGAACGTTGTTACCAAGTTCATTATTTATTCATTTATTCATCAGATCAAATGATTCAGTGCTTATTTCCACATTTTCAAAGGAGACTCTGTCATATTGTTTATTCCCTTTAGCTTGATATTGGTTGTGTTGTTGAGCTGCAGGTTAACTTAAAGATATTGGGATGATTTTTTTTTTATTTGATTTTTTTTAATATTTCAGTATTAAAAGAATAAATGTAATTTGCATATTTATAATGAATATTTCTCTCGCTTTATCCGTGAGACTAGTGTAGGGTTGCGTTGTCCTCATACAGCCCTTGCAGAAGTTTCTCAGTGCATAAACCTGTTTTATCGGAGCGGATCGTGTAGAAGGCTGTGAGAATCACTGAAGTCTGTTACATAACAGCACTGCAGAGCTTTACTGTGCACTACATACACATTGTACACATCTATTACTTCCAGTCACTCATTCTCTGAGTAAATCACACATCCTGCATTAGTCACGGCCGCTGTTCTCCCTGCGGGGACCCAGGATGAGGTGCGGAAAGCCATGAAAGATTGTTACCTGTCAGTATTGTTTTTGTTAATGTGTATTGTGGACAACAAGACTCCAAACAGAAAGTAGCTCTTAAGAGCTTAATATGAAACACAATGAGCTCTAAGTGTTTCAGAGAACCTGTTGGTTCACTTTAGACATTTCAAGGTTTCTGACTATTATGTTTTCTCAAGATCATAGTTTGGCCATTGTCCTCCACTGAGGTTTATTTTTACACTTGCTATTCCTAGTGCACCAATTATGCTGCATTATCTTGTAATAGGAAGAGAAATGTATGACAAAGAAGCCATTATAACCCTTAAAAAAAAATCAAGGTTCAAACAAAACATTTCACTCACCCACTATTGTTCCAAATATACATATATATTATACCCTAAAATACACTCCCTTCAGAACTTTAGTCTAGAACTAGTTTGGAATAACCATCATATTCACACAGTGCACACAACGCCTCCTGATTTCTCTCAACATAGGGACAGGAGAGCTGTCAGTCCATACATGGAAAAACAAAATAACTTGTGTTACTTATTTGAAAAAGTAATTCAGATATTTAGTTGTACGTTTAAAGGTTAAGTTAGTGTCCCTATCACCCTGAATTCACCCTATGTATACACACCATAAGATTTTGATTATAAGAACCAGCATTTGAAGGGTTGTGTGTGTTTTGCTGTAGTATGTGGCTGCGATCTGGCTCAGGGAGGATTCTTCATGAAGAATGGAGAATATATGTGCACTCTGGACTACCAGCGCATCCACGGCACCCGCTGTAACATCTGCGGAGAGTTTGTGGAGGGGGAGGTGGTGACTGCGCTCGGAAAGACCTACCACCCAGCATGCTTTGTGTGCACAATCTGCAAGTAAGAGCCTAAGGAAACCCACACACACACACTAGACATTATACAGTCATTGATATTGTGGTTTATGGTAAGCCCAACATTGGGAGGAGTTTTATACGAGGATTGTATATTCTATGACCTACAGGAGACCATTTCCCGCTGGAGACAGAGTGACGTTCAATGGCAAGGACTGTTTGTGTCAGTACTGTGCAGAGCCCATGTCTCCAGGACCCACCAAAGACATTGTCGGACCCAGCAGTGAGTGCAGGAACCTGAAGCTACAGCGCCACACATCTAAACCTTCATATGAGTCAATGTCACAAAACCAGTCAAGAACATGCCAGGCTCATATTTCAACCCAAAATCTCATTTATTTTTTTTTACGACACTAGTTAGCGACATTAGTTCACTTTCAAACTTACCACAAGCTTTACTCACCCTCAAGCCATCCTAGGTGTATATGACTTTCTTCTTTCTCATGAACACAATCAGAGATATATTAATAAATACCCTGACACATCAGAGCTTTATAATGGCAGTGAACAGTGGTCACAAGTATGAGCTAAAGAAAATGCTTCCATCCACATCTATCCATCATAAACATGTACTCCACACGACTCCGGGGGGTTAATAAAGTCCTTCTGAAGCGAAGTGATGCATTTGGGTAAAAAAATATCCATATATAACAAGTTATGAAGTAAAATATCTAGCTTCTGCCAGACCACCTTCTGTATTCAACTTAGGAAGAAAGTGCAACGCTTCTTGCAGTTCAAAAAGCTTACGCTACGTCCTACACCTTTCCTATTCAGCTTGCGGAAAAAGCTTAACTGACGCGACCACAGTTCTGTTTTTTTTTTTTTTTTTCACCTGAATACAGAAGGCGGTCTGGCAGAAGCTAGATATTAAAAAATATGATTTTTTTTTTACACAAACGCTTCACTTCAGAAGGACTTTTTAACCCCCGGAGCCGTGTGGAGTACACGTACACTTTCTTCAGCTCATACTCATTGGTCCAGTTCACTGCCATTATAAAGCTCGGATGCGTCAGGATATTTATTAATATATCTCCGATTTTGTTCATGAAAAAGAAGAAAGTCATATACACCTAGGATGGCTTGAGGGTGAGTAAAGCTTGGTGTAATTTTCATTTGAAAGTGAACTAATCCTTTAAACACATTTCCAGCTAAATTAATAAAAAGCTCACCTGGAGTCATTAAAAAAAAAAGTTTAATTATCATGGATTTTTTTTGTATACATATTTTTATTTCTTTTAATTTTGGCCTTACCATACTATTTAACATATTTCATATCTATAACTTTTGAGTTCAAGTTGTTTCCATATTTCATCATACTACATTTTCTCATTATGTAACTTTAATGCATAAGCAACTTATTTAATCACAACTTCCTTAATGGCCAAACATTTAAACTTAAAGAAATAAAAAAAATACCATCAGTGTACATTAACCATTTTAAGAGTACATACTTCTACATAGAGACATTACATCCACACAACAATATAACTTAATGGGAAAGAAAGTGATTGTATAAAATACTGTAAAACCACTTAGAGATGCACTGGCACGAATTTACACGTGAAACAGTAAATTATTCAGACCCTCCATCTATCTTTGTTCTCTCTTTCTGAGTGTTTGGGGCTTTTTTGGCCAGGATCCACCTACTATGATAAATAATTAATATTTATTTCCACTTAAGTCTTTAAGCTTGGCTACTAAAAGCAAAAGATCTTCTTTCATCTATAAAGTAAAATGTGAAGAAGAAAAAAAACCCCAAACAGATAACACTAATGGGTGTAATACAGCAATGATAAATACCATTGTTTGATTCATCAGTGTTCTGATGCGTAGTGGATTAAGACCCTTGCTAAAACCCAAATTTGTGTTCACAAAATGCTGATTCATGACACGGTTCACGTGACAAAGTTTTTGTTTTATATTTGGACCAGGCTCAGACTTTGAGAGGCGTGCAACCTCATCCTGAGTTGTTTGTGAAACTATAAATCATGTGAAAATATAATTTAAAAAAAAAAAAAATACAGGAAAAAGAATCAAATGAGTAAGTCTGAGTGGCAAATCAGTTTTTCTTGTGTGTGTGTTTCAGGTTGTGCAGGCTGTGGCAGAGATATTAAGAATGGTCAGGCTCTGTTGGCTCTCGAGAGTCAGTGGCATTTGGGCTGTTTTAAATGTAAGGCCTGTGCCAAAGTATTGACTGGAGAATATATCAGCAAGTAAGACACATTCATACTCAAAATCCATCTAATCCATCCAAAATGATGGTTGACTGCATGCATTGGTTGTTTCTCTATATGTGCACAGAGACGGCGCCCCCTACTGTGAGCAAGATTATCAGGTCCTGTTTGGAGTGCAATGTGAGGCATGTCAGCAGTTCATCACGGGGAAAGTTCTGGAGGTGAAACAAACACACACACACACGTTGAGTTTACATGTTTTATGGGGACTTTCCATAGACATAATATTCTGTATATTCTATCCCCATACTAACCCTACCCCTACCCATCACAGAAAACTTTTTGCATTTTTACATTTTTAAAAAAACATCATTACGTATGATTCATAAATTGTTTTTGCCATGGGGACTAAAAAATGTCAAAATTCACAGATATACACATTTAAAACTAAGTATTTTTCTTCCGAGAAAATGTAGCAAAAATATTGATTGCGCATCTTCTTTGTAGAGACATATCAAAGTTTTCTATAATAAAATGTCTTCTAGAATGAAAATGTCCTGATAATTATAATCACCAACCACCGATCTAATGCTTCAACAGTAAGCAGAAAGTAGCTTAAAATCTTAAGAATAATGAACACCCTCAGAATGTGTCCAGTTTCCTGTTTGAATAGGAAATATGTCAACACAGGAAAGAAAATTGCATGTCAACTGGCAACCCAACACAGTACTAGAATTGTTTTGTTTATATTGTATTCAGTTGTTTCATGCAGTTATCAGCCAATAATTCCCTGCATGAAACACTTTCTGATCAGTAAAAATCATGTTTATCTGTGTTGCAAGTATTTAATGTAGTCTGGGTCATATTTTCTTTTTAATATTTTTTCAGAACAGACACATTTTGGAGTCCTGACCCACCATTTGAGAATCACTGTTTTAGATCACATGCAACATGAACAGCATATTTATCACTTGACAGCACAGCACATGTGTATGTCCCACAACAAAAGACGGTTACACTTTTGGATTTTCCCCTTTAGTCTATTATATTACAGTTGACTATAAGTAACGTTGCACCTACATTTCAACTAACTCTCAATAGAGTAAAAGTTCAGTATTAGAAGTCTGTTAGGGGTAGGATTAGTGTTAGTAGAATAAGTTAACATGCACTTGCAAAGTTATAGTCAGAAAAGTTAGAATCAACATAAAGAGTTAGCAGATACTAAGCAGACAGACTACTAATACTCTAATGAGAGTGGGGGTGTGTTCACACTTCGGTCTGGATTAAAACAAACTCTGGTGCGATTGCTCTGTTAGTGCAGTTCATTTGAATAAGTGTGAACGCTGCCATCCAAACTCTGGTGCGCACCAAACAAACAGACCGATACCCCTGAAAATGTGGTTCTCTGTCAGCTTTCAAACGAACTCTTGTGTGGTTTGACTAAAATATGAATGCAACATGGACCTAAGACATCTAAACAAGTCAAAAACAGGATGTGATGTCACAAGATGCGACCCTAAAAAGGGCAGAATACTAAAGCATACCTGGTTCTTCTCGCCATAGGCGCAATGTTGCCCAGTACAGTTCTATACAGGCATCAGAAATGCTGTCTTCTTGCAGCAGATCTTTGTTTGTGTGCAACGGAGGAATTCCTGATTCTGTTTTGACTTCATTACGCATTTTCTAAGCTCTTTGTGAGTTCTCAGCTAATAAAAATACCATCATATGTACATTTAGCCCAGCACACGCCATTGTTTCTTAAAAGGATTACCCAAAATTGAAAATTGTCATTTATTACTCACCCTCATGTCGTTCCGCACCCGTAAGACCTTTGTTCATCTTCCGAGCACAAATTAAGCGATTTCAAAACACTGCTTCATGAAGCTTAGAAGCTTTACGAATCTTTTGTTTCGAATCAGTGGTTCGCAGCGCCAAAATCACGTGATTTCAGTAAACGAGGCTTCATTACGTCATAAGTGTTTTGAAATTTCAATAGTTCATGTGACTTTGGCAGTTTAATACACGATCCGAACCACTGATTCGAAACAAAAGATTCGTAAAGCTTCAAAGCTTAATGAAGCAGTGTTTTGAAATCGCCCATCACTAGATATTGTTGAATAAAGTTGGTATTTTGGGGTTTTTTGGCTCACAAAAAGTATTCTCGTCACTTTATAACATTAAGGTTGAACCACTGTTCTCACATGAACTGTTTTAAATATGTCTTTAGTAGCTATCTGGGCATTGAAAAAGGAAATGATCTTGCTGGCAATGCGGCCTCAATGAGCCATCAGATTTTATCAAAAATATCTTAATTTGTATTCTGAAGATGAACGAAGGTCTTACGGGTGTGGAACGACATGAGGGAGAGTAATTAATGACAGAATTTTCATTTTTGGGTGAAGTAACACTTTAAGTTCAGTCGCAAAATATACGGCATAAAAAAATTTTTTTTTCCACATTTTTTCATATCTTTAAAAATTACAATGTAAATGCTAATCGAACCAGGACTAAATGTATCATTTTCCTTTTTGATGTGAACACACCCATAGTTATGTGTGCCCCTCAGAGATGTTTCTTATAGTCAACAGGATGTCTAAAGGGGACCATCAAAATAAAGCGTTACCAAAAAGACACTGATTGTGACAGACCTGCAGCTCAAAAGCATGTTACACATATCTGATCTCTCACAGATAACCGTCTAGAGTTTCACAACAGGCTTACAGCCCACTCTGCAGTATTGCAACAGGAAGTTTCATCCGGCTAATTGAATCTGATTGGTTGTTAGAGAAACACTTGCCCTTTTTCTACACACTTTAAGCTTTTCGTGTTTGTTATAATGGGATGTGTTTGTGCATCGCTGCTCTGGAGTATAACAGACCCTGTATGAAGGACTTTTGAGTAGTTTGAGATCACAAGATACTACACAGGGCCTGTAAGTCTCTCTTTTTGTGTATGAGTATAGCTCAAACGTTTTCAGATGATTTCTGCACTGTAAAGATAGACTGCGAACACAGAACATTTCTGTATTATATTTGATAAGCTCATTGGTTCTGGTCATTTGAATAAAATATGTGTTGTCTCCACATGATACACATGCAAAGCATCAGTTTCTCTGTAACAGTCTGTTTGAGTTATCTGACTGTAATGGTTGTTATACAGTTTAACTTTAAGTGAGTACATATATTAATGTGTGCGTCTATCTACAGGCAGGGGACAAGCACTACCATCCCAGCTGTGCTCGCTGTAGCAGGTGTAATCAGATGTTTACAGAAGGAGAGGAGATGTTCCTGCAAGGTGAGTCTGAGCCTTTCGATCCTTGAACCTTTGTCATTTTACTAAAATTGTACGTCAAAACCCTGTTTTTTTAATGACTTGACTTGGGGGGGGGGGGGGTTGTTTTTTTAAATGTGTGAAAGTGTAAGTGACATTATGCCTAAAACAATTAAAAAAAAAAAAAAAAAAAAAATCTGCCAGTGGGGTAAGAAAAAAATTAAAACCTAATTCAAAGGGAAAATTTATTTTTCTTACTCCAGTGGAAGATTTTTTTTTTTCTTGTTTTCAGTAAAAACACTTCATTTTGATTAATTTTTCAAAAAATAATATCATATGTTGTAATATCATAGTAAATATCATAGTAAATGTCAGCATGTTTTGCCACAGGACAGCAAATGGGAGTAAATTTTCTGTAATCTTTGCAGGAATGCAATATGAAGATTCTACAATATTTCTCTTTTGCAACACTATGAAAGTAAATAGCAGGCACAACAATAACAGTAAAACCAGAGACCTCTATAGATGCAATATACGTCACATGACTAAACATGCGTCATCGTTTTCGAGTCTACACTACAATACGAAAATGCCGTTTTATTATGTCTATAAACAAGATTTGACTAATTTTATTATTTGTAAAAAGGCTATTTACTTACTGGACTATGTTTAACCAAATGTATTTATTATAATTATATTTAAAAAAAATATATAATGCCAGATAAATTAAAATAGTATTTGCTGTTTTGGTGTACAATGATGCGTTTGTTGTCCTGTTTCTCTAGATAATTTTTGCTGAGCACATTGATTTTAAAGGGTAAATCGGACTTGAATGCCTCTTGGGACTAAAGAGTTATTTTGAGTTTAGATGATATCTGTATTTTTTATTTATTTATATTGTATTGTCTTATGTATAGTATCTAGAGCATGGTAGCAGATGACGCTACAATAAAATATGCATTACCATTCAAAAGTTTAGATTTTTTTAAAGATTTTTTTTATTTTTTTATGTTCTTTACCCACCAAGGCTGTATTTATTTGGTCGCAAATACAATAAAAACAGCAATATTATGAAATATTATTACAATTTAAAATAACTGTTTCTATTTGAATGTATTTTAAAATATATCTTATTACTGTGACGCAAAGTTGAATTTTCAGCATTATTACTCGAGTCTTTAGTGTCACATGATCCTACAGAAATCATTCTAATATGCTGATTTGCTGCTCAAGAAACATTTCTTATTATTATCAATGTTGAAAACAGTTGTACTGCTTAATATTTTTTCTGATGAATAGAAAGTTCAAAAGAACAGCATTTATTTGAAATATAAATTTTTTGTGGACATTATAAGCATCTTTGTCACATTTTATCAATTGAATGCCTCCTTTCTGAATAAAAGTATTAACTTATTCATTTTTTTTAAATGTAATGCATGTCCACCATGCTCTAGATATTTAAATTGTCATCTGCCATTTAAAAAAAAAAAAAAAAAAAAGATCAGTTCACCTCTGAAAATTATGTATATTTTGATTTTAATTCTCCTCTAGGTGCGTTGTCAAAAGTGACCCAATTCACATGACTTGACTCTAAATGTGGCCTCTTACCCTGGTTGTCTTGGATGGTTTATTTTGCCATCTGTTTCATTGTTTATGCAGGATCAACAGTTTGGCATCCAAGCTGTAAACATTCGCCAAAGGGCGAGGAGAGACAGCGGGTACGTTCCTTCCCATATCATCCGGTGTTTACAAGTTTGTCCTGTATTATTGTTGTCTGTGTGTTTTTCTCAGCTGACTCTTTTCTGAAAGTAATCAGATAATATCTCATTGCTAGCTATGAGGTTGTACCTTCTCCTTCTGGCTGTTTTCTAGTAAACTTGTCGCTCAAACAATCGTTCCGGGAACACCGCAATAGACTAGGTGATTCAGAATCTTGTATGATGTCCAACCAAACCCCTGTGTCTTCCTCCACAGCTATTGCCTGCATCTCTAGCTCTCCTCAGCAAAACAGAAAGGCAGGTACTGTACTCGCTGTCAGCTGTGCCATGGCATCGCTTGACCATGTGCTGCCCCCTGGAGGCGGCAGGTTGCAGTGCTCCCTCACTGGCAGTACACTGCAGCGCTCAGACCACCTGCTCTCAGTTTTAGTCATAAACCATCATTAACATCTGGTTTATTTCATCTCATAGATGCAGATGCCACAGAACCGATAGTAATCAACATCCTATTTACTCTCTTTAGTCAATTAGTAAGTTAAAAGTTAGTTATTGCTGTAACCTTAAGGAAACCCTGACTCACATTCCTTTTTCTGCTGTTTGGTCTTGTTATTCTGCTGCAGTATTACTAAATAGGCCTCAAATCAAGCCAAGCAGCCATAATCACGCATGGTGCATTTCAGTATTTCAGTATGTTGAGTAATATCAGATGCACTTACATTTCCTGCTGTTGGAAACATGAAATTGCCATTGACATTCATTGTGTGGATAGCAAATGAATGATTTAATTGGTTTTTAGGTTTGTTTCAAAGGTTCTGTCATCATTTAGTTCTGGCAGTATTGTGTTTTGACCCATATATCATTGTTTATTGGTCAAAACAGTGTTATTATAGTTTTATTAATATTTTGAATTAGCTTTTATTTTTATATTTTTAGCTTTCCTGTTAGGAATTTGTGCTTTTTAAATATTGCTATTTAAGTTCATTTTTTTATTTCAGTTTTAGTTTTAGTTAGTTTTTATTTATTTCCAGTTTGCTTCAATTTAAGCTTAGTTTTAGTTAAGGGTCAAAGTTTTCTTAAAACATTTGGATAATTTGATGTTATGAAGGATTAATTAATTTATAATGTATTTATGTTCATTTCAGATTTGTTGTGGATGCCTTGTTGGTTATGATGATACATGAGTTATAGCATTGATCGGCTGATTGACTTTTCTGCACCCTGATTGGCCATGAATATTTTTAGTGTAGCCTACACTATAATAGTGTATATTATGGTGTATTTCTTTAAAACCATGTGCAAGCAGTCACAAAAAGTACTGATGTATTTCAAAGTTAGAATGAATACGTTAGACCCATATTATGTGCAGTAAAGCAAATATAAGTGACAACTCAAAAACAAATCCTCTGATGAAGGCAAGTTTATTGAATAATCATGAATCATATTAATCATTATAAACTGATGGTTAGCTGTTTAGATGCAAATTAATTATTTTTATAATTTTCTCTGCTCATGTTTTTTTGTAATGTTTATCTTCAATATAGGTTATTGGTTCTAAACCTGTGTTTGTTCCACAGCCGACGCGCTCGTCATCCGAGAGTATATGTTCCAGACCTGGTTCAAGCATATCTAGCTCACCGGGTCACACCATATATGTAAGTGCATTAGTTCATCATTGTGTAGAGTAAATATATGTGCACACACATTTAGCTGTCTACAGGAGGACATATATCATTTTTATGTAACGCTATTTATAATGACCCTGAAGAATTATTATACATCAAAAGTCATTATATCAACAGTAAGTGTTATATCAAAAGTGACAGTAAAACATTTAAAATGTTACAAAAGATTTCTATTCCAAATAAATGCTGTTCTTTTGAACTTTCTGTTATCAAAGAATCTTGAAAAAAAATGCACCAGTTTCCACAAAAATATGAAGCAGCATGACTGTTTTCAAAATTGATAATAATCAGAAATGTTTCTTGAGCAGCAAATCAGCTTATCAGAATGATTTCTGAAGGATCATGTGACACTGAAGATTGGAGTAATGATGCTGACAATTCAGCTTTTCCATCACAGAAATAAATTGCATATTCAAATATGTTCAAATAGAAAACTGTTCTTTTAAATTTTAATAATATTTCACAATATTACTGTTTTTACTGTGTTTTTGATCAAAAAAATGCAGCCTTGGTGAGCATAAGAGACTTTTAATGCTGATTACTCAACAATAATTGTGCATTTCATTGAACTTTACAATGTTATAAATTGGCTTAGCTGAGTTGTCATGTAGTTTTCTGGATGTTAAAATAGATGCTCAGAGATAGCACTCTTTCCTATCATTGTGTCTGGGTTTATCCATGTTCTTTGTATGTTTGGGTGGGTTTGCACTAGTTTAGTTCAGTTTCCTGTGTTTTCAGTTAGTTACCCTGGTTATTCATTGTTTGATTAAGTCTTTTATTCATTTTGTTGATTGGTTTGGTCTGTGTATTTAAGATCTGTGTTTTATTCAGTTTATTGTTGCATTATACCTGCTTGTATGATAATGAAGAGTGTTTTGTTTCTAGTTCTTTAAATTGCTCCTTATCATTACTACAACCTACATGACACGTTGTGAATTCTGACAGCAGTGTTGAAATATAAATAACAGTTAACTTATTAAAGCAATAACCTTAAAATATAAAATCACTATAACACACAACCTCAAGTGGCATTTTGCTTCTTCTTTTTTTAATTATCATGATCAAACCCTTTGATTGGTCTGGGAGAGGCTTTTTATAGAACATAATATTTTCATATATATTTTCACTGCTGTCATGTAAAAATTCAGATATCTGTGTGACTCCCTGTCTGTGTTTGTGTTTCCCTCTAGGCAAAAGTAGACAATGAGATCCTTGATTACAGGGATTTAGCAGCCATTCCCAAGGTCAAAGCCATTTATGACATTGAGCGTCCAGATTTAATCCACTATGAGCCACTTTACACCACCACACTGGATGAGTCAGAGGAGAGAGAGAGTGTGGGAGAGGTAAAAATAAGTCAAAAAGAAGCTCTCTTCCAAACCCTAGAGACCTTTCTGTCTAGACAGCATCATAGGTGACACGCTCCTGATGTGAAGACTGGTTCACAATTATATGCAATTATATGCAAATTCTACAGCAGCATTGCATAAAGGGGTCCTATTAATGCTTTTTGACATTTTCAACTTTCTTTAGTGTGTAATGTTGCTGTTTGAACATAAAAAATGGTCTGCAAAGTTACAAAGTCACTACAAAGGGAGTTATTCTCTATATCAGTGCGCACTGTTTCTGAACTCCCTGAAATGCCTCGATTATAGTCTTGAGTTTACTTCCGGAAACGGACAGGTCACAATATTCCACATAAATAATTCCCACCCAAGGCATACGGAAAAAAAGGAAACGAGGCCTGGTTGAGTTGAGTTAGTAGTGTGTCGAAACATTCTGAAATACGCTTGATTCGCACAAAGCGGTTGACCAATCTGAGCACATTGCACTTTTCGGAAGGAGGGACTTCATAGAGACAGGAACTAAATAGAGCGTTACTGACAGACTGGGAAGAGAGGTGCTGCAACAATGAAAAATATGTGGAAAAATACGTTTTTTTTTTTTGTTGTTGTTTTTTTACATTTAAGCATGAACGCCTATTCTAGACCCTAAAAACTAAATCTTGACTTTGAAAAAGGGCACAATAGGGTCCCTTTAAATTTCGGATTCTGCCTTAGAAGGTATGTATGTAGGTAGTAAACAGGCATGCGGCTCACTAGGGTTTGAAACAGAGCTCTCAGTTTTCAGTATGGTACATTTTTCTGCTTGTGTAAAAGTGATATTTATTCACTTACAGTAGTACTTTATTTACATTCACCTGGAATTTATTATCCCAACACGACACCTTTTTGTCAACAGCTGCAGAGTTCCAGGAGAGAGTGTTCACCCATGCCAGAGGACAGAGTAAGTTATTCACATGACCTGCACACTTTATGTGGACCAGCAGTCCCTGAGACCATATTGTGTCCCATTTATGATTAGATGGGTTCTCAAGATGAATGGATGGGTGGATGTGAGTGAGTGACAGTGAGTGACACGGACATGGATTTTTGAAAGTCGGCCCCATAGTTTGTGTATCCACTTCTTCAGTGTAATGGTGTCCTAGTTACAATGTGAATTTATTTTATTTTTTATTTTTTCGCCTTTTGTTTCAGACCAGGTCACCCACACCAATTGCTGAGGTAAGTCAGATTTAGAGTTTTATTTTGCATGCAGGCTAAAATAAAAGTATTCCATAAAAATACTTAATATTTATGTTGTAGTATAAATTGCAGTTTAATTTTCATTCTAAATATTCAAGGATTTGTTAATAAATCAGTTTTACATCTAATTTTATATTGTAAGTGGAGAATATTTATATTTTCAGTTGTAAGAATGGCATTTTTGTAACTGTGTATGTTTCATGTATGTGTTTTGTTTTGTTTTTTCCCCAGGGTTACTATGACATGAGAGAACGAATCCTCCACAGATCGACGAGTCAGGGCTCCATCGGCTCGCCCATTTACAGCCGCCACAGTTACACACCCACCATGTCACGCTCACCACAGCATTTTCACAGACCCGGTGAGCTATGAACCCTGTCTGGCGTATCCATCAGTCTGCTGTGTTCATAACAATCAAATTAATATTTCATCAAATCAAAATTTATTTTACTTTCATGGATTATTTACAGATTTCTAATATGGCACATTTCCCCCAGTGTCCAAATTTAGTTTTAGAATAGAGAAAACCTATCCAAATCCCCTCTAAAAATTGGAACTTGTAGAAACTACCATTCAAAAATTTGGGGAAAGGTTTAAAAAAGAAAAAAAGAAATGAACACTTTTTTATTCAGCAAGGACAAAGCAATCTTAATTATTCCAAACTTTTGATCGGTAGAGTATATAGGTAAATGTTGTTATATATAAGTGCATATATTGTGCATATATTATATGATATAAATTATCAAATAATTTTTCTTATATTAATTTTTAAAAAAAGAGTCTATAAACATGCCTTAATTTAGTTTTTAACTTGGTTATTTATTGATTTTTTTTTTTTTAATACTGCATTTTACTTTGTGCATTAAACATTTTGAGTCAAATTGAGGCTATATATAGTGTGTGTGTGTGTGTGTGTGTGTGTGTGTGTGTGTGTGTGTGTGTGTGTTTGTGTGTGTGTGTGTGTGAATATTAGAATATTAATTATTGTCAAATGGCTGAAAAATATAGTTTTTAGCTATTTCACCCAGCCCTAATTTGAACTATTCTCCCTATTGACCTTTGACCCTGTTTCCGATTGGAGGCACTGAGCCGTCCAGTGGTCGGAGTTCCCCAGGGTCCAGCACCCCTCCTCTCCCCCTGACCCCTAAACATTTTCACCTGCCAGGTACTGTTGGGAGTCTTCCAGTGGCCCACTGTGTCTCAAATCCCAGCATGCCCCTGTGTCTAAGCACTTTTTCACAATTCATTATATTTTCTATGTTTGGTTGTGATGTCTTATGTCTGTCTTAAAGTTCGGCTAGAAATGAAAAATCTGCACGAGCTATGAGCACTCACATTTTTGTTCAGAAAATGTAAAGACCTTATATGTTACTTTAGTAATGGAAAATCCAAACTGTGCGTGATGCAGTTGTCAGTTTCTCAGACTTGATTGTTCTTCGGTGCATTTTGTAAGTGTTATTGCTTTTCTTTCTCTTTTTAAAACCCAGTAGCTCTGATATCATGAACTAAAATTTTAAACATTCACTTTTTCCTTTCTTTCAGATCAAGGAGTAAACATCTACAGAAAGCCCCCTATCTACAAACAGCATGGTATAGTCATTCAGAATTTTTAGGGGTCAACGCATTACCTTTTACATTGATGAATGATTAGAAATTAGATCTAGACACATGCCTATCGATTTATAATATACTAAAGCAGTGTTTCCCAACCATTTTTAATATATGTACCCACACAGCCCCATCAAATTCTGTCATCATTTGCACCCTCATGTCGTTTCAAACCCATATGACTTTCATTCATCTTCAGAGCACAAATGAAGATATTTTAATGAAATCGGAGAGATTTCTGTCCCTTTATTGACAGTCTACGCAACTACCACTTTGGCGCTTCAAAAAGTTCATTAAGAGATTCTAAAACTAATTCATATGAATCGGGCAGTTTAGTCTTTTTCTGAGGAGACTGGATCGATTTATATGATGAACAGATTTAATTTAGGCTTTTATTCACATATAAACATTCATCAACGCATACATCAGTTGTGGTAAACGGACACTGAAGCATGCTTACTTGACATACGAGAACCAATTCTTGCTAGCTTCCACAAGAACTAACAAGGTTTCATCATATAAAGCGATCGAGTCAGAAAATTTGGACTAAAGCGCTTAATTCATATGGATTATTTTTACTATCTCTTTATGAACTTTTTGAAGCGCCAAAGTGGTAGTTGCATAGCTGTCAATGGAGGAACAGAAGTCACTCAGAACATCTTACGGGAACAAGATAAGGGTAAATGATGACAGAATTTTCATTTATGGGTGAACTAACCTTTTAAGGTACCATCATACCCCGTCACAAACACCAAACCTCGGTTAACTCTATTATACTGAATATCATCATTAATGTTATTAAAATGGCCAAAATTATCACTTTTTAGCCAAGTTCCTTCATCTTTCTTCAGTGAGACTCCTGAGCTAATTTGTAAAGATTTACAGTCCAAGGGGGAATCAAAATAAGACAAGTTTGAGAAGATAAGAAAATGCTTATCTGAGAAAGACCTAATGATAAAGTAAAACTATTTAACAATATTTAACAAAATTAAAGTAATATGCCCTTTTTCTGTTGTGAAATTGAAATTTCATTGAAGCTCAAGTATGAAATATCATACAAGAGCAAATACACTGTCATTAGTACAATTTTTAATGAGAAGATGAAGACTTACACAGTTTAACACAGCAAAATGACAATGTTTAAGCACCCGTTGAGGAATGTTCACCCCTGGTTGGGAATCACTGTTTTTAAGCATTGCATTGTGAAGACTGCATCTTATTGAGTTCATAAAATGGCTGCCGATTTTTACTGTGGTACTGAATGACTATATAGTTTTATCATTGCAAGTACTGATGCACTCATGCTGAGCTGCAACTAGCTCTTCTGTTTATTGTTCAAATCAGTTTTTGTATTCAGTCTTATTCAGCATCTGCATGACATTTAAAACAACATACTGAATAAACAGGCACGTTCATGTTGCCTTTAATGCTGCTTGGCTCACAACAGCAGGGCATTTTTACAGCCTGATCGATAAAGAAACAAATCTTAATGGTTCATCGGTAACCTAGTTAACAGCCAGTGTTGATTTGAGTTACCTTAACAAACTAGCAGTCAGAAGATTCTTATTGAGAGAAAATCTTAACAAGGTTATAGAATTTCAGAATATTTCACGCCATGACTGTGTATGGTTTGTATGTCACTTTACCATAATTATGTGTTTTGTTTGTTTGTTTTGTTTGGAAACTGTGAGTCCCTCCACCTCATTAATATCTGCTTGTGTGCCATTTAACACCACCTCAATGTAAACATGTAAGTATTGTTTGAAGTCTTCTCAACTGAGCTCATTTCACTATAAATATTACTCAACCGATCAACCACTCATCATTAAACCGTCTTTTCCTGATGAGTGCCTGATGAGCTTTCATTCATATTCATCAATAACAATTTTTAAATTAGATCCGCATAAGTTGGTATCTGCTAATGTATTTAGTGACCCCTTATTACCAAACATGTAAAATCATGTAACATCTGTTATTTTTTAAAATAATGATTACATTGACAGCTTGTTGCTGACACCCTTGTATTATTGTTTGTCAACAAACATTAAAAAAAGAATAAGTAAATAAATAGACCAAATCTTAAATTCATTGACATTTAAAGGGGTCATATCAAACAATTTTGTTTTTTGTTTTTTCCTCTGAGGTCCACTTATATTAGTACATAATATCGGTGCTAAAACATTATAAGCTGACAGTTTTGTTTTTTCAGTTTTTTGCTGTTGTTCCTTGTGTGTAAATGCCCTCTTCACATGTGAAATGAGATACAGGTTTGCTGTGGAGTTCAATGTAGTTTATTCTTCTCCATCCCAAAACAGTCTGCACCGAAAAGTGTGGCTAAATTATAATAAGATCAGCATGAAATGATCAGGGATCTTGTTAAAAATAAATTTCAGTTTCTAATGCAGAGCGGCAGGTGCTACACACCAGGGTTATTATAGATATTATATATCAGACTAAAACCGGGAAAAAAAATATTACTTGAAATATAATAAACATTACTTAGGACGTTTTTACTTCTATTACTGTATGCTTTCATAGTACATGAATCTTTTTTACCTCAAAGGAGAAATTGCAGACCTGCCAACATGTACGCATTTTGTGTAGTGGGTACGCATTTTGACCTCAAAGTACGCTGGTACGATTTGTCACTCTAAACTACGCAAAAACCTGGTGACTCCTCTGTGCACGCGTAGTACTCAAATCAAGCAAAAGAAAAAGAGTTCGACCAATCGCAGCGCTGGGTTCATTTCCCCAAATAGCAAGAGAGGATGACTGACAAATGCGTAAGGCCTATCATTAAAAAGAGACTCCAGATCGACAGCAACACAAAATCCCGCTCGATTTCCCTCCTTCCACTCCCGTCATCTCAGTGACTGAATTATCAAGCGAGGACAGTACAATAGTCATGCACTTTTAACACCTTAAAGGATTAGTTCACTTTCAAATAAAATGTTCCTGATAATTTACTCACCCCTGTGTCATCCAAGATGTTAATGTCTTTCTTTCTTCAGTCGAAAAGAAATTAAGGTTTTTGATGAAAACATTCCAGGATTATTCTCCTTATAATGGACTTCAATGGCCTCCAAACGGTTGAAGGTCAAAATTACAGTTTCAGTGCAGCTTCAAAGGGCTTTAAACGATACCAGATGAGGAATAAGAGTCTTATCTAGCAAAACAATCTGTCATTTTTTTAAAAAAAATGTAAATGTATATGCTTTATATAAAAAAATGATCACCTTCCAAGTGCTTCCGCCAAAACCGTACTTTCGTATTCTTTAAAAAGCTTCCGCTGTATGTCCTACGCCTTCCTTATTCTGCTTATGGAAAAAATGTAACTGGCGCTGTGTTCGTTCCATAAGTAGAATAGGGAAGGCGTAGGACATACAGCATAAGCTTTTTGAAGAATACGGAAGTACTGTAGTGTGTGCTGTGCTACAAATTTCAAATATTGTAGTGTGTGCATGTTTGAGATTTGTGAGAATAAAATCTGTGAAGATTCCCCTTATGTGTGTGCTGCAACCAGATTTCATATTCGGTTAGAATTTAAAAACTCCTGTAGTGTGAGCCAGGCATTAGTCATAGTATGTAAATATAGCCTACTTGAAATTGCAAACAAAAAAATAATTTTAGTTCATATTAAATAATTGAATGCGATTCACTTGTGGTTGTCAGTTTGTATAAGCACACATTATGTAATGCAATATTAATCATGAATTTAAAAAATGTTTTTGAGCAGGTGTAGTGCAATTTTTGAATTGGGTCAAATTCAAAAATCTTTAACAGTCAAAATTAGATTTACGAAGATAGGTGTTTGTGTGTATTGCATTCTCAAAAATATGAAAAAATATATGTCCGTCACACTGGTACTCAAAAAAAAAAAAAAAATTCCAAGGTTGGCAGGTCTGAAATTGTTTTCTTCATGATATGACCCCTTTAAAGTATAGTCATTCGTAGATAGATTCAGCAGGCCAGATCCCACTGCCTTCATGCAATGTGTTCTGAAACCAGTGATGGTTTGTCAGATTGCTGCATGGCTTATTTTGGCTGAGTGATTTATGAAATAGCTGTGCATGTTTAGCATGCAAGAAAACAACCAACAGTCTCTAATAGTAAATATTGTGAATGCGAGGAGAGGCCTTAAACTCATATGCCACATATGGCTTGCAGCAGGCGTTTTTTTTTTTTTTTTTTTTGCTATCTGTTGGTTAGCTGTTGGTCTAGCCACACTGATGGTCCAGCTCCCCCGGTTTATTGATCTAGATTCAGCTGCCTTTGCAGCCCAGAGCAAGTCTGCTGATGACATCATCAAATCGGCCAAATTTCCCTCAGCGTACGCCCCTGGTCCAGACTACCCAGCAGTGATACAGACAGACTGCTGGTCCTTCCCGATCTCCCATGCTGCCCTAGGTACTGTGGTCACCCATGATGCATCTGTTTCCACAGTCTCATTGCTTCTAACTTAAAGGGGCAGTTCACCTAGTAAATGAAACTGTTTGGTGTCATTTACTCGCCCTCATGTTTTTTCAACCCTCTTTTAGTTCCTATCTTTTACAATTGAGTTGTTGTTTTTTTTAAAGTGCCCCAATTATGCTATTTTAAAAGTTCCTACAATAGATTTACATGCCTCCAAGGTCAAAAACACTTTAATTTTCTCATAATATACATTGAACATCACCTCATTTTATAAAGAGTCTGAAAATTGTTCGTTCAAAGATTGTCTCTCTAAACCCCTCCTTTTACGCGAGCTTACTCTGCACTAATTGGTAAGACAGCCCTGTCTGTTGTGATTGGTCTACACCTTACAGTACGTGTTAGAAACAACACGCCCATTACCATATCTACATTTTAACTCCAGACACTTCCTCCGTGCTTGATACACAGTGATACGAACAGTAACAATGGTGTCAGTTTTACCGTATCAATTCCAGTACGAGTCCTCATCCTTTAGAATTCCATCCAAAGTGGATTTGCAGCACAGAAAACAGTCTTCTCAACATGTCGACAACACAAACCAAACTCTTCCAGACCTCAGCACACATTTCTCAAATAATTGAATGAAGACCATAGGCTGGCATTATGCAAATTTGTTACATTGTTATGTAATTATGTGTCTGGAATTACAGACAACTTGTTTTGGCAGTTCAGAATCAATTCTTTAAATCTTTAAAAATCTTTAAAACTTTGCAGACCTTTTACATTCACACAGCGTGAAAAGGTAATATTCGAAAAAGCATAATATGGGCACTTAAAGAAAGAAAATACTATAAGGATTGACATGAAGGTGAGTAAAGTTTTATTTTTGGGTGAACTACAACCTTGCCCTCAAGATGTAAAGCAGATTTATTAACCTACTTGTGTGTTATGCTAGTATTAATGCTAGTATTAAGTTGCTTCTTTTTCCTGATTTAGGTAGTAATATTTTAATATTCAATATCTTATATAGAGTACTTTTTCTTAGTGTTGTAAAGTTTGTTTATTGCTCATCGTTGTTTCAAATTATTCTATTTTTGCCTTGAAAACAGCTTTTGATGCTGAATTGGCTTAAAAAATAGTGTAACATTAAAAAGTTTTAAACCAAATACTGAGATTGACTTCAAACGTTTGTGTTGTCTTTCTGTCCATGTGTTGCTGTGTAATCGTCTGTCTTAATGTAATACACAAGTGATCATTTCATTTATGTTCTGTAGTTGTCAGGAGGTATTAAAAACCTGATGTAAAGTGTGTTTCATCATATAAAATCAGACTAATGAAAGCAGCTTTTCACATAGCATAGACTGGCTTTCTGCTCTGTCGTTTACATTAGTTCTCCCCTCCATCCTTTATTTCATTTTGTGTGTGTAAACGTTTCCTACTAATGTGTTTTTATTGTCGTTGTGATGCTCAGGAACAGACGGGAGGAGAAGGTCAAGAGAGGAAGATGAGGAGGAGCTTCAGAAACGCAGACAGATTCAGGAGGAACATCTCAACAAGGTCAGGAACTGAAAGAATGATGCAACACATAGTGCAGCTCTAGAACTTGTTCCTGTCTAAATAGCTTCATGTTTCTGATTCCAGATCCAATCTGGTTTGGGGAAAATGATCCTTAAGGAGGAGATGGAGAAAGAGAAGATCCGAGAGCGTCATGCACGGAGCCTGTCGGCACAACGCTACGAGCATGGAAGCAGTAATGCTCCTCAGCACAATAGATTGCAAATTAGACATCCATGTTCTGGATCTTGACGTTTTTCATGATTGAGGAACAGGGTTGCAAGCCATTCAGGATTGAACAGAAAATTAAAGGGTTAGTTCACCCAAAAATGAAATTTCTGTCATTAATTACTCACCCTCATGTCGTTCCACACCCGTAAGACCTTCATTCATAAATTAAGACAGATCAACAAAAATTAAGATATTTTTGATGAAATCAGAGAGGTTTTTTTATTCTCCATAGAAAGCAAAGTAATTACCACATTCAAGGTCCAGAAAAGTAGTAAAAACGTCGTTGAAATAATGCACGTGACTACAGTGGTTCAACTTGAAAGTTATGAAGCAACGAGAACACTTTTTGTGCGCAAAAACAAAACGAAAATAACGACTCAGTTTTGGCTGACCCTGTACATGTGAGCAGCATGATGCATCCGTGTGCTGCTGATGCAGGAGCCGGCCAATACTGAGTCTGCGTTCTGACGTAGAACCTGGAAGCACTGAACGTAAACCGCGGACAGGGGAGAGACGAATTCGTTGAATTGAGTCACTATTTTTGTTTTGTTTTTGCGCACAAAAAGTATTCTCGTTGCTTCATAACATTAAGGTTGAACCACTGTAGTCAAGTAGACTATTTTAACGATGTCAGATTTTATCAAAAATATCTTAATTTGTGTTCCGAAGATGAATGAAGGTTTTACGAGTTGAGGGTGAATAATGACAGAAATTTCATTTTGGGGTGAATTAACCCTTTAATATACAGTTCCAACTAAATTCCTGAATTTTAATTGAGGTAGTAAATATGATGCGCATTTTAAGGAATGAAATAGATTTAAGGAAGCAGAAATAATGGAATTAAATATATATTTACTTTAAAAAGAAATAATATATATATACAGTATGTGTGTGTGTGTGTGTGTGTGTGTAATGTATGTACATTATTGAACCCAATTTTTTCATATACTATGTTATTACAATTGCAGATCAAAATTCACCCTCTAAAACAGGCTCACTGCCTGGATACGGGCGAAATGGACTGCATCGGGTAAGATCCATTCTTTTGAGGAATCCGTGGGAAATTACTTACAAATATAATATAATATGACATACTATCATATAAAATAACAATATAATATAATAATTATTTAAAAGATATTACACTGTAAACCATTTTTTTTTAAAAGTTGTAAATAAAACAGATTATTGAAGTACATTTTACAAGAAAA
Organism: Elopichthys bambusa; assembly: GCA_037101425.1. Lineage (NCBI taxonomy): Eukaryota > Metazoa > Chordata > Actinopteri > Cypriniformes > Xenocyprididae > Elopichthys > Elopichthys bambusa. The sequence goes on from CM074443.1 coordinate 24,237,755, forward strand.
TACTGTTTCAGTTTTTATACTTTCATTGTTACTTGCCATTTCTTTGTAATAATTTGAGAAATGTATTAGTAGTTTCTGAGTGAAAATTGTGTCAAACTGAATCCCACACCAGTTTTTTTTTTTTTTTCACCCAGTGTAATCAACCCATTTGTTTGTTTTTTGTTTGTTTGTTTGTTTTTTCTAATGTTTATTTTTCTCCAGCCTCAGTCGACTGATTTCACACAGTATAACAGTTATGGGGACGTGTGTGGTGGGATGAGAGGTTAGTTTATCTGTCTTTTAATTTAATTTACCTTAAATTACATATAGGAATATGTAATGAGAGCAAATAATAGTCAAATATGTATTGGTCCATGGATTATGGAAGTAGTATAAATGCATGTGAAAAAAATTTCTCATATTGGCCATTTTAATGAATGAAAATAAAAACAAATCTTTTTTATTTTCTTCTTAACAGAGTTTCAGGTACGTAGATATTATGTTTGAATCACTCTTTGTTTCCATTTATCCTTATTGCTTTCTTATTATAAATAATATGTGATATTCTTTAAAATAATATCTTCAACATGCTTATAGCCTACTCATTTAAACTACATAATGTAAATTAAAAATTAAAAGATACAGTTGTCATAGCCCTTTAAAGTAGCTAGCTTCATGTTTTCTCTCTGTCTATGATTTGTTTTTAGCCCATGCATGATGGCCACCGTACAGCCACCAGAATGGACAGAGGAGTGTCTATGCCTAATATGCTGGAACCAAAAGCAAGTGTAACATTAAACTAGCAAACATTATCTGATATTAAATACGAGTTCAATGATTAGGCTGCTTAGCATCCAGAACTACTTGGATGTAATGTAACTTTATATGGCCAGATTTAAGGCCCGTTCAGACCAAGGAAAATAACTGTAGCTATAAAGGTATAGACTTCTGTAGCTCCGCCCCTTTTCAGCACTCTGCTTCGATGGCTTGTATTTCCACAGCATGAAGGTAAGATCTTATGGATTTATGAATGAACTGCTCGTTTTAATATCTTCCCGGTCTACTGACATTTGTTATAATAACTTTGGTTAACTCTACAATAAGTAAATCCACTTCACCGATGCAATAGGAATATATGGAGCTGCCGCAAAAACGGAAGTTCAAAGAGATGGCTGCGCACGTTTATCTGGCGCATAAGTTCTAAATATCAATCTAAATATAAAAAAATAACAGAGTCCACACCACAACTATAAAGGCACAGAGAAATTATATAGTTTTATGACAAGTTTTTCCACCTGAAGAACAATAAAAACATGACAGCCAATCAGAATCCATCCTGCTTTAAAAAGCTTGAGCATTTAAAGCAGCAGACAACAAAACTTCAGCACGTTGTTATACAGAATAAAATCAAGTTATAAAGAGTTTGTGCATTTTTTTTACTGATTGATATGCTCTCTTTAAAGGTATATCCATATGAAATGCTCAAGATAACCAGCCGCAGTCGCTCCAAACTGCCCAGAGATGTGGACAGAACCCGACTAGAGGTAATTGCTCACAGTATATGTATCACAAAACACTGCATTATAATATAATCAAGATGCTCTAGGTAATTTTTGTTCATTTTCCACCTGCATTTCTAGCGCCACTTGGCTCCAGAGATGTTCTTTGAAATCTTTGGGATGGAAATTAAGGAATTTGACAGGTTACCTTTGTGGAAGCGCAATGAACTAAAGAAGAAAGCCAAACTCTTCTAACCAGGATATACATCATCTACTCATAAATATTGTATCATACAGCTGTTTACTAATCTTCTGTTAAAGCTATAGCCAGAAGAAAGTTCCATGCTGCAATATTATCATATGATGTCAGTTTGTAAAAAACAGAGGGTCCAAACATTTCAGATATTTCTCCAAAATTCGCAACACTTTATTTTTTGTGTCTCTGTTGCTTTAATTTTCCCTCTTCCAGAAAGAAGTAAAGACTCCTATGTTTGTGTCACTTTTGGTTCAGGGAGGGATTGTAGATGCTACACTGTGTGGGTGTCTGTGTCTTTGTACCTGTTAATGTAAGTTTTGAATGCATTCAAAGAAACTTAATCCATAGTAGCACATATCCATGTATTCACCCTGTACCAGCCTCTAAAACATCTGTAAAATTAAAGATGAAATGTATCATTTCTGTGCCAATAGCAGCACCAAACAGAACTGAAAAAAATATTGACTGCTGTCAAACACTCTAGTTATCATTCCCAGCTATCAGGGAATGTTCTCAGAACTTTGGCTAATGTTCTGGCAAGGTTCTTTCAAAGTTATGAACAAACGTTCTTCTGATGACATTAATAGAATTACGTTATCTGGTCTTTATAGTAAAACATTAGCACAAAAAAATGTTATTTAAACATTCATGGACCTTCTTTCTGAAACATTTTCATTGGACGTTAATCTGTTTTTTAAATATTGCTACTTACTACTTTTTTCAGATGCTTTATACTTGCAAAATGATAAAACAGAAAACATTCCTTTAATGTTTTCTCTAACATTCATGTTTTTTTTTAAACATTTACGTTTAAAACAGAACGTTTTAAACATTCTGAGAGCATTCAGAAATAACGTTGTCATAACACAATAGGAACATTAGCAAACGTTCTTAGAACATCTTTTTGTTAGCTGGGTTGGTTGAACCAAAGTAGTTGGTGGTCACAGTTAGGCTTCTCAAACTGGTAACTTTTTCATTTGATACCTCTAGTGGTGCAGAAATTACACACTTAATCTTTAAGCTTTCTCAAACTGTTGAATCATTGCTGATGTCCCTAGTATATTGTATATTTAAATAATAGAATACAAAGTTAAGGTAAAAATGAACTGCATTTGACTTTTTTTTTTAAAGAGCTGATACTCACACTGCCAATTTATTATATTGTATTTCTACAGTAAAGGACAGTATTTCAATGTGCAACTCTCAGTAAAACCATATGCATTACAAGAGAAAGGGCTCTGTATGAGCTGTAGTCTACAGCTGATTTTTTTGTTTTGTTTTTTTCATCCTCATTAATCAAATAAGACGTATTATTGTGACGATTTCTTTATGCACACTACAGTACACTGGGCTTCCTATGAAGCTTGTACATTGAATTATTAGCTGGACCAAATCAAGACATGAATTCAGATGAAAACATTCTCATTAAACACCATGATCATCTACAGCGACAGGTTTGAATAAAAGAAAATATACTGTGTTTTTCCTGTGTCCTTAATATCACTTTCCATCCTGTTCTTAAGTCTTGTAATATCACTTTCACTGCGTGGTATGATGATCTGGGCCACATGTGGCGTGGAATGATGGCACTTGGGCGGACCGCTCCTGAACTGGACCTTATCTGAGCCACAAAATCTTTAAATATTATTTATATAATCATCTTAGCATTAACAAGCAGTATCACTGAAGGAAAGAATAGAACAGAAAAAGAGACAAAGCAGAAACACAAGAGCTACAACTGACTTCAGCTTTAGATGAAATCAACTGAAGATAAAAGAAGACATTAAATCTCTCCAGATCTCAGCAGAGGAGGATTAAACAACTCCACAAACAGCATTACAGCTTCACATATTACTAACCAGATTGACTTTATTCCTGTAATTCATCTACAGAAGTTCTTATTGAGAATTAACAGAAGTTTAATGCTCGTGGTTTTCTTTTTAAGTCACCATACTAGTGATTGGTGTTTCCATTAGTTGGGCTCATAACTCTTAAAATGAGTTTGTTTTCTCTGGTTGTTGTGACAGTGTTTGTCAAAAACATTTGCAGTAGCAAAGAAAGCTTAAAACAGATCAGATGATGATTTTTAGTTATTGATGGCTTTATAGTCATTGTTACATGTGCTTGTGTTTTTGATTGATTTATTTTTGTGTAATAATTTGTCTGTCTTCTAGAGGGCGGAAATGGTTTTGTTATTTGTGTCTTTGTTTTATTAGGAACTGATTTTGTGCACTTGAGGACTGCGTATGAGTTTGGCTTAAGAAGCCTCGTTGTCATATCTGGACGGCAGGTTTTTTGCAGCGTTTTGTTTCGCTTTCTTTTGTTGATATTTTGTCTTCCTCAACTTATTTTCCTTCCACAGTTATGTTAATATACCTTCTATAATAAATCCCATATTGGAACAATCTTCGTTGTGACGCCCCTCTTTTGTGTAATGGCTGTGTCCGTAGCAATCTTGAAATAGTCTGAATCACTAATGTCATATGAACGTGACAATTGTGTTGTGCCATTAAGACATTTAAGTTACAAACCCTATTTTACTGCAATATATCACACAGCATTACAAATCAATTATTAAATTGAAAAAAAAAAAAAAAATTTTAAACTAAACTGACAAACACAGATATGAGCAATAAGCGTATGAATCTCAACAATGGTGACAAAATATTCAGACAATCAGATCAACTCTGGGCATCACAAGAAGCTACTAAAAGACAGAAGAAAAACCACAGCAAAAAAAAAAAAAAAAAAGCAAATAGTTAGAATTAAAGAAAATAATAGGACAATTCTGCTGCATAATTTATTCATGCTTTGATGCATGCTGGGAGTTTTGCACTATTGTTCCCAGCATGCATTGCGGCATGACACTTTTGATTGTCACCATTGTTGATATTCTTGTGCTGATTCTTGATACCTTTGTGTGTCAGTTTAAACTTTCATGAAAATGGTGCAGTACTGAGGTTTGTAATGTACATGTATCAACTGTATAACCCAATTATTAGATTCAAATGATAACAGTTGCTGTGGTTGTTTTACAATGTTTATAAAACTCTTAATTGCTAACTATTATCATCTGGTCTCATTTTGTCTTTCTTTGTTACTGTAAATGTGTTTGACAAACACACTGTAAGAGTTAAGAGCCCTAATTAAACTAATGAAAACACTAATCACAATTATGGTGATTTCCATTTAAAAAAAAAAAAAAAAAAATCTGTTTGTTCTCAATAAGGACTTCTGTAGATTTCAAACAGAAATAACATCAGTGGTTAGTAAAAGTTAAGCTGGCAATGCTGTTTGTGTAATGTCTTCTTTTATCTTTAGTTCATTTCATCTGATACACATACACTTTTTTTCTTGTCAGATTACTGCAGGTTTTTGGAAATCTAAGCTATTCTTGCAGCTCGCCATTCTAAATAAAAGGATTTGGACGGTGACTCGTGATCTTTTAAATGTAAATTACATTAATTAGGTGTCGTTTACAACGTGGAGAACTGAAACCATTCAGCTGCATGCAAGTTCAAGATCATTTGTGATTTATAGATTTCACATCTGAAAGAGAGGTGTACGCTCGTTTTCTGTGTGTACGTTCATTCAATGAATCACACGTATGCACATCTGAGAAATTTAGGATGGTTTCTGCGCAACATTTATAAATGAGGCCCCATTTTTTGTTTATTTCTTTGCTCTTGGCTGACGTGGATTTTGGTTGAAAATGAAAATCGGGTTGATGTCTTAACCCAACGTTTGTTTGATGTCAAGGTTCAACGTTAGGCAGATGTTGAATCTTGGTTGGAATAAACACACATAAATAAAGGAAAAAACTGTGAAATCCATGGAAGTACAGAGTGCCAAACGTTTACCATTAATGGAATTAACGACTGAAGATGTTACAACTGACTTCAGCCTTAGATGAAATCAACTGAAGATAAAAAAAGACATTAATCACTAACCAGATTGACTTTATTTCTGTCAGATATCTACAGAAGTTCTTATTGAGAATAAACAGAGGTTAGATGATTTGTTGAAAATGTTTAGTTTGAAGTCACCATCATTGTGATCAATGTTTGGTTTAAGGGCTGCATATGACACCATTTTCAACTACAAACCAAACTTTTTATGTGTTTTGGGTGTTTGTTTATATCCCTACAGGGTTTTGGTCATCTGAAAATGCAAACTTTTGAAGACAATACCGTTATTATCTCTATTTATCAGTGTGGAAATAAGGTGTTTTCTGTGAATGTGCGAAGCTTCCAATTTATTAGCCGCTATATGGGGAAATAATAAGAAGAATAACAAAATGCAGTAAACTGTACAAATAAGGTGGACAGGCCCCCGTGAGGTGAAAGAAAGCATATATGCGCAGGCGCGTAGTCTTTCTTTATAAAGTCACATCGCCAACTACTTGTCTGGCATGTGTAATACAGCGTTTTAAGTCGTTTGCGCGAATCCGTGTGAACGGGGATAGTTTTGATAACGTTGTCATCTGTACAAAGAAAAAACGTTTCCATTTTTAGTACATTGTTGTCGTGTAAACGTACCCTTAGTGTTTTCTCTTGCTGCTGAAATTGTGTTAGCTGTGGCAAAAATAGGAAGAGGGAAATGTGAGAGTGGGTTTTTTTTCCTTTTGATCATGCAGATGTAATGTTAATTTACAGTTTACAATAACAGTTATAGAATGCATTGGGGCATGAAGCATGTTGCCATTGTTGAGATTTATATTTTGGTGTGTGAGTGAGTCTAACAGGTGTTGGTGTTCAAAATGCTTTGTGTATAACATAGAATCACAATCTTGCTGTAATTAATAATTAAAAATTATATAATTCAAATGAATACTAGATGACACCAGCCAGCTATACAACGATTGTATCTTTATCAAGCAGACATCATCATCAGCTTCTTTTTTTTTTTTTTTTTTACAACAAACACAGTCACAGCAGCCAAAATACAACTATGATTAAAAAGTCAAGAGTCAAACTGTACAACTAAAGCAAATACTGACCACCATAATGGCGGCTGAAATTAAGTCAATCTGTTTAGTCAAAAGTGAAGCTGGTAATGATGTTTGTGGAGTTGTTTAATCCTCTTGTGCTGAGATCTTGAAAGAGTTAATTCATGTGAAAAGATTTGGTACTGCTTATTTATAAATGTACTGAACATATAAGCCACTGGTCTCAAACTCAGTTCCTGGAGGGCCACAGTTTAGCTCCAACCAGCTCCAACTCAGACCTGCCTGGAAGCTTCTAGTAATCCTGAAAACCTTGATTAGCTGGATCAGGTGTGTTTGATTAGGGTTGTAACAAAACTGTGCAAAGCTGTAGCTCTCCATATATATAAGCAATATATAAGGCACTATACCTTTTATATTTTGTGAATTTTAACATTATGGGGTGGTTTCCCGGACAGAGATTAAGCCTAGTCCTAGAATAAAATGGCCCTTTAAACCAGATTAACATAAATCTGCTTTCTCTGTCATAGTTTTAAATAGTCCTAAACTTAGTCTAGTCCAGAGTTTAATAAGCTGATTTCCTGGAGGAAGATTAGAGCTACTCCAGGACTAAATTGAGGCTTAAATTAAACCTACCAGGAGGCAGGTTTAACTTTAGATTAACATTGTGTTTCAAAGTTACTTTGATATATACTTATCGATGTATATCGTATGTATGTATGGATGTATGTATGTATGGATGTATGTATATCGATGTGATAAGTATATCGATATATCATTACTTATCGATATATATCGATATTGATATACACTGTGTGTGTGTGTGTGTGTGTGTATATATATATATATATATATATATATATATATATATATATCATAGTTGTTGTTTTTTTAGTTTTTTTTTTTTATGCTGTTCACTTCATTTAAACAATTTATTTTGATTTATCACCATTTTTTCTGGTTCAAATGTGATTTCTTCATGTTAAATTGACTTGAAATGGTTACTAGAACTCACCTGTTTTCATTTTGAAATAGCATGTTTCAGTCAAGTAGCCCAATCAAACAAGACTTTAACTTCCCATCATGCTTTGCACCAAGCTGAATTGGGAGAGTAAATGTTGAAAACGTGTTATTTTATGCATTTTTTAGAAAGATGAGAATATGAAGAGACTTCTTACTGTTTAATGTTCTATTATGTAAAAGATTTTATGTTAGTGTTTTTTGGAGATTACCGTTGTGGTGAAGTGTTGAGCTTGTGCTTGGGTTGAGGACCTGCTAACAAAAGTTTCTTTTTCTTCTTTTTTTTTGGAACTTCTGTGATAGTGTTTTGGATCAAACCAGTATTATTTTTTAGGCTGCTTACATGGTGATTTTTGTTCATTTTCCATCTGCATTTTTAGCACCACTTGGCTCCAGAGATGATCTTTGAAATCTTTGGGATGGAAATTAAGGAATTTGACAGGTTATCTTTGTGGAAGCGCAATGAACTAAAGAAGAAAGCCAAACTCTTCTAACCAGGATATACATCATCTACTCAGAAATATTGTATCATACAGCTGTTTACTAATCTTCTGTTAAAGCTATAGCCAGAAGAAAGTTCCATGCTGCAATATTATCATATGATGTCAGTTTGTAAAAAAACAGAGGGTCCAAACATTTCAGATATTTCTCCAAAATTTACTTTTATTTCTCCAAAAGTAAAACCATATGCATTACAAGAGAAAGGGCTCTGTATGAGCTGTAGTCTACAGCTGTTTTTTTTTTTTGTTGTTTTTTTTTTTCATTCTCATTAATCAAATAAGATGTATTATTGTGACAATTTCTTTATGCACACTACAGTACACTGGGCTTCCTATGAAGCTTGTACATTGAATTATTAGCTGGACCAAATCAAGACATGAATTCAGATGAAAACATTCTCATTAAACACCATGATCATCTACAGTGACAGGTTTGAATAAAAGAAAATATACTGTGTTTTTCCTGTGTCCTTAATATCACTTTCCATCCTGTTCTTAAGTCTTGTAATATCACTTTCGGCCCACATCTGCCATGCGTGGTATGATGATCTGGGCCACATGTGGCGTGGAATGATGGCACTTGGGCGGACCGCTCCTGAACTGGACCTTATCTGAGCCACAAAATCTTTATATATTATTTATATAATCATCTTAGCATTAACAAGCAGTATCACTGAAGGAAAGAATAGAACAGAAAAAGAGACAAAGCAGAAACACAAGAGCTACAACTGACTTCAGCTTTAGATGAAATCAACTGAAGATAAAAGAAGACATTAAATCTCTTCAGATCTCAGCAGAGGAGGATTAAACAACTCCACAAACAGCATTACAGCTTCACATATTACTAACCAGATTGACTTTATTCCTGTAATTCATCCACAGAATTTCTTATTGAGAATTAACAGAAGTTTAATGCTCGTGGTTTTCTTTTTAAGTCACCATACTAGTGATTGGTGTTTCCATTAGTTGGGCTCATAACTCTTAAAATGAGTTTGTTTTCTCTGGTTGTTGTGACAGTGTTTGTCAAAAACATTTGCAGTAGCAAAGAAAGCTTAAAACAGGTTAGATGATGATTTTTAGTTATTGATGGCTTTATAATCATTGTTACATGTGCTTGTGTTTTTGATTGATTTATTTTTGTGTAATAATTTGTCTGTCTTCTAGAGGGCGGAAATGGTTTTGTTATTTGTGTCTTTGTTTTATTAGGAACTGATTTTGTGCACTTGAGGACTGCGTATGAGTTTGGCTTAAGAAGCCTCGTTGTCATATCTGGGCGGCAGGATTTATGCAGCGTTTTGTTTCGCTTTCTTTTGTTGATATTTTGTATTCCTCGACTTATTTTCCTTCCACAGTTATGTTTATATACCTTCTATAATAAATCCCTTGTTGGAACAATCTTCATTGTGACGCCCCTCTTTTGTGTAATGGCTGTGTCCGGAACAATCTTGAAATAGTCTGAATCACTAATGTCATTTGAACATAACAATTACGTTGTGCCATTAAAACATTTAAACTACAAATCCTATTTTACTGCAACAAAAATCACTTATTTAATTGAAAATAAAATCCATGAGCAAAAAGCAACTAACTACAATGACAAACACAGATATGAGCAATAAGCGTATGAATCTCAACAATGGTGACAAAATATTCAGACAATCAGATCAACTCTGGGCATCACAAGAAGCTACTAAAAGACAGAAGAAAAACCACAGCAAAAAAAAAAAAAGCAAATAGTTAGAATTAAAGAAATTAATAGGACAATTCTGCTGCATAATTTATTCATGCTTTGATGCATGCTGGGAGTTCTGCACTATTGTTCCCAGCATGCATTGCGCCATGACACTTTTGATTGTCACCATTGTTGATATTCTTGTGCTGATTCTTGATACCTTTGTGTGTCAGTTTAAATTTTTTTTTTTATCGTCTAGCTGATTTTTGTAATGAAGTTGATCTCATGTTGCAGTAACAAGGTTTGTAACGTACATGTATTAACTGCATAACACATTTATTAGATTTAAATGGTATCAGTTACTCTGGTTATTTCACAATGTTTATAAAACTCTTAATTGATAGCTATCATCATCTGATCTCACTTTGTCTTTCTTTGCTACTGTAAATGTGTTTGACAAACACATTGTAAGAGTTAAGAGCCCTAATTAAACTAATGAAAACACTAATCACAATTATGGTGACTTCCATTTTTTTTTTTTTTTTTTTAAAACCTGTTTGTTCTCAATAAGGACTTCTGTAGATTTCAAACAGAAATAACATCAGTGGTTAGTAAAAGTTAAGCTGGCAATGCTGTTTGTGTAATGTCTTCTTTTATCTTTAGTTCATTTCATCTGATACACATACACTTTTTTTCTTGTCAGATTACTGCAGGTTTTTGGAAATCTAAGCTATTCTTGCAGCTCGCCATTCTAAATAAAAGGATTTGGACGGTGACTCGCGATCTTTTAAATGTAAATTACATTAATTAGGTGTCGTTTACAACGTGGAGAACTGAAACCATTCAGCTGCATGCAAGTTCAAGATCATTTGTGATTTATAGATTTCACATCTGAAAGAGAGGCGTACGCTCGTTTTCTGTGTGTACGTTCATTCAATGAATCACACGTATGCACATCTGAGAAATTTAGGATGGTTTCTGCACAACATTTTATAAATGAGGCCCCAGTTCTGTTTATTTCTTTGCTCTTGGCTGACATGTGGATTTTGGTTGAAAATGAAAATCGGGTTGATTTGACCAACGTTTGTTTGATGTCAAGGTTCAACGTTAGGCAGATGTTGAATCTTGATTGGAATAAACACACATAAATAAAGGGAAAAAACTGTGAAATCCATGGAAGTACAGGGTGCCAAATGCCAAATATATATATTATATATATATATATTTTGTTAGCTGGGTTGGTTGAACCAAAGTAGTTGGTGGTCCCAGTTAGGCTTCTCAAACCGGTAACTTTTTCATTTGATACCGCTAGTGGTGCAGAAATTACACACTTAATCTTTAAGCTTTCTCAAACTGTTGAATCATTGCTGATGTCCCTAGTATATTGTATATTTAAATAATAGAATACAAAGTTAAGGTAAAAATGAACTGCATTTGACTTTTTTTTTTAAAGAGCTGATACTCACACTGCCAATTTATTATATTGTATTTCTACAGTAAAGGACAGTATTTCAATGTGCAACTCTCAGTAAAACCATATGCATTACAAGAGAAAGGGCTCTGTATGAGCTGTAGTCTACAGCTATTTTTTTTGTTTTTTTCATCCTCATTAATCAAATAAGACGTATTATTGTGACGATTTCTTTATGCACACTACAGTACACTGGGCTTCCTATGAAGCTTGTACATTGAATTATTAGCTGGACCAAATCAAGACATGAATTCAGATGAAAACATTCTCATTAAACACCATGATCATCTACAGCGACAGGTTTGAATAAAAAAGAAAATATACTGTGTTTTTCCTGTGTCCTTAATATCACTTTCCATCCTGTTCTTAAGTCTTGTAATATCACTTTCACCGCGTGGTATGATGATCTGGGCCACATGTGGCGTGGAATGATGGCACTTGGGTGGACCGCTCCTGAACTGGACCTTATCTGAGCCACAAAATCTTTATATATTATTTATATAATCGTCTTAGCATTAACAAGCAGTATCACTGAAGGAAAGAATAGAACAGAAAAAGAGACAAAGCAGAAACACAAGAGCTACAACTGACTTCAGCCTTAGATGAAATCAACTGAAGATAAAAGAAGACATTAAATCTCTCCAGATCTCAGCAGAGGAGGATTAAACAACTCCACAAACAGCATTACAGCTTCACATATTACTAACCAGATTGACTTTATTCCTGTAATTCATCTACAGAAGTTCTTATTGAGAATTAACAGAAGTTTAATGCTCGTGTTTGTTTCTTTTTAAGTCACCATACTAGTGATTGGTGTTTCCATTAGTTGGGCTCATAACTCTTAAAATGAGTTTGTTTTCTCTGGTTGTTGTGACAGTGTTTGTCAAAAACATTTGCAGTAGTAAAGAAAGCTTAAAACAGATCAGATGATGATTTTTAGCTATTGATGGCTTTATAATCATTGTTACATGTGCTTGTGTTTTTGATTGATTTATTTTTGTGTAATAATTTGTCTGTCCTCTAGAGGGCGGAAATTGTTTTGTTATTTGTGTCTTTGTTTTTATTAGGAACTGATTTTGTGCACTTGAGGACTGCGTATGAGTTTGGCTTAAGAAGCCTCGTTGTCATATCTGGACGGCAGGATTTAAGCAGCGTTTTGTTTCGCTTTCTTTTGTTGATATTTTGTCTTTCTCAACTTATTTTCCTTCCACAGTTATGTTTATATACCTTCTATAATAAATCCCTTATTGGAACAATCTTCGTTGTGACGCCCCTCTTTTGTGTAATGGTTGTGTCCGTAACAATCTTGAAATAGTCTGAATCACTAATGTCATTTGAACGTAACAATTGTGTTGTGCCATTAAAACATTTAAATTAAAACTCTATTTTACTGCAATATAACATCACACAGTATTACAAAAATCAATTACTAAATTGGAAAAAAACAAACAAAAAAAACCAATTACATACAATGACAAACACAGATATGAGCAATAAGTGTATGAATCTCAACAATGGTGACAAAATATTCAGACAATCAAATTAACTCTGGGCATCACAAGAAGCTATTAAAAGACAGAAGAAAAACCACAGCAAAAAAAAAGCAAATAGTTAGAATTAAAGAAAATAATAGGACAATTCTGCTGCATAATTTATTCATGCTTTGATGCATGCTGGGAGTTTTGCACTATAGTTCCCAGCATGCATTGCGCCATGACACTTTTGATTGTCACCATTGTTGATATTCTTGTGCTGATTCTTGATATCTTTGTGTGTCAGTTTAAACTTTTTTTTTTTATCGTCTAACTGATTTTTGTAACATAGTTGGAACTCATGTTGCAGTACCAAGGTTTGTAATGTACATGTATTAACTGCATAACACAATTATTAGATTCAAATGATATCAGTTGCTCTGGTTGTTTTATAATGTTTATAAAACCATTAATTGCTAACTATCATCATCTGATCTCACTTTGTCTTTCTTTGCTACTGTAAATGTGTTTGACAAACCCACTGTAAGAGTTAAGAGCCCTAATTAAACTAATGAAAACACTAATCACAATTATGGTGACTTCCAATTTAAAAAAAAAACTGTTCTCAATAAGGACTTCTGTAGATTTCAAACAGAAATAACATCAGTGGTTAGTAAAAGTTAAGCTGGCAATGCTGTTTGTGTAATGTCTTCTTTTATCTTTAGTTCATTTCATCTGATACACATACACTTTTTTTCTTGTCAGATTACTGCAGGTTTTTGGAAATCTAAGCTATTCTTGCAGCTCGCCATTCTAAATAAAAGGATTTGGACGGTGACTCGCGATCTTTTAAATGTAAATTACATTAATTAGGTGTCGTTTACAACGTGGAGAACTGAAACCATTCAGCTGCATGCAAGTTCAAGATCATTTGTGATTTATAGATTTCACATCTGAAAGAGAGGCGTACGCTCGTTTTCTGTGTGTACGTTCATTCAATGAATCACACGTATGCACATCTGAGAAATTTAGGATGATTCTGCGCAACATTTTATAAATGAGGCCCCAGTTCTGTTTATTTCTTTGCTCTTGGCTGACATGTGGATTTTGGTTGAAAATGAAAATCGGGTTGATGTCTTAACCCAACGTTTGTTTGATGTCAAGGTTCAACGTTAGGCAGATGTTGAATCTTGGTTTGAATAAACACACATAAATAGAGGGAAAAAAAACTGTGAAATCCATGGAAGTACAGAGTGCCAAACGTTTACCATTAATGGAATTAACGACTAATGTTACAACTGACTTCAGCCTTAGATGAAATCAACTGAAGATAAAAAAAAACATTAATTACTAACCAGATTGACTTTATTTCTGTCAGATATCTACAGAAGTTCTTATTGAGAATAAACAGAGGTTAGATGATGTTTTGTTGAAAATGTTTAGTTTGAAGTCACCATTATTGTGATAAATGTTTGGTTTAAGGGCTGCATATGACACCATTTTCAACTACAAACCAAACTTTTTATGTGTTTTGGGTGTTTGTTTATATCCCTACAGGGTTTTGGTCATCTGAAAATGCAAACTTTTGAAAACAATACTGTTATCATCTTTATTTATCAGTGTGGAAATAAGGTGTTTTCTGTGAATGTGCAAAACTTCCAATTTATTAGCCGCTATATGGGGAAATAATGAGAAGAATAACAAAATGCAGTAAACTGTACAAATAAGGTGGACAGGCCCCCATGAGGTGAACGAAAGCATATATGCGCAGGCGCGTAGTCTTTCTTTATAAAGTCACATCGCCAACTACTTGTCTGGCATGTGTAATACAGCGTTTTTAGTCGTTTGCGCGAATCCGTGTGAACGGGGATAGTTTTGATAACGTTGTCATCTGTACAAAGAAAAAACGTTTCCATTTTTAGTACATTGTTGTCGTGTAAACGTACCCTTAGTGTTTTCTCTTGCTGCTGAAATTGTGTTAGCTGTGGCAAAAATAGGAAGAGGGAAATGTGGTCAGGTGATGTTGACAACTTGATGATAAAGAGGTTGTCATCATCTAGTGGTCTAATCTTACACAGAGTGGGTTTTTTTTCCTTTTGGTCATGCAGATGTAATGTTAATTTACAGTTTACAATAACAGTTATAGAATGCATTGGGGCATGAAGCATGTTGCCATTGTTGAGATTTATATTTTGGTGTGTGAGTGAGTCTAACAGGTGTTGGTGTTCAAAATGCTTTGTGTATAACATAGAATCACAGTCTTGCTGTAATTAATAATTAAAAATTACATAATTCAAATGAATACTAGATGACACCAGCCAGCTATACAATGTTTGTAATTTTATCAAACAGACAACATCATCAGCTTCTTTTTCTACAACAAACACAGTCACAACAGCCAAAATACAACTATGATTAAAAAGTCAAGAGTCAAACTGCACAACTAAAGCAAATACTGACCACCATAATGGCGGCTGAAATTAAGTCAATCTGTTTAGTCAAAAGTGAAGCTGGTAATGATGTTTGTGGAGTTGTTTAATCCTCCTGTGCTGAGATCTTGAAAGAGTTAATTCATGTGAAAAGATTTGGTACTGCTTATTTATAAATGTACTGAACATATAAGCCACTGGTCTCAAACTCAGTTCCTGGAGGGCCACAGTTTAGCTCCAACCAGCTCCAACTCAGACCTGCCTGGAAGCTTCTAGTAATCCTGAAAACCTTGATTAGCTGGATCAGGTGTGTTTGATTAGGGTTGGAACAAAACTGTGCAGAGCTGTAGCTCTCCAGGAATTGAATTTGAGAACACTGATATAAGCAGTATATATATATATATATATATATAAGCAATATATAAGGCACTATACCTTTTATATTTTGTGAATTTTAACATTATGGGGCGGTTTCCCGGACAGAGATTAAGCCTAGTTCTAGAATAAAATGGCCCTTTAAACCATATTAACATAAATCTGCTTTCTCTGTCATGGTTTTAAATAGTCCTAGACTTAGTCTAGTCCAGAGTTTAATAAGCTGATTTCCTGGAGGAAGACTAGAGCTACTCCAGGACTAAATTGAGGCTTACCAGGAGGCAGGTTTAACTTTAGATTAACATTGTGTTTCAAAGTTACTTTGATATATACTTATCGATGTATATCATTACTTATCGATATACATCGATATTGATATACACTGTGTGTGTGTGTGTGTATATATATATATATATATATATATATATATATATATATATATATATATAATAGTTTTTTTATATATCATGTTTTTTTAGTTTTTTTTTATGCTGTTCACTTTATTTAAACAATTTATTTTGATTTATCACCATTTTTTCTGGTTCAAATGTGATTTCTTCATGTTAAATTGACTTGAAATGGTTACTAGAACTCACCTGTTTTCATTTTGAAATAGCATGTTTCAGTCAAGTAGCCCAATCAAACAAGACTTTAACTTCCCATCATGCTTTGCACCAAGCTGAATTGGGAGAGTAAATGTTGAAAAAGTGTTATTTTATGCATTTTTTAGAAAGATGAGAATATGAAGAGACTTCTTACTGTTTAATGTTCTATTATGTAAAAGTTTTTGTTATGTTAGTTTTTTTTGGAGATTACCGTTGTGGTGAAGTGTTGAGCTTGTGCTTGGGTTGAGGACCTGCTAATAAGAGTCTGTTTTTCTACTACTTTGGATCTGCTGTGATAGTGCTTTTGATCAAACCAGTATTATTTCTAGATTGCTGACATGGTGTTTTTCGTTCATTTTCCACCTGCATTTCTAGTGTCACTTGGTTCCAGAGATGATCTTTGAAATCTTTGGGATGGAAATTAAGGAATTTGACAAATTACCTTTGTGGAAGCGCAATGAATTAAAGAAGAAAGCCAAACTGTTCTAACCAGGATATACATCATCTACTCACAAATATTGTATCATACAGCTGTTTACTAATCTTCTGTTAAAGCTATAGCCAGAAGAAAGTTCCATGCTGCAATATTATCATATGATGTCAGTTTGTAAAAAACAGAGGGTCCAAACATTTCAGATATTTCTCCAAAATTCGCAACACTTTATTTTTTGTGTCTCTGTTGCTTTAATTTTCCCTCTTCCAGAAAGAAGTAACTTAATCCATAGTAGCACATATCCATGTATTCACCCTGTACCAGCCTCTAAAACATCTGTAAAATTAAAGATGAAATGTATCATTTCTGTGCCAATAGCAGCACCAAACAGAACTGAAAAAAACATTGACTGCTGTCAAACACTCTAGTTATCATTCCCAGCTATCAGGGAATGTTCTCAGAACTTTGGCTAACGTTCTGGCAAGGTTCTCTCAAAGTTATGAACAAACGTTCTTCTGATGACATTAATAGAATTAAGTTATTAACGTTTTAAACATTCTGAGAGCATTCAGAAATAACGTTGTCATAACATAATAGGAACATTAGCAAACGTTCTTAGAACATCTTTTTGTTAGCTGGGTTGGTTGAACCAAAGTAGTTGGTGGTCACAGTTAGGCTTCTCAAACCGGTAACTTTTTCATTTGATACCGCTAGTGGTGCAGAAATTACACACTTAATCTTTAAGCTTTCTCAAACTGTTGAATCATTGCTGATGTCCCTAGTATATTGTATATTTAAATAATAGAATACAAAGTTAAGATAAAAATGAACTGCATTTGACTTTTTTTTAAAGAGCTGATACTCACACTGCCAATTTATTATATTGTATTTCTACAGTAAAGGTCAGTGTTTCAATGTGCAACTCTCAGTAAAACCATATGCATTACAAGAGAAAGGGCTCTGTATGAGCTGTAGTCTACAGCTGTTTTTTTTTTTTTTTTTTTTTTTCATCCTCATTAATCAAATAAGACGTATTAATGTGACGATTTCTTTATGCACACTACAGTACACTGGGCTTCCTATGAAGCTTGTACATTGAATTATTAGCTGGACCAAATCAAGACATGAATTCAGATGAAAACATTCTCATTAAACACCATGATCATCTACAGCGACAGGTTTGAATAAAATAAAATATACTGTGTTTTTCCTGTGTCCTTAATATCACTTTCCATCCTGTTCTTAAGTCTTGTAATATCACTTTCACTGCGTGGTATGATGATCTGGGCCACATGTGGCGTGGAATGATGGCACTTGGGCGGACCGCTCCTGAACTGGACCTTATCTGAGCCACAAAATCTTTATATATTATTTATATAATCATCTTAGCATTAACAAGCAGTATCACTGAAGGAAAGAATAGAACAGAAAAAGAGACAAAGCAGAAACACAAGAGCTACAACTGACTTCAGCCTTAGATGAAATCAACTGAAGATAAAAGAAGACATTAAATCTCTCCAGATCTCAGCAGAGGAGGATTAAACAACTCCACAAACAGCATTACAGCTTCACATATTACTAACCAGATTGACTTTATTCCTGTAATTCATCCACAGAAGTTCTTATTGAGAATTAACAGAAGTTTAATGCTCGTGTTTGTTTCTTTTTAAGTCACCATACTAGTGATTGGTGTTTCCATTAGTTGGGCTGATAACTCTTAAAATGAGTTTGTTTTCTCTGGTTGTTGTGACAGTGTTTGTCAAAAACATTTGCAGTAGTAAAGAAAGCTTAAAACAGATCAGATGATGATTTTTAGCTATTGATGGCTTTATAATCATTGTTACATGTGCTTGTGTTTTTGATTGATTTATTTTTGTGTAATAATTTGTTTGTTCTCTAGAGGGCGGAAATGGTTTTGTTGTTTGTGTCTTTGTTTTATTAGGAACTGATTTTGTGCACTTGAGGACTGCGTATGAGTTTGGCTTAAGAAGCCTCGTTGTCATATCTGGACGGCAGGTTTTTTGCAGCGTTTTGTTTCGCTTTCTTTTGTTGATATTTTGTATTCCTCGACTTATTTTCCTTCCACAGTTATGTTTATATACCTTCTATAATAAATCCCTTATTGGAACAATCTTAGTTGTGACGCCATTCTTTTGTGTAATGGCTGTGTCCGTAACAATCTTGAAATAGTCTGAATCACTAATGTCATTTGAACGTAACAATTGTGTTGTGCCATTAAAACATTTAAATTACAAACCCTATTTTACTGCAACATAATATCACACAGCATTACAGAAACCAATTACTAAATTGAAAAAAAAATTCATGAACAAAAAAAAATTAACTGCAATGACAAACACAGATATGAGCAATACGCGTATGAATCTCAACAATGGTGACAAAATATTCAGACAATCAGATCAACTCTGGGCATCACAAGGGTCGTGTAAACGTACCCTTAGTGTTTTCTCTTGCTGCTGAAATTGTGTTAGCTGTGGCAAAAATAGGAAGAGGGAAATGTGGTCAGGTGATGTTGACAACTTGATGATAAAGAGGTTGTCATCATCTAGTGGTCTAATCTTACACAGAGTGGGGTTTTTTTCTTTTCTTTTTTTTTTTTTCCTTTTGATCATGCAGATGTAATGTTAATTTCAGCTTAACAGTTATAGAATGCATTGGGGCATGAAGCATGTTGCCATTGTTGAGAATTATATTTTGGTGTGTGAGTGAGTCTAACACGTGTTGGTGTTCAAAATGCTTTGTGTATAACATAGAATCACAGTCTTGCTGTAATTAATAATAAAAAAATATATAATTTAAATGAATACTAGATGACACCAGCCAGCTATACAACGATTGTAACTTTATCAAACACACAACATCATCAGCTTCTTTTTCTACAACAAACACAGTCACAACAGCCAAAATACAACTATGATTAAAAAGTCAAGAGTCAAACTGCACAACTAAAGAATATACTGACCACCATAATGGCGGCTGAAATTAAGTCAATCTGTTTAGTCAAAAGTGAAGCTGGTAATGATGTTTGTGGAGTTGTTTAATCCTCCTGTGCTGAGATCTTGAAAGAGTTAATTCATGTGAAAAGATTTGGTACTGCTTATTTATAAATGTACTGAACATATAAGCCACTGGTCTCAAACTCAGTTCCTGGAGGGCCACAGTTTAGCTCCAACCAGCTCCAACTCAGACCTGCCTGGAAGCTTCTAGTAATCCTGAAAACCTTGATTAGCTGGATCAGGTGTGTTTGATTAGGGTTGGAACAAAACTGAACAAAAGCTCTCCAGGAATTGAATTTGAGAACACTGATATAAGCAGTATATATATATATATATATATATATATATATATATATATATATATATATATATAAGCAATATATAAGGCACTATACCTTTTATATTTTGTGAATTTTAACATTATGGGGTGGTTTCCCGGACAGAGATTAAGCCTAGTCCTAGAATAAAATGGCCCTTTACACCAGATTAACATAAATCTGCTTTTTCTGTCATGGTTTTAAATAGTCCTAGACTTAGTCTAGTCCAGAGTTTAATAAGCTTATTTCCTGGAGGAAGACTAGAGCTACTCCAGGACTAAATTGAGGCTTACCAGGAGGCAGGTTTAACTTTAGATTAACATTGTGTTTCAAAGTTACTTTGATATATACTTATCGATGTATATCATTACTTATCGATATATATCGATATTGATATACATATGTGTGTGTATATATATATATCATAGTTTTTTTATATATCATGTTTTTTTAGTTTTTTTTTTATGCTGTTCACTTTATTTAAACAATTTATTTTGATTTATCACCATTTTTTCTGGTTCAAATGTGATTTCTTCATGTTAAATTGACTTGAAATGGTTACTAGAACTCACCTGTTTTCATTTTGAAATAGCATGTTTCAGTCAAGTAGCCCAATCAAACAAGACTTTAACTTCCCATCATGCTTTGCACCAAGCTGAATTGGGAGAGTAAATGTTGAAAAAATGTTATTTTATGCATTTTTTAAGAAAGATGAGAATATGGAGAGACTTCTTACTGTTTAATGTTCTATTATGTAAAAGTTTTTGTTATGTTAGTGTTTTTTGGAGATTACCGTTGTGGTGAAGTGTTGAGCTTGTGCTTGGGTTGAGGACCTGCTGACTAGTTTTTCCTCTTTGGAACTGCTGTGATAGTGCTTTGGGTCAAACCAGTATTATTTCTAGACTGCAGATTTGGTGATTTTCTGTTCATTTTCCACCTGCATTTTTAGTGCTACTTAGTTCCAGAGATGCTCTTTGGGATGGAAATTAAGGAATTTGACAGGTTACCTTTGTGGAAGTGCAATGAATTAAAGAAGAAAGCCAAACTCTTCTAATCAGGATATACATTATCTGCTCACAAATATTGTATCATACAGCTGTTTACTAATCTTCTGTTAAAGCTATAGCCAGAAGAAAGTTCCATGCTGCAATATTATCATATGATGTCAGTTTGTAAAAAACAGAGGGTCCAAACATTTCAGATATTTCTCCAAAATTTGCAATACTTTATTTTTTGTGTCTCTGTTGCTTTAATTTTCCCTCTTCCAGAAAGAAGTAAAGACTCCTATGTTTGTGTCACTTTTGGTTCAGGGAGGGATTGTAGATGCTACACTGTGTGGGTGTCTGTGTCTTTGTACCTGTTAATGTAAGTTTTGAATGCATTCAAAGAAACTTAATCCATAGTAGCACATATCCATGTATTCACCCTGTACCAGCCTCTAAAACATCTGTCAAATTAAAGATGAAATGTATCATTTCTGTGCCAATAGCAGCACCAAACAGAACTGAAAAAAACATTGACTGCTGTCAAACACTCTAGTTATCATTCCCAGCTATCAGGGAATGTTCTCAGAACTTTGGCTAACGTTCTGGCAAGGTTCTCTCAAAGTTATGAACAAACGTTCTTCTGATGACATTAATAGAATTACGTTATCTGGTCTTTATAGTAAAACATTAGCACAAAAAAAATGTTATTTAAACATGCATGGACCTTTTTTCTGAAACATTTTCATTGGACGTTAATCTGTTTTTTAAATATTGCTACTTACTACTTTTTTCAGATGCTTTATACTTGCAAAATGATAAAACAGAAAACATTCCTTTAATGTTTTCTCTAACATTCATCTTTTTTTTTTTAAACATTTACGTTTAAAACAGAACATTTTAAACATTGCTTATCAGACAATCAAATTAACTCTGGGCATCACAAGAAGCTACTAAAAGACAGAAGAAGAAAAAAAGCAAATAGTTAGAATTAAAGAAAATAATAGGACAATTCTGCTGAATAATTTATTCATGCTTTGATGCATGCTGGGAGTTTTGCACTATTGTTCCCAGCATGCATTGTGGCATGACACTTTTGATTGTCACCATTGTTGATATTCATGTGCTGATTCTTGATATCTTTGTGTGTCAGTTTAGTTCTTTTTTTTTTTTATCATCTGATTTTTGTAATATAGTTGGAGCTCATGTTGTTCAAGGTTTGTAATGGACATGTATTAATTTACACAATTATTAGATTCAAATAATATCAGTTGCTCTGGTTGTTTTACAATGTTTATAAAACCATTAATTGCTAACTATCATCTGATCTCACTTTGTCTTTCTTTGCTACTGTAAATGTGTTTGACAAACACACTGTAAGAGTTAAGAGCCCTAATTAAACTAATGAAAACACTAATCACAATTATGGTGACTTCCTTTTTTTTTTTTTTTTTTTTTTTAAAACCTGTTTGTTCTCAATAAGGACTTCTGTAGATTTCAAACAGAAATAACATCAGTGGTTAGTAAAAGTTAAGCTGGCAATGCTGTTTGTGTAATGTCTTCTTTTATCTTTAGTTCATTTCATCTGATACACATACACTTTTTTTCTTATATATATATATATATATATATATATATAAGTATACCGATAAGTATATCGATATATCATTACTTATTGACTTATATATCGATATATATCGATATTGATATACACTGTGTGTGTGTGTGTATATATATATATATATATATATATATATATATATATATATATATATATATATCAATCATAGTTGTTGTTTTTTTAGGTTTTTTTTTTACGCTGTTTCCTTTATTTAAACAATTTATTTTGATTTATCACCATTTTTTCTGGTTCAAATGTGATTTCTTCATGTTAAATTGACTTGAAATGGTTACTAGAACTCACCTGTTTTCATTTTGAAATAGCATGTTTCAGTCAAGTAGCCCAATCAAACAAGACTTTAACTTCCCATCATGCTTTGCACCAAGCTGAATTGGGAGAGTAAATGTTGAAAAAGTGTTATTTTATGCATTTTTTAGAAAGATGAGAATATGAAGAGACTTCTTACTGTTTAATGTTCTATTATGTAAAAGTTTTTGTTATGTTAGTGTTTTTTGGAGATTACCGTTGTGGTGAAGTGTTGAGCTTGTGCTTGGGTTGAGGACCTGCTAATAAGAGTCTCTTTTTTTACTACTTTGGAACTGCTGTGATAGTGCTTTGGATCAAACCAATATTATTTCTAGATTGCTGATGTGGTGATTTTTGTTTGTTTTCCACCTGCATTTCCAGCGCCACTTGGTTCCAGAGATGTTCTTTGAAATCTTTGGGATGGAAATTAAGGAATTTGACAGGTTATCTTTGTGGAAGCGCAATGAACTAAAGAAAAAAGCCAAACTCTTCTAACCAGGATATACATCATCTACTCACAAATATTGTATCATACAGCTGTTTACTAATCTTCTGTTAAAGCTATAGCCAGAAGAAAGTTCCATGCTGCAATATTATCATATGATGTCAGTTTGTAAAAAACAGAGGGTCCAAACATTTCAGATATTTCTCCAAAATTCGCAACACTTTATTTTTTGTGTCTCTGTTGCTTTAATTTTCCCTCTTCCAGAAAGAAGTAAAGACTCCTATGTTTATACTTGCAAAATGATAAAACAGAAAACATTCCTTTAATGTTTTCTCTAACATTCATGTTTTTTTTTTAAACATTTATGTTTAAAACAGAACGTTTTAAACATTCTGAGAGCATTCAGAAATAACGTTTTCATAACATAATAGGAACATTAGCAAACGTTCTTAGAACATCTTTTTGTTAGCTGGGTTGGTTGAACCAAAGTAGTTGGTGGTCCCAGTTAGGCTTCTCAAACCGGTAACTTTTTCATTTGATACCGCTAGTGGTGCAGAAATTACACACTTAATCTTTAAGCTTTCTCAAACTGTTGAATCATTGCTGATGTCCCTAGTATATTGTATATTTAAATAATAGAATACAAAGTTAAGGTAAAAATGAACTGCATTTGACTTTTTTTTTTTAAAGAGCTGATACTCACACTGCCAATTTATTATATTGTATTTCTACAGTAAAGGTCAGTATTTCAATGTGCAACTCTCAGTAAAACCATATGCATTACAAGAGAAAGGGCTCTGTATGAGCTGTAGTCTACAGCTGATTTTTTTGTTTTGTTTTTTTCATCCTCATTAATCAAATAAGACGTATTATTGTGACGATTTCTTTATGCACACTACAGTACACTGGGCTTCCTATGAAGCTTGTACATTGAATTATTAGCTGGACCAAATCAAGACATGAATTCAGATGAAAACATTCTCATTAAACACCATGATCCTCTACAGCGACAGGTTTGAATAAAAGAAAATATACTGTGTTTTTCCTGTGTCCTTAATATCACTTTCCATCCTGTTCTTAAGTCTTGTAATATCACTTTCGGCCCACATCTGCTATGCGTGGTATGATGATCTGGGCCACATGTGGCGTGGAATGATGGCACTTGGGCGGACCGCTTCTGAACTGGACCTTATCTGAGCCACAAAATCTTTATATATTATTTATATAATCATCTTAGCATTAACAAGCAGTATCACTGAAGGAAAGAATAGAACAGAAAAAGAGACAAAGCAGAAACACAAGAGCTACAACTGACTTCAGCCTTAGATGAAATCAACTGAAGATAAAAGAAGACATTAAATCTCTCCAGATCTCAGCAGAGGAGGATTAAACAACTCCACAAACAGCATTACAGCTTCACATATTACTAACCAGATTGACTTTATTCCTGTAATTCATCCACAGAAGTTCTTATTGAGAATTAACAGAAGTTTAATGCTCGTGTTTGTTTCTTTTTAAGTCACCATACTAGTGATTGGTGTTTCCATTAGTTGGGCTCATAACTCTTAAAATGAGTTTGTTTTCTCTGGTTGTTGTGACAGTGTTTGTCAAAAACATTTGCAGTGGTAAAGAAAGCTTAAAACAGATCAGATGATGATTTTTAGCTATTGATGGCTTTATAATCATTGTTACATGTGCTTGTGTTTTTGATTGATTTATTTTTGTGTAATAATTTGTCTGTTCTCTAGAGGGTGGAAATGGTTTTGTTATTTGTGTCTTTGTTTAATTAGGAACTGATTTTGTGCACTTGAGGACTGCGTATGAGTTTGGCTTAAGAAGCCTCGTTGTCATATCTGGGCGGCAGGATTTATGCAGCGTTTTGTTTCGCTTTCTTTTGTTGATATTTTGTCTTCCTCGACTTATTTTCCTTCCACAGTTATGTTTATATACCTTCTATAATAAATCCCTTATTGGAACAATCTTCGTTGTGACGCCCCTCTTTTGTGTAATGGCTGTGTCCGGAACAATCTTGAAATAGTCTGAATCACTAATGTCATTTGAACGTAACAATTGCGTTATGCCATTAAAACATTTAAATTAAAACCGTATTTTGCTGCAACATAACATAGTATTACAAAAATCAATTACTAAATTGAAAATAAAATCCATGTGCAGAAAACGATTAACTACACTGACAAACACAGATATGAGCAATAAGAGTATGAATCTCAACAATGGTGACAAAATATTCAGACAATCAGATCAACTCTGGGCATCACAAGAAGCTATTAAAAGACAGAAGAAAAACCACAGCAAAAAAAAAAAGCAAATAGTTAGAATTAAAGAAATTAATAGGACAATTCTGCTGCATAATTTATTCATGCTTTGATGCATGCTGGGAGTTTTGCACTATAGTTCCCAGCATGCATTGCGGCATGACACTTTTGATTGTCACCATTATTGATATTCTTGTAACAAGGTTTGTAATGTACATGTATTAATAACTGCATAACACAATTATTAGATTCAAATGATATCAGTTACTCTGGTTATTTCACAATGTTTATAATACCATTAATTGTTAACTACCATCATCTGATCTCACTTTGTCTTTCTTTGCTACTGTAAATGTGTTTGACAAACCCACTGTAAGAGTTAAGAGCCCTAATTAAACTAATGAAAACACTAATCACAATTATGGTGACTTCCAATTAAAAAAAAAAAAATCTGTTCTCAATAAGGACTTCTGTAGATTTCAAACAGAAATAACATCAGTGGTTAGTAAAAGTTAAGCTGGCAATGCTGTTTGTGTAATGTCTTCTTTTATCTTTAGTTCATTTCATCTGATACACATACACTTTTTTTCTTGTCAGATTACTGCAGGTTTTTGGAAATCTAAGCTATTCTTGCAGCTCGCCATTCTAAATAAAAGGATTTGGACGGTAACTCGTGATCTTTTAAATGTAAATTACATTAATTAGGTGTCGTTTACAACGTGGAGAACTGAAACCATTCAGCTGCATGCAAGTTCAAGATCATTTGTGATTTATAGATTTCACATCTGAAAGAGAGGCGTACGCTCGTTTTCTGTGTGTACGTTCATTCAATGAATCACACGTATGCACATCTGAGAAATTTAGGATGGTTTCTGCGCAACATTTTATAAATGAGGCCCCAGTTCTGTTTATTTCTTTGCTCTTGGCTGACATGTGGATTTTGGTTGAAAATGAAAATCGGGTTGATGTCTTAACCCAACGTTTGTTTGATGTCAAGGCTCAACGTTAGGCAGATGTTGAATCTTGGTTGGAATAAACACACATAAATAAAGGAAAAAAACTGTGAAATCCATGGAAGTACAGGGTGCCAAACGTTTACCATTAATGGAATTAACGACTGAAGATGTTACAACTGACTTCAGCCTTAGATGAAATCAACTGAAGATAAAAAAAGACATTAATTACTAACCAGATTGACTTTATTTCTGTCAGATATCTACAGAAGTTCTTATTGAGAATAAACAGAGGTTAGATGATGTTTTGTTGAAAATGTTTAGTTTGTGATCAATGTTTGATTTAAGGGCTGCATATGACACCATTTTCAACTACAAACCAACCTTTTTATGTGTTTTGGGTGTTTGTTTATATCACTACAGGGTTTTGGTCATCTGAAAATGCAAACTTTTGAAAACAATACCATTATCATCTCTATTTATCAGTGTGGAAATAAGGTGTTTTCTGTGAATGTTCGAAACTTCCAATTTATTAGCCGCTATATGGGGAAAAAATGAGAAGAATATCAAAATGCAGTAAACTGTACAAATAAGGTGGACAGGCCCCTGTGAGGTGAAAGAAAGCATATATGCGCAGGCGCGTAGTCTTTCTTTATAAAGTCACATCGCCAACTACTTGTCTGGCATGTGTAATACAGCGTTTTTAGTCGTTTGCGCGAATCTGTGTGAACGGGGATAGTTTTGATAACGTTGTCATCTGTACAAAGAAAAAACGTTTCCATTTTTAGTACATTGTTGTCGTGTAAACGTACCCTTAGTGTTTTCTCTTGCTGCTGAAATTGTGTTAGCTGTGGCAAAAATAGGAAGAGGGAAATGTGGTCAGGTGATGTTGACAACTTGATGATAAAGAGGTTGTCATCATCTAGTGGTCTAATCTTACACAGAGTGGGTTTTTTTCCTTTTGATCATGCAGATGTAATGTTAAATTCAGCTTAACAGTCGGGGCATGAAGTATGTTGCGATTGTTGAGATTTAAATTTTGGTGTGTGAGTGAATCTAACAGGTGTTGGAGTTCAAAATGCTTTGTGTATAACATAGAACCACAGTCTTGCTGTAATTAATAATTCAAAATTATATAATTTAAATGAATCCTAGATCACACCAGCCAACTATACATCGATTGTAACTTTATCAAGCAGACAACATCATCAACTTCTTTTTCTACAACACAAACAGTCACAACAGCCAAAATACAACTATGATTAAAAAGTCAAGAGTCAAACTGCACAACTAAAGAATATACTGACCACCATAATGGCGGCTGAAATTAAGTCAATCTGTTTAGTCAAAAGTGAAGCTGGTAATGATGTTTGTAAAGTTGTTTAATCCTCCTGTGCTGAGATCTTGAAAGAGTTAATTCATGTGAAAAGATTTGGTACTGCTTATTTATAAATGTACTGAACATATAAGCCACTGGTCTCAAACTCAGTTCCTGGAGGGCCACAGTTTAGCTCCAACCAGCTCCAACTCAGACCTGCCTGGAAGCTTCTAGTAATCCTGAAAACCTTGATTAGCTGGATCAGGTGTGTTTGATTAGGGTTGGAACAAAACTGAACAAAAGCTCTCCAGGAATTGAATTTGAGAACACTGATTTAAGCAGTATATATATATATATACATATACATATATATATATATATATATATATATATATATATATAAGCAAAATATAAGGCACTATACCTTTTATATTTTGTGAATTTTAACATTATGGGGCGGTTTCCCGGACAGAGATTAAGCCTAGTCCTAGAATAAACTGGCCCTTTAAACCATATTAACATAAATCTGCTTTCTCTGTCATGGTTTTAAATAGTCCTAAACTTAGACTAGTCCAGAGTTTAATAAGATGATTTCCTGGAGGAAGATTAGAGCTACTCCAGGACTAAATTGAGGCTTAAATTAAACCTACCAGGAGGCAGGTTTAACTTTAGATTAACATTGTGTTTCAAAGTTACTTTGATATATACTTATCGATGTATATCGATAAGTATATCGATATATCATTACTTATCGATATATATCGATATTGATATACACTGTGTGTGTGTGTATATATATATCATAGTTGTTGTTTTTTTAGTTTTTTAGTTTTTTATTGTAATGCTGTTCACTTTATTTAAACAATTTATTTTGATTTATCACCATTTTTTCTGGTTCAAATGTGATTTCTTCATGTTAAATTGACTTGAAATGGTTACTAGAACTCACCTGTTTTCATTTTGAAATAGCATGTTTCAGTCAAGTAGCCCAATCAAACAAGACTTTAACTTCCCATCATGCTTTGCACCAAGCTGAATTGGGAGAGTAAATATTGAAAAAGTGTTATTTTATGCATTTTTTAGAAATATGAGAATATGGAGAGACTTCTTACTGTTTAATGTTCTATTATGTAAAAGATTTTGTTATGTTAGTGTTTTTTGGAGATTACCGTTGTGGTGAAGTGTTGAGCTTGTGCTTGGGTTGAGGACCTGCTAACCAGTTTTTCTTTTTTGGAACTGCTGTGATAGTGCTTTGGGTCAGACCAGTATTGTTTCTAGACTGCCAACACTGATCCTCACATGTGTAAATAGTTATGTTTAGTTTGTTGTTATGTAAAGACAAAACAAAAGCTTTAATAATCATAGGATTATATATATATATATATATAAAATTCATATTTTTAAATAGAATTCATTACAAATAGATTTCCAAATAGATTTTTTTTTTTTTTTTCACAGCTGATGTATTTTGCTTGCTTTAAAAGAACTGTCTCTTGTTTAGTAGCCATTTTTTAAGCCACGATTAATTATTCTAGATTAAGACCTATCCTGGCTTAATTTAAACCCTGTCCGGGAAACCGCCCCAATATGTTTTATATATTTAGTTAACATTAACAATAACACAAGCACACCTGCATGTACTAAACCATTCATCAAAAAAGCATAATCGTAAATCATAGTCTTTCATATCTTTTCATAAATAACATATGTTTGTAAGTACTTTAGCCTAACCACAGTCTCTCTTCAGCACAATAGTAACCCAAAAAACTCAGACATACCAGAAACCATTTTAAATTCCAAAATAATAGAAACACTAACAGGTCTCCCCCTATATTATTATTGAGCAAAACACATGAAATAACACTTCATTTCAACATTGACCTTTCCTTTAACAGACAGAAGCAAAGCATACTGGGAAAAAGAAATCTGCTGTAACTCATTCCGTGAATGTGTGTACATACATTCACATTTATATGGGAACATGTATATGCAATATATATGCACAATAAAAGATACATCTTTATGAATTTTACATATAATGATATTTTGTCTATGTCTAAATGTTGTATCAATATATAGCCATACACTGTCAATGTATATATTGCAGTACATTGAAAAATATAAGCTCTAGTTTCCCATATATGGAAATGTATTATGTAATATATCACATTATATTTTGCATATATTTTTGCTACATAAGAAGGTCTATGGTTGGAAAGATGCTTGAAACCCTGACCGTGCAGCAGTCAACCTGAAGCTTTCACCTGCACACCCACTAAAGCTAAGCAGGGTTGAGCCTAGTCTATATCTGGATGGGAGACTGGGTAGCTGCTGGAAGAGGTGTTAGAGAGGCTAGCGGGTCTGATCAACCTGTGGCCTAAGTGGGTTCTAACACCCCAGTACAGTTACAATAAACTGTACTGAATAAAGTGTTAAAATAAACCTCAGAAAATAAGGGGTGCAACCCTGGAGCAAAAATAATCCCTACATCACATCACATACCAGGCAGTTTACCTGCACAGTTCTCACTAGCTGGTGAGAACTGTGCAGAATGACAGGATACTCACCCACGTAGAAGTTCCATAAAAGTTCTCTAAAGGTAACGAAAATTCGGAACCTATACAGAACATTAGGGACGTTCCTAAAACGTCCTCTTTTAGTAATGAAAGTGCTGCAGTTCAAAGTTCCTTTTATGACTTTAGGGGGACGTTCCATTTTGATTAATTTTATGGTCACATAAGAACGTTAAAAAGAAGACATTTGGGACATTAACAGAACGTTCTCACACGGTCCTCTGCTGGTCATTTAATAATGTTCCTGATATGACATTAGGGGGATGTTCTTATTTGGTTATTTTATGGTCATGCAAAAACATTACAAAGAAAACATTTGGGAAGTTAACAGAACATCCTATAGTAATAGTCCCCTAAACTTTTTTTTTTTTTCCTTTCATAATTTTTTTTTGCAATAAAGGTGCTTTAAAAACACAGTTGCAACAATTGGAAAAAAAACTAAAAATAAAATATCATGGGTTAGGAGCCCAAATAAAGCAAGCGCTTACCTCCATAACGGATTTATTATTTTCAATAAAACATTAACACCTCAGAAGTTTTGAATGAAAGAAATAAAGAGACATGTGCAAATCTTTCAGGGGAGCAAAAATGTTTTTGAAATGTTTGATGACGAGCAGTTAATCAAATGGTATCGTTTGAACAGAGAAGGCATCATCTTTATCAGCGCCGTTTAATTTTGGGCTGAACTTGTTCGACTAATTCAGCAAACAGTAGCGCTTCTTCCCGCCAGTTCGGATTTCTTTTGGAATCACATGGTGGAAAACATGTTTATCTTTCATTTCCAATGTGTATATCATAATGTATTCTTTAAAAATTCTTTATTGTCAAATGTGTGTTGAACACAGGCATGGACTAATCACTGAATAGATTTCCTTATTTAAGAATATTCTCAGATAAATTCACATTGAATGGTGAAATTCCTATGTCGTTATCTAAAATCCTGTTTATGACACTTAAGATTTAGTCCTATATTCACTTAAATTACGACTGAGATGCTTGATAACTAACTTTTAAGCGCAGCTTTGAGCCAAGAATTTTTTTACTCTTAAGTCAATTCTTAGCAGTGTTCTTGTGAGTAATTCTCAGAAGCTTGATAAATACAGGCCCTGTTTCTGTTGGTCCTGAACCAAGGCCCTGACTTGCTGTGGTCATTAATTGCTAATTTAACGATTAACCAATAATTAAGGTGAAAGCACATTCTGATAATGGTGGTTTCAGTATAGTGGCTCTAGAACTACCAAATGACCATAGAAATATTATCAACAAAATGGTGTAAAAGCATACATTTCTTGTATATTAGCACACACTGCTGCTCACACCAATGGCGGAAATAAGGCAGTTTGAATAGTAGAATTTGTGGGAAAGATTTGCTATAGTGTGACTGTACTCTAATGCAAAAGAGGTGGTAGCTCATTCTGAGGGACAATTTGAGCCACTCAGGATGCGCTACCCATCAATTTAATCTATTTTAATGTGGAGGAAAAAGCAGTGTGGCTGTAGCGTTCAATGGCCTAAACCTAGCTCACTACTGAAGCTAAGCAGGCTCGAGCCAGGATGTGACATGGATGGGAGGCCTTTTTTGAAAAAACTTGATTGCAAATGGAAAATGCTTTAGTGAGGCCAGCAGGGGGTGCTCACTCCCAGGCTTGTATGGCTCCTAAAGTCAGAGTGCAGTTATAGGGGCACTAGATTGTAAAAAGAACCATCCTTTAAACCGAGAATCCTGACTTGCTGTGGTTGTTAATTGCTCATTTAGTGATCAATTTGACCTCAATAATTAAGGTGGTAGCACATTCAGATCAGTGTGATTTCAGTACAGTGGCTCTAGGACTACCAAATCACAAAAAAATATTATAAGGAAGTTAGTGTAAAAGCATACATTTCTTATATATTAGCACACACTGCTGCTCACACCAATGGTGGAAATAAGGCGGTTAGAATAGCAGAATATGTGGGAGAGATTTGCTTTAGTGTGACTACACTCAAAGACTATAGAATAACACAAGACGCGTCACTCCTATTGTTTTGAATGGGAGAAAGTGCAACGCGCAATATGGCGGAATAAGTCCCGCCTTCTAAATAAGAGCCAATCGCTGATTGGTAAAGTCATCGCGTCACTGCAGCGGCCGTTAGAAGCTCCGGTTTCTATAGAAACAGTCAGACGCACGCCTCCGAAATAAGGTACGAGAGACGCGCATTTAGTACTGCGCATGTGCATTAGCTTGATCCAGCCTGAAAAATACAGTTTTTTTGTCATGATTCGAACGTTTAGAAACAAAATTTATGAGACTTATGAGACAGATTTCATTGGTGATTTCAAATATGAAATTTAATCGAAAGCTTGGCAAACAGCTTTGGAGAATTTGATGTTTTCCCATTCAAAGAGATAGGAGCTGCACTTGGATGCCCAAGAGGCGTTTCAAAGATGGCTGCCGAGTGAAATGACTTGTCTTAAAGTCCCCGTGAACCAGAAGTTGCAAACAACTTTTCTCCAGTGTTGTGACGTATTTCCAAGTGAAACGAATATTGAATAGAGGGCAGGGTTTTATTTTAGCGCTCCTAAAATAAAGGAGGAGTGGTTTAAGCATTTTCAACCCAAGCCGTCAAACTGATGTCATTAGACATTAGGCACCGTTGCAAAGGGGAGGAGCATTTTCAGATTTTGATTAAATATTACGAAGCCAAACAATTTTTTTGTGTGGATTGACTTGCACGGATGAATTGTTCACCACAAAACTAGCAATTTGAGCTAACAAAATAAATAAGGTCAATTTTGATGTCATGTGTACTTTAAAGGGACTTTGCTATACTCTATTACAAAAGAGGTGGTAGCTCATTCTGAGGGACAGTTTGAGCCACTCAGGATGTGCTACCCCTCCATTATACCCATTTTAATGTGGCTGCAAAAAGCAGTGTGGCTGTAGCGTTCCATGGCCAAAGCCTGGCTCATTACTGAAGCTAAGTGGGCTGGAGCCAGGTTGTGACATGGTTGTTTTTTTTTAAAACTTGATTGCAATTGGAAGACGCTTTAGTGAGGCCAGCAGGGGGTGCTCACTCCCAGGCTTGTATGGCTCCTAAAGTCAGAGTGCAGTTATAGGGGCACATTTGACTTCAGTTGCTTAAATAATGAGTAATGATAACCCTCACAGAAGTCCTTTAAAATATTATTTAGAATGTGTTTCCGCACTTTGGTTTCCATAATGTAGGCAAAACCTGACGCAGAGACACTCTCTCCTGTCGATGCTGTGTATTGATGACATAAGAGTGCATGTAGTGTACGTTGTGCCAGACGGTGATCAATTCTTTGACTCCTGTGTGTCTTTGTAGGTTGAGCTATTAACAGTCCAGTCTTTAATTAAGCTCATGCTGACCAGCAGGGAATGTAATAACCCTTAGCAAATACGCTTCTCTCTGTCTGTCTGTCTCTCTCTCTCTCTTTCTCTCTCTCTGCATGTGTGTGTCTCTTTACTAAAGTGAATACGAAGATCCAAGATGACAGATGAAACGAAAAAATGATTATAAATATAATTCATTTAATATGAGAAAAATAATTAATTGTATTGTTGTTCTCTGTAAATGTTAGATAAATTGCTTAGCAATTCTGTTGTCTAAAATTTCAAATAAAATTTTGATGGGTTAAGTCTCAAGTGCGATTTGTATGAGCTGCTGTCAATGTACTGTTCCGAATTGAGGTTTTGTGTGTGTGCACGTGTCTGTCTGTCTTTCTTGATGGCTGGAAAATGTGTGTGTGTGTGTGTGTGTGTGTGTTATCTGTCAAAATAATGTTGACCTGGGTTAGCAGGAAAGAGCAAACAGATCATAAAAAGCCATAAAGATGGGGTTTATTGTCCAGAGCAAACCAACTCAACAAACACCGCTCTCTCATGTGCACTCATTCTGTTGTTTTTCTGTCTGCATGCATCTGAATATCTGCTTATGTGTTGCTTATATATGGATATGCAGATGCCCTGCTGTAAAATTCCTCTATATTTATTGATACACAACCTATCTCTGAGTTTTTTTCCAACTCTTTCTTATGCAGTGAACTGTGAACCTACTGACCTTAGTTCAGGTAGGATCTGGAGCAGGTGACAGAGGTTCAATAAACATGACTTTCAAACAGACATTAGCTATGTTCAGAATAGCATACTTTTATACTTTTTCTGCAGTATATAGTGCGATGTAAATGGTATCTCACAATGCAATGTGCTTGAAATCTCCATTGAGAAGAGATGCAATGATGTAGATTGAGTTTTTTTTTTTTGTTTTTTTTTTTTTTACATTTGATCAGACTGACATGTTAAAACATTATGCAAAATTGGATTAAATGCAAAATAACATAATAGCAAAAATGTTTGAAATGTCTCTCTATCTATCTAGACAACAGTGTTGGTTGCAAATATCACAGGTGTTTTTTGAACTGGTTTTGTGTCTTATATCTGGCCACAACATCATTAGACTTTCATCACTGCATTGTTAGTTTCAGAAGAAATAACTGAGAAACCAACAACGGGTTTACGTAACATCACAAATCCACACGATTCACAGAGACAAAAACGGCCATGCTAATGAAATGTCAGTGCGTCATATGAACTTTTCACAGTCACCGAGGCGGAAAGAGTTTCCTCCCGTTCGAGTCAAAACTCATTGAGCAGAATCCACTTTCCCAAACCCCCTCTATTCACTATAATATTCATAACTCAGGTCTGTGAATGTTGACTCTACAACTGGATGTGACATCTTATCGTCTCAATGAATGGGTCTTAATGCAACACAGATTATCTGTTATGTGTTTTTAACATATTCTCCTTTGATTGATGACTTTATGTCCTGTTTCTATTTGTTGACTTGAAAATTATTGAAGAAATTATTTCTGCATGAAACCCATAGGAGAAGTGATAGTGTCACGCACAGACCCTGTTTACTCCTGCTTTTATGGGTAGGAGTGTGCAATATCTATGCTTTTAGTGCCACATAATCAATTTGTCAAGTCACCTTTTTTTTTTATATAGTACAGATTGTTTTAAAGCGGCTTCACAATCATAAACAGGAACAAATGATCAGTGATGCAAGCAGTATTCAATTCTGCAGATCTAAAAAAGACAATAGTCAGTATATTCAGCTCAAGTCAATTCAGTGCTGATTCAGTTCAGTTCAATGATTGTGTAAAGTTTGTTAATTATGAAAGGAGTTCAATTCAGGACTACCTATTGGGTTTATTTTATTTATTTTTTTATTCGGTTTGGTGCCGCTAGTAGTGCATAAATGGCGTAGTTAACTTTTAAATACATATATAAACAGGGTCCAAAACGTTTTGTGACTCACTCAAAGCGCTTGCAGAGCTGATTATCTCCAGAGTTCCTAACACAAGTTTCTGGTTTGTCAGTTGGCTTGTTTTCTCTCTGAGGGGGTGAAGAACTGCCATATTTGTCCTTTGCACCTCAGTGTGGGGCCATCTGATAAAACTGCATTGGTATGTGGCTGTGTTTAAAGAGCAGATGATGATAATGTGGCACTGCAGGAGAGATCTTTCTGACTGATCTAAAAGTCTAGTTATTTCTGTCAATTGTAAAGAGATGAGATTGCAGATTTGCACATTTGAAAACAGGAAAAAAAGAAAAAAAGTAAATAATTTTCTATTTATTTTCTAGTCTTGTCCAGTCCTGGAAACTGGGGTGAAAAAAAAAAAAAAAAAAAAAATATATATATATATATATATATATATGCGATGTATTTGTGTGTTAATGCTTTATTTCAGGCAATTTCTCCATATTTGGACATTTTACATCCATTAAAAATTTGAGTGTTTAGTGTCTTTTTTTTTTTTTGTAAGAAATTATTTTATTCAGCAAGGACACATTAAATGAATCAAAAGTGCCAGTAAAGACATTTATATTATTACAAAAGATTCATATTTTCTAATCATCAAAAAAAAAAAAAAAACACTATCACTGTTTCCACAAAAATGTAAGCAACTGATTTCATCATTGATATTAATAATAATTGTTTGTTGCATTACAGGAATAAAATATATTTTAAAATATATTTTTTTATAAAATGTTAAAATATTCAAATAGAATAGTAATTTTAAATTGTAATAATATTTCACAATAGTACTGTTTTTACTGTATTTTCATCAAATATGCAGCCTTGGAGAGCATAAAATATTGCCAACCCCAAACTTTTGAATGGTAGTCTGTATATATAACTATTTTGATTGTATTTCATATAACTTTGTTTTACATTTTCACTTTCTTTCCCATAATGTGACTGTGAAGTTGGCTTTCAGACATTTTGCAATACACACTCGCAATTTGAATGTATTTGAATGTGAATAGATGAAACTGGAACCTTGTTGAATGTCTTTCAGAGCAAGTTTTAACTGAAGTACTCCTGAAGTTTTTTGAGTACTGATTATTCTGGATGTGGAAGATGACCACAGACAAACAGCTGCTAACACAAATTAAACTCAAACACAGAGTCACTTTGTCACTTCCATAAAGCTGGACTGACTGTGCAGCTCATCTTGTAACAGAGAATGGTTGTAGAGTCACAAAGGAATGAGAAATGGATATAAACAAGTCACAATTGATTTTTTTAATTGATTTCATCTGATGTCCGTAATTCGACTTTTATTGCTGTTTTAAATTATGGCATCTTTAATTAGTGAGATGGGACCAAGGGTCACTGATAAAATAAGAGGCTTACATTATGACAAGAGAAGGTTTCCCTAGTAACCCAAATATGGTTAAGCTTCTATATCACATGACTAAGACAGCTGACAATGGTACATCCTTCAGCCAGATGGGGTCACGTCTCTGGGTTCATATCTCAAGCCTGCTTGAGCTCAACAGTCCTTGCCTCTTTAGTATCTTGGAATTGATATTTCCCTGCTAAAAAAGCCAGCGTGTACTAGCACAAATACAAGGCCCTCACTAATACAAATAAATCACACAAATAATCTGAGTTCACTTGATCTGATTATTGCTTTTTTAACACACTTTATTAGGAATACCTTGCTAGTACCAGGTTGGACCCCCTTTTGCCTTCAGAACTGCCTTATTTCTATGTGGCACAGATTCAACAAGGTGCTGGAAACATTCCTCAGAGATTTTGGTCTATATTGACATGATTGCATCAGATTGATTGTCTTTTTCTTTTCTTTTTTTAAGAAATTATTTTATTCAGCAAGGAAACATTAAATTAACCAAAAGTGCCAGTAAAGACATTTATATTGTTACAAAAGATTTATATTTTCTATTCATCAAAGAATCCTGAAAAAAAAAATCAAAAAAAAAAAAAAAAATCACTGTTTCACTGTCTGATTTCATCACTGATATTAATTATAAATGTTTGTTGCATCACAGGAATAAAATATATTTTAATATATATATATATATATAAAATATTTTAAATTGTAATAATATTTAACAATAGTACTGTTTTTACTGTATTTTCATCGAATATGCAGCCTTGGAGAGCATAAAATATTTCCAATGGTAGTCTGTACATATAACTATTTTAAATGTATTTCATATAACTTTGTTTTACATTTTCACTTTCTTTCCAATAATGTGACTGTGAAGTTGGCTTTCATACTAGCACATTTTGCAATACACACTTGCAATAACATTTAACAATTACTGTGAATAAGGCAATAAATAGTTTAATATAAAAAAACAAATACAGTATATTGTTGTACAGATAATGAAGCGAGGTATACGGTTCTCTGGATGATTTCACATCCCAAAGCTGCTCTTTTGGATTGAGATCTGGTGACTGTGGAGGCCATTTGAGTATACTGAACTCATGTCCAAGAAACCATTTGCGAGATGATTTGAGCTTTGTGGCGCATTATTCTGCTGGAAGTAGCCATCAGAAGATGATGACACTGTGATCATAAAGGGATGGACATGGTTAGCAACAATACTCAGGTAGGCTGTGGTGTTTAAACGATACTCAATTGGTACAAAGTGTGCAAAGAAAATATCCCCCACACCAATATACAACCAGCCTGAACCATTGATATAAGGCAGGATCCATGCTTTCATTTTGTTTAAGCCAAATTCTGACCCTACCATTTGAATTTTGCAGAAGAAATCGAGACTCATCAGACCAAGCAACGTTTTTTCAATCTTCAATTGTCTGATTTTGGTGAGCCTGTGTGAATTGTAGCCTCAGTTTCCTGCTCTTAATTGACAGGAGTGGCACCTGGTGTGTCTTCTGCTGCTGTAGCTCATCTGCTTCAAGGTTTGACGTGTTGTGCATTCAGAGATGCTCCTCTTCAGACCTTGGTTGTAACAAGTGGTTATTTGAGTTACTGTTGCCTTTCTATCAGCTCAAACAAGTCTGGCCATTCTCCTCTGACATCTGGCTTCAACAAGGCATTTTTGCCCACAGAACTGCTGCTCACTGGATATTTTCTCTCTTTCTGACCATTCCTTGTAAACGCTAGAAATTATTGTTGGCACCAACAACAATGCCACAGTCTAAGTCACTTAAATCACCTTTCTTCCCCATTTTGATGCTGTTTGAACTTCAGCAGATCATCTTGCTGACGTGATTTTTGCATTAACAAGCATTAACAAGCATCAGTAATTGAAGAGATCACTGAAAAGCTCAGATAATCAGTCAACTGAGAAATATTTTTAAAATGCCATTCAATATATCCACCAGAAGTGTTGCCAATTTAGCGATTTTGTCACTAGCTTTAGCTTCTTTCAACTGAAAGCAGTTGGCAACACTGTCCACCAGTGACTGAACACTGTTTCCTCTCAGAATGGTATTGTCAGGCTGTGTTCACGAAGGAAGACGAAGAAGAACAGGGTAATATCAAAGTAATCCAAGTTTAATCCAACTGGCAGACAGGCAGGAACAACACAACATAATACGACGGTAAACGGACAAGGAACTGAAACAAAACCGGAACTTATATA
Organism: Elopichthys bambusa; assembly: GCA_037101425.1. Lineage (NCBI taxonomy): Eukaryota > Metazoa > Chordata > Actinopteri > Cypriniformes > Xenocyprididae > Elopichthys > Elopichthys bambusa. The sequence goes on from CM074443.1 coordinate 24,277,156, forward strand.
CACCAAGGGAGATTAACTAATGGCGTACAACTAATGACGTGATGAGTGGCAGGAACAAGGGAGCACATGTGACATGAGAAATCCAAAACAAACAGAACATGAGGGCGACTGTGACATTATATCCCCCTCCGGCGAGGCGCGTCCTCGCACCATAAAGGAACAACCACAGGGAGGGCCGGAGGGGGTTCTGGAGGCGGGTGAAGTAATGGTGAAGGGTGGACGACGATCCCCTGGCGGCGTTGGTGGTAGACCACCGATGGCACAGACCCAGAGCTCCCCAGTGCCAACAACCCGCGGCGAAGACGAGGTGGTGATGTGGCTGACAGTAGCTGGGGGATGACCGACAGAGGTGTGGCCAATGGATCCACCGGCGCAGACGGAGAGGTGATGGAGACGAGCGGCGATGACCGTCAAAGGTGTAGCTAGAGTACCCGAGGGCTGAGGTGGATCCGGTGTGACCAAGGACAGAGGCGACACCAAGGGGAAGGAGGAGCCCATTGACGTCGTAGTGGTGGAGGGACGGAGTGCAGCGGACGGACCGCAAGTCTGTGACGGAAGAGGAGCGACAACAGATCAAGTGGGAGCCGGCAGGACGAGGGAACCCGGAGGAACCGGAAGTTCGAGGGTCTCCGGTGAAGCCATAGTTGAGAGGAGCCCTGACGAAGCCGACAGGTCGACAGGCCGAGATGGAACGAGGATCTCAGAGGCTGGAGGCGGAGCCGCAATGTGTGGGTTGTCATCATTAATTTTGAAGTATTTCCACAACTCTGAGGCTGACATTGTTTCTGCTGCACGGAAAATTCTGTCTGTTACGTCACGTGAGGTATCGGTCTTTGGTATCGAGGGTATTTTTACGAGTACGAGTACAAGTACATGAGCTTGGTATCGGGCCTGATACCGATACTAGTATGTAGCTAGCAATGTTTCTTCTCAAGTAATTTTTTGCTTCATTTATTTGTATTTGTTTCAAGGATTTTTAGATCATTTCATTAAAGATTAATATATTAAATTAATAATTAAAATATATTTATTTTTGTTTTTATTCATTTATTTATTTTTTATAGAGAGTGAAGATATTCAATAATGGAAAAATAAAAGTCCTAAATCAGTCAATGTACCGTTTTGGTCATACTGCTCACACCAATTCTCAGCATTGTTTTTACTTTTAGGCTCGACTGTACTATAGGTTGTGTTCTTCTAAAGCCTCCATTGTGGGTTGCCGTGGAGAATGTGCCTTATGGTGCAGGAAGTGAGGGGATTTGTCCTCTGACTGTTTGGACAGGGGTTCCTGCTGAGGGGACAAGCTGTGATTCCAAACACCTTTTGAATAAAAGCTTCAGTGCACTTACAAAGGCGAGAGTTGAAGCGCAGTACCATGTTTAGATTCACTGTAACATGAAAATGCAGGGCCATTCTTTGTTCAGTAGAAATTTATGAATGCCAAATGTCTCTGTGAATGACTTTGTAACCTAATGTGAACTACTGCACTTCATATGCATGTGAGTACAAAGCTGTTCATGAATATGGATTTCTACACAAACTGGATGAACAAAATTCTGGTATTGGTTTCTTTATGTCTCCCTTTTTACAAGGTGACTGACTTATTTAAATTTCCTTTGAATATTACAGAAAGGAAGAGTGAGATTTTAGCATGAAGTAGCTCGGTTTCTGTTATACACCAACATCCAGCAGATGGAATTGTAATAACAGCGGGTAAGCTGAGGTTAATCAGCTGTCAGTCTCTTTCTGGCCTGTTTTTACTCTAGCCATAATGAGTTTTACAGAAGAAAAAAAAAAAAAAAAAAAAAAACATGTTCTCCCATTACTGTTACTGTATCATTACACAAGAATGTGTCAGATCAGCATGAAATGGACATAACAGTTTTGGGGCACTGACCCCCATGTGTGAATATAGCAAATAAAATTATTATTATTCATAATATTATTGGAGACTTTTATGTCACAGGGGTTAAATATTTCATTTTTTAAAATCATAACATCATTTACTTTTTAGGTAACAGTTCACAATAATGTTTCATTAGTTAATATTAGTTAGCAACTAAGATTACACTTTATTTTACAGTGCCGTAGTTACATTGTAATTACTCAAATAAGTACTGAGTGTTAATAAAGTGTTAATTACCTACATGTACTTACTATAGAGTTACAGTTAGGGTTAGGGTTTGGTTTATGGTTAGTTACTTGTAATTATGCATAACTTACTGTTATTACTATAGTAAGTACATGTAGTAACTTCGGCAGTGTAAAATAAAGTGTAACCGCAACTAAGAATGAACAATACTTTTACAGCATTTACTAATTTTAGTTAATGTTAATTTCAGCATTTACTAATACCATTAGTAAATTACCATTTGTTTTTTAGCTTAAAATATGAAAATCCATCATAATAATATGGATAATGATGATCTAAACTATAACTATAATTTTGTAAAATAACTTAACTATGCAAAATTATGCAAAAATATTAAAATATTCATTTTAAAGTTTGTTTTAATTTGTTAATATTTTTAACTTGTTTAATTGCATTCATTATTAGGGCCCGAGCACCAAAGTTGACTTGATAAAAGTCCTGTCCTGAACACACGTCCATGCCCATATTCAGTTATAGTCATAGCGCCACCTGCTGGCAACAGGAAGTGGCATGTTTAACACTGTTATGGACTCCTGACAGCATATTAAAATGTTCTAAACAGGCTAGCAACATGCTAGAAAAATGTTAGCAAAACACTTAGCTAAGTGCTAAAGCATGCTATTAATACAGTGAAAGAGGAAGTTGCTGTAACTCAGGCATGCAATGTCCAATCTACCCCAAACTTCACACATTTGGTAAGAGTCCTGCCCTGAACATACCTACATGACAATATTCAGTTATAGTAATAGCGCCACCTACTGGCAACAGAAAGTGACGTTTTTAACAATATGATACACTATTAGCAACATACTAAACTAGTACTAAACATGCTAGAAACATTCTAAATCATGCTAGCAACACCTAGCTGACTGCTAAAGCATGCTATTATTGTCATGAAACAGGAAGTTGTTGTAACTCAAGCATACAGTTTCTGATCAGCCCCAAACTTCACATGTGTGATAAGAGTCCTGGCCTAAAGACATCTATTTGCCAATATTCAGTTAGTCATAGCGCCACCTGCTGGCAACAGGAAATGGTATGCTTTACACTGTAATTCACTCCCTGAAACACATTTCAATATGCCACTGAGTAGCAAACATATTAGAAACATGTTAAAACATGCAACACTTGCTAATGTTTGCAATTAACGCCACGAAACAGGAAGTTGTTGTAACTCAGGCATACGATGTCCGATCTGCTCCAAACTTCACATGTTCGATAATAGTCCTGGCCTGGAGACATCAACATGGCAATATTCAGTTACGCTCACAGCGCCACCTGTTGGCAGCAGGAAGTCTGGCACTTTAAAATAACTTTCCCATAATTCTCCTGTATTTACTCGCTTACATGCATGTTGCCCACTGTTCACTGTTTTCCTGAGGCCAACGGGTGGCGGTGAGCCTGGGTGCGAGGGCCCTTTCATCGCTGCTTGCAGCTTTAATTATTATTATTATTACTATTGTGCACTTTTTTTATTTAAGCAAGCATATTGTAAATTTGATTTTTTTTAATCATCATCATTTATTTTGCTTTTTTAAAATGATTTCTATGTGTAGATTTTATTTTACCCTTGACCTAGACACTATTCTAGCTTAAAATATGAAAATCATCATCTCAAAGATCATCAGTGTTTACACTGTTTAAAATGTGATGATCTCAACTGTAAAAGTAATTTTGTCAAATTATGTGAAATATGTAAAATTATGCAAAAAAGAGAAAATGTATTTGTTTAATTGTAATTAGTTTGCATAAAAATACTAGCTTTGAAATTAACCTTAGCAAGACAAAAAGTTAATCATTTTATGTTTAATGTTGTTTCTACTCCTGTCATTTCCAAAACATTTGTTCATGACGGTTTAGGGGAAAACAAAACAAACATTTTTGGACTCTACAAAATAAACAAGCTAATTAGAGTATGAAAAGTGTTGGGAGCAGAGTTTAAGTCCACAGGGCCAAAAGTACCTATTGTTGCACACTGTTGCGCAAATTATTTTCTTGATTTGTTATCCCAACATTTTTTCTTTTGTCAAATCAACTTTGGTAGTTAATGTGGTTCAGATAACATAATATTTTGAGTTTCTGTTCATTGGATTAACTCAATTTTTTAATTTCAATGAACTCAAAATTTTAAGGCAACCAGGTAGCTTACTTTTTTAAGTTAAACCAACCATTCTTTTTTTTTTTTTTTTTTTTTTTTTTTTACAGTGCAGGTATTATAGAATGGTGTAGTTAAGATTAAAACTAATGTCTGATTTTCTGCACTATATTTTTGCTTTTACTCTAACACACCTGTCTGCTCTTTCTGTGTCTTTACACACCACATTAGAGCCACTTTAGTCAAACAAGACTCTGTTGGCTGCACTTAACTTCCATGTCACGATGAAACACTTTCTACAAGTATAGAGAGCTTTTATGCTGTGTAGCTGTAGACATCAATTTGCATTGACTGACGTTTGCCTTATCAATCAAATCATTTTTGTTATCCATCCATCAGTGCTTGAGTGCTTGTATCCACATGTGTGTGTGATAGGCTGTGACCCTACAATGAAAACACATGTTGAGAAAGACTGCAGGAAGTTGATGAATGAGAGCTCTTCCCTCATGACCCTGTGACCTGAACTCCCGCTACACCCTGCAGGTACCTAGTCTGAGGTCATCACAGGATTTTACAGCCAAACCCCACCCTATGAGGTCAGTGGTCTTTACCGTCGACAAAGTTCCCTCCCGCAGGGCAGGTGTAAGGTATAACGAGTCTGAAATTCATTGGATGTGGAATTTTTAGATACAGACAGGCAGAATCTGCTCAATTTAATAGGCCTACACCTGCTCACGCCTCACCACACACATCAGCCAGGGTAGATATGTTTAATTTGAAGCAAATGAGGCTGTGAGTCTGTTCAGTGAGTGCTGATGAAGTTTCTAACAATCAGTTTTAACAAAATTAAATATTTTGAAGGTATGTATGTCTTAAATTAAGTATCTTATTTTTTTATACCCAATTCACAGTTTTGTTTTTTTCTTTTTGTAAGAAAACCTAACCGTTTTTTTTTTTTTTATGCTTAGGACAAGAAAAAAAAAATTGTGAGTGGGGTAAGAAAAATAAAACTTATTCAACATTCAACATACATGTATATCATTTGTGATTTATGAGGACACAAATTTGTATAATGACATGGGTATTACACTAGTATTACGACATAAACATGTTGTATGAGGACATTTCATGAGTCCTCATATTTAAAATAGCTTTAAAAACATACTAAACAATGTTTTATTAAAAATGTAAAAATGCAGACAGTCTTCGGTGATGGGTAGGTTTAGGGGTAGGGGTAGTGTAGGGGAATAGAATGTACAGTTTGTACAGTATAAAAACCATTACGCATATGGAATGTCCTCACTAAGATAGCAAAACAAACATGTATGTGTGTGTGTGTGTGTGTGTGTGTGTGTGGTAAGGATGACCATCAGCCAGCCTGACCAGACTCTGAAACACTGAAGTATAACTGACCTGATGTGCTCTTCGCCCTCAGGATGTGCCACAGTTTTGACCTCTGTCTGGTTTATATTACTCTCTGAGGTAGTTTACTCAGATGAGTCACCTGCTGTCTGGATCGTAGTCTGACTGACCACTAAAGACTAATGGAGGGTGAGTACAGGTGAGAACAGGAAATGCAATAAAACTGTGGAGGAAATTACTACTCTCACGAACATTTTACATGGTAACGCTAGTGTTCTGAGAAATAACCAGGGGCACCTTCTTTAATCTAATTTAATTTAAATTTAATATGTTAATATATTTTACTTTTCTGAAATAACCTACGCAAAGTCCACTTTTATTACAATTAGGGATGGGTCATGATGGTCAAGTAATCTTTTAAAGTCAAATAGTAAGGTAAACTAGTTGTTTAAATAAATCTATTTTTATTTTATTGTCCTTCTCTGAAAACTATGGAAGCCACTAAATTAAAAAAAACCAGTAATTGCGACTTTTTATCTTGCAATTCAGACTTTTTTTTCTCACAATTGCGAGTTATAAAGTCACAATTCTGAGATATAAACTCGCAAATGCGAGAAAAAAAAGTCAGAATTGCAAGAAAAAAATCTGAATTGTGACTTTATATCACACAATTGTGAGAAAAAAAGTCAGAATTGTAAGACAAAAATTCGCTTTTTATTTTTTTATTTAGTGGTGGAAACGGGCTTCCATAGAAAACTTCCATGTTAAAATACATCCCCTTAAAAAAAATTGTCCATTGTGTCTAGCGCCTTCTAAAGCATTGTGTTAAGATGGCTTTAAAAAGTAAAGTTGAAAACTGTCTAACGGTCAACAACCCTTGCATTCTAATTCATTCCATTGTGCTCCATTAAGCTGTTTTTTAAGCATAACTATACAGGGCTTCCATAAGAGGATTAGTTGACTAGTTAGTTGACATCTAGTTAAACTAACAGCTGATTGGTTGGTGAATATCATTTTACAATAGTAAAAATAACTGTGGTAGCCCTGTTACTTTTGCTGAAATTATTGTAAAAGCAACAAATTATGATAGCATTAAAGTGCATTATATTGTGCTTTCTAATAAATATATTCAGTAATGTGTTCAATGTTGAATCTTAATGATAAAGTGCCTTTAAGCAGAACCACATGTGGTTCATATTAATCGGCGTCCCAACCAGGTGATGAGCTCAATGTTGGGTGAATTTCCATTTGCTGGATGATGAGCTCAAATTGATTTGTAGATGAATAGCAACATAAATTTAAATGATTGATTTATTGTTAATGCTATTGATCATGTCCATTGATATTTATTTTAGATTACACTGTAGCAGACTGGTACCAGAGTTTAAAGGAGGCCGCTGGCCTGATGCCAGGGCATGCTGGGAGACGCTCTGACGCCATCCTGCTGAGATCCGGTAGGATTACTGTTTACATTGAGCTCCATGGGAAATGGCTTTCATTGAGGGTGTGTGAGCTAGAGTGCTAAGTCATACGCACACACTGTAATCCCAGAGCCATTAACCGCTGCGTGTGATGATGGATAGACTCTGTCTAATGAAGCATAATTAACTCCAGATGTGTGACTCATCCGGTGTGTTTACTAATGGCTCACTCTCAAAAACACAATACACAAAGAACAATAGCAATAAAGCTCCTGATGCATTGCATTTTGGGTAGATTGAGGACATTGTTGCATAATAATTTTGATGACACCTGAATTCAACATTAATCAAGTGCAGGATATTCATATCAACTGTTTTATGCAGACTATAAATATTAATCAGTTTCCACAAAAAGCACTTGTACGTGATGGTCTTATTTAAAAGTTTCAAAAAAATATCAAACCAAGTGGCATTTTGAAATTAAATATAACACAATTAAACTTTTCTAGTAAAACATTTAATATTAAAATATATATATATATTTTTTTTTTTTTGGTGCTAATTATCCCTTCAAGTGTAATACTTTTTGGGGCCACTGTAAATAAACTTTAAAATTCATAAATACATGGGGACAAGCCTTCTAATCAAACTGATGTATATTATACCATGGCTAATATTTATATAAAATTAAATGTCTATATGAATGGAAATGCCTTTGATAATGAAGGTCTTGTCTATGAATGTCTTAGCTGAGGGCATTGTGTGCAGAAATATTTTGTTTTATGGTTTGCTAATTTCATAGTATCTCCTTATGTGTTTTAGAACCTTATCAGAGTTTAAGAGAACCTATTCCACAGCTGTTCTGCACCTGTTCAGGCTCCTCAATAAACCTTTATTATAACCTCTGAGGATTCATTTCACTGTATCATAGATAGAGCAATAAAAACGTTTAACTGCCCTTAAAGACATATGATATGGCATGAGGATTTGTTGCGGAAATAAAAGTCAACCTGCAAGCATAGAAAGCTACATGAAAGCAAACGATCGGAAAAGGGAAGTCATGTATATTGTTCTCTAGGGAGCATCAGTATCATTGACTATGAGGAGCAGGCTTCAGCATAGTCAAACAGCTAAGATATACTTAAACAAACCAATAACCCTTAGTCGCAGTTGTGTGGACAAAGTACCAATCAAGTACTTAAGTAAATGTACAGATACTCCAGTATAAAAGTATAAAAATAAGTATAAACTTAAGTACAGTAATGAACTAAAACTTCTTTGTTACTGTCCACCACTGCTAAGTTGTAAACTTTGGCATGTACAATAGTGACCAAAGGTGATGTCCTGCCTAGGAAAATTGACATCTTCACCCCTTATTCAAATATTATTAAACATATGTTAAAGATTTTGTAAGAATATTGTGTAGTCAGTATTTGTGATAACGCAATGAAACATGTCAAATTGTGTGAACATGTAATTTTTGGCCAGGCTGTCATACAAAGAAATTATGAACACATTCAAAAACAAGAGAGAACCAATGAACGGTTTATTAACTGATTATGTTGTTATAGCCAATGTATGCTTTTTCCTGTGATCTTTATATATATATATATATATATATATATATATATATATATATATATATATATATATATATATATATATATATATATATTTTATTTATTTTTTTTTTTTTTCCTCATATTTTTATAACTTGTAGGGTCATTATAAACAATAATCTTTCACTTTTGGCCACTACTGTAATTCATCTCACACCCTTTCTGCTAGACATGAATGATACCTCAAATTGTGGCTTGTGTGAAGCGTACAATAAGTGATCAAACTTATCATTTTAGCCTGGAAGACAGTAAAACATGCACCTAGCAACCACCTCTCAACATGTTAACAACAACTCAGAGCACCTTAGAACTGTGGCAGCGGGTTTTGCACAGACAAGCACCACTCACATATAATTCACAATCGAGGTTTGTGAGAGAAGCCCGTCTGAGCTGGATTAATGTGTAGCAGCAGATGTTATGCGTAATGCTAATAAGAGGGTTTTGTTTTGAGGGGATGAGGGGAGATTTGCCAGTATGTTTTGAATTTCCCACACATGCAGCTCTTTCTAAAGTCTTTCATGTGTATTACTGACAACAGAGAACAAAGAAGTCTTATCTGCTGCTAAGAGAGTGTGGATTGTCTTTCTTTAACTCTCTCTGTCTCTCTTTTCTCGCCGTCCTCGTTTTGCAACTGCTGCAGTGTATCATGCTTTTAACATCCATCAATCAGCTGTCGCATGCCTCGTGTCAACACTGTGCTAATGGCAACGTCTTATGGGATTTTATGGCCAGAGCAAAGTATCTACAAAATGTTATCTGCTCAGGTATTTATGGGACATAATGAAAAAGTCAAATGCAAACTTAGCAATCTGTCTTCAAACACTCACTTTAGAGCAAAAATGACATTAGCAAAGAGAAAAGATGAACAGATATAGAAACACATGCAATAAACTCATTAAACTTGCGAGTCTTTGAGCTGCCTACATCATACCTGCAGTTTTTTAAATTTTTTCAAAGGAAGTTTTTTAGCCAAAAATAACATTTAGTCATTATCTGCTATCACTATAAGAACTAATTGTCGTTATATGGAAAAGAGCTGCGTTGAATTTTTCTTTCCACAGAAGAAAGAAAGTCATGGAGGTTTGGAATTGCATGAAGGTGAGTCAATGATAACAGAATTTTTGGGGCATAAATTATTATATTCCTTAAAGGGGTACTTCACTGCTGGCAAAAAGGGCTTTCAATAAAACTTGGCTGCCTATTCAGTAGAAAGGCGGGGGTAAAAAAAATTAACTCGTTGCTACCTGACTAGAGAAAAAAGGCTGTTGTCTTCCCTTTTGCCAAATAGGTAGGAAAACTTCAATACACTGCACTGGGCATGTTGTCGTCTAAGGCAACTCCCACCTGTTTGCTATGGGTACGCTTAGAAGAGTCAAATACTGCCTTGCTTTAGTAGGAAATACCTCTTAGCAAACTTTTAGTCATAATGGTGTCAACTTGTATTGTTCCCAGGTGCAAGAATTCAAAGAGTAAATGTTTCGCGGGAGTGTTACTTTCAGTTTCCAGTGAAGGATCCAGCGCGTTGTTAGCAGTAGCTAAAGGTAATAAAAAAATCGTAAATACGGAGAGAACGCCGTAACAGAAAATCTGAAAAACCTCCCTGTTTGTAGTCAACATTTCAAACTTGATGACTACACAGTGACAAACAAATTATATTGTTGTACAGTGTACAGATAAGATAAGCTGTTGCCATAGTGTTCCATTTTATCATAATGCTGTTTAAAGAGTAGACAGAGTACAGTTTCCAGTGATAAACCTACTCTTACAATAACTGTTCTGTTAATAACCCTCTCTAGATCCAACTATCCATGGGCGGGGATACAAAAATGTGGAAGTATAATGTGTATAGTTTTCACAAAAGCCCTGGACTTTTGCTGACAAATCTCACTCCAGGTAACACAGAGAACAAGTAAACATTGTTCATTTACATATACTACCGAAACTGTAAAAATAAAAAGTGGGTTGAAAATCGGCAAAGTCACACTTTAAATGTCCTTATAAGAATGTTTACCTTTCATGCTTCAGTCTAAAGCCTTTGATTGACGTCCAGCTGAAATGACAAAAATTACAGAAATGACAGAAATTCTGTGATGATTTTGTCTGAATGTGTATTTCTTCTGCCACTTGCAAACAGAAATGTTGTTTTCCTGAGTGAGTGACCATAGTAACATTAGACTTCTGCAGTGTTTTCTGTTTGGATCAGAATTGGTTAATTAATACAAAGTTCTGTCATATATTGTACAACTCTAGATGGCACAGGCTGATAGGTCCTTAACTCAATCTGCTTGCAATCACATCATTCTCTAGGGCACAGCTGATTGGTTCCTGCTGTATCAGTAGCCAATGAGCTCACTGCTCAACCTTCAAATGCTTGGTCAGCATTTGGTTCTCTTGTGTTTTTGCATGTGTTCATAATTTCTTTGTATGATAGCCTGGCCAAAAATATATGCACAATTTGGCATGTTTCATTGTGTTTTGACAAATAAAACCATTGACTCCAAGCACAACTACAAAATGCAAAATATTTACTAAATGTTTAACAAATATTCTATAATATTTGAATAAAGTGTGAAAATGTCAATTTTCTGAGGCCACATCACTTCTGGCCACTACTGAAAAAGGGGGTAGTATTTTTTTGCAAGCTTAAATAATGTATTAATTCAAAATTAACTATAAACTTATTGAAATAAAATATATGGTGTCAAATATAAGACTATGCATAATCAGCCTGTATAATCTGTATAATCAGCTATAGAAATTCTATTTAAAATAGAATTTTGCCAAGATATTTTTTTTTTTGCAAGATCGATTGCATTTATATAAAATAATTATAGATTCCTGAATTTATTGATTTCCCTGTCACACCACTTATTTACCTTATAACAACAGTGAACTGTCACTTTAAATGACATATTGAAGAGGAAGTGACATCATTAGTTCACAAGTTCACATTAGCACAATATAATTTGTTTGTCAACCATGACATGTCCAACTGTCATCTACAATTAACAGGGGAAAATATTTAATTTAATCAATTATAGAAAAGTCATGTCAGGATGATTGTTCTGTTTTGGGGAGATGAGGTTATGACAGAAGTGGGATCCTAAACAGCAAGCAAGAGGCCAAAATCAGGACATGTACCAACATGCCCCAATTTTGGTAAGAAGATGCCCACTCATGCTGCACTCATCCAGTGAGACACTGAAAAACAATTCTAGAGAGAGACCTGTGACCCAGAGGAGACGATGTTTTCCTCTATAACAAGCACTAAACACAGAACACTAGGCATACAATTTAATTGGATATTCCCTAAAGTTTGAGCAATGAGCTTGTAGGTCAAGCTGTTTTGGTTCACTTATTCCTTGAAGGTGATAAATAGAATGTGCTCTTTTTTTTTTCCCTTTGAGTAAACAGAGTAATGATGCTCAGTGGTGTCTGAATGAGTGGGAGGAGAACTCTGATTCATTTCAAACCGAGACGGCAAACAAATGAAATGTCAGCACCACTGAAACAGTATTTGCTCTGAGTGCTAGTGAGGATGGCATAAGTTTGATTTCATCATTGTTACGGATAAAGTTTTGTTACCATGTGTGTTTTTTTGTTTTTTTTTAACCCTTAACATTTTTTTACCCTCTAAACTCCATAAAGGGTTTCCAAATAAACAACGGAAAGTATGACAATAAAAAATTATGTATTTTACACACACACATATATATATATATATATATATATATATATATATATATATGTGTGTGTGTGTGTGTGTGTGTGTGTGTGTGTGTGTGTGTGTGTGTGTGTTTTACATATTACATACATACAATATTTTTTTTTTAAATTGAAAGAAGTCTCTTATGCTCACCAAGACTGCAGTTTTTGATCAAAAATATTGTGAAACATTTTTACAATTTTAAATAGCAATTTTCAATTTTAATATATTTTAAAATGTAATTTATTCCTGTGATGACAAAGCTGAATTTTCAGCATCATCACTCCAATCTTCATGATCCTTCAGCAGAAACATTTATTATTATTATTATCAATGTTGAAAACAGTTGTGGTGCTTAATATTTTTTTGTGGAAACCGTGATACATTTTTTCAGGATCCTTTGATGAATAGAAAGTTTACAAGAACAGCATTTATTTGAAATAGAATAGTGTTTACTGTCACTTTTGATCAATTTACTTCGTCCTTGATTAATAAAAGTATTAATTTTGGATGGTAACAGTAAAATGTCACATCAATTTAAATTAAATATATTCATGGCTATATTTGTATTTAATAATTGTGTTTATAAATGTGCTATTTTACACCCAGTGTATGTATCTATTGTGTTTTATTGGCATCATGTTTGTCACATACATTGTATTTTATGCTGAATAGCACTGCGCACTATACCAGTAAATTGCACATCATTTTATGATCTTGTCACTTTGGCATCCTTTACAAGTATGTCTGGTGGTATCAGTATAATCAGAAAATATAATGTGTGGGTAATTATGAGGCTTATCGGTAATTGCTTATGGTCTTCGAGTAGCCTGGTTTCTCAACCTGGGCAGATGATGAACCTAGAATGATAAGATTCCTGGTAACGGTTGTTCACCTCACTGACATTTGAAACTCTCAACAGCTTGTCTAGAATTAATTAAGATTTGCTCTCTCAGGTTTATTCACCAGAGACCAGCAATAAGATATTGAGTGTTAATGTTCCACTGAAAGGGTAAAAAATAAGGGTTTCTTGGCATTTGTAGAGATATGTCCGTACTATCCAATCCCAATAGGATTGGATAGTATGGTTGACAAAATATATTTCTGAAAAAAATAGACAAAAAATAAAAGTTGGGACCTTTTTCCATTGTAAAGACTATCCCTCACAGCCTCTTTTTCATCCATGTAAAAATTCAGTATTTATACATGGATGATTTATATAGGTCTATTCTTCTAGCTGTGGAGTGCAGTACCAGCTAGTCACTGCTTACTTTAGACATGTTTTGCTGTTATATTATAATAGGCATATACAATTTATAAACATCAAGAAAGAGGATGATTACATTGCTTGAGGATGATTACGATTAAGAAAAAAAATACAAAATATAAGACACAAATAATTTCTTAGTTCATTAGTTTATGTGCAAATGTTTTTTATTTTTTTACTTTTATAAGTAGCTTTGTAAGTTGCAGAGGTCTTGTTTTATTTATTTTGTGATAATGAATGACTGACTGTGCATTATCCTATTACCTTTGCTGTTGTTCCAAATTCACATTATCTTATGAAAGTTTTTTTGTTGTTGGGCAAATCAGGACAGAGAATGCAGCCAACTTCAAATAAAATATCTCAAAATTTAATTCAGACACTTTATTTTCACTAGAAAAGTGTCATTCATAGACGACAAGCTCCAAAGTCCATTAGGACTTGAGTTGTCTTTCATGGAGTCATCATAACAGCACTTCCAATGGTTTTATGACCTCTGCCCGGGCAAACGCTCTCACACGTGCAGGAGGAGATACAGGAAGGGAGGAGAGAGGTGTCTGACTGAGGCAGTTCTCCTCAAGAGAGATGAAAAGACACCTCCTGCTGAGTCTGAGCTTATTGTCTGCTGAAGTGTTATGGATGTAACCAGGAGTGTTGAAGCTCCAATAAAAACAGTGTCTCTCTTTGTCAGGCATGTCTTTTAAGATGCTTTTAAAAACAAAAACAAAAAAATCTCCTTAGTTATCACTCCTGACAGAGCAACGACCTAACCCAAACTCTTTTATCTTTTTCAGAAGAATTGCTACTTCTGTGGCACATTCATTAGTGGTAGGAAGTTTCAGAGGAAATCCTGATTGAAGCTTGGGAGGAAATCCTAATTGTTCCTCCTCAATTTCCCATGTTACCTCAGAGACACGGTTTGAATTCATCATCTGGAGCAGAATGATTTGGTTAAACCACAGCTCTCTGAGGCATATCCTTTATTTCCTCTGAGTATTCTGTTACCTTGAGACCTTAGGTGGTTTGGAGGACAGGAAAGACCATCTGTTCTTCTGCAGGGTCTTTGATGTGGTCAACACCAGCACATAAACCTCATTTTAACACTAGGAGATGAGCCTTTTCGGTTCCCCACAACAGCAGTGGAAAAGGCTTTCTGAACTCAAGGCAAGAATCACTATTATTATTGCACATACTCAAGGTTAAGGATTAAAACATGTCTAACTCTATGTATTAAACTTTGGTGTGTAACTCATCCCAGATTTTTTGTGTCACTCAGAAGATCTAGGAACTCCCAACAACCTCCTTAGCATCGTGGCAGCAATTTTGCATTGGCACCAATCACATTCTCTTAAGAAAATGTAAATATGTAGTTATTTCAAGACCCCATGATATCAAAATTGGAGTTCAGTTACAATTAGTTTTCATGTCTATACTGTCGCTTTTGATCAATTTAATGCAACCTTGCTGAAAGTATTAAATTGACTCCAAAAGTTTGAATGAAAGTAAACCATAAAGTTGATTTTTACTTACTAAATGGACCACAGATATTGCTGATTAATTTTACACTCATGGCCATTTAAACATTTCTGTCCAGTCAAATGATCTCTAGAATGACAATGTTCATCCTTATGCTATCCGCCATTGATTAAATGTACAGAATTAAATATTCAGATGCTATATTAGCTTTTAATACATTAAAAATCAGATCTCATATGTAACATAAAATTTAAGACATTTTGAAGTTTTAGTTTAAGCACATCATGTGTTTATAAGAAAAAATGCAAGCACACCAGTCTTGTATCTTGTAGTTTTTTATTTGTGAGCTTAACTAGAAAATTGGGACAGTATTACATTTATAATTGTATATGTTACATATATGGATTCCTGACTAGACAGTGAGCTGGGATTATGGGTGATCCTGGGAAGTAATCTGACCACTACTGAACATTGGCATGAGAATAGAGCTGGTTAGTTAATCCATTTCCTGTTATTCTTAAAAGGCTTAAAGGAAGTGGTGGAGAAACATCTGGAGGTTATTTGGAGCTCCTTCCAGGGCAGTAAGAGGGTTAGAAGCATTGGACGGCTGCTGTCGGGGGGAGAACACCACCTGTCTTGAGCTGTTGACAACGAAGGATGTGCTTTGACATAATACTCAACTTCCTCGCTATTAAACGCCACATATACAGGCAAGCAAAAAGGAAGACAGCACACTTCCATTCATGCACATAAACACTGCATATTTATTTTAACAATACCCTGTTGGTGAGAGTCACTGCTGATGTGGATGTGTTTGTGTTCCGTGTGCACACTGTGAACTTTATTCCCTGCATTTGTTACCAAAGAAAATAATGTTGCCTCATCCCACAATTTTTATAGTAAGGCACTTACAATGTATGTACATGGCCACAATGAACACTGAAATATTCACAGTTTTAAAACATTATGATTAAACGTTAAATGTGTTTTGAGACTATATAAGAATCACACTACACTCTTAAAAATAAAGGTGATTTATTGATCTTTTCACAAAAGGTTCTTTATAGTCCTAGGCCTTGTCCACACTAATACGTTTTCATTTGAAAACACATCTTTTTCTCTCTCTGACAGCGTTTTTGTTAAAGGAGACAAAAAAAGGCTCTTCCAAATTTGATTTTGCGATTGTAGTGTGAACTGTGAAAATGGAGGTATTCGAATAAGATGATGCATGTTTAGTCATGTGACACATATTGTACTCATAGATATCTATGGTTTTACCGGTACTGTTGTACCTTCTATTTACTTTCATAGTGTTGCTAAAGAGAAATGTTCCTTTGTAGAATCTTCTTATTGCATTCCTGCAAAATTTACTGTGGCAAAATTGCATTTTAGAGTATACGGTTTTAAATGCAACCTGGTGGTTATTTTGCTAATAAAATGCTTGTACAAGAAAAATAACGTGAGAACTTTATTATGCCTGCTCTCTTTGTATCATCTTGTGAGCTTTTATTGTGTTTTACGCATACGCAGTAAGCATTTTCAGAAGTTTTAGTGTGGATGAACAACTTTTGGAAAATGCTTAAAAAATGCTGGACGAGGAGCGTTTTGAAATAAAATACTTTACATGGCTAAAAAAAAGGTAAAACATAACCAGAAGTTCATTCGCTTACAAAAGTAGCCACACCTCAAAGAGATTTATACAACTTTGCAGCTCAAATAATAAACTTCACATTTCTGCTTTTAAACCCACTGGAATGCTGTTAACTTCCATTGTACATTAATATAGCCTTGATTTTTGCTTTGAAATAGGTCATTTATCTGGGAATTTATCAAATGCTGTCAGTAGAGCTTAACTTGTACCTGAAACATTCCTATAAGAGCCTGAGAGAACAACAAGCTGTATATTTAGTTGCATTTATTATTAGTCTTATACACAAACACAGACCTCATATTTAAATGTAGTACAGTTTTTCTCACAATGTCCTTTCTTGTTTCGTCAGTGTCTCCCTAACCTCAGCCCCCATTCTCTGGCATACACACAATCCCACACACAACACTCGGGGGGAGGGGTGGTCGTACCCTTTGTCCTTCTGGTTACTGTACATATGAATGGACGCTGGCAGGGACAGGAACCCCTGAACGCATGAATGTGAATGGAGTCAGGACACCAGCCTGACGAGCAGGTCTCACTGGTTATCAGAAGTGTGCGTCTGTGTAGTAAGGAAATAAGCACTCTGTGATCAGCTTTTTTTACAATGATTATGTTACATTACTTTGAGGCCATAAGCACTGCCAGTCAAAAGCTTGAACACACTTGACTGAATTTATGTTTCATGATCATGGTTTTATAAATGTTTATATATATATATATATATATATATATGATTTGTGCACTATTTTTGAACACTACATAACACCTACACTACCATTCAAATGTATTTGGTCAGTAAGAATTTTATAATGTTTTTAAAATCTCTTATGCTCACCAAAGTGGCATATATTTCATTAAAATTACTGTAATATTTTGAAATATTATTACAATTTTAAATAACTGTCTTCTATCTGAATCATATACAATTTATTCCTGTGATGCAAAGCTGATTTTTCAGCATTATTACTCCAGTCTTCAGTGTCACATGATCCTTCAGAAACTATTTCGTAGTTTTGATGACTTTACTATTATTTTATGTGAAAAATGCTTAGTACATGGTGCTAGCAATACTAAAAGTCATAGGTTTGAATCCCAGCGAATGCATAAGAGGATATAATGTAGACTTTCGAATGCATAAATGAAAATGAGTAGGTGTGTCCAAGCTTTTGACTGAAGATGTATGTTTATTTGGGGAAATACATTCAGTTTTATTCACAGGATGATGCATCCTCAAGATATCGAATCCATGATATGTTTGGCTAAATTATTAGGTTTAAAACGTGACTCAAAGGCTTTGGCAGGTTTAGCATGTGTATGTGTTGGTTTTCAAAGAGATAACCTAAAGCGTTCTCATAATGGTGGTAAAGCCCCTGCTTGTCAACACATTCAATACAAACCTTATATCAGACCCCTCTTTCTCGAAATGCATCTAAGTATGAAAAGGTTTTCAGAACTGTATGGAAATGTCTTGTTAAGCTTAGGGCAGTACAACAATGACCGAGTTTCATGCTCTGTGCATTCACAAAATTACAGGCTGAGTGAATGGAAAGAGACTTGTAGCATTGCTAGAGGGGACATCTGTTGAACAGGGGGACAGCTCAGTGAATTGTGACACAGATGACAGTGGGCAGCCGTGTGTTTGGACTGAGGATTACCTCATCACTAAAAGAAAGCAGAGACCCTTGCATCCCCCCTATCTTCTCTGCTTTTCTCCCTCCCTCCATCCTGGCTTTAATTATCACCCGTCTGTTGGATGGCCACTGTTCCTTTGTGGTTTCTCTCTATCTCTCATCCCCCATTAAAAACCCTGTTTCACTTGTCTGTCACGTTAACATTGTATTAGAGATGTGACATTGACAAAGAGCAGTTAGAAGCACACTTAAACTAAACACAACACAGTAGTATCAGCCAATAGTCCAGTGGTACAGTTCTACAGGAAACAGATTTTTGCTACATGTTGTTTTGGTTTAAAAAAAAAACAAAAAAAAACAAATATATATTAAATATATATCTTCAAGTCTTATATGGTTAAATGCAGTTTATTTAAACATGAGTATAAAAATAACCTCTAAGGAATCATTTTTCATGTTTAAACCATCAAGTCATCCATGTGGATAAATCTTTCAAAGGCTGTCCAGGTCAGTGGAGGCTGGATCCCAGTGGGTGTTGACTGTGCATGGAAGACTTGAGCCATAATGAGATCCCTAATAACAGCAGTAACCCTTCAGAGTAATATGCCTCCTGTGGATAACCAAAATTCACAACTACTCCAGCCGTCTGTCCGTTTCTTCATTTTTTGTCCTGTATGTCTATCTTCCTTTAGGTTTGTTTTTCATAGCATACTCCTGTCGTTATTCTTGTTTCTCTCTCTCTCGCAAACCATGTGTCTTCCTCTGTTTCTCCTCCCCTTCTCTATTATCCTCATTATATGCTACAGAAAAGTGTGAAATCCCCAGGTTATACCCATTAACATTAGAGTGGTCAGATGTTGGGTTTTTATTGACATTCATCCAAATTTGCTACATTAAACCTCCTTTTAATAATTGATTTATATATCAGAAGCAAGATGAATTTGAGGTTCTTTTCTCTCTGGTTTTGATGTTAAAACGTACACAATAAAAATCTAGGTGTGTCAGTCAGGTTTTGCTTAGACAGTTTAACGATAAAAGAACAATGTTAAAGGCGTTTACATGACCTTTACATTCATTCTCAAGTAACTGGTGTATAAGATCATGCATGTAAACATATTCTGAAATAAGACGATTTCAAAGCTGTTTATCTATGCTTTTGTTTTGCTTGAATAGCGCTGCTTCATAAGATCTTACGTGATTAAATGGGCATGTTAAAGGTGAAAAGCGCAATGCAAAAAGGCATGCAGGGATATTAGCTGTAAGTGATGTGAATTTGTGGACTTCTTCATATTTGGGAAATGGGTCAAAGTGTGTTTTTAAGTCATGGTTTATTCAAACAATTTTTAAAAAATTAAAATAGATAGAAAACTTGCAAAACATAATATTTTAAAATTATTTTAAAAAGAATTGATAAGCTAAATGTTACAACATGCATGCATACAGAGATGTAGAATTAAGGTTTGTCATATACAATTGCCCCAAAAATATTCTGACATTTTTTGACAAGCTAAATGCTTTTTGGGCCACTGTTGATTATAACATCTCTGAATCAATAAAAGCTTTACTTTAATAAATTATGCTTTAGTTTAAAATGAGGGGTAAATGCAGCCAATACAATGCAATTTATTTAGTCAACTAAAAGCGAAGGAAGGTCAAGGCTTGAGGCCAAGCTAGGAAAGAAAGGTTTTGGGAGTGTGTGGTCATGACCTCTAAGTTGAACCTGTTGACTAGCTCCATTGTAAGGCATCAGGGAGTGTGAGATGATCCAGCTAGGCAGCTGGTGAAGGTGAATGCAAACACAGGGTCAAGCTTGCTGGCCTTGACCCAGTGTCAAAGAAAAACAGAGTGACCTATGCTCTCTCTTTAATCTCATGATTTGCTTGATGTCCTCAGTCACAGATGCAACTCTGAGACAATCATGGTTATGACACATGATTTTGGGGTTTTATTACACTCTAAAAAATGCTGGGTTGTTTCAACTCAAAATTGGGTCAAATATGGACAAACCCAAACATTGGATTACCCAACATTTGGGTTTGTCCATATTTGACCCAATTTTGAGTTGAAACAACCCAGTATTTTTTAGAGTGTGGTGTTTATCTTAAAATAAAACTTTAGCTAGAACTATCATTAATGTTTCAGTATTTTGAGCCATAAGTTAATAGTTCAACTTGATTAAAGTTGATCTGTTAACAAACTTTTTCCTCTTGGCTGTCCACTAGAAAATAAACATTACACATTAAGCTGCGTCTTGTGGGCTGTGTATGGTTAAATAGATGAAAAAATGAAAATATACAATGGAGACAATTTAGTTTGCAACTAAATGCAACAAAGAATGCCAATTGCAATTAATTAGAGAAAACTGTGGAGAAAAATTATGAGGAATTTCAAAACAATGCTCGCTTAACAGGAGTTGTAAATTACGCTTCTTATATAAATCCACTTCCCAGAGCTAGAAACAGCCTTATAATACATGGTCAATTGTGATGAAGCGGTGTGTGTGCATTGCCATGGTGATAAGACCAAGCAGTGCAGTAAATTGTAAGTAAAAGTTGATGAAATTCTACAGTCTGTTAAGAGAGTTAATCTCCTTTCAACCCAGACTAGCAAAGATAAAACGCATCCAAGAACATCTGGTCTATTAAGACAGTCTATTAAGAAACCAAAACCTCATTCCAACCTCTGACACTACAGGAATTTTAATAGAGATTCTAAGACAGAGTAAAAGAATGAGATTTAGAGATTTTGTCCACTCTTTGATGTCTGTCATCTATTCTTCTCTTAGTTTTAATGCTCATCTTTCATTGCTTGTTGCTTTAAAGTTGTTTTTTTCCCCCCTCCTGTCTGGTGTATATGGATCCGATCTTGCATGGATAACAGCCTGCACAGATACAGACATTGAGGTGGGACAATTGGCTCTCGAATTCTTATGATATGACCACTTAATGCTGAAAGTTCTGTTCCTATGTTCTACTATAATAAAACATATATATTTAAATCTGCTATAATTTTAAAATGGACAACATGGATAAGAAAGTAAAAGGAAACTAAATAAATTAATATGTATTTTGAGAGAAAAATAAGATGCATAGCTGAAATTTACGTGAAAAAGCAACAGATTTTTATTGAATTACATGAAGAACAGTTTTGTACCAAAAGCAGTTTTCACATTTGATTACAAGATATTCAAAGACCTTATTTACAGTGTACAGTTTCTATACATATCAACAGAGGATGTTGGTGTTGTTAAGAAGTCCAATAGTGAGTTGAACACTTTTTGAGTGAGTTGCCATTTTTAATCTATGAAACTTTTGTCACAGTCGTGTTTCGGGTAAAGTTAGCTGGAGCTCAGTGATCAGTTGTGGCCATTACAGCATGTGACATTTTTGTATTTAAAACCTCCAAATACTCTTACGAGTTACAGGTTGTTTGGATTACAGGTGCAAGATGGCATTCCTTATGGGAACCATGACTAGTTTTAAGTTTGGTAAAAAAAAAAAAATTTCAGGTCAAGGCTAAAGGTTTACTTGACAAGATCCACCTAAAGCCTTGGTGAAGCTACACCAAAGTCATAACCTTGAGTGATGCTGGCTGAAAGCGGCGGATCTTCTTCTTCAGTGCTCTGGAAGCTTTGATGCGGCAGGCCGCTGGTTCTGAGTGATGGTGTTGCTGAAGAGAAAAGCCTGCTGCCGTGGTCCCCATCGCAGCCTGAGCCCAAACTAAACCACCTTCATCTTCCTCTTCTTCCTCCAACAGGTCCTCCTCATCCAGCGAGAGACTGCTGTCTGAGTCTGAGGCTGTCTGAGAGCCCTGGCTGGACTCGCTGTCCCCAAAACGGTTTGTGGTGTAGTCACTCATCTCTCCATCACTGCTTGCTGCGATAGTAGAGTGAAAGAGCGACGCACATTCTGCAGAATACTCAGAAAACTCTGACTCACAACGAGGAGGGTAGCGGCAAGAGATTGGCGCTGCCGGATATCTAGATTCTAAGTAACTGAAGTAAGAGGAGGTGGAGAGTGAGTGAGGAAGGGCCCGTGGAAGACAGCCCCATTGACCTGAGTGAGGTCTGGCACTAACACTCCTTACCATGGACACCTTTCGAGAGTTCAACATCTCTTTGGATCTGTGGGTGTGGAGAGTTGGGGGCAACGGGATCTCAGAGGCGGAAGGCCATTTCCGAGAACTCTGTTTCTTTTTGGCTTGATCCAGAGGAAGGTGCACAGGTTCAGGGGCTTTACGGGATTTTGTGGACTTGGAGGTTTGGCTCTGTTGAAGGTGAGTGCAGTGTGAGTTGAAATGTCCATTACAACTGCAATCTGAGCAAGAATGTATCTGGGACTCTTCCAGATTTGTCACTTTCCCTTTGCATGAGCTGGACTGCTTCAAGTCAGCTCGGGTTTTGGTGCAGAACTCTCGAGACAAGTGTTTTTGCTGCTGTTTCTTAGAAGATTTTTCGGAGCTCTTTTTTCTCAGTTTCACAGATTTAGTTTTCTTGTCTGCCTGACGCACTTTGACCCTCTGAGACCCTGCAGGAACAAACTGTGCATGGACAAACTCTGATGGAGGTGTACCACCCTTATCATCAAAAGAAGCTCTCCCGTCCTCTCTTTTGAAGGTAAAACTTGATCTCCTCTCTACTGGCTTTATGCCCATAGATGACGCCTTGGAAAAATGTCCACTCCCCTTTTCTGAATGTCCATTGTCAGACTCGGCACCAGCCTTGCCTGTGGCATTCCTTATGGGAAAGTCATTATTTTGGAGATCCATGGAAGGTGCTGGGTGTGTGCCATCGCCCACTGTCTGGACCTCAATTGCTTTGAAATTGGGCTCCAAACCAGGTGCATTCCTCTGCTGCTGATTGCTGTTTAGTGCTGAAGATGTTTTTCCAGTCTCCAGTGCATTTTCTAAGGGCATTGTTATTTGTTGAAGGGATCCCAGCAGTTGAGGAACGCTCAGCTGTCTGTAGGTCATTTCCTGGGATCTAGGTCTTTGCTCCTGTGTACTGCTAACAGTATCATTTCTTCTTATGCTGTTTAACAGGCTTATCTTACTGGAGCTTCGCTGTAGTAGCTTGTTGATATATCCGGCAGATCTGGAGTTTGTGAACCCTTCGTTTGGGTTTTGGGTTTCCTCTTCAAGACCCATTTCAGGTGTTCCATCGAGTGCTACTGGACTTCCTTGATCTCCAGTGCAACTGAAGATGGGGCTTTGCAAGGCCACAGCATGCAGTGGACTGGGGTAACAGTACACCTCTGTCCCATTGCTAGACACCAGGTTACTCTGGTATTTGGGGTCTACTGAGGGGTTTTGAGGGCTAGCACAGGGTTTGGAGCTCTTCACATCAGTGGATCTGAAGGAGCCAAAACCAGGTGTGATCATTCGGTCGAGGTCCCCTAAAAGAAGAACCCAAGAAAAATAGCATCAAGATGATATACTTTACATTTCAGAAGTTAAGCTGGTTGGGACCATAGTGACTACAACAAGAGACAATATTTTCTGATAATACATGCCATAGTACTTTGCGCAAACTTGACCTAAAAACACATTTTTTATGCTCACCTGTGGAAACTGGTCTTTGTCTCGCCTTTTCTGCTCGAGTAGTTGCTGTTCGTATACAACTGCTACCAAGCTTAACTCCTGAACGTGGTGTATCAGACTGGCCAGTGCTCTCATCAGCAGAACAACGGCGTGACACACCGGTCTGTCTGGAACCATTACGGCCATGTGACACATATGAGTTAGAGAGAAGTGGAAGCAGACTGGTTTGAGATGAGGAGGAGAGACTCTCGCTGTAGACAGAGGTACAAGAGTTGGACAGTGAGCCTGAACCCCCATCACTGAGCTCGTAGAACCCTGGAAGTAGAAATTAGCACTGTTAGATGTGATGCAGAGTTAATGTCTGTGGTGTCGTAAACGGAGCAGAAATTACACTGACTCCTCATCTTTAAATGAAAATTGAAGTATATGATCTGTGAACTGGTATGTTTAGTCACCTGAGCTTGGTCTGCTGTCACTCTCTAGGTGTTCAGTGGATGCTTTACACACATCCAGTTTCAGGTCACTGATCTGTTGATCTAGCTGCTGGAGATGAGTCTTCAATCCCACATCCTGTCTGCGTAGACGTGTCTGCAGGTATAACATACATTCACATATATCAGTCTCAACATGTTGGCATGCAACACAACTGCTGCAACTGCATCCTGATTGCAACTGCAAACACATCACATATACAATATTACATACAAGGTATCTGATGCATCATGCAATTTTAGTACATTTATGAACCATATAAGCAGAGTTGTGTATAAATTCAATATTTAATCATGTAACAGATACTAAGCTGAAAGTTTGTTTGAACTGTGAAGTGTAATAAAGTGTAAGTCAATCAAGCACAACAGAGCTATCTAAAGCGCTCTTTGTTAAGCTACTATTCATTCTCATTCCAAACTAACCACAGAAGAACATTGAAAACTGGATGCTTCCAGACTTTTAATGGCTGATATGACTCCTGCTGTTATACGATGTAGACAAGAGGAGAAAAAAACAGGAGGAGGAAGCAAATAAAGAAGGAGAGCGGTTGACTATTAACTAGGCAAGGATAAAGGGTAGCCTGGGGAAGTGCTGTAAGATTACTAAACTCTCTCCTGCAGAGGAGCACAAACTATTGTGTAAACCAAATGTATAGATAGGTCCAAAAGGAAATAGCATGCCAAATACAGAACCTCTACTGTATAATGGTTGACTGTAAACCAGCTTTGCAAAGTAAAGAGTCACACCTGTGCCAAACTTTGACAAAGCACATGTTTTAATCTATCATCTTTGTACTTGCCAGTTAGTGAAAGAGAACAATGAGGAACACTAATCCAATTTTATCTGAGGATATCACTGTAAACTATGATTGTGTGGATAATGCAACCGGTTGCAACAAACCACTCAAATAAAGAAAATCCTTAGTGATAATACCTTTAATATTATAACGAATGGTTTTCTTAACTGAAGGGGGTTTGTTGCACCTGGGAGCTGACATTTGGATAAATATGAAGGTAGATCTGCCAGATGTTTTCTCAAGGTTCCCAGACATTTTGACGTCTTATTAGAGACTGCACAAGGAGCAATTTCTAGCTGGTGAAATAATTTAACTAGAACAATGTAATTCACTATAAACATTTCAATGACTTCCTGGAAATCAAAATTAACTGCTAATTTGTTTAGTTTTCAGTTCATTTTAGGAAGTGGATTTACAAATAGCATATCAGAATCTTAATGCACTCATACATCCACATTGGTGGAACACTTATTGCAGATGATATCAACTGTGCAATTTCCCTGTGCTTTGGAAAAAAGATGCCATTTCGTGATTGATTTAAATGGTTTAAGAGCACTACTGCCAGTCTCTTATATGTCTATAGACCAGAGTCACTTTGACCATTGAGTATTAGAAGGGTTCAACAAAAGTCCAAAAGGTTCAAACATGCATCGGCTGTGGGGTCAAATCTGTGTCGCCGACCGGGCCACAGTTCCTCTGTTGCCAATCTCATTAAATTGGGTTAATCATCAGAAACGGACTGGCCCCCCTCAGAGCCCTTGATTTATGACCCCTCACTATGACCCCCAGCTGAGCCTGTGATTCAGCACTGGATTTAGTCATCAAGAGCACTGCCAAACCATGCACAAAATACACCAACAAACAGAGTAAGAGCACATTAGAATATAGGTTTTATGCAAAGATTCTCACTTGCTTTTGGAAAATCCACAAAATAATTTATAAGAACTGACTAAAACATCTGGTAGATCTATCTATTTATCCAAAATGATCACATCAAATATATTCACATATTTGTTCCCATATTTGTAACCAAAATTTATGTCTGAAGGGTCTTCAATGAGTTGTTAATGTATTTTACATGATTTTGTCAGCTATAAATGCGATGACGTGAACATTTTTTACTTGGCTGGTGTAAATAGTCATATGACTAGAGCTGTTTAATCCAGTGTGCTTCTCTAACATGATGTAATTGTCAAAGCTCCATAAAAGCCAAACAAAAGTTGTAAAAGCATTATACAGATACTATATGATGCACATAATATTAATTCATAAGAATAAGATTGCTTTAACTCACATGTAAACATGTCAATATTCACAATTGTGAGCCAGCTGGAAAACACAAAGCCCAATTTTGAATTTTTTTTTAATAATATATTATTATTATTAAATGAAAAGTAAAAATAAATATGCATTTATATTTTTACATTTTTGTTGCCCACAACTGCCTGTTAGCAAAAAAATAACTTATTGGCACTTTTTTTGTGTGTATGTCTTTAACAATATGATGTCTTACCAGCTGTTGTTTTAGCAGAGTAAGTGTTGCCTCCAGTCTCAGCTCTTCTGTGCTCACGTTCTCATGTTTTGATGTATCGGACTCCTCTCTGTTCAGGGTCAGAGCCCAGTGCACCATGGCACTCTGTTTGTCCCGGAGGAAATGCAGCTCCTGCAGTCCGGCCAGCGCTGCGTGCAGCCTCTCTCCTGTTCTTCCCCGGTCCATTCCTGCAGCTGCGTTCAGCACACCTGATCCAGGTATTTTTTTCCCCAACATTATCAGACGTGCTGTTTAGACATATCCAGAGAAGCGAAGGAAATAATGAGATCCGCTATGTGCCTAAGCTTGTCCAATGTGCGTCCCAGTGTGAAACAACTCTTGTGTTTGGACGAAGCGCATGAGTGTATACAGTACCTGTACTGGGCGGCTTACAAAGCAACCCCGCCCACCTCCGCGCTAACCGCGGAAAACCCCGCCCCTCGATGGCTGATTGGCGGACATTGACTTAGGCTGGTCAGTGAATTTACCAATCCTTCTTTGGTAAATATCTGGGACATTAATCTTAATGAGGTTACGTGATCAAAAGCTCGGAAGCAGTGAATCAAGAAACCAAAAAGTGAGTGACACCGACAAAGCCTAGTGTTTGAGCTTTTTTAACTGAAAGCAACTTGCACTAACATATCTTAACATATTTTTGTGTCAAGATGCACACCAGGCACGTTTATAAAAGCTACTTAAATGTCTTAACTGAACTAAGGCCTACCCCTGACTTAATCTAAGCCCTGTCTGTGAAACCAGGCCATACATTCTTATACTTTAATTTTTATATAACATTAAACTGTGTACTTTTTTATATATATGTTTTATAGCCTACTTTTATCCACGTGAATGCACAATAAAGAAATCCGTTTGAACAATTAGCCACTAGCGCCCTCTTGCGTACAATGACTGACTTACAGAAAACCTGAAAACAGAAAACCTCAAAATGATCGTACGATCAACATAAGTACAATGGAAACATTTTTAACACTAACAAAGAGTAAAATTGCCAAAATTGCAATGCTAATATCGTGGGTTTTGACATTTAGGCATAACATGGTGCATGTCTACTTTGTTTAATGTTTCTAGGATCAAATAAATAAATAATACAATAATATTTATATTTTGAAATAATATATATATATATATATTTTACATTTTAAACATGCTACGCATCAAGCAGAGTTAGTTATGATGAGAGTATCTGGAATCATGTGCATTTTCTGTGATGTAGGCCTACACAGGAAACGTGTGTTGATGAGAACAGGGCGTCAGATAGCATCAGGGTTCGAGCCCTCATCGCTGGTAGTGGCGCTGTGAGGTAAAGACTGTACCACACTGTCTTTCCCCTACAGCTTGGATAAGTTTACCTCTCTGTCAGCCACAGGATGAGGGAGAGGAAGTGAGATACAGGGACAGATACAAAAATAAATACAACAAACAGAGCTCATGAGTAAGACAGAGGATGCAAAATCTGATCAAGATTAGCTTAAATACAATGTTTTATCAATGTTATAAAATGTGAGATGGTTTGATTAGGTTTTAGAATCAACCTTCTAAAAGAAATGAATCTCACAAATCCTGTCCGCATCCTATTTCACCACAAAATCAGAAGAAAGAAAGAAAGAAAGAAAGAAAGAAAGAATTATATTTTGCATTTAAATAATGAATTGTATTTTTAGGACCTTTATATCCAGACAGGATTTTTTTTCTTTCTTAATTACAGCTATCTAATTCTAATAAGAATCATCATTGAAAATAACAAAATGTGGGCTTAATTTTTAATTATATAAAATATAATTTTATCATTTAGTTAGTTTATTTTGGCTATAACATGACCCAGAGATGTCTTGTGTGAGACAATGACTCTAATGTAGCTTCTATTGTGATTTAAATAAACTTACCACAGGGAGACACTGTACTGTTACGAAGTAGAGGTGTACTGGTACCAGCAGGTGGCGCTATAACCCAAGCAGTAAGTGCAGTTTTTGGCCCCTGTGTGAATCTTTCGAAAACATGGGAACACTTCACCCTGAAGTGCAAAATTTTTTGTTTACTTTTCTCTGGGTATTTTACTTTTATTTGACTTAGTTTAAATAATAATGTGTGTGTGTGTGTGTGTGTATATATATATATATATATATATATATAACTACTAAGTAAAATATAAGTAACATTTTTTATGATTTTTAAATTTATTTAATAATAAATCTCATGATTCCTAATGGTGATTTTCATTAGATATAGTATTTTAAAACTGTTTTACGGTACTATTATACAATGATTTTGTAAATTTCAATGAAATTATATACATTTATTTATTGCATTACAGTAATGGGTATGAGACCTTTTCATTTTGGGGTGAAATATGACGATGGTGTGTTACTGACAGATTTCGTGAAATATACTCTCTTGCACAGAGTGAAAACTCAGAGTGTCATGTTAAACAAAATCAAATACTTGTTTCAAATATGCGATTGCTGCCCAAGACTTTACTATATACACGATCTGTGAGTTTTCGATAAGGATGTTTACTAAAATACCGTACTGTACGTACGTTGACATATGTGTGATGTTGGCTGAGGGAAAATGCTGCAGTGCTGTGAGGGTCCAGTATCTCAGCCGTTTGCTTTGATCAGTGAGGCGGAGGTCTCGGACTGTAAACCAGCGCGTAAGAGGAAAGTGATGCTTATCTTGTCTTGTCTTGAATCTTGAATGCAGTAGATACAGGTCCAGTGGATAAAATAATACTAACATTGTCCTCTCTGGATGTCCCTATGCCCTTATCCCCTTCAAAGCACTTCCACAAAGTGATGTCACAACGGTTTTGAGCCCTCAGTGTCCTCCTCGGCCTCTATGCATACCAATGAGGGTGTGAATAAATGGCTACATGCTGATGTAATGTAATAAACAAACACACAAGCTCTGTTGCAAACATAGTGAGCTGCTTTGCTGTCTACATTCTACATAGCCTAGAACCACTGCAAATAAATAATAATAATAATAATGTTCTTCCTCATTCTTTTTGTCTTGTTTTCCAGTACAAATATGTACATATTCTTAAATTAAGATAAATTTACTTGAGATGCTAAATTACATATGATATTATTCTTATTTTCTGAAAGAATAATCAGAATTAAGTTGCTGAAAACAAGAAAAAATATCTGCCAGTGGAGTAAGAAAAATATCTTGTTTTCCCTTTAAATAAAATTTTACTGGCAGTTTTTTTTTAGACAAAAATATTTAATTTTGATACATTTTTCAAAGTAATTTTGCTTCTCAAGTAAATCAATCTTAACTTTTTCACTCATAGAGGTCATTAGAGCAGACAACTATTAAGAATAAATAAATAAAAAGGCCATTTTCTTGCATATGCACAGGTTTTGATATCATAGTTGCACATCACCACTACAGGACACTAGTGCATCATCATGTATACTGCCACTAAGTGGCAATCCGTTGTATGTGGAATTTGTATTCTCCAAACAAAAATGGCCGACGGCCAGTCAGAAATGGCAAGTTGCTCTGGAATTTCCATCCATTCCTTCTATCCTAGGAGATTCTTGCAGGTAAAAACATTTTGTAACATCTAAGGAGTCATATCATTGTTAAATTTTCCAAGTATTGATTTTGGATTGGGAGGAAATTAGTCTTCGAATCATCTGTCCACTAAATTGCACATCGTGCATATTTCAGCTACAATTCATACTGTTACTGTGACTGTTGTTCTTGAATATACTTCATTTGCAGTCAATTAATAAATATAAGTAATAAGTAAATAAATATATTTGTGTTATTAGAATGTAATTTGCAGTTACATCAAAAAAGTAACGTTATTACGTAATGTACGTTATGTAATGCATTCCTCGCTAGAAATTTTACGTTCCCAGAATGTTCTCAGAACGTCCCCTAGTTATTTGTTATTTGGGGGACCTCTGGATGTTCTCTGAACATTTAGGAAACCATATTTTATTTGGAAATGTGATTCTTAGAATGTCTCTGCTGCCCTTGTCAAAATATTGAATTGAAAATTGGAGCTAAGTTGTCTAACAAAAGCAGCTGTTCAAACAAAAACTGTAAAGTTAAGATTTAAAAATCCTAATTTTTCTTTAATGTCTTACAAAAAAAAAAAAAAAAATACCTTTACAGGTATTTCCTGGATTGTTATTATAATACCTTTCCTGTAAAATGCAAATCTCTTGCAGTAAGTCATTAGCTGACAACAGCACATGCATGAGCTAATGTAACTACTGTATCACTGCATCAGCAACTACACTGTTATTGCCTTTAAATTAAGCAACATGCAGCATAACATCAATGTTTTTCAGCTCATCATTGACTGAAGGACAGGCTCTACTCTTTAGCATAATGGTAATCTCACAAAACTCAGAAAACAGAACATTAAACACTAACAGATAACTCTAGATCTTAGCATCTTCACTTATTACAAACCTGTGGCCTGTTGCACAAAGCCAGTTTCAGTTTCTACTCAAGTAAATTCAAGATTAGTTTGAACAAACTCTGTTTTTTAAAATGCATTTGTTATAAAAAAATTGATGAAAAAAGCATTTCACAATCTGATCAGATGAATTTGGTTGTTTATTGTTAATGATTTTTCATCATCATACAGTGGCCTGTTTCACTGATCTCCAATTACAGTAACACTTTGTGTTGTTGTAGCACTGCTACTCCACAAAATTCTGTTCTGCTTTGATATTTTGAAAGTTTTTAAGTCATTATGCAGAAATTATTCACACAGGGTCATGTAGACTCACACAGACATCAAGATTCAGCGTATGAACCTCAACAATGGTGACAAAATTTTCAGATAAACAGATCAGCTCTGAGCATCACAAAACAAGATATTAAAGTAACAAAACATTTTTGTTTATTGTCACCATTGTTGAGGCTCATACGCTGATTCACAGGTCCACGTTATTTGGTAGCCCTTCACAAAGTGTTCAGAATGATTTATGGATTATTATTATAGGATGTTTTGTTGTTTTTACAAATTATTTCTTTGTAACGTTTTCACGTGATCCTATAACAACCAAAACCAAATGTCCCCTTAAAGTCATATTGGGATTGTTATTAACTTATCAATAAAGGACCATGTGGGAATGCTATGGTAATGTCTCAAATGTTCTCTT
The DNA here is from genome assembly GCA_037101425.1 of Elopichthys bambusa. Lineage (NCBI taxonomy): Eukaryota > Metazoa > Chordata > Actinopteri > Cypriniformes > Xenocyprididae > Elopichthys > Elopichthys bambusa. The sequence goes on from CM074443.1 coordinate 24,309,040, forward strand.
TGTTGCATTCTTATGTGACCATAAAATAACTTCCCCCTAAAGTCATGTAAAGAGCCTTGAACTGCAGCACATTCATTACCAAAAGAGAACGTTTTAGGAATGTTCTGTAAAGGTTCGGAATTTTTGTCACTTTTAGAGAACTTTTAGGGGACATTGCGCAAGTCAAGTCAAGTCACCTTTATTTATATAGCGCTTTTTACAATGCAGATTGTGTCAAAGCAGCTTTACAGTGATAACTGGTATATAATTTTGCAGCCCAAACTCCAACAGGTGACATCAGGTGGCAAATAGGTGTTAAAATGGAGAAGAAGAAAAAAAAAAAAAACCTTGGGAGAAACCAGGCTTAGTCGGGGGGGCCAGTTCTCCTCTGGCCAGTTCCATCCAGTTGAGGATCGTATTCATCACGCCGGTATGGACGGTTTGTTAAGGAAATGTGCCACTGGCTGTCGTGTTGATGAGGCCTTCACAATGGATGATCTCGCAAGGTCACGAGAATGTCGTCTTTTACGTGGGTTACTTGTTACATCAAAAAAAGTAGTCTGATTACTTAATGCACGTTACTCGTAATACGTTATTTTACTCTTTACATCAAAAAGTAATCTGATTATGTTACTTGTAATGCGTTACACCAACACTGCTCATTTCAGATGAGAAAACACCTGATCGCTAGTTTTTCCACAGTCTGAAAGCATCAATAGATCAATGTAGATTTCTGTCTGAGGTTTTCACAGAGAGGAGAACTATATGGTAGAAATTTGTTGTTTTTGAAAATAATCAAAATGATCAGCTAATAAGGGTAAATCTATATACTCTGGTTGAATAGAGGGAGCGTGAGCATTATCTACATAGTCTGAGTTGGGCTTCCACAGAATTGTACCTCCACCAGTTCCTTGATAGATTCACGTCCTCATGTTCTGACATCAAAGATGCGCAAAGTTCAACTTGTATGAAGTTTTTTGTCTGCTGGTCAAACGGGAACAAACTCAATTGCATTTGCAATAATTGAAGCTGGATTATATTTCTGTATATATTTTATAGTTTTCACTTTTATTCATTGGTTTGTTAAATACACACAGTATTACTGTATTATATTTAATACAGTGTCTCTTCAGTTAAAAACAAAAGTGCTTACTGTCCACTCAAGTGGACATCTGAAAATATGTGGTAAAAAAAGAAAAATTTAAATCTGGTTTTAGATTCTGGAAAAAATCCTGACTGAGGTTGACATAATTCACGCATGAAAGGGTTAATTTAAGAATGCTTAGATATTTGTACTGGAAAACAAGAAGAACATAATTTTTGCAGTGTGTGGTTTAAGCGTTTTATCGGGAGTGAAAACAAATGATATCAAAAGATTTTTCTCATGGCGTGTCGCACAGCAATGTTCTTTTAAGTAACAGATCTTGATAACAGTTATGTTTTCATCTCTACTCCTTAATACAATGCTTTTATCTTCAATATGTTTCTCAATTTTTCCATGTCATTTTTTTTTCTCTTTGTTTATCTATCTCTCATTCTCTCTCATCCAGCTTCATGAATGCAACCGTCCAAATGAGACACAAAGGCCTCCAAACACAACCATGGCGACAGACAGAGATGCCACGCAGAGCTTTAAAAGGATCGGAAAATGTGAGAGGGCAGAAGAAAAAATACCTGTATTTGTGAGGCAATAAAGGACAGGTTGACACAAACAAGAGGAAGTGCACCAGGGGGAGTGAAAGGTAAACAGGAATCTGTTGTCATATGTGAAGCTGAAACAGTGAGTGATGAGCACAAGAAAACAAACACGTTCACAAGCCTCACGGCCTTCAAGTCACCAGCATCTGATATCATGCACAAGGTATTTTCCTGGGTGTATACTATGTGTGTGTTATTTTGAATGAAGTTTTGTATGTGTGTGTGTGTGTGTGTGTGTGTGTGTGTGTGTGGATTGGCCTTGAAAATATACAGTTGCTGCAACCACCGAGCAAAACTTTTATTGCTCTTTGATCATTTAGTTAGGTATCAACTTTGTTTCAGAAGTTTCTCTTTAAATTCCAACTGAGCTAGTTGTTAACATACGGTAAAGATATAGACTAAGAGTTCAATAAAGGGATAATTCACCCAAAAATTTAAATTCTGTAATCAGTTACTCACCCTGAAGTTGTTCTAAACCTGTATTAATTTCTTTCTTGTGCTCAACACAAAAGAAGATATTTTGAAACATGTCTGTAACCAAACAGTTGATGCGCCCCATTGACTTCCATAGTATTATTTCCCCCATACTATGGAAGTCAGTTGGGCCCATCAACTGTTTGGTTACCCATATTCTTCGAAATATCTTCTTTTGTGTTCAGCGCAAGAAATAAATGAATACAGGTTTGAAACAACTTCCAACAATTTGAGTTCATATTAAAATCTCTGCCTAATGTTGATTTATATGCTGTTTAGTGTCTAATGATCGTGTTCCCTTAATCCCAGAACACATCAGTTTTTGTGTTTGTCGGCTGACAAATTTTTTCAGTGTGTTCTGCACCGTTGACCGCTGGTCCTCGTCTGCCTTTTTTTGGCCGATTCGACATGTTGAATCGGCGTTGGAGCTCGTCGGTCAGTCGGGCCATCTGATCATTCTGATTGACTGTTCAGCTACTGCCACCTGCTAGTACGGAAATGCATTTCTTTTTCCCCAGGACGTGCTACTTGGCCGTCAGGTGTCGAGCGTTGGTTTGGTCTGTCAGGGGAACTTTAGACCCAGACGCTGCCTAAGTGAGCCAACCCCGCAGTCTGCTTTCGTCGCCACTAGTTCGTCAGCGTCGGCTTGGTGTGTTCCGGGCTTTATATGTGCATAAGCAAACTTCTATCGCCTTTTTCTGCTTCTTTTTCGCTTGTACTTCGCTGTACCATTTCATAAGATGCATAAAAGCACCCCTTACCTTAAAAAAGTGAAAACTGCCTAACATACCGAAATGTCGAAGCCACAAAGAGGTATAGGACTGTGCAAGATTTGGGAGTGTTAATGGACTCGATCTACTCCATCTATGTTTTTTCATTCATCGTTCTGAATGTGATCAAGATGAAGTCTGTATTTTTCTCAGCGTTTTGTTCAAATTGTTGCTTTTTTTAAAAAAATTTTTTATGAAACTTACCCACATTCAAGTGTTGATTAAAAAAAGAAGGCATGAAGCTAGAATAAAATGTTTTGTTGTTGTTTAAAAGAAGAGGCTCTTTTGATATATTGTATGTTCAGATATTTACAACAAAATATTCTGGGGGCTATGAAAATTTTGTGGAAATAGTAAAAAATGTTGGCACTGGCTGGCAACTTAAAAAAAATGGTGGGGAAAGAGTTAATTTCTATTTAATAAGAAATATCTAGGAGAAACATTGAGATCTTACATGTTTTTTCTTTCCTTTGGGAATTTTTTTGTTATTTGTCGTGTTAAAGAAATAAAGAAAGTATTTGTATAAATATGTATAGGCCTACAGTTGGTATGTGTGTGGGAGTTGTCATAAGTATGTGTACACGTGAGTGTGAGTGTGTGTGTGTGTGTGTGTGTGTGTGTGTGTGTGTATGGTCTCCTGTCATGAGGGGTTTCCCATGCTGGTTGTCTGATTGAGTCTCGAGCTTTATTCACTAACAAAACCACAGATATGGGATTTCAGACATCAAAGAACATTTTCTCTTTACCTAAAAACATTCCTGAATCCCTTCAGCACCTCTGAGAGACTCACACAAACACTTTCCCACAGAAAATCACTTCTTTACTCACTATAGCACTTTATTCATCTTTCTTTCAGTGCACTTGTATATATTTATTAAATGCATTGTCACACTTGAAAATGTCTGAGAATATAAAACCAAATATCATTTATTTTAAAGAAATATAACACAATTGCACTTTCAAGCATTTTATAAACAGACGTTTATGTATATGATAAAACAAAAGGTGTACTGCTCAAAATGACACATGTGGTTACTCTGTTAGGACACCTGTTTGAACCTGAGGAGAACTGACATCATACGCTACCATTCAGAAGTTCAGAATTTATTCAGCAAGGATGCATTAAATTGATCAAAACTGACAGTAAAGAATTTTTACATTGTTACAGAAAAATCTATTTCAAATAAATGCTGTTCTTTTGAACTCACTATCAAAGAATCCTAAAGAAAAGGATCACGGTTTCCACAAAAATATTAAGCAGCACAAAAGTTTTTCCAACATTGAAAATAATAAGAAATCAGCATATTAGAATGATTTCTGATGGATCATGTGACACTGAAGACTGGAGTATTGATGCTGAAAATTCAGCTTTGCCATTACAGGAATAGATTACATTTTAAAATAGATTAAAACAAAAAAACAGTTATTTTACATTCTAATAATATTTCACAGTATTACTGTATTTGCTTATTTTTGATTTTTTAAAAAATGCAACCATGATGATCATGAGAGACTTCTTTCAAAAACCTATAAACAATTTTATTGACCACAAACTTTTGAAACTTTTGGTAGAGTATATCCAATGGAAGAGTTTGATATTGTTATCTTAAGTTGTGTGGCTTAAAGGATTAGTTCACTTTTAAATGAAAATTAGCCTACGCTTTACTCACCCTCAAGCCATCCCAGGTGTATATGACTTTCTTCTTTCTGATAAACACAATAGGAGATATTTTAATAAATATCCTGACGCATCAGAGCTTTATAATGGCAGTGAACAGGGGTCACGAGTGTGAGCTGAAGAAAGTGTCTCCATCCACATCCATCCATCATAAACGTACTCCACATGGCTCCGGGGGGTTAATATGGCTTCAGAAGGCCTTCATTAACACCCCGGAGCCGTGTGGAGTACATTTTTATGATGGATGGAGGCACTTTCTTCAGCTCATACTCGTTGCTCCCGTTCACTGCAATTATAAAGCTCGGATGCATCGTGATATTTTTTGTGCAGGGCTGACATCAAGACCTGGCTAATTCGACTTATTCGCCAGTGGTTCCCTTGAGAACTTCCAAGTATCATCAACTTATATTTACCACACAGACCTTATTTTACTCATAAATTGAAAAACCTCATTTTTTAAAAACCCATAGGAAAATCTTGAGGGAACCTCTGGCGAATTAGTCTTCCGAGTTTTGATGTCAGGACTGCAGCACTCTGCAACCAATTTAACCTCCTTAATTTTATGTATTTCTGAGTGAAACAAGATATTTTATTTTTCAAGAAAATAAAATGTAGGCCAGGACTTGATTTTATCCATCAGGAATTTATTGGATTGTGAAAAGTGGGCATTACATCAGAATGGAGGCAGGTGGTTGGATGAGAGGGACTGAGAAGTCGGAGCACGTTTTCATCTAGGCTACATTTTGATATATTACAAACACAAGCATTTTTCTTTCTTTTGAAATAATGCGCATTAAGAAAGTTTTGATTTCATGTTGCTTTTTAAGTGTCAAAATACTGGGTTTTAATATTAAAGGGGCAAACCCTTACAGCTCTCCCTTTTCCACCGTGATGTAAGACGTATATGCAGGTGTGGCCACCAACACAGACAATGTTTTTTTCTTTTCTTTTTTTTTTTTGAAGAGTTGAAAAGTATTGATTTAATATTATGTTACTCTCATGTGGACACGATTTGTTTGATTTTAAAAGTGCTGTAAGTGTCATTCAGTGAAAAGGAAGGCATCCCATAAAACCATCTATCTGTAAACCTGTCTATCCGTTCCTGTGGTTAGGCCCGGCATTACCCACAATCCTCTTTGTTCTAAACCACATCTGAGCAAGAACAAAGCCAAGCATCTCTGATATATTAATGAGATGTCTACACAAGCCACGGGCATCAACTCAGTGTGCAATGCAGATTGTTAATATATAAACGTGTGCGTTTCTGTGTGTGGAATTTCCATTTTTTGGTGACTTCACATAGAAAACAATTTGGGTTTGACTGCTATTTTTTTTTTTGGTTATGAAAATGTATAGGAGGTATACTGCAATTAATTAAATTGCGTAAATCTTATGAAAAGGCTTACTTTTTTTGAGTGTATTTTTAGATGAAATTTTACATTAGTTTATTCATGATTTTGCAGAATCAAAAAGTTTGTTTAATGCAGGAGAAGGATCATTTGTTTTCACAGAATTGGACAAAATATTTGCGATTGCAATAAACAGATTGTAGAGATTAAATTTGCAGAATCATTTGATGAATAAAAAATCTTACAGACCCCAAACTTCTGAACGGTAATGTATATATTGTTCAACATCTAATATCCCAGATAGCAACCTTGTGCCGGACCAGATCCGGCCCACATCTGCCACGCGTGGTAAGATGATCTGGGCCACATGTGGCGTGGAATGATGGCACTTGGGCGGACCGCTCCTCTTTGCCAGATCTGAGCCACAAGCAGGCCATAGCTATGCCACATGTCAGCCAAGAGCAAAGAAATAAACCAGAACTGGACCTTATATGAGCCACAAAATCTGTATAAATATTTTTAGAATCATCTTAGCATTAACAAGCAGAATCACTGAAGGAAAGAAGAGAACAGAAAAAAAGAGACAAACAGCAACACAAGAGCTACAACTGACTTCAGCCACAGCCTTAGATGAAATCAACTGAAGATAAAAGAAGACATTAAATCTCTCCAGATCTCAGCAGAGGAGGATTAAACAACTCCACAAACAGCATTACAGCTTCACATATTACTAACCAGATTGACTTTATTTCTGTAATTCATCTACAGAAGTTCTTATTGAGAATTAACAGAAGTTTAGCGCTCATGTTTGTTTCATTTGAAGTCACCATAATGGTGATTGGTGTTTCCATTAGTTGGGCTCTTAACTCTTATATATTTGGTTACAGTGTTTGTCAGAAGTAGCAAAAAGTGGCAAAGAAAGCTGAAATGAGAGCAGATGATGGCTTTATAGTTGTGGTGAAGTCTACTGAGTTACTGAATTTTGCTTAGTGAATTTTCATTTATTTGAATGTAATAATTTTGTTGTGCTATTAATACATTTGAATTACAAACCCTGTTTTACTGCAACATGAGATCACACTGTATAGCAGAAATCAGTTAGAAGATTGAAGATAAAAAAAAAAATTAAAAAAAAAGTGTTCTCTGGCTGCTGTGACAGTAACAAACACATTTGCAATAGCAATGAAAGCTTAAATGAAACCAGATGACAATTTTTTGCTATTGATGGTTTTATAATCATTGTGAAACAGCCTGAATCACTGACGTCATTTGAATGTAATACTTGTACTATGCCATTAACACATTTAATTTACAAACCCTGTTTTACTGCAATATGAGATCACACTATATTCAAACAGTATTCAAATTTGAAAACAAAAACCACAAGCAAAGAAAAAAAGAAAACTACAATGACAAACACAGATATGAGCAATAAACGTATGAATCTCAGCAATGGTGACAACAAAATATTCAGACAATCAGATCAAATCTGGACATCACAAAAAGCCAGACCAAAAACCACAGCAAAAAATAAAAGCAAATAGTTAGAATTAAGGATAATTCAGCTGCATATTTATTCATTCTGTGATGCATGCTGGCATGTCACCATTGATTGATTGTCACCATTATTGAGATTTATGTGCTGATTCTTGATGTCTTTGTGTGTCATCTTTGGATAACTTTTATTTTTAATATTCTAACTGATTTATTCAATATAGCATGGTCTCATGTTGCAATAACACAGGGTTTGTAATGCACATGTGTTAACTGCAGAACATAATTATTAGATACAAATGACATCAGTTACTCAGGCTGTTTCATGAGGATTATAAAACCATTAATAGTTAACGATCATCATCTGATCTCACTTTGTCTTTCTTTGCTACCGCAAATGTGTCTGCCAAACACTCTGGCAAAGAAAGTGAACTCATAAGAGTTAAGAGCCCAACTAATGAAAACACTAATCACCATTATGGCAACTTCAAATGAGGAAAAAAACAAACAAACAAACAAAAAAAACATTACATTTAAACCTCTGTTAATTCTAAATAAGAACTTCTGTAGATTTCTAACAGAAATAAAGTCAGTGGTTAGTAATAAGTTAAGCTAGTAATGCTGTTTGTGGAGTTGTTTAATGAGATCTTGAGAGATCTAGGCCTGGTTTCACAGACAGGGCTTAGCCTAAACCAGGATTAGGCCTTAGTTTAATTAGGGCATTTAAGTACATTTTATAAACGTGTCTTAGAAAAAAATATTAGTGATGTGCATCTTGAGACAAAACAATTGCACTGACATATTTTGAGATATCTCAGAGCAAGTTTCTTTCAGTTGAAACATTTCAAACATGCATTTTAGTCTAGGACTAGCTTAAGCCTTGTTTGTGAAACCGGGGGTAAATGTCTCCTTTAATCTTCAGTTCATTTAATCTAAGACTGTGGCCAGAAGTCAGTTGTAGTTCTTGTGTTTCTGTTTGTCTCTTTTTTCTGTTTTCTTCTTTCATTCAGTGATTCTGTTTGTTAACATGCTTGTTAATGCTGAGATGATTCTATAAATAATATATAAAGATTTTGTGGCTCAGATAAGGTTCAGTTCTAGATTATTTCTTTGCTCTTAGCTGACATGTGGCATTACTATGGCCTGCTAGTGGCCCAGATCTGGCAAACAGGAGTGGTCATTCCACGTCACATGGGCCAGCACAAAGTTGCTATCTGGGGATACACTGACAGATACTGCAGCTGCTCAGCTGCTTGGGTTGTGCATGTTCATCACCTGTCAATCATAACTGCTTACGTCACTCCAGTGAGAATATTCTTCCAGCATCACTCTATCTCCACCTTTACCCATCAGGCTCAGGATGTAGACTCCAACATCGATCAGACATTGGATTTTGATTTAAAATGAAAATCATCATAACCCAACGTTTGTTTGATGTCAAGGTCTAACATTAGGCAGATTTTGGTTGGAATAAACAAAAAAAAAACAAAAAAAGAACTGTGAAATCAAAGTGATATCGACAATTATTTGTCTGGCATTCATAATACAGTGTTTTTAGGCATTTGCGCAGATCTGTGTGAATGGGGATAATATTGATAACGTCATCTGTAGTACATTGTTGTCCTGTAAACATACCCTGAGTGTTAGTTTTTCTGTTGCTGCTGAAATTGTGTTAGCTGTGGCAAAAATAGCAAGAAAAAATGTGGTCAGGTGATGTTGACAACTTGATGATAAAGAGGTTGTCATCATCTAGTGGTCTAACCTTTCACAGATTATTTTTTTTAATTTTTTTATTTTATTTTTTTTATCTTGTAAATATAATGCAGTTAAGAGTCAAAGAGTCAAACTGCACAACTAAAGCAAATACTGACCACCATAATGGTGACTGAAATTAAGTCAATCTGTTTAGTCAAAAGTGAAGCTGGTAATGATGTTTGTGGAGTTGCTGAGATTGAATTCATGTGATAAGACTTAGTACTGCATATTTATAAATGTATTGAACATATAAGCCAGTGGTCTCAAATTCATTTCCTGGAGGAGTTTAGCTCCAACCAGCTCTAACTCAAACCTGCTTAGAAGTTTCTATTAATCCTGAAGACCTACAGATCCTGAATAAGATCAATCAGGTGTGTTTGATTAGGATTAGAACAAAACTGTAGTTTTCCAGGAATTGAGTTTGAGAACACTGATATAAACAGTACATACACACAACACTACATAGGGAACTATACTTTTTAAATTTAACACATTTTTACACTATATGTGTTTTATATATTTAGATAACGATAGCACAATCACACCTACATGTACTAAACTATTCACCAATCAACATTTCTCATGATTTATAACACATTTGTAAGTACTTTAGCCTAACCACAGGTTCCACTCTTCAGCACAATGGTAACCCCAAAATCTCAGACATACCAGAAACCATTTTAAATTCCAAAATAATAGAACATTAAACACTAACAGATCTCCCCCTATATTAATATTGAGTAAAACACATTAAAAAACACTTGAAAGCAAAGCATGCTGGGAACTAGAAATCTGCTGTAACTCATACCGTGAATGTGCTACACGTGTTAAATTTGTTAAATATATTCACACTTAAACGTGGGGTAATCCTGCAGCAATCAATCTGAAGCTTCCATCTGCACACCCACTGAAACTGAGTGGGCTTATGCCTAGTTTTTATTTAGATGGGACCTCTTCTGGAAGACTGGGTAGTTATGGGAAGAGATGTTAGAGAAACCAGCAGGTCTGATCAACCTATGGTTTTAACACCCCAGTACAGTCTCCATGAGTTGTACTGTATAAAGGGTGCAACCCTGGTATAAAATAATTTAAAGATCCATAAATATAAATCCATATAGCATATCACATACTCTTCCAGTACAGTTGCCATAAACTGTACTGAATCAAAGATTCAAATAAACCCCAGAACCCCTGAGGCAAAAATAATTCTTAAATTACATCACATGCCAGGTAATTAGTTAGTTTCACATCACAAATGATATAATACTTTGTTTATTTCTTTTAGAACTTACATGGAAGCGCTCTAATTTTTTCATTACTATCTTTTATGTTTTTGAAAGTCTCATATGCTCGTCAAGCCTGCATTTATTTGATCAAAAATACAGAAAAACAGTAATAATGTGTATTGCAATTTAAAATAATGGTTTTCTATTTTAATATACTTTAACATATTTATTTCTGTGAACAAAAAAAACGACTGTCATTGAAATCTTAGAATAAAACAAAACTGTCATTAAAATCTCATAACCCAGCAAATCTGACCGTCAATAACGACCGTCCTTGAAATCTTATCACAAAACAAAACCAACAGTTTGAATCGGTTCAAACTCAACTGTCATTGAAATCTTAAAACGGAATAAAACTGACCATCATTGAGATCTCTTAATGGAACAGAACCGACCGTCATTGAGATCTCGTAAACGAACAAAATCGACCATCATTGAAATCTCGTAATGGAACAAAACCAACTGTCATTAAAATCTCATAAAAGAACAAAACATACCGTATTGACATCTCATAACTGAACAAAACAGACTGACAATGAAAACCGACCGTCATTGAAATCTCGTAAAGGAACAAAACTGACCGTCATTGAGATCTTGTAACCGAACAAAAAACCAGCCATCACTGAAATATCATAACCAAATAAAACAGACATCATGTAAATCTAGTAATCAAATACAACTGACCATCATTGAAATCTCGTAAAAGGACAAAGGAACAAAAGCTACTGTCATTGAGATTTCGTAAAGAAATAAAACCGACCACCATTGAACTCTCGTAACAAAACAAAACTGACCTTTGAAATCTCGTAATGGAAAAAATAACAACCATCATCGAGATCTCATAATTGAAATCTTATAATGAAACGAAACAGGCCATTATTTAATTGTTTGTGATGAAACAAAGCTGTTTGTAATTGAAATCTCATAACAACAAAAAACTGTCATTGAAATCTCGTAATCAAACTAAGCTAACTGACACCAAAAACCGACCGTCATTAAAATCTTGTGAAGGAAAAAAAAAAAGAGGCCGTTATTGAAATTTAAACATTTAAAACTGATGTTGTTGATAACCGAACAAATCCGACTGTCACTAAAATTTCGTAAAGGAACAAAACCGACTGTCATTGAAATCTTGTAAAGGAACAAACAGCAATACATTGTTATCTCATGTTGCAGTAAAACAGGGTTTATAATTCAAATATATTAATGGCACAACACAATTATTACATTCAAATGACATCAAGCTATCTCACAATGATTATAAAACCATCAACAGCTAAAAAGTCATGAGTTTTGACAAAAAAAAAAAAAAAATGCCAAGAACAAAAAATCTTTAAACTGATGCTGGTTAAGCTCCTTCCACACATAGAATAAAATCAGCATCTTTTAAGCCACTACATCAACATCTCTCATCATGGAGGTGGGGTAACGGATTCTGACAGCTGAATTGTTTTCTGTCAGAATGTGTTTCCTCAATGTTTCTTACACAGTGAGGTTGTAATATTTATCAAGATGCTGGTTAAACTCCATCCACACACATCCATACTACATCCACATCTCTCATCATGGGGGTGGGGGAAAGGGAAGGGATTCAGACAGCTGGACTGTTGCCGTTGGATTCTGTTCCCCCATGGTTCTCACACAACAAGGTTCTAAAATTTATCAGGCTACAATCCAATAGCCTAGTGGGCAGCACAGTGACATATAGCACCAATTGTGTTTTGGGCGACCCAAGTTCAAGTCCTGGCTTGTGGACTTTTTCTGATCCTAACCCTCCCCCCTTTGCTTCCTGTCTACATACTGTCCTATCATAATAAAAGCCAAAAATGCCAAAAAATACATCTTTAAGCTGATGCTCTTTAAGCTCCATCCACACACAGAATAGAATCAACATCTTTTAAGTTACTACATCCACATCTCTCACATTATGGGGGTGGGGGAACAGAATCCAACAGCTGGACAGTTTGCCGTCGGATTCTGTTCCCCCATGGTTTTCAAACAACAAGGCTCTAATATTTATCAGGCTGCACTATCAATCCTAGTGGGCAGCACGTTGACATATAGCACTATTGTGCTTTGGGCGACCCAAGTTATCTCCCACTTTTCTTCCTGTCTACATATTGTCCTATCATAAAAAAGGCAAAAATGGCAAAAAATAAAAAAATCTTTAAACTGATGCTGGTTAAGCTCATTCCACACAAAATAGAATCAGCATTCTTTAAGCCACGACATCAACATCTCTCATGGGGGTGGGGGAATGGATTCCGACAGCTGGACTGTTTGCCATCGGATTCTGTTCCCCCCATGGTTCTCACACAACGAGGTTCTAACATTTATCCAACTGATTCATCAAACCTATAGCCTAGTGTGCAGCATGCTGACATATAGCACGATTGTGCTTTTGGCGACCCAAGTTCAAGTCCCGGCTTGTGGACATTTCCTGATCTCGTCCCCCTCTCTCTAGCCTCATTGTGTGAGAACCATGGGGGGAACAGAATCCGACGGCAAACAGTCCCATGATGAGAGATGTAGTGACGTAAAAGATGTTGATTCCAAATGTATGTGTATAGTTACACATACGCTGTGACACTCATCTTATTTATTTATTTATTTATTATTTATAGGTTTACTCATCTCCTTTCACACTTGTTCATTTCATGGGACTGTCGTATAACTCAAGTGGATAGATGCCTGTGTGCAGTGGACAGAAGGGTTTTACCTGAAAGACTCCATTTAGCTCTGGGAGATTATGTTTTAAGGGTGAGTATAAAAACGTCAAGGTCCATTCAAGAATTAGTTATCCAGGCCAGCCTCCAGTGACTTGTATTCAGACACAGGCTCTCTTCTAAAAGAGAAGCACTCTTTCTCCAGGAGCGGAGAGAGCTAGAGTGCTTTAAGAACGTGTAAAGTGTTGGTCCAAGTTGAATTCCACACGTTGCCATCGTAAAACAGTCACCAAATTAAAGTTAATCAGTTTTTTAATGATGGAGTATCCCACAAGTGACCACACTGCTCAGGAAAGTTTGACTTGCAGCCATCTCCAATAACAGAGACAGGAGAGGTGCACAGATAGACTTGATTTACAGCAACTCTAATGTAAAAGTAAACCTTTGACTAAAGGCGACTTTATAGTGTGTGCTGCATCAGAGAATGTTGTGAATCCATTCATTTTAATTGAATTTAAATTCAAGAATATAGAGGAAAAAGCAAAGATTTGCGAGAGACGTAAGTAACGTTATTTCGATAATCCACTTTAGACATTCTACTCACTATAAGTAACTTTGCAACTACATGTCAAATAGCAGTCATTAGAGTAGTATTAGTAGACTGTCTGTTTAATATTTGCTAACATTTTATTTTGATGGTCCCAAACAGACATTTTAATTGGAGAGGACAATCCCATAATGCATTGCTACCAACAAAGTGCTGCTGTCTGATGTATGTGAGATTGTCTCGCTTTCTCAGGTCTATTCATATTAATACTTGCATTATGCATTTTTGTCTTTTGACAGCCGCAGGTCACCTTCATTGAAAGAAAAAGCAACTTGGACAAACTCTCTCCCTCTGTATGGAAGAAAGTAAGTAGTACAGATTTAAAATGACATGAGGGTGAATAAATGACAACGGTTTTGTTGATTATAGTGATAAAGCAATCTAAATGTGATCTAAAGCAAATTTCATATTTCATGAATGGGTTTAGGAAATAGTCAGGACTTCATGGCTCTTATTTTTGAAGTTGTCTCCAGTATGCTTCAAGCATCACATAGAGTGTATGTGTGTGTGTGTTCATTTCTTTCTAAAGAACCTGAGTTTTCCTAGCCAGGGGCTTGAGCACCTGGATACAGTGACCTCAGGCAGCTCCAGGGCGAGAGGTTTGTTTGACAGCAGCCCTGGCTGGAGTGTCATCCATCAAAAGGATTTCCCCATGGTATCAATGTCAAAAAAAACACTGCACAAATCATGGACATGATTCAAAAAGGTTAATGGTCCTGAAAAATAGTCACACTTGTACTGTTTGTGGTAAAAAATGATCGCATTGGAAACGAATGGGAAGCTAATTTGATCTAGTGGAAATGTTCGATACTGCGCCCAAACAAAATCTTACTGAAAGCTAATTTTTTAAAATATCATCCTCAAATTTGGAACACAACTTGTTTTAAATGTATGACTTTGGTTTTCTCTCAGTTTTAGAGTAAAACATGTTTTGCAAAATATACATGTCATGATTGTTAGATTTATAGGGTAGGATATAAATATTTTCACCTTAGTATGAAAACTATGAGAGATGCACAACAATAGAGCTAAAGTCTTTGTGGATCACAAACGCATTGGGCTGACAGCACTACTTCTGAGCTGAGGCTTAAGAAAGCACACAGAACCAGCAGACACCCGCCCTGCCTGCTGCACACTACTGACTCATAAGCTTCACAAAACAAGAGTGTAACTCCTGCAAGGACCGTGTTCCAGGCAGAGATTAAGCCTGTTCCTGGAATAAAGTCCTCCATCAACAGTGATCCTATTTAAAATTCTTGTTTGTTAATATGATGACTTAGAATTAATGGGGAGAAATGTGGGTACTGAACCCCTAAATCCTACAGTAAATTCATGCCAGATTTACACTAGATATCCACAGCTTATAAATCATACAAAATTATGTTTTCTTTCCCTGTTTATTTATTTATTTTATTTTTAAATGTAAAACTGCAGAAAGTTTTCTGTAATGGGTAGGTTTAGGGGATAGAATATACAGTTTGTACAGTATAAAAAGCATTATGTCTATGGAAAGTCACTGTTAAACATGAAAACTCAACGTGTGTGTGTGTGTGTGTGTGTGTGTGTGTGTGTACTAGTATTTATTACCCTTTTGTGGGGTCAAGATGACCCCACAAAGTATGAAAGATACGGAATCTTTGACTTTGTGTCCTTTACTTGGACCCCACAAGGACAAAATCTTATGAGACTAAATGTTGATTCAATATACTATTGTCTTTCCCTACACTATCCCTAAACCTACCAGTCACAGGAACCTTCCTAACATTCTTATATATATAAGAAATTTAAAACTTAAATTTTAGAGGACTGTTAGAGCACTTTAGAGAAGCACAATGGATTTTGCTTTTGACTTCCATAAGAATGGACAAGCACAATAGCAAAGACAAAGTAGTTATATGTGCTTATTCTACAGAAAAATAAATAATTTGAATGAAAAATAATTGAAAATCCAGCAAATTAAATGGGATCGATAGGGATGGTTTTCCATACAAACATTAAACCTGTGATTTGATGCCAGATATTAGTGGGAAATTGTGCAATTTAATTTAGCGTCAGGTTCAGTTTGTACCCAGAGTAACACATTTTCTTATTTTTATTTACTTGGATAAAGTAGCTGCTAAATGCTTACTAATCAACCAATTAAATAAAAAAATTACATTATAGTTGACTAAGCCTTTTTGCGGTGCACAAGCATTAAGTAACAGCTATTTGCACAACTGATTTCTAAAGTGCAATCACACAAGTTTTTATTGTTCCAGAAGAAGAGCCATGCATTTTTTAGGTATTTGGCAGGTGGAGAGAATTTGATATAGTACTTAAATCATCTGAACGTGTGGCTGGACATGATGAGGTGCTGATTGCCCACAGCCAGACGCCAAACAACTCGAGCAGTGAGAAGGACTTTCATGAAGAGCAGTACAACATTTCAAGTGAGAAAAAATGGTTGAGTGGTAAGGAGGAGCAAAAGAGAGAGAGGGCAGCAGTAGGACAGGCAAGTACCTGACCATAATGCATCTCTTTTCAACTGCTTCACTTGTGACGCAGAGCACTAAGGGCTCCGTTGCCCAGTACAGTGCTGTCCACTGTGTGCAGAGCCAACCACAGAACTCTGTCACCTCAGCAGGCAGTGGAAACCTCTCTTTAACTCCCAAATGGCCTCTGCTGGTCAGCGTTTGCTAGCTAATGCTGTTAGCCAGCAATTTGGTTGATTAATTGAGGGCTGGTGTTATTTGTGGAATAAGATTCAGTTCTTATAACAGTCTACAATTAACGCTGACAGTCAGAGAGCAAACTGCAAGCATGCAGCATTAGCATGCATGCAACATTTGTCATCATGCACGCCGACCCCAAAGACGTCCATCTGACTTTAAGCTGTTGAAAAAAGCTGTTGACACAAAAGTAAGAGCACGCAGGCATACCTGTTAAAGAGTGTTACCAGCGTCTACTGCTTAATTTTGACTGAGTGTTGCTGTCAAATTTATTTAAAATGAAGTAAACTCAATATGCTTACTGCATTATACTTCACCTCTTGGGAGTGACCTGAGGTTAAGTGCTTTGGTCTAAGGCCCTGTCCCAAATGGCACACTTTTTTTTATGCACTTACGGTCTTGTGGACGTACAATGGCTGCCGCGTGCGCATGTCCATTAAGTCCATGAGACCGTAGGGTGTCCCATTTGCTATTTTAGGTTTCAGAAGTGTGCTCGCGAGCACCCCCTTTGCTTTTGATATGCGCCCTTAATGCACACTTTTGCAGAGCCCGCACTTAAGCACAGCAGACTTCTACCCGACAGTAAAGTGCAGACTCATAGGAAGACCGCAAGTGTTTAGGGTGTCATTTGGGACAGGGCCTAACTTGCCAGGGGTGTGTTTCCCAAAAGCATCGTTAGCCAACTATGGTCGTAAGTTCTGTCATTACCAACATAGTTGAATGATTTGGCATTTTCCAAAACTATAGTTCCTAACATTCGCAAACAGCATCGCAAACTTATGTGGCTGGAACTATCGCTCTCGAGCTGTGGTTAGTTTCATGTTAAATGACATGTGGACTTAAATACATCATGCTCTTGGCACAGATATATATATATATATATATATATATATATATATATATATTATAAAATTATATATAATATATATATATATATATATATAATCACATTTATCAATGGTAATTTTTTAATAATGATTAGTTGTAAACCCAGATGTAAATTAAATTTCCACATGAAAAAAACAGGTAATTCAACCTGGAACTTTTGCCTTAGTGGTGGAGAAAAACACTGACATTTTCAAATTGGAAAGCAATTACCAACTATAGTGCCTGTAAATACTGAAATTAGCCATCTGAATAGAGATTTATGGTACACTTATCCTAGGGACAATACCCTGGAGCAACCTAGCATTAATTGTCGTGCTCGTATTCACAATGGTGGGATTCAGTCCTTATGCTGACTTTTTAGTTACCAGCCCTTTAACAATGGAGTGCATTAGTGCCTGTCCACTTTTTCAAGTCTTTTCTTCCATAAATTTTTCACATAGGGATTTTTTCTAAAGCATCATAAGTCATGAACCAAGCAAACCAGCAACGAGATGAATCTCAACATTACAAACTTTTATTTGAAGCAAAAAAAGTATTTGAAAATCAGACACAAAAAAGATACAAGATTGCGACTGGCTTTAGTAAGGGAAAGAACTACAATCCCATGAAACATTGCGAATGACAAATTAAAAACAATGGGGAAATTAAAACCTACTCATTTAAGGTTGTCTATTATATCTATAAAAACAATATATTTTAAGTTTATTTCAAAATATGCATATATATGTAATATAGTGTAGAGAGATGATCAATACTTGATAATCTTGATAATCAATACTTGATTATATCCTTCACATTGCTTCATGGCAGAGCTCTTTTGGTGTGATTTGCTTGCCGGAGCTCTGTGATTGGTGGAAGTTTCTATACATCATGGGTAATGTAGTTTTTCATCATGAATTCAGCTGATAAACACTTTTTAAAAAAAAAAAAAAAAATTTAAAAGAGCTCCTTTGAGCTCACAACAGGCCTGTCTTTGAAGGTTTGTAAGTTATCGTTAAAAATATGTTTCCCTATAGAGAAAATAAATGGAGTTTCTACTTCCAGAACCTGACTGTTGCACTCTATATTCTCTTTGCATGCAAATACTGTACTTGTTGCAAATACTTGTACTTGTTTTAAACCTCTGAATATTCTTTCATGTTACATTTTAGGTTCCATTGGCTGTCATTGCATGTTGTAGTTCAGTTCAAGGCTTACGTTGCTGTCAGTGGCCTTCAGTCCTTCATGAAGACATTGTGGTAAGAGAGCATCTGCTAAAAACATAAATGTAGTTTCTTCATAACTATATTTTAAGCAGACAAGCAAATAAAATCCTCCCAAATATGATCCAAAGGGCCATCTCCAGGACGACATGAATACAAAGATTTCGGTATGAAAGCTCTGACGGATTCTCCCTTCTCATCCTCCATGCTCAGGCAGGTTTCCTTTTCCAGAAGGAATTCTTGTGAGGTCTGTCCCTCATTGAAGGCTTACCCACCTCCGCTGATTCGGTACTATCAGATGTTTTGTGATAAGGGCGGATTCTGTGAGCTGGGTATCTCCTCAGTCATTTGAGTTGTGTAAACTTACCTCTGTGGGCCGTTACGCAAGACTTCACATACAGTGCCCTGTCTTGTGTCTGGGCACAGGTGCCAAGCGCTAAACAAGGCTTTTGCGAACAGGCAGTACGGATGCCAAGGCTGACTAATGACTGAATGAATGGAAGAGTCCATTGTTACAAAAAAAAAAAAAAAAAAAATCTTTTGGAAAGTAAGAATGGGCATTGTTCTCCCATCAGTCTCAGGAATGTGTTAGCGATATCCCGTCATAATCAGATAGATCCACTCACGCTCTGTTAGTGATGTCATGACAGGCTTTTTGGGATGATTATGTGGTTGTGGGCTTCATTACACATTTTTAGGGAATTTTCTTGACGTTTATTTAGGAGCTCATAAAAATAAGCCAGATGGATCTCCTTCTCTAGTCATTTGAAGAAGCATTGATTGTGTTCCTTAGTGTCAATGAAAATCTCACATAGTTAATGTCAGATGGGTGACTGTTTGTTTTGACTACTGTAGGGTTGCTAGGTGACTCATTTTGTGTGGCCTTCCTTTATTTATCAACCCAATCTCATGAGAAAATGTGGTGCTGATTTCGTATGAATTTGGATGATTTGATTTGTACAAAAACATAGGCCTACAACTTTTTATTGTATTTTTTTTAAGTAAGTATAAAGGATAAAGGTCCACCCCTAAACCTAATTGATAGTGGAGTACAAGCAGATCATACAAAATTGGAAGAATGAGATTGTATGAATTCATTTGAAATTTGAAATAGGCAAAATAAATGACACTCAATAGTCATTCAAATGTATTGTCATTTTTAGAACATTCCATGGCAATGAATAAAAAAAAATGAAACAAAACGCAGTTACTGTATATATATATATATATATATACATTTTTTGATGAATATAAAAAGTTCAATGAACATCATTTATTTGCATTTATTACATTTATTAATTAAATTTATTAAAGCATTTATTAAAGAGAAATCTTTATGTAAAATTATAATTTTCTTCACTGTTACTTTTGATCAGTTAATGCATCCTTAAAGAATAAAGGTATTTAGTAACTGAATGTCTTAAACATTGATGATAATAAGAAATGTTTCTTGAGCATCACACACACAGTATTGCACATAAGTCATATAATAAAAAATACATTAGAGCTTCAAAATTATGACAAAATCTTAATTGTTGATTATTTCTCAATGTTTTAAATGCTATTATATTCATTTTACAATAAAAAAAAATCATATTTTGTGTGGGGCGACTCAGTGCCATATTCTTTTTGTAGATGCACATCCAAAACACTTAGCATTTAACATTTAAACTATATTTATTAGTACTTATTATATTAGTATTTATTATATTTTTTAAGTACATTTTACTCAGAAAGCGGTCAATATGACAATATACAATCCCATAATGTTACATAGTGCCATCGCCAACTACTGGCCTGCATGCGTAATACAGCGTTTTTATTCGTTTTCGCAGATCCATGTGAACGGGTATCGTTTTGAAAATGTTGTCTTCTCTACTCGGAAAAATGCAAAGGACATTTTAGGACATTGTCGTTACGTAGGCATACCCTTAGTTTCAAATAGACGACTTTGCTTTGACGGGGGTGGATCGGTTGAGGTTTCCAATTAATTCTGCAGCCCTAACACCCATAACCGACTGTAAGTAGCCTGTTTGCTAGTTGATTTAATTCTATAGAAGTTCAGTGACCAAAGACTTCCATCACATTTAAGTCTGTACTCAATGACAGTACTGTGCTTTAGTTCCATCCTTCTGTCAAATCCAATTATAGTATTGCACAGCTACAACGTTTTGTCAGTCATATTTCCTCGTATGTAATTAGCAACAACTTGTGTAACGTATTTGTTGTTGTTTTTTTTATATATATAGTTTATCATTTATTCATCGTGTTCTTAATGAATCCTGTTCTTTCTTGCGGAGTTAGTGGTCATAAGTCTTATGCAAAAACATAATCAAAATGCAAATGAAGAGTGAAAACTAATAACCAAAGACAAATATCAAGCGTGTTTGGGGAGCAGAGGGTAGGGGAGGGAGGTTGTCACACACAAATAAATCATATGGAGAAGCCAATAAACCGCAGCAGAACGAGTATGAATGCTGTCTTGTGCCACGAAATATTAGGCTGTGCAAGTAATCCGTACAGACGACGGACACCTGGAATGCGAAGCGGCATCGATGGCCAACTCGTGTCAAGCCGTCAGCTCCGCTGGCCCGAGAGACTAGTGTGCGTGATTGATGAGCGGTAAACGGGAGGAGACCTGCGCAGAATTAATGTCGCGTGCACTTAAAGTGCGCATGCGCTGATTCGCAGCGATTCCCCTCCCAATGCTTGTCCAGACATTTTAACGTCTTTTTTAAAAATGTGAAAGATTTTTGCATGTTATTTTTCTCTTTTTAGATTTGCTTTGATGTTTTAACTGTTTACCATAGTTTCTGCTGAAATACGCTGTTACAAACTTAGGCTGTCACATTTAAAATAGGATGTCCTTCAAACAAAGCTTTTTGATTTGTTGTTACGTTTTTCATGACAATATAAAAACGGCAGCTTATACTAAGTTAAATCAGTTTTGTGGCTTTTTCACACTGTTCTTACCCCCTTTTAATCTCTGGTTAGCACCCATTTAACCTTTGGAAACTATGCTTTTGCAGTGTTAACCCTGAATTATGGTCCCCCAAAAGTTACAATATCAAGGTGAGTTGTAAATGTAGTCTAATTGTGAAACATAATAACATGTAGATAACATGTGATACTTATCCAAAGAGTGAATTCAGGGTGATTGGGACACAGCCTTTGAGATGACTTGGAAAAAGTGTCCCAATCAATCTGAATTCACCATAGTACAACAAAAATGTCCCAGTTTAAACAAGTTCAAGTGTAGAAAAGGCACTGTGTTACCTTAGTTAAGATTATCTCACGTATGTAGGTTTTCTGTCTTGTGTTGGTGACAACTGGAGGTTCAAAATCAAATAGAAGTCCCAACATGTTGACCTGCTAATTAGAACATATGTATCTGTCCTCAAAATTTGACTTTTCCTTGTTGCAATAACCAACAGACTTGACTTTTGCTATGCATCATACTTCATGGTTAATGGCTGAAGTTGTTCAAATATTGCAATCTGTGTATATATATTGCAAAGCAAGTTTAGGTGAAGGGCTAAATGAAACAAAAAAGCTCCTCACAAGGGAGAGTTTGTGGACGGACATCGTGTATGTTTGCTGTGCAAATATTAGCTTTAATAATTAAGAGCAACACTTTTCCACAAGCAATTTTTTTCTCCCTCTGCCATTTTCATAGTCAGTCACCCATATTTTGACAAATTCCACAATGCAAACTTTTATTAATCATGTGAAATTTTCATGTGACTGTATTCTGTTATACAGTGCTACAGTGTAAAGAATATATTCCAAGCTGTAATTTTTATGATAATAAAATGTCATTTCAGTCTTTTCTTACTTTTCTTTGAAGGAAATAGTGAGCCATGTGAACTCCGGTACAGTTCAGGTATTAAAGCAATTGAACATTCTGCAGATCATATCCGTTTGTATTCTTTGCATTTGGAAAAGCTTGAGGGTGAGTGAATGATGACACTATTTTCATTTTTTTATGTAAACATTCCTTTCTCATTTTTCCATCTCAAAGCTGTGTTTCATCCCACAGTGCAAGGGTTTTCAAAGAGCATCCCTCATCTCTATCACTCTCCTGTTCCCCTTCCATCAGTGAAAGACTCTCCTGAGAGTGTGTGACCCAGGCTCCTCACACATCTGATGAGAGACCTAATAGGTGAGCAAACACACTGATTACCGCGCCTGCTCTGCTGAGGTTACATGTTTGTGAGTGTTTTTCTGTACCACATGCTCTTTTGCACAAACATTACATGTATCTATTCAGTGTCTTGTTACTGAATGATTTGGTCATATGCTGGTGTCATTTAATTTGCTTTTTTTTTTTTTGCAACAAATATGCACATGTAAGTTCAACAAAATGAGTGTTCTTGTACCCACTCTTCAAAATAAAGATTCTTTATTGGCATTCATGGTTCCATGAAGAACCTTTAACATCCATGAAACCTTTCCATTTCACAAAAGGTTCTTTACAGTGGAAAAAAAGTTCTTTAGATATTTAAAATGTTCTGCACACTAAGAAAAAATGGTTCTTTTAATAACTGTTCACTGAAAGGTTCTTTGGTTCTGCAATGGCATCGCTGCAAAGTCCTCCTTTTGGAACATTTATTTTTAAGAGCGACCCTTTATTCTTATTTTATCCAGACTTTTAAGGGCAGATGTACCTATAAACACATTTATGATATAACAACACTTCCATATGATTTCTTTTTAGCCTCCGAGCAAATGCTTGAGGTGCCTGAATTGTTTGTGATTGTATCTGTGACTGTGAGATGAAACAATGGTCTTTAGAAAATGAAAACCACAGCTCATCCCACACACTGCTTTTATGTAACTGAGTTGATCAAGTGGACACAGCACTATTTTTTTCTAGGTTTGATATCCCACTTTGCTGTTTCATTCACCTGCACTGATTACTGATAACAAGAGCTTTGAATGTAAAGGTCAGCCATAAACAAACAAGTCCCTGCCAAAACCAGAGCTACTCACTAGTAAACACTTTATTGTGGACCGTTAAGGATGGTTGAAACCTGCAGAGATATTTTGATCATCTGTAAAGCAGGTCTGAACAAGCACAGAGCAGAAAAGAAAGCAAGAGAGGGGGTTTCGCTTCTAAAACATATCAATAAAAACGAATGTATGGTAATCTGCTCAGTGTTCCATTAAAGATATTGTTAAATTTGTAGCTGTTGCCTATGTAGGGAGCTCACTAGGTTTTGGAACAGAACCATATGGTTTAATATACTGCGTTAGTCCCACCCTCGTTTTCAGCTGCGTTGGTTCCAAAAGTATTTTTCCATTAATTAAAAAAAAAAAAAAAAATTGTTAATTTTATTGCAGAATATGCATACATGCACACAAATATTTAAGTATTTTGAGACCATAGGGAGCTTGTTGGGACTCTGTGATTGATGGAATTTTTTCTATAGCATCATGGGTAATGTAGTTTTCACCACATATTCAACTGTTAAACACAATATAAGTTGAAATGTTGCAGGCTGGCTGCTTCAGCATATACCATCAATTAACAGCCTCTGAGTTCACAGTCTTTAACGGTTTATAAATTATCTTTAAAAATCAGTTTCTCTATGGAGAAAAATTAATGGCGTTTTACTTTGGAACCCGACTGTTGCACTCTATATATGCTAAATAAATAAAATAAAATAAAGAAAAGCCCAGTTGCAAACCTGTATGCAAATATTATGGCGATGTCAACATCCAATCAGAATAAATGAATATTACATTTTTAAACTTTAATGAGTTAAAAATATAAAGCATAAAGTTTATAAAAGTTGGAATGGAGTTTGTATGTGTTTGTATAAGTGTAATAAATTATTTTAAATTCCAAATAAAGATATAAAACATCAGTTTGCTAAAGCTGAATGTTGTCACATATTTGCTGATGAAATAGCTTTCGCTATTTTGGCCCAGACTGAGAAGTCCAGTTTACTTGAGACTGGAATCGCTTCCAGAGTCTGAGATTAAAATACCATGTTGAAGCAAACAAGAGTTTGTCATGTATATTCAAACTTCTCTTTTTTTCCAGTGTCAAATCCAGCAGAGTGAGGAGGATGCCAAGAGCAAAATCTACCCAGACATTAGAATTTCCCAGAGAGATAATGAGCTTTTTTGTGTGAGTAATATTTTAAGGATGAGGGGAAAGATGGGACAGAGCAAGAGAGACAGAGAAATACAGAGAGAGAAACTGAAACACTGTGAACTAGTCTTTAGCATGTAAACTTAGACGTACTGCAAAGAGACGCTTTAACAAATCTGCTCAAACCCTGTATTATTTTGCTAATTTGAGTAACAAAAGGAGATGCTAGACTAAATGTTTAAGCAGCTCTTTTCCATACAGCTATAATCAATGGTGATTTTTTTGACATTTTTTTAAAAAAGATAATAGAAAAGTGAATAGAAAGACAACCAATCAGATGACATTGCACTATTTGGAAAAAGAGGCTTCATACAGACAGGAGGTAAACAGAGCGTTACTGACAGACTGGGCAGAAAGATGCTTCAACAATGTAAAATATATATTTCTTTTTTTTTTCATTCAAGCATGAAAACCTATTCTAGTAGACCCCAAAAACAAAATCAAGACTTTATAAAAGGGCATAATAGGTCTTTACCATTTTATTTATTTATTTTTTATTTTTTTATTTTATTTTTTATTTTTTTGAAGCCCAAAATCTACTTTTCGTCTATGTAAAAGTGGAGCTTGGACATTTTCCCAAAGAAATCTCCCTTTGTGTTTCACAAAAAAAGCAAGTCATACGGGTTTATAACATCATGAGAGTGAGTTTTTTTGATGATAGAACTTCTGGGTGAACTATTCCTTTAATTCTTATTGTTAATTCCCTGCACTAAGTAGACTCTCTCTCTTTTACTTTGCCATGGTTTCTTTTAGGTCCTCCGATGACATGGAATGAACAATATTTGCTTTCATTCGGAAATTTTTGTGAGGATTAAAACCTTTAGGACGTTTTTTTTTTTTTTTTTTTTTTTTCAGGAGGGGTGAAAGGGGCTCCCTTAATCTGGTTCACACAGTCTCTACCTTTGGTGTAGCGCTGCTACGTTTGAGCCAGGTCTGATTGAAGAGGGCAGCGGGTCAATGGATGGATGGATAGATGGAGGGCAAAAAGGAGGAGAGGACAGAGGAATGGCCAGAGGGGAGGTGTAAAGGGGTGTGTGTGGGGCGTCCCAGGCTGAAGCTTTGAGGATTAACGGGGTGACTTCTCTTCTGGAATGTTCAGCCTACAGCCAAGACCCTCCCACTCTGTCAGACAGGTGCACGACAGACCCAAAAAATGATAAGAGTGAAAGAAGAAAATTCAAAAGGGGAAAATAATGTTACGCACTGATGAGTGCTTCACTAAACACTTATCTTTCAATAGCTCTCAACCATTTAAAATCAAACAGAGCTGTTTTGACTGAGATGATCAGAGCTTTCAAATACAGAACGAAACATTAATTTTGTTTATTGATGAAAACAGAGAGATTAAAGCTTTTTTTTTTTCTTCTGTCTTTGCCTCAAATATACAATGCTTGAACGAAAATGAGGTCAGTATGATGAACTGTCATTATAGGTGGAAACAACTTGATAATATACTGTGAGAAGGTAAGTGTAGTGTTCTGTTAGTAATTATCTGACAAATCATCTGGTTGTCATCATTTGGATACATACAGTGCCAGAAACTGTAAAGCTATGTTTATTCAACTTTTATGATTCTTGACTGTATGCTAGAAGAATTGAAACACAGTCCCGTTGTTGTACATACTTAATGTGCATTCTTGCATTACACTGCAGCGCTAACAAACATTAGTACTCAAGGGGACGATGTTATGAAGCTAGCTATAAACATTGGCAGTAACTAACCCACAGAAGACAGTTTGTGGTATTGTTAGTGTATGAAATAGAGACCCTTGTGGCAATGCTGAGAATATATATATATATATATATATATATATATATATCACATTTAACAAAAACCCACCAATTCACAATCTCAATAAATTAAAATACTTCATAAAATAAATTAAAAAAAAAAGGATATTTTAAACAGAGATGTCAGGCTTCTGAAAAGTATGTTCATTTCTATGCACTCAATACATGGTTGGGCCTCCTTTTGCATGAATTACTGCATCCATGTGGCGTGGCATGTAGGCAATCAGCCTGTGGCACTGCTCAGGTGTAATGGAAGCCCAGGTTGCTTTGACAGCGGCCTTCAGGTCATCTGCATTGTTGGGTCTGGTGTCTCATTTTCCTCTTGACAAAAATGGGGTTCAGGTCAGGCGAGTTTGCTGGCCAATCAAGCACAGTAACACCATGGTCATTGAACCAGCTTTTGGTACCTTTGGCAGTGTGGGCAGGTGCCAAATCCTGCTGGAAAATGAAATCAGCATCTCCATAAAGCTTGTCAGCAGAAGGAAGCATGAAGTGCTCTAAAAATTTCCTGGTAGATGGCTGCGTTGACTGTGGACCAATACCAGCAGATGACATGGCAGCCCAAATAATCACTGACTGTGGAAACTTCACATTGGACTTCAAGTAACATGGTTTCTGTGCCTCTCCACTCTTCCTCCAGACTCTGGGACCTTGATTTCCAAATGAAATGCAAAATTTACTTTCATCTGAAAAGAGGACTTTAGACCACTGAGCAACAGTCCAGTTCTTTTTCTCCTTAGCCCAGGTAAGACGCTTCTGACGTTGTCTTTGGTTCAGAAGTGGCTTGGTATGTGGAATGTGACAGTTGTAGCCCATTTCCTGAAGACGTCTGTGTGCGATGGCTCTTGATGCACTGACTCTAGCTTCAGTCCACTCCTTTTGAAACTCTCCTAAGTTCTTTAATTGGCTTCACCTGACAATCTTTTCAAGCCTGCGGTCATTCCTTTCACTTGTACATCTTTTCCTACCACACATTTCCTACCACCACATTCAACTTTCCATGAATATGCTTTGGCACAGCACTCTGCAAACAGCCAGCTCTTTCAGCAATGACCCTCTGTGGCTTACCCTCATTGTAGAGGGTCTTGATGATCATCTTCTGGACAACTGTCAAGTCAACAGACTTCCCTATGACTGCTGTTGGGATTACTGACCTAAACCCAGTATTTATACCCTGAGAATGGTAATTTAATAGAACTTGAAATTAAATATTCTAATAATTTGAGATACTGATTTTTTTTATTTTGATGAGCAGCAAGCTGTAATCATGAAAATGAAAACAAAAAAGTCTGGAAATATTTTACTTTATGTCTACTAAATCTAGTATTTAAGTTTTACTTTTTAAATTAAATTACAGAAAAAAAAAACATGTTCCTGATATTCTAATTTATTGAGATGCACCTGTATGTATGTATATATATATATATATATATATATATATATATATATATATATTGTATGTATATATTAATCTCATAAAAAATTAGTTATACTTTCAGTAAATACTTCAGGTAGTTGCCAAGGCCACATGTGTAATTTTCGTTAAGTTTAAGTTGAAGTACTAAAATTACTAAAACTGAAAATAACTAAACTGAAAAAAAAAAACCCCACTAAAAACTAAATAGACATTTAAAATAATTATAAAAACAACAAACACCTAATAGACTTACTAAAACTTAGAAATCTAAAATTAAAACTGAAAAATATTTATAAAATATTATAAATATAAATAAAAAAATAAAATAAAATAAAATTATAAAATAACTGAAAATGTATAAAATAAAAACTAATTTAAAATATAAATACATACTATAATATTATATTAATTATACTAAAATAATTGTATACACACACACAAACTTTTAATTCATATCTCAATTAATAGCAGTAGGTGATTTGCCAGAGCCTTGTATTGTCATGACGTCATTTTCCTGCAGCTCCAGGGCGATTAATCACATGGTGTTTACTCAGCTCAGGTGACTGACTTAAAGGGTTAGTTCACCTAAAAAATGAAAATAATGTCATTTACTCACCCTCATGCCGTTCCACACCCGTAAGACCTTCGTTCATCTTCTGAACACAAATTAAGATATTTTTGTTGAAATCCGATGGCTCAGCGAGGCCTGCATAGCCAGCAATGACACTTCCTAAAATGTACTAAATGTACTAAAAACATATATAAATCAGTTCATGTGAGTACAGTGCTTCAATATTAATATTATAAAGCAACAAGAATATTTTTTGTGCACCAAAAAAAAACAAAATAACGACTTATATAGTGATGGCCGATTTCAAAACACTGCTTCATTAAGCTTCGGAGCGTTATGAATCTTTTGTGTCGAATCATGATTCGGATCGCGTGTCAAACCGCCAAACTGCTGAAATCACGTGACTTTGGCGCTCCGAACCACTGATTCATAACGCTGATTCATAACGCTCCGAAGCTTCATGAAGCAGTGTTTTGAAATCGGCCATCACTATATAAGTCGTTATTTTGTTTTTTTGGTGCACAAAAAATATTCTTGTCGCTTTATAATATTAATATTGAACCACTGTACTCACATGAACTTATTTAAATATGTTTTAGTACATTTATGGATCTTGAGAGAGGAAGTGTCATTGCTGGCTATGCAGGCCTCACTGAGCCATCGGATTTCAACAAAAATATCTTAATTTGCGTTCCGAAGAATAGCGAAGGTGTGGAACGGCATGAGGGTGAGTAGTAAATTACATTATTTTCATTTTTGGGTGAACTTACCCTTTAAAATGTTCCCATGAGCAAAGGTGGTAGATTTCAAATTGCATACTTCCGGGAGTTCCTGCACCAGCCAAGTAACTACCATAGAGATTAATGGGAATGCTAATGGGCTGCTTTCTTTAGGTATTAGTGATGCAAAGTCCGATTCATTTCCGCAAACTGGTTCTTTTCGAACAGTTCGGCTCAATGAACCGGTTCAAAACGCCGATTCATAGGTTCCTGACATCATCATGCTATGATGTCACTATGCATTTCTTTTCTAAAAACTCATTATCATGTTATATCAATAAAACGTTTAAAAAAAGTCATTTGTGTCAACACATTGAAACATTCAAATAAAAAGTTATTTGTGTGAACGCATATCGCTGATTATTGCCTTTCATTCACTTAATGGAGTTTGTGGTCACAGTTTTATTGGATCGCGATCCTAAATGTCGAATACAACTGACCAATATTGATTAGCCTACATCTTGGATAAAATTCGCAACTACAACACACATATTCATGCACAAACGCAGATATGTTCTACATGTCTAAAGTATAGAAAGAATAAACTGATTGATTTTACTTAACAACTTATAATCTGGATGTATAATAAACCATAGTAAAAATCTCCCGACAAAAAGGTTTTTGCAAGTTTTTGTATTTTGTTCATTTTGTAAATTGTATTTTTTTAACAGGAGTCATAATAAGCATATTTCCAGTACGTGCCTCAGGCTTGCATGGTATCGTCAACTCACTCATCAGACTCCTCGGTAATCCTCGGCAAACCTCGACAGCCAGTTGAACCGGCTCATTCTGTTCTTTTTGAGTCCTCTGTAATCTTGTGTCATTAACCCGGAACTAAAGTTCGATTCAGTTCGATTAGTGAACCGACTCGACCGGTTACTTCCTGAGAAAGTTTCAACCGGCTCAAAAGAACGATTCGTTCAAGAACCGAACATCACTATTAGGTATTCCATACCAGCCGACAAAGACCCCAATAACAACATAATGATCAGCATCTGTCCTACCCTATAAATCATTTTGAGTGAACTCTATATGATCTGTAATGTCTTAATACAATCTAAAGAACACATAGTTATTATGGTAACAAGAACAGAGAGGAAAGGACATTTCTCTGCCCATAATTTAAAGTTGGGAATGCTGTGGCTTGCCTGTGCTTGTGCTAAATTTCAAGCATTGCATTGCAAACAAATAGATAAATTAAGTCACAGTCATGACCTTGCAGGCAGACAACGTTTTCACAGATGTCTTATATACTAATGAAAGAGTATTTATACTAATGAAAGAGATAGATATAAGTATTTCAAGTTATTTTTTAGCTCATAAAACAGCTATGGATCTAAATTCTCTACCAGAATTGCTTTCTTTTTTAATCTCAAGCTCCTCATTGGAGAAGATAACAGATTGTTTGGGGGAGCGTTTTCTTGATAAGAAACCTGTGAAATGGGACTCTTTGTTTTTGGATTCAGCTCTTCTTGTGTGAATAGTCCTGTTATCCTACTGTTTGAGAGAAAAGGAGGGGTTAGTGTGAATTTAAACTCATTTCTATTGGGCCATCAGATAGTATTGATGGTTTAATTACTTTCTGTAAACTCCATGAGCAGATTTGATATCAGATTAAAGATGGCCGAGAAGATGGCCTCAGGCTGAAGTGGGTGCAGATCCATGTCGAAATCCATCAACACTTTCTTTGGTCCAAAGGTTCTTATCAGTCGCAGTGTGACATATCTTGATCGGACCAAATAGTTTTCCCTCTGACCCCTAAGGGTCGGCTTTACCTTATCAACTTTAATGTCCACATGCACCGCTGGAGGAGTCTGGGGCCTCAGGTTATGTGCAGTTTATCTTGGTTGACACTCCCTTGTTTTTATTTAAATCAGTTATAGGAATTCGCAGAAGGTTCACAGTTTTATTTGAAGAAAACCTCCTACGTTTATAAGAGCTTTCTTTTTCTTACATCAATAGGGGGAGATGGTTTCAAGAAGCTCTGCTGGGTGATACAGAACGCGAATGTCTTTCAGCTTGAAGATCGGCCCAAATCTCTTCCCACACACCTCTTCACACGGTGAACAGTAAACTACAGGTAGGAGTGTTTTACCGCCATGCGCTCTGGATCAGTCAATGTGCCTCAGGACCACCAAGAAAGACTTTGTTCTTCGTCTGGGAACACAACAGACACAAACTCTCCCTCTTTTAATTAGAGAACTGCCACACTTTATCAACAAAGATGCTGCTACTAGAGTTACTGTTGTCTATAAACAGTGCTCCTTCAGTCAGTGTGAATAAATGAGTCATCATAGTCTTCAGGATTCATATTTCAAAGGTCTTGGTTTGGTAAGAGGCGTTTCATTATCAGAACAATACCATTTTTGTTTCAGTTTTCATGTTTTATATATATATATATATATATATATATATATATATATATATATATATATATATATATATATATATATATATATTGATAGTAGAGTGAGTCCTAATCTAAATCTAGGGAGCAGAATGAGACATTGGAATATTTTGACTTGGGCCAGCAAACAACTTACCAGCATCCCTGTAGTTCAAACAGAGCAGGCTGTTAGCAATACCAAGATCATGGGTTCGATTTCCACAGTTATTTTTGTATAATTTTGGATTAGTATTTATTTTTAAAATTTGCAGTTTTCTTTTTAGTTCAAATTGAAATATGATTTTGTTTTAGCTTTGTCAGTTTTTTTTTATTTCTTTTAAATGTCTTAGTTTTTATCTTAGTAGATATTTTTAGTTAGATATTAGTTTTTTTTATTTGTAATTTTAGTAAAATTAAGTAAATTAAACAAAAATCAGAAATGTTGCCATGGCAACATATGGAATATTTATTTATTGAATTTTAGTTAACATTTATTTTATTTCAATTAATGTAAATGTTTTTAAATAGTTTTAGTGTTAACTTTTAGTTAACTTTTTATTTTTTTTTATTTTTTTTTTTAGTTAATTTAGTTTGTAATAACACTGTTCTATGGAAGCTTGTTTCCGCCACAGAATAAAAAATAAAAAAGGTAATTGCACATTTTTATCTCACAATTTAGATTTTTTTTTCTTGCAATTGTGAGTTTACATCATGCAATTATGATGGTTTTTTTTTTTTTTTTCTGAGAATTGCATGAAATAAACTCACAATTCTGAGAAAAAAATGAAGAATTGTGTTATATGAACTTGCAATTGCAAGTTGTATCATGCTAATGCTAATTCTGAAGAACCGAATAAGGAAGACGAGCGTCTCTATTGTTCATGTTTGGGGTTAAAGATTAGAACAAACCCCTCACACTCAAACTTTGTTGCTCTCTTAAAAATAAAGGTTTCAAAAGGGAGTTTCTGTAGTGATGCCATTGAAGAACCATTTTTGTTCCCCCAAATAATCTTTTAGTGAACAGTTCTTGAAATAACCTTTATTTCTTAGTGTGATGAACATTTTAAAAATCCAAAGAACCTTTTTCCACTATAAAGAACCCTTGAATGTTAAAGGTTCTTCACTGAATCATAGATGCTTTTAAAGAACCTTTATTTTTAAGAGTGTGTAACTCACCACAGAAATGATACTTCAAATCATGCAATAAAAGGTGTGCTATTACTTTTCTACATCATCAAGCTAACGATCTACATTATAGGAGGGGCCAAAGTAGGGACCACAATCCCCCCCCCACCCCCCACCCCCACCTTTCTTCTCCAATCCTTCATTCTCATGCTCCTCTGATCTTGCTCTCCTTCTGGTGTTAAATAAGGTGAGCTGAAGAATTATTAAATCTGCAAAAATGCAGCAAAGCCACAAATCATATGGCATTAGCGTGAGAACAGACAGCAGCTGCCCCAGTAATCTGCCCCCTCTCACTCTCAAAGGGCTACTGTGGCCCCGTCTTCTCAAACCCCTGAGTGTGTATGATGCTGTGTGACTTTTGGACTTGTAGAAGTGTTATGTTTATACTATTATAATTCATTTCATAAAGACTAAATCACAAAGATCTCATTCAGAAAAATGTTTAATGCAGCAGATTTTGTGACATCCTTTGAAAGCGGCCATGCGCTCACACAACAAAACACTCATCCTTCATCTCCACATCAGCCACTCCTATCAAAGTCTTAGCGTGGCTTGAAGTTGGTGAGAATGAAAAAAGATTTAAATGAGAAAGAAGAATGTGGAAAGTGTGGGAATGAGGAACAGCGGGGCAGACACAAAGGCCTGCCGTGTGTCGGGAGAATTGACCCGATCCAAGACACACAAAAGAGCCACTGCAGAGAGAGCTGGACAAGAGCTGGGCATCAGTCCTGAGCTACTGACACACAACCAGAGAGAGAGAGTAGGGTGGGTAAAAAGATGGGTGAGGCTACATGCTTAGGAAAAAAAAGGTTCAACGGGTTTCTATATAGAACCTTAGAGTTCTATATAGAAAGGAGAAATGTCTTAAATGATTGTATAATACTTTTTGAATTTAATTATTTCAATTTTTCTAGTGATGAAGTTTGATTATGAGCTGTTTAATTCATAAAACCGAATCAGTAAATTAAAACAAATCTACTAAAACTAAATCCATAAATCCATAAAGTGGGAACCCCTAAACATTTTCCATATATGAAGCTCTTGAAAAACTCTTTTTCTTCTAAGAGTAGGGGTGATTGTGCAACTGTTACACACCATATGAGAGAATTGGAGATTTTAGTTAATAAATTAACATTAAAAAGATTTTTTTGTTTGTTTTGGAAGTCTCTTATTCTTGCCGTTTATTTGATCAAAAACACAGTAAAACAATACTGTTGTGAAAGTATGTGACTTCGGTGTCACATGATCCTTCAGAAATATGCTGATCATTCTAATATGCTGATTTGATGCTCGAGAAACCTTTAGTAATTATTATCATTTATCATTGTTGAAAACAGTTAATATTTTTGTGGAAACTGTGATATATTTTCCTTCAGGATTCTTTGATAAACAGAACGCTCAAAAGAACAGCATTTATTTGAAATTTACTAACCCAAGCTTTAGAATGGTAGTGTACGTTTGGCAGCATTTTACCATTATTATCTCCATGCCACAAACATAAACATACGCTATAAGCATGTTCATATTTTTGTCCTATATTCGAAGACTTATGAAACACTAAACAGCCTGTCTGAAGTCACTAATAAACATCCCCTTTGCCAGAGCTCAAAATCTTATTTGTTATTTTGATCATTTCTGGAACAATTGCCTTTTTAGACATGTGACATTAAGTGATCCAATGACCAATTACAGTGGCAAATGATTATTGAGAGCCATGGAAACATTATCAGTAAATAATTACTTAAATATTGGTCTGTTCCTCACGCAAAGCTATCGTAGGAGTTGAGAAGATTGGAATATAATAATATAATATAATAAGACTTTTTTTTTTTTGTCTTTTTTTCTTTAGACCTTTCCAGTATACTGTAAATCCACTTTCACTTTCCATGAATAGAAACAAACAGGTTGTATATTCTGCCTAACATCTCATTTTGTGATTCACAGAAAAAATCAAATCAGATGAGGTTGCCAAAAAAAATAGCGGTGTGTAAATGGTGACAAATTTTTTATTTTCTTTGAACAATCTCTTTATTTGTATGTGATTATATATTATAATTATTTTATGGTATTACATTTAAAGTATATGTTCTTATATGTTTTATTTTCGACTCATTAAAAAGCATCAATATTAATAATAATCTATATTTTATTAATCCTTCACAATTTTTTAATTTTTCCTTATAGAACGTGGAATTGTTCAGACATAGAATGACCCAGGAACTAAGACAGAGAGAGGAGCCTGTGACGCACCTGACAGTAACCTGATCTGTGTTGGAGAGAGTCATGCCATTGACTCTGAGGGATGCTGGTTATGTTGACAGAGACACTATGGCATTTGTCCGGTATGTCACAACAAACGGCCGGCCTTAAAAACAGCCACAGGTGTGCTTGGAGGGGTCACCTGACCTCAAACCTGTTCACACACACACACACAGACTACCTTGATCTCACAATCCGACACACTGAACTGCTGCATCAGACAGACATAAGTTTATAGGCCTGATAGATAGATAGATAGATAGATAGATAGATAGATAGATAGATAGATAGATAGATAGATAGATAGATAGATAGATAGATAGATAGATAGATAGATAGATAGATAGATAGATAGATAGATAGATAGAGTTCTTGTCCTTAGTTCTAACAGGAAAGGAAATTTGCTCTGCCAACTGTAGATTTGTTTGTTGTTGGAAGATTAACTGAGTATTGACTGCAGGATGGGAATGTAGAGTCTAGCACAGGTGCTGGATTAATGAGAAACACATTGTCGACAAAATCACACACAAGCACACAAACGCACACACATTTACTAGGCTCAGATCTTACTACTGGCTAAATAAAATACATGGAAGCAGATACGCAAAAAATACACCATGTCCAGTTAGTGTTGGGGTATTGTCACACTTGACATACTTGATGCTGATCATTGCTTTGGAGCTATATGCAATATAGACTATTATATAAATGACTGTGGATTCAGCTTATATTGCATATATATATATATATATATATATATATATATATATATATATATATATTGATATTGTGTGTGTGTGTGTGTGTGTGTGTGTGTGTATGAATGTATGTAACATTTATTTATTTATTACAATGTCCATATGATTTTTTTCCAAGTACCATATAAAAGTAATTTATTATCCAATCTATTTATTTATTTTATTGGTAACACTTTACAGTAAGGTTCATTAGTTAATATTAGTTAACTACATTAGTTAACATAAACTAATAGTAAACTGCACTTCTACAGCATTTATTCATTTTTGTTAATGTTAATTTCAGCATTTACTAATACATTATTAAAATTAAGAGTTGTATTTGTTAACATTAGTTTATGCACTGTGAACTAACTATGAACAAACAATTAACTGCTGTATTTTTATTAACTAATGTTAACAAAGATTAACAAATGAATTGCTCACGGTTAGTTCATGTTAGTTAACACAATAACTAATGTTAAGAAATTAACCTTATTATAAAGTGTTCCCATTTTATTATATATATTAATGTGGGAGAGAATATCAAAATCCCTGTCTTTATGTTTAGTCTCTCATCTGTTTTATCTGTTTTGCAGCAGTGGGAAGCACTGGATATAATGGAGGAGGGTTGGGGTAGTAGCTGGGCATCTGTGAAGTGTCAATAACTGATCCCCTTCTTTATGTTCCCTGCAGTGTTAAAACCAGAGGGTGTGCCTCCTAATCTCACAGATCCAGCACCAGATCTGCTTATCATAATAAATTACATCCAGAGGTAAAGGAATGAGGTCAGTTTGAGGTCACTGATGGAAGTACGGAGCTCTAGCCGAATACAATGTTGTCTACAGAATAATGGTGCATTTACATGTGCATCTCAATTTAGTTGTCAGACGTCATTTAAGATATCAGCTTGTAATGAAAGTGTTTTCCCCCCACTCTTACACACTCTTAAATGAACAAGAATACAAAATATTATAAAAGACTTCTTTATTTCTAATCATCATGAAGCACTTTCAACAAAATTAATCTGTCTTCCATTCCATGTGTGGTACAGGACTATGATCTGTAATAATTCCAAGCTCAGGCAGTAGTTGGGATTTGGTATAAAAACTTGTGTGAGTTGAGGCTTCTAAAAAAAATCAGTTTAGATGCATTACAAACTATCCAGAAATTAGTCAAAGAAAAGACAAACAAAAACGTAACAAAAAAAGATGGCCTTGACAAATGCAACATGTAATACTTGTACAACTCAGAAAAGTATACTTATTTTAGACTCACAAAGGACACATACATTGTATGTGTTAAATTATTATTATTCTTTTTGTTGTTTTTGTAAGGACATAAAAATGCTAACTACATCATTCACATATTCAGCAGTCTGTTTAAATACCTTATTTTTTCTACAAAGTGAATTTACATTGTTTTAAAGTACAAAGTGCAAAGACTATGGTTTCCGTTGTCGTTTTGGTGGGGGGCGGGAGCGGGAACAATCATGGCGGCCACTTTAGCCTTGTTTCTTTGAGAGGTTCTGCAATATAGTCAAATGTGAATATTAAAGTCAAAGAATGAGGAAAATGCCATTTTAAAGTAATGGCTTGCTTTTGTCATCATTTATAAATGCAATTGTCCATTTGTATATAGGTAATTGGTTTCAATATACTGCTTGGTTAAAAAGGGTGAGAGAGAAAGCTGGAATGCATGTTGTGAATGTTAACAGCCACCTACATTAACTCACCAGTTTACTAGATGTTGTGCCTTCACCTGTTTTTGCCCCTGAGGAAAAAGCAATGAGAACGTTTTACAACCCTGTTCCCCATTACATGACAGAAATACGGGTTGTTTCTGAGAAAGTTATTAAACAAATGCAAACACTTATGGTCATTTAAAACGACCACACAGACTTCGAACAATCTCTCATACACACTGTCAATATCTCCTTCATCCAAACAGAAAATAGTTGAGTTTATTCTGTGAAGCCACTGATTTGTAAAACAGTTTCTAATTCTAATGAGAACATATTAATAGAAATAAGGTCATGATTCTAGGGGGGGAAATACTTTTTTTCCTGGCTTCTGTACAAATTGGATCTTGCAGAAATTCCGAATTCCGAGAAGCACAACCAAAACAATCTTCTTTCGCAAAATGTTTTGTTTTGTTTTTCAACCGGGCCGCTTTTCCACCGTCGGGGTGAATGGTTCTTAGAATGGTAAGGAATGGTCCCAGCTGTGTTTCCATTGGAGCCTGGTTCGGCACGGCATGATTACAAAGCGTTCTCGGCCCGGACTTCTCAGCACGGTTGTCTAGAATCCGTGAAGTGACGTTGCCACTCAGGATTGGTCACTTGTCTGTTGCCTGGCTACCAGTTTCTTTGTAGCTGGCTAAGCGCTCTATTTGAGCAATGTAAAACCTTTAAAATATATTCAACTAGACAACAGTCAGTAATTGTAATACTATTTCACAATATTACTGCTTAATCTGTAGTGTATGGTGCATTTAAATTGCATTAAAAAGTGCATTCAACAGAGCATCACTTTTCTTTGCAAAACCATTGCGTTTTCCACTACCATTTCAAATCAAAGTATCCACAGTGTTCTTTGATGCAGTGTAAAGTCTAGTGTGTAAATGTAAATCTGGGTCATCCATGAGGAAACAGTGAGACTCACCCTCTTCCTTAGTGACACCCAGACAGCCCATCAGTTCCTGTAGAGACAGGGCCTTATCGTTGCTGATGTCGCAGTACTCCACAAACTTCTTTACACACTTCTTGGGTTTGGATTTCTTACGCAGCAAACGCTTGAATGGTTTGATTTCTTTCTTTCCGATATCACCACTGGAATTCTTGTCAAGCTGACTGAAATACCAGTGAACAACTCGCTCTTCCAGAGTATGACTGGGGTCTGGCTCCAACATCCTGAATGAAGGAAAAATCACAATTAGGCAAACACTGAACATGTTTCCATGCACATGGTTTTCTGGTTAAATGTGAATGAATTATATTTTAAATGAATTAAAATATCAGATTATGTTTTTCTTTTGCTGCCTTTCTTTAGTAAAGGACCTAAATAGTAGCATCAGCCCAGCTAATAAAAATATGTTCTAAGAACGTTTTGCTAATATTCCCATTAGGTAAACATTTTTTGTTCTCTAAACCTTCAAAGTGTCCAGTCTTTTAAATGTTTTAAAAACGTTTTTTTTTTTGGTTATGCGAACATTGAGGGAACATTCCATTTTATAATTTTGCAAACATTATGTTACTGTTAAACTTTGTTCTTTAACATTCTGAAACTAGTTGAAACATTTAAAAAAAAGAAATGTAGGTGAACATTTAACATTAAAGTTTCAGAAAAAATTAATGATGTACAAATAATATTTTTATGTTAATGTTTTAAGAACATTACTAAAGACCAGATCACTTTGAATGATCATTCTGTTAAAGTTAAGTTAGCCAAAGTTCTGAGAACATTTCCTGTTAGCTGCATGGGAATTATTCCAGTCAGTCAGCTAATTAACTAAGAAAATATTTGTGCACCACACAGTAGGCAGGGTCAGTTCATTTCATGAACTGGCCCATTACATTTCCCATTTCTCAATTTCTCAGACACTTGTTTACCTGCCGGCAGAGGCCGGGTCAGTTACTGCATGAACCATGTCCGTGGACAATGCATCCAACACGCTCGTCAGGAATTCTGTCTTCTTCTCCCCAGGACATCCTGAAAAAGAGGGACAGAAAAGAACCGTGGTCTTTAAAATAACTTCATACAACTTTGGAATAAATACCAAGTTCTGTCATGAAACTCTGGATGGTGCAGGCTGATGGGTCCTTACTGCAACCTGCTGACAATTACATTAACTACACGGCACAAACTGATTGGTTCCTGTTGCATCTGTAGCAAATGAGCAAATGAGAGTTCCTCCAAAACCCTCCACCTTCCCCAGCTCCACCTGTACAGATCTGCTATGGGTATATGCTATTTGAGAAATGGAGATGCATCTATAAGGGCCATTCACATGTCTAAAAATGTGTGGAAAGAGCAGCCGTGCCACTTTCTCCTTCTTTCCAAAGCATTTGCACTCCCGTGTTATCTGTCGCTGCTATGCAACCATGCACTGCGCTTTCCACAACGACGAGGAAGTTTCAGCAAAGGATAACCCCAATTGATTTCTAGCCCTTGCATTAGCTCTACTACTATGTATATTTATGGAGATGAGAAATAATTAAAAAAAAACCTGTACAGCTATGATCAGCTGTTTGGCTGAGCTTTCAATGTTATGTTACGGGGGAAAAAATGTAAAGATTACAGATAAAAATTTGTGATTAAGTTGCGATTTATCACGACTTAACTCATGACAATCATGCGATTAATCACAATTAAATATTTGTATCGATTGACAGCCCTACTAAATAACCATTACCATGATAAACTCTTCCAAGAGTTATGATAGAACTACATATTTTGAAATAACTATTCCTTTATATTGTACTTCACTTTCAATGGCAAAACTGTCCTATATTTTCTTTCTTCATTGGATTTTAGTGTCATTAAGCAGTTGTTTTA
Source organism: Elopichthys bambusa (assembly GCA_037101425.1). NCBI lineage: Eukaryota > Metazoa > Chordata > Actinopteri > Cypriniformes > Xenocyprididae > Elopichthys > Elopichthys bambusa. The sequence goes on from CM074443.1 coordinate 24,349,432, forward strand.
TAAAATCCCATGGGAAAAGGATTAAAAGCAAACAAAGCTTCTTTTCATGTGACATTTTACCTTCAGGTTATCAGTATAAACAGCTGTGAAACCTCATAAATGGCTGTTGTGACTGAATTACCTCATGTAACTCTCCTGCTCTGGTCCTAATTATTGAACTATATGTTATTTTGTCACAACAACTCAGTGAGCATTTAATCTAGTTAATTTAGTTTTTTTAATTAACTCAGTTTATCACGGTTTCCACAAAAATATTAATCAGCAAAATTGTTTTCAACATTGATATTAAGAAATCACTCTTGAGCACCAAATCAACATGATTGATGATATACGATGGCGTATGGTTCTGCTAGCATATCATGCTTCTCTTACTAGTGGCTATTTTGGGTACTGGCGCCATAGGTGGCCCAATAAACATTGGGAAGATGTAAAGCTGACAGACGTTTCACTGTTTTTACACCAACTGCACTTAAAGTTGGTGGAGAGTAGGAGAGTTAAACCATGTTACGGCTTCACAGATTCTTTGCCGCCCTGTCGTAAAAATCAGACCTCCCCTATCCTGTCTGAGGAAGATGACAGCTGCCAATCAAACAGGATTTAGGTTTATGGTCCCAGGTAAAAGTCTGCCGTGTGTGGGAACTGTGGTCTGTTGATGTTTGGGTGAAACCCACAAACCAGTCAGAAACATGTCCATGTCGTAATTCACCGCAAAAATGAGAAATTGTATTTTGCATACTGAAAATGAAGCCTATTTTTAGGATTTTATTGGATTGTGGCATTATTTTTATGGCAGTTGCATTTTTTTTAAGTAAATCTAGCATACAATAACTTTTTTTGTTATTATTTCAGCAAATGTGTCCATCTAATTTAGTAGCTTGTGTTAAGTATATGCACATGTATATTGGCCAACCTGCTCTTTAGATATCAGTGTTGGCTGTTAAAAAACCTAGGGAGTTTAACACACTCCTACGCTTTCTTTATCATAACCATTTGTCTGTTCAAATAAAGAAAGGGAAAGTGCATGTGCATGTGTGTGCGCATTTGTCTTCACATGCTGGGTTGTTTATTGTCAGGCCCAGGGGCAACAGATTCTCTGGTTGTAAGAGGTCCTTGTGAACAGGTGTGTGTGAGTGTTCAGGTAAACAGTCCTCAAACAAGAGAAAAGAGGGCAAAAAAAAAAAAGCACAGAATGCTGACAGTTTGTGAGTGAGTGTTATGCTGACGATCTGCGTGAGTTCACTCCTCACTGAGACCAGACACAGTAAAATATCCGTCCCACCTGTTCATGAATGACTGCATTCTTCTCGCTTTTTCAATAAAAACAACATAACGTTTAGTGTAGTCTAGACGCTTAATAGCAAACATTTCTGACCTTTTGAGAATGCTTTTTGCTCTTAGAATTTTAATCAGAAAACATAATTTGTAATGCATTTTCAGGTTCGGTTTTAATATGAATTCAAAGACTGAAAGAGTTGTCGGAAGCTTGGTGATGGTGACGTTGACAGTCGTGTGACCGGGATGTAGTTCATTTATAGCCTATAGCTTTTTACTTCTGGTGATTGTATTTAGGCTTCAAAATGTGTAAGAATTATAAACTTTTGTTGGTTGGCCCAGAGCTTATTTTCTTCAGTAATCTAAAAGCCAGTGGAAAATCCTATTGGGTTTTGGTTGAGGGAATCAGGGTGATGCTAACTTCCAAGTTGGTATAAAAAATACATCATCAATGCAGCACTCTATTAAACAAACAAGATTACAAATGACATCCCATTCATTTTGAACTCTCCAGCTAAAAATTGTCCTTTATATATCACCTGATTAAAATGCTGAGTGAGAACTCACTGAGCAAACCCATCCAGATCCTGCATTTAACAACATTTCAGCATTACCCAGAATCCCGCAGCTTGTGGATCTTACATAAAAACTCTCAAGTTGCAACAAAATCATGAGAATTGTGGTATTGGCAGTGGATTGTGGACGTTTAGCTGCCAGCAGCCGCCGGCCCCCATTAGCCCCCCTTCTACACCACAATTAACCAGCCGTGACCAGAGAGCTGCTCACACAACAGCACCTGTACACATGCTGCTGGCAGCCTGAACGTCCACGCACACACCTGAGGAACAGAGGATTATTTGTTAACATATTGAGATATTAGAATGTTTACCAAAGCACACAATAACAAAGCTAGTCTAGTAGTGGAGACTAAGACCAGCAATTAATCTGCATCTCAGACATACTAAGCTTGGTCATTTCTACTATGCAGTACAGATTCATATTGCCACCATATAAGTGGATTCAATATTATTCAATACAATATTAAATTTAATATTAAGTTCATTTGAAATAATTGCACTGCTTTCATTTTAGTTGTACAATCCAAGTGCAGACCTATATCCAATAAGAAAAACTGACTATTTATCATGAAATACTCAATAGCTATGTTTCCATCCAAAGTTACAAATTTAACTTATGCACAGAACTGGAATATCGCGTAAAACATTTGCGAATAAAGCACCGTTTCCTCCCATGTGTTCAAGAGAACAAAATTGCCACTTCCTGGAAATTTGTAATAAAAATGGAAGTTGCTGCAGTTGGTGGAAGCCACTGTGGCTCTTTTTCCCTACATCATAAATGACATGCGTCTCAGAGAACACAGACGAAACGCAATAAACGCTGTCATGTTATCTTGCGTTCAGATGCCTGGTGTTTGGGAACATACGGAAATCATGTGAGACATTTCTGGGAGGGTATTAAAACAAATCATTTTGATGACAGACTTTGACTCAGGCATTTCAGAATACCTAAAATAACATTTGAGATGCTGTGCAGTGAAACGAATCTATTGGTCAGTCCAGTTATCCAATCACGTGGGTGTTTTGTTGCGCATCGAGGGATTTATTCCATATTAGTTTATGCACATGTCTTCTTATCTGATAAAAATGCATCTGCCTCAATTGGACGGCATAAGTTTCTTATTCACATTTTTAGAATTTATAATAATTTAAGAATAAAAATGAACTTTTTATTTTACTTTTGAAGACATTCCCAAAGGGAGGTGTTGTCCGATTCCAAAAGATATATATATATATATATATATATATATATATATATATAGCACACATTAGTAACACACATACATTCTCACACCTCATACTGTTTCAAAAGCCTATTTCACGACTTAATCTTAATTAAAATATGAAGATAATCCTATTAGTCAAAGTCTGGCCAGGGTTATTCAAGAATCCGTTATCTGGGACTGAGACAAAGCACAAAAGCATTTCTCATGTACTTAAACTAACAAAAAAAGTACCATGGCATTTCCATTGTATTCTTAGAAGTACCATGTGCTGTAAATACCATGGCACATTATAATGGCAATCATTCAGCGTCATGGTAGATATTAAAATGCAGCAGTATTAGTCCATCTGATACCATGTTGGTAACACCACAGTACATTTTTGTAAGGGTGGGTATTAGGCCTGAAACACCAAACTTTTGAATAGTAGTGTATATTATTAACAACAGGATATTGAATCTGTAAATTTTAAATATACCACACAGTCCCCATACAGAGATTTAGTCTAATCTAATCAACAAATTAATTCATGCTGGAAATGGAAGTCACTCCCTCGTTTCCTTTTTGCTGTTTTTTATCTTTGCCCTCCACTCCTTTTTCCTCTGTCCTTCGTCACAGCCACTCCCCCACACTCATCCCTCCTTGTCATTCTCCTAGGCTCATGCTATCTATTGTAATCTATCTTTTCTACCTCCCCTTTCCACAGTGAGATGATCTGTTAACATCTGTCGTCTATGTGGACCGCAGGGTCGTGGGAAACCAGGAGATGGTTTTAGACTCTAGATGTCACACACATACCTGTGCACACTTGAGCTCACATGCAAACACAAACATATAGATACACATACAGACATCCTTGTGTTTTATGTTTACATGCATTTTTCCTAAATGAATAAGTATGAAAATTTATATTAAATTTATATTAAATACAGTTAAATTACAGTTTTTGTTATTTATTTCCTTTAGGTCCTTTGAAAGTTGTTTAAAAAAAAGGTGGTTTCTCATTTTCTGCAGCTTTGTTTCTATAAATTGTCCTCTTGCTAGTTTCGAGTCGTGAAGTATCTCGCTCTCATAGCAAACCTTGCACAATATTTTCACATCTGCTTAGAAGCACACAGTTATGCTCACCCTGCAGATGTCTGCTCCTGTAATGGTCCTTTGGTTTGTTTGGATGGGCTCTGGCATTTCCATCACATTTTGGTTGTTCGAATCTACAGCAAGAGAGAGAGAGAGAGAGAGAGAGAGAGAAAAAAACAGTGAAATACAAAGCATTATTGTTTGTACAAAGGCAAAGCCAACAGCTAAAATATTCCACCAATGCTGAGAAAAAATGTCTGATTTTTTTGTTTTGTTTTAAATCACAGGGAGACAAGATAATAATACTGAATAAGATTCATCTATCTATCTGTCTGTCTGTCTGCCCGTCCGTCTGTCCATCCGTCAGTCTGTCTTTCTGGTTATCTATCTTTCCATTTATCTATCTATCTATCTATCTATCTGTGTCTGTCTGTCTGTCTGTCTATCTGTCTGTCTGTCATTCTATCTATTGTTATGCACAGTAAAACCCAATAATTTACAGTAACTCCAACCATTTGAGGAAACTGATTGCCGTAAACCATTTAAGTTTTAAAACCAATAAGTATGAGTACTGTAAACTCATATACACTGAGTTAAATTCACTTATATTTTAGTGGTGGTTTAGTCAATCATTAGAGTAAACTCAACTTAAATTTTTTAAGTTTATTTTATTCATTTGAATTCAGGTAACAAATCTAACTCTTAACAAATCGAAGTCTTAACAACTATATCGTTACTTAAATGGTTCGAGGAAACCAATTGCCGTAAATAGTTTAAGTTCATTAAACTCAAAGTAATAAAGTTACATAAGACTAAGCAAAACCTAACATTGGCACAAAATGATAACAGAACAGGAGCACTGTAAAACTCAATGGCCCGGTTTCACAGACAGGGCTTAGCCTAAGCCAGGATTAGGCCTTAGTTCAATTAGGGTATTTAAGTAACTTTTATAAACGTACACTAGAAAAAAACATTACTGGTGTGCATCTTGAGACAAAACAATGGCACTGATATATTTTAAGATATGTCAGCGCAAGTTGCTTTCAGTTAAAACAGCTCAAACATGGATTTTAGCCTAGGACTATCTTAAGCCTTGTCTGTGAAACAAGTGGAATAAGTTCAGAATACTCAAAACATTTAAGTAAACTAACTCATTTTGTTAAATTAGTAGACCTTAAAATTTTTGTAACAAGTGAGGTGGGGCCGAGAGCAAGAGCAAGGCCAGTGTGGTGCACAGGTGTCTCTCATTAACAATCACATCACCGGCATCACTTCGCTCCCACAGTTCTCAGCCTTGCCCCACTCATCATAATGTTAATTACATACAGTTAATTTACATAAACATCATATTCAGATCTTCATGGTAAAATGATGGATAGCAAATAACACATGTTTTTATAACTGTTAAAGAGACTATCATTATATACTTGCATGTATATAATCAAACAACATACAGTATATATGGTCTTAAAGTTTTGTAGCCCATTCTCAACCTAACCACAGACTCTACTCTTCACCACAATGGTAACCCTATAAAACTAACATAGAACCCAGGGCCAGCTCTAGGCATGGGTAGGGGTGGGCTGAGCCCACCCAAACGTCTGCCTTGCCCACCCAATCAGAATTTAGGTACAAATAGCGTACATTTTTTATGATTTGTGCATTTATTAAAAACACTGAAGTGGGCGGTGTGTTGAGAAGTTTGACAAAGGGCTGTAGAATACCAAGTCAATAAAAAAATAACAAGAAAATTGCAGTAGGCTATTTTTCTTTTCTTAGCTGAAAGTATACAGCAAGGTGCATTATACACTCGCGCGCTTCAGTGTGTAGCGGAAAAGGCTGACAATCACACTAGCCAAAACGGGCCGCCGGTGCATACTAAAATAGGTCATATGAGCAGTTAAAATTAATTCAAGAATGTGCATTTATTGCATGGACGGAGCAAGAACATAATGTAAGTGTTTAAAATGCATATGTATTGTTCATTTGAAACCTTAAACTAGAAGCTGTTAAACTAAATGTACGAGGCAAACTGTCTGCATAACAACACTGATTCATTGTTTATCGTTCGACTAGCCACACAGAACGAGTTTTTGCGGTTAAAATCGCAGGTCAGTGCAGGCATAGACACCTTTTTTAAAAGTTATCTATCTATCTTGTGTATTATTGGCTACCCAGTATATCTGCCAGCCCACCCTTCTATAGCTGCCAAGAACTGGGCCTGACAGAACCCCCTGTAAATCCCAACATAACACAATATTAAACACTAATTTATGTTAATCTATGTTAATCTTGTGCAAAAACACACAAAATAACACTTAATTGCAACATTTATTTTCCTTATACAGTCTGACGCAAACAAGCTGGGAATTAGAAATCTGCTGCAACTCAGTCATATTAATCTATCTATCTATCTATCTATCTATCTATCTATCTATCTATCTATCTATCTATCTATCTATCTATCTATCTATCGTCTGTTTGTCTGTCTGTCTGTCTGTCTGTCTTTGCAAAAGTCTTAGCCATGTTAGTATTTTCACATACACACACACACACACAAAAGAAACAGAAAAAACTGAGACAGACTAAATCCTATTGCACTGTACATCATTCAGTGCTTCTGACTAAATATTGCTGTTGAAGAATTTTTGATCACTTTATCTTTTCACAGATACAAGGAGTGCACTAGGATGCAATCACTAGAAGTTCAGCTCAAGATGCCCGAAACAGGAATTTAGTGAGAGAAAAGTGGACATGTGAGTAAAAGAAAAAGTGAGTAAGAAGTGTAAGACAAGAGAAACATTCATGGCCCCATTGGGAGAGTAAATGTGCTCCAATCACTGCCAGGCGACCTGCCCCAAGAACAGAGAAAGAGAGAGAGGAGGATGATGGGAAGGTAGCACTTCCATGCGTGCTCTAATGCGCTGTCTGGCACATTGCCTGAGGCTTTGTTAACTCAATACCACATTTGGCAATGGTCAGAAATCCACAGCATCACTCCATTACACTCCTGCAGCTCATTAAAGGTGCCCCTGAATATAGCGGGTGTCACTGACCCCTGACAATCACACTCACAATGTTTTGTCATTCTGCCAGTTTTCTTGATCAGATCTGAGCTGGTTGTGCAACCAGCCTGTTAGGAGATGAGTAGTTAATCAAAATGATTTGATGGCATATTTAACATCAAGAATGCTGTTCTTATCAAGTTGCTCTCGAAATGTTAAAAGAGACTGAATGAGATCGGGCCAAGTACTGGCCCCTGAGAGACTCCAAAGCTCAATTTTGTACCGCATAGTAAGTCAAATAAAGAGACCTGCCCCGGGTGTATATTAGATGTACTGTAAGAGAAAGTCGACTGGCACTTACCATTTTAAAAGCCAAGTGGTGGGTTTTTCCTTTCAAAAGAGACAAACTGCTTAAGTTGTATTTTGGCAACTAAATAAGGAAGGATTTGTTTCTTTGAGGCGCCAGAGGTATTTTAAATTGTTTAAAATACCATTTTGTTAAAGCTGATGTGAAGGAGACATGCTGAAATAACATCCTAGTAGTTGTATTGGAGAAATTTCCACCTGATTTTTATGTAAAAAGTGGATCTCCGAGCTAAAATGGCAGAATTGCACTACACATACTTTTTTTAAGCGAAGTACATTACCTTGTGGATGTGCCGGGTATGGGCCGTCCGGTGTCCACCAGGACACACCAGCAGTACCCGGTGGAGGGATGGCACTGGACGGGTTTGTAGAGGCCACCTTGAGCACAGTCAGGTATAAAAACTGCTTCGTTTTTATGTTGTCTTGCTTCTTCCTGTGCCGACAGCTGCTCCTGATCACACGAGGTCGCTGAGGTAAAGGGAGACAGAAGAAAGGGGTGAAATACAGCGGGAGACACAATTTGAGTGAGTAAGTGTCAGTGTTCTCTGTGGTAAAGAGAGGCCAAGCATCTGTGTTGCTGTACAATGAAAGTAGACAGTGACCAGGAGCTGTCAAGCTCCAAAAAAACCACCTTACAGTTTCCATAATAGAAGTACATGCGACTAATGCACAATATTCCAAGTCTTTTGAATAGCTTGTGAGGAATAGAATGAAACGGAACAAGCTCCAACCTAAAATAAGGATACAAAAAATCCAGTGCTTGTCTACTAATATGTCTTCATGTGTGTGTGTGTGTGTGTGTGTGTGTGTGTGTGTGTGTGTGTGTGACTGACTGGACTGTGATGCCTCAGCTATAGAGAGATGGATGGACAGCATGTTGGAGGAGGTAAAAGAAGAAAATACAGTTAGAGAGAATGAAAGTGAGGACTTGTGCTTTATGGCAGGCCTGCGGAAATGTTTATGACATTAAGAAGTTAATGTCTGCACGGGGCTTCTGCGACTAGCATAAATATTTACACGTTGTCTCTGTTTGCCTGTGTTTGCAGTGCCTTTGAATAAAGACAGTGACCTTGGGCAGAGAATCGCTCCATAAAACACATCGTTTTGGGAAAACAGTGGCATCTTATTGCTTTCTTTCAATCCTGAGCATGAGCTTATGAAGCTCAGATATATGCACACAAAGACAGCTCGAAACACATGAATGATCCATATGGAGCACAACCTTTCAGCTGTGAGATTTCTCTGCATCAGGAACCAATCATCTCATGTGCCACAACACAGCTCTCCAGCAACGCTTTGAGCCGCCTCATCTAATGCAAGCAAGATTATGTGAGTTAAAAAAAAAAAAGAAAGAAAGTAAGAAAGAAAGATAAAAAGGAAATGAGGGAGAGTGTATTTAGTTCAAAAGTCAAAGGGGTGCTAAGGTGGTGTGACTGGTTGCCAGGGAACAGCCTATATAATATGTGTTTTCTAAGGTGTTCATAGTGTTTTCAGGGTGTTCTGGGTGGTTATCAGGGTGTCGCTATGCTGTTTTTGTTTTGAGTGATTTTTAATGTGCTGCTAGGCTGTTTGGAGTGACTGCTAGAGTGCCTGTAAGTGTTTGCCAGGGTGTTGCTATGTAGCTGCTAAGGTGTTTTGATTGGTTTTAAATGTGTATTTCTAAGGTGGTTGCTAGGGTGTCGCTAGGTGTTCGCTATGGCATTTTAGGTGATTAACAGTAGGGCTGCATGATTAATCGAAATAAAGTATGACTGGAAATTTCAGTATGACTGGAAGGATGCAATGTAATTAAATGAATGCATGCGCAGAGTGAGGCATGGCTCTGTTATTTTACACAATGGTTTAAATTGTGTAGCCCTAGTTACCAGGGTGTTGCTACGCTGTTCTGAGTGGTATTTAGTGCATTGCTATGCATTTTCTGTATTCTCTCGCACACATCTTTTTATAGTTATCGTCTCTCTCTCTTTCTTTGTGGTGTTGTCAGGTGTTTTGCTTCATGTGAGCATTGTTTTAGAAAAGGTTTTTTTAAAACTAGAGACATCTTTTCTTTGTCTCTGTCTTTCATTTAGTTCTATTCTGAGCTTCACTGAATAGTGATAATCACCCTTTAGACCTCAACGAATCAGCCATAATCAAAACCATCAGCTTTCACTGCACTGCGCTGACGTTTTATTGATTGTAAATCAAGAGAACTTTACAGTCAAGCTATTCACGCACACACTGACACACACAAATGAGTCTATTTAGAAACACACAAACTCTGTAATAATGTCATCAGAATTAGATCTGTTATTGAGTTCATGTCGTCATTTTTTCCCAGATGGTTTTTAATGACATTTCTGATGATTCCTTCATTAGATCAACATGTCAGGCAATGGCTGAGTGCCACACTGAGCTGGATCTTCACATGTGTGTGTGTGTGTGTGTGTTTGAGCCACTATAGCAACAGAGTTTCATAATACTTACAAAGTTACAGATAAGAATCTGTTTCTTTTGCTTTCTCTTTCAATTCTCTTACAAAAAAAAAAAAAAAAATCAAAAAGAAATTTGTCTTTAATATCTCAGTTGTTTAGCAGTGTTGTTATTGTTAAAACTATTAAAAGCCATTTTCAGTAACTGAAACAAAGCTGACATAAAATAAAATATAAATAAAAAAATCTGAAGAAAAATCTAAACTTTTGCCTTGACAACTAACTGAAATGAATACTAAAATTACTAAAACTGAAACTGACTTAAAAAAAATAAATTAAAGCTAGAAATATTTCAAAAGAACTAATAAAAATTACAAAAGCACATAACAAAATAAGTAAAACTTAACCTAAAATTAACTAAAAATATAAATATATAAAGCTACAATATAAAGCTAATTCAATATATTAATAAATACTATAATAGTAAAAATAACACTGTCTCAGACAATTTCCTGCTTCTTAGATGTTTCTCCTAGTAATTTTCTCTCTCTTGTCATTTCTCATTAAATTCTTCCAAGATCAGATGATCTTAGCTATCCATATTAATGTTATAGCCCATAGACTATATGTAGCCCCGCCCCTTTCTAGCACTGTGCTCCTTGTGTTTTGTCTTCTGTTTGTATTTCCACAGCATGAAGGTAAGATGTTATGGATTTATGAATAAACCGCTTGTTTTAAAAGCTTTCCGGTGTACTGACTTTTTTTTTTACTTTCATTTGAAACATTACAATGCTTGTGATAACTTTCGTTAAATCTACAATAAAGTAAATCCACTTCACCAGCTAATTACTCTTCAACAGCGATGCCATTGAAATATACAGTGCTGCTGCAAAACTAAAGTTCAAACACAAAATTCTAACGATGGCTGTGCGCTTGTGTCTCTGGCGCATAAGACCTATACTGTCTAAACTAATGTAGTTTCTTCAGCGCAATTTAAAATAGAGAAAGGAAAAGGAAAGGAAATCACAAATCAGATCTCTTTAATTGCTCAATGGTTTACCCTAAACAGCAATGAGATTAGATGAAAAACAAATGGAGACTTCTGTTTAAGTACTTTGCTTCTCAGATATCTCTCCTGTGAAAAACATTCCCCTAATCTCACATCGTCTTTGGAGTTTCAAAAGAGGTCTCCAAAATGTCTCAATAAAAAAAAACTGCAAAAAGGATAAGAGATCTGAACTCAAACTTCTAAATTTCTTTCAAGATATCTTATATATAATCTATGCTATACATATTAGTTTGTTACATATTAGTAAGTGCTATAATCGTTCTGTATGTCAGGTGTCTCATTTGTCTATTTTTGTAAGTCCACTGACGTCTAGTAAAGTAAAGTCGGGTTCACATTGTACGATTTTGGCCAAGATTTAGTTGTCTGAGACAAATTTTGTGAACCTAAAAGATTCCTTGGATCCTAGGCCAAAGCCTTTGATCGTTAGTTTGACATGCTCACCAACAGTCAATTGATGACCACTGCGATCCAATTCTACCTCAGACGAAATTCTGCCAGTGTCAGAAGATTTGACGCACAGTCCTGCAGTGTGGCTTCTCCTACAACAACTGTCAAATCAAAAACCAATAGGAGCGCAGCACCTGCTAACGCAATTAGTGAGAGATCAACAAACCACTGCTTGCTCCACACACATCGTCTACACCAGTTTTCTTTTCAAGAGAAGCCATGATCAAAATTAATTCTAGAGATTGTTTTTGTTTGTTAGCCACCATTTCTATCCCGCATGTAAATGCAGCTCACATCACTGAATGTGTCACAGATTGATAATGTAAAACTCCGGATAAGTCTTCTTGCATGTGTCCGTTTTTAACATGTCTTGACTGCCGTACAGTCTGACATTAATGACAACTGAGATCCCACAGTGTGACATGGCTTACAGCGAGGATCATGTCTGTACAGTCTGAAAAGCTACAGTCATAAAGGACTATTATAGATAGTACAGTATGCACCAGGCTTAAATTTTCGGAGGATCTATTAATAGAAATGCAATATAATATACATAACTATGTTTTCAGTGGTGTATAAAGACCTTACATAATGAATCATTATGTTTTTATTACCTTAGAATGAGCCATTTCTATCGACGTACACCGTGGGTTACACGTTAAGTCGCCATTTTGCGCCAGCATGTTTCTACAGTAGCCCTAAACGGACAAACTGCTCTACAGAGCGCATTTGCTTGACTGGCTACTCTGTTCTGTCTCAGACGATGACATCTTTGTCCTGTGTTGGCCACCGTAGCTTCTCTATATTGCAATTGGCAACCTCACCGCTAGATACCGCTAGTGCAACCTCTCTATTTTTTTGTTTTTGAACTATAAACAAGAATGTTTCAGATGTTACGTTTTTCTGTCGTCTCCTAAATACCAAAACCAATCCAGCTCAGTTAGCATTTTGTGTTGAAAAGTGATAACAGATGTTTGTCGGTAACTCACGTGGTATTCTGGTACTGTTTTTTTCTCGGCTGCGGACCTGTTCTGTCCAGAGTGTAGGGTACTGAGAGATGATGTCTAAAACATACACGAATGCACAAAACATTAGTTCTGTTCCAAACCTTACACTCTTAGAAAAAAAGGTTCAATAGGAGTCCTGACTCAATTTTAAAGAATGCTTTATGCCAAAAAGGTTTTATATAAAGAGAAATGTCTTAAATGATTGCTTGATACTTTCATGTTTAACAGGTTATTTCAGTTTTTTTTTCTAATGAAAAAGTATGTTAATGAGCTGTTGATCCCATGATGGGAACCCCTAAAAGATTCTATATAGCCTATGAAATGCCTGACAGAACCCCTTTTCTAAGAGTGTAGTGAACGCTTGACTTAAACGGCATTTAAATGCATCAGTGACACTCACCTTCCTCATCAGTGGATGGCTGGGTTTCCACTACTAAAACCGTTGAAGGATCTGCATTTAGAATGGAGAAGATTTGCAAGGAAACTACAATTACGAGTGTCAGCTAGACAGTCACATCACATGAGCCATGATGCATTTGCACATTGCCCGGCCAGGACAGATTAGAGAGATGGAGAAACAGAAGAAAGACAATTTGAAGAACACAAAGGGCTACATACAAAGAGATGGAAGGAGGTTTAGTGGTTATAACTGACTCGCTGAAAGAAAAACACAGTTCAAACATTTAATCTCTTTGCTTGACACCATGAAACACCTTTATAAAGGCAAAAAGCAGTGTGCTTAAATATAGAATTCTGTAAATGCTCAAAGGTGTTAAATATATGCAATCTGCACCCAAAATAAACACTCCAAGAACCAAATGTGAGTAAAAATTCGCTGGAGTGAGTAAAAAAAAAAGTAACTCTCTAGTTTGCCAGTAACTTTAGAATGACCTGCAACATAATAAATGGCTTTTTAAGAAATATGCTTTGGAAAATTGTTTATCTAGGAAGTGTTTTCCCCTTCAGAACTTTTATGGTGATATGTCCTCACATTAAGCCATCACAACCGAAATCTGAAGATCAAATTTTGTGTCGTAATGTTTTTGTGACTAGTGTCCTTTCACTGTGAGATAGAGACTTGCTTGTATAGGATATGATGCTGCAAGTGTAGTAAATAATTCATTTATTCAAGACAATGGGTAACACTTCAGTTTAGGGTGCAATTCTCACTATTAACTAGTTGCTTATTAGCATGCATATTACTAGGATATGGGCTGTTTATAAGAACTTATAAAGCACATATTAATGCCTTGTTCTGCATGACCATTTTCTACATCCCTTAGTCCTGCCCAATACCTAAACTTAACAACTAACTATTAATAAGCAGTAATTAGGAGTTTATTGAAGCAAAAGTCATAGTTAATAGTTAGTTAATAGTGAGAACTGGAGCCTAATCTAAAGTGTGACTAGACAATGTTATATTCATAAGAAAAATGATATACAATAATATAGATATTTCCTAACGACAAAATTATATTTTTAAATAAATAATAATGCAAAATACATTTTCATCACTGGTAAGAAATACAGTATTTATGACTGGTCAATTGTCTCTAGCAAAACAAAACATTAATTTTGGACCCTGTGTGCAGAAATAAACACTATTTCCTGTTAAATAAATAAATAAATAAAAATACATGTTTTTGTTTAGTTCAGACTTTAACGATCTGGACAACAGGCATGCAAAAAGAATATGCAAACACACACACACACACACACACATAAACAGATTGGACGTATCAGACAGGGACGAAGGAAGACCGCTAGACGCTTTGGCCACAGGAATCTAAAATGCTGAGAGCCACAGGTGTGGTTAACCTCAGCAGGGTCACCATTAACTCATCAGAGGCCAGGAGACAAACTGCCCCTTCTCTTTTTTGGTGTGTTTCTCTACTAGCATCCTTGGGAAACAGTTGGGGAACTTGGGGAACAGCCACTGTCAGCACTCTGATGAAGTGATAAAGTATTACGAGATCTGACCCTGTTATTTATATGACTCTAAAATTTCAGTGTAGCTCAACACATCAATGATTTTCTCTGTTTTTGTGGCTTTTTGCCTTTTTATTTCTTAGGACAGCCCAGCAGCAACAGGAAATGGTGGGAAGAAGGAGAAGGCGTGGGATCGGGAAAGGACCCAAGACACGAAACCAGGTCAACATCGTGCTATGTGCACTACTGACCTGGCCGCACCTCTAACAATGGATCTGTTCCGAAACCTAGTGAGCTGCCTTATATGGTTACGATATATATACAGTAGCATAGTAACCATCATTGGAATGCTCTAAGTAATTGATCAAGGTAATTGATTTCAATAGAGTTTGGCATCAGCAGTTAAGGCCCGTTCACACCAAGGACGAGAACTGTAACAATAACAATAAAGATATAGTTTTAAAAATCATTCGAAATGTAAAAGAATTGTAGAGCAAACCACAACTATTACGATAATGGTACAGATATAATATCAATGGAATCACTTTCATAATGAATTTTTTTTTTTTTTTTTTTTTTCAGAATCCATCTGACGTGGTGTGATGTGGAGTTATCTTTAGTTATCGCTCTTGGTGTGAATGAGCCTTTAGTTTTCTATAGTATCCTAGTAACCATTCAAATAAATAGCACACTCAAATTTGGGTAAAATGTCACCTTTTTCACACAAAACCACAAAACAGTCATAAGGGTCAATTTTTTTAAAACTGAGATGTATATGTCATCTGAAAGCTGACTAAATAAGCTTTCAGTTGATGTATGAAAATTTTGAAATCTGGAAATCTGTAAATTTGAAAATCTGGAATCTGAGGGTGCAAAAAAATCAAAATATTGAGAAAATCGCCTTTAAAGTTGTCTAAATGAAGTCCTTAGCAATGCATATCCACTCACAAAAATACATTTTTGATATATTTACAGTAGGAACAGTGGTCCAGGGTCACAAATAGTTTTTATTGATGCTTTATTAAAATTATTAAATGTTATATGTATATAATTTATATATATATAAAAGCTTACAATAATTTTATATAATAGTCATTTAATTTAATTTAATTTAGTTTTATATATAACATACATAATATCTAATTTTCTCACTTTGACCCCCATCTCATAAGGATTTTTGAGGCAGCTCGCTAGTTTTCGAAACTGATGTGAAAATTTGTTAGAAATTTGTTAATGAATTAGAGTGATTCTATCATATTTTTAGCATTTTAATACAAAACTGCAAGCAAAATACTAACTTGCCTGGTGAATCAGTCAAAAGCAAACATGCCGTTTCTTAACATAATTCAGTTATTAATTATATTACAGTGCCTTTTTTTGTAAATTAATTCTTTTTTTTTTTTAATCAATAAGCTTTTCAGAATAGGTAAGACATCTAAGAAATTATCTTCAACAAAAACCTTCACATCTCCCATAGCTGAGGGTTTCAACTGAAAAGGACATTCCTCTTAAAACTAAGAGGAAAAAAGACCAAAAAAACAAGGTGATTATCTAGAGATCAGGTGGTTTCTTCTGTTTTGTGAAAGGAGGGAAATCAGTAGCATTAGTAGTGCATGAGAAAGGTCTTCATCTGGAAAGAAGAGAAATGATGTCCAGGTGAAGTGGTTAATGTTCACTGCGGTACTATGACAAAACCGTGAAGCCCTTCGATTTCGTTTTAACGACTGTGAAAGGCAAAGGCTGTTATTACGGCGTCTCTCTGTTTAACGACTCCAACATACGACCATTTACTTTCAGCCCTGAAGCAACTTCAGCACTCTCAATTCACAAAATATTAGAATGGCAAGCCTTAACTCGCAGTACAGACACACACACACACACGTTAAAACGTAGCTGCCAGTGCAGATTGTCCCTCATGAAAATCTTTACCATATTAAAAGGAATCGTTGAGGCTATTTACCTGATTTTCCTGGTTCCTTTGGATTAACTTTACCATTCTTGGACCCTGAAAATCAACAGGACAATCACAGGTTACTCACGCTAACATTTTAGCAAACCTACACCTAGAATTTTGTACGTTCTAACTGGACAATAAATTTGAACGTTCAAATATGTGCTGCAGATCAGAGCAAGTGTTCCAGGAACGGTTGATTTTATTTTTGAAAAGTGACTTACGTTTTTAATTATCTTTTTAAGCCTCTACAGGGGAACATGATAATGTTATGGAGGCTGCAGGGGGTAAAAGCCATATGACACTATCTTGGAGTAAAAGAGCAAGAATGTTTGAGCTCGGCCGCTTCGCTTGCCAAACGCGCATTTGTTTTGTGATGCTCCCCCAGACCTAACTGATTAAGCTGTTGCATGTGCAATTAAATCTAATTGGTCCTTTTCTAGTGAAGTTGTGGTTGTTGTACAAAGCCAAGCCAACAATGTTATGATCCAGGAACCCATGGCCTGCAGTGATAGAGTTTCAGTTTTGTGCGTTCAATGGTCCTATGGTAGTTTACTGCATGTGGCTGTGGTTATGCGGTATTGTTATGCTGGAATGTTTCTGTAGATTAGGATTAGCTCTGTTCTGGCATTGCTCAGTGCTATCACTGGCTTAGACAACACGTTTCCAGCTTGTGCAAGGAGCTCTGGATGCCTTACTCTCTTGATATATTCTCTCTTTATATTCCATAACTTTCCTGTGCCAAAACATCAAGATCGTGTCATCAATGTTGGGATTACAGTTTGGAATAAGTTTGAAATATTATTTATGTTGTGAAAATCTCTTTTGCAAACAAAGAAAGAAAACGTGATTGAAGAACGCATTGGAATAAAGGGAAAAAACAGCAGAGGTAGAAGTATGGTACCTTGGCAATGGGGTTTCTTATTGGCTACTGCTGAGCCGCTGATGGGTCTGCCACTGGGTGTTACACACCAGCAATAACCAGTGTAGCTGTGGCACTGAACCTGTTATTCAAATACAGCAGAAATATATAAAAAAAAACAAAAAAAAAACAGATAGAGGTAGAAAAATTAAGACATTTGACAGAGAAATCCTTAAACGTTTAAAAAAAAGTCCTAAATTTTACATCTATCTATCTGTCTGTCTGTCGGTCCATTTATCTGTCTATCCCTCTATCCCTCTATCTATCTATCTCTCTGTCTGTCTGTCTGTCTGTCAGTCCATTTATCTGTCTATCCCTCTATCTATCCCTCTATCTATCTATCTATCTGTCTGTCTGTCTGTCGGTCCATTTATCTGTCTATCCCTCTATCTATCTATCTATCTATCTGTCTGTCTGTCTGTCTGTTCATTTATCTGTCTGTCTATCCCTATACCCGTCTATCTATCTATCTATCTGTTTGTCCATTTATCTGAATGTCTATCCCTCTATTTGTCTGTCTGTCCCATCCATCCATCTCTCACCTCACTGTAGGTTCCGTCAGGGTTGCAGACAGGTACGAACACCTGTGGGAAGAGTTTCTTAGCTTGCTGCTCAGTGTATTTCTTCTCTGCCACACACCTGGACGTATCTGAAGACACAACACAGGTAAATCCAGCAAGTTAGATTAATTTTATAGCCATCCATGTTATTATAATTAACAGTTACTGTCCTCCCCACACATAGGTGGTGCTATGCAGGTACAGGATTAGGTGAGATATGAAACAAGCAAAAGCGTCATGACCATTAAAACATTTTTAAATGCAACTTCCAAGATAAATTATTTGTATACCTGAAAATTAAGACTTACATTGTTGTAAGTAAAAAAAAAAAAAAAAAAGTTTTTAAAACTTGGTGGCAGAAATAATGCATTTACATGTCTGAATTTAGTTAGGCCATTTATAGGTAATTTGTTGTAAGCTGAATATTCTTCCATTATCTATCCACTTTCAGACACTCATCATCTATCAGGCCTGCCACTGAAGCCCCTTTTTATACATGACTCCACTGCTTTGGAGATCTTGAAAAGTACTATAAATTTGATGATTCATTTGTTTTCTATATATAACCTCAACCTTTATTTCTCATCATTTACTTTAAACACGCAGTCAATATTCTGCTCATCGTGTCAGTGTAATATAGAAAACAGAAAGTCCACAGAGAGCGAGCGCATTAAATTCAAACCGACAGGCAAGTCCTCTGGCGTTCTCTCTCTCTGACTGATGTGGCACTGGTGTTTTTTCTTTTATTTTTTCAGAGGAAAGGAAAGAATGGTAATTGTGAAAGAAAATGAAGCAGGAAATAAGACTTGGTTTCTTTTGCAGTGACATGTGACTTCTTAGACACAGAATAATTCAAGATGTTTCGGAAGTGGTGGATCCATGTGTGTGGTTGGGAATTGGACCAAAAGTCCTACTGGAGTCATCAGTATCTCTATGCCAGTCCAGTGGTAAAACGATCACAGATATATCTTAACACATATCACAGATATGTGTTAAGTCTGTGTGAGGTGATGGTGTCCAGCAGGTTGTAATGCATTTGTGAATTTGTGGATGTCGTTGATGCAGCTGGCCAGAAAACCCTCCAGAGCTCATCAGTCTCGAAATTTCATTTTAATGGAGACATAAACTCACTCTCTTCACTAGGCCAATCATTACAAAACATTCTGTCTGGGATGGCATGAGAGGATGAAAAGAAAAGCAATGAAAAAATGTGAATAAGACAATCCCAAAATGCATTGCAGGCAAAAATAAATGCCAGCCTATACCTTATCATTCAGTACTGAAAAATATCACAAAAATATAGTTCAGTCTATTTAAACTTGGCTATTTTACACAAAACTTGAGTGGATTATGTATTTTATTGCTTATTAGAGTCTCATGGCATTTGCTTATCGCAATGGATGGATGCTGGAAAATGTGTTCAATAAATATGTTAAATAAAAGAGGAAGGACGCTGATCGCTGAGTGTTTCCAGAGTGGAAAAATTTAAAAATAGGCCAGAGTAAAAGAAAAGGTTCAAAAGCTGTATTTTATGCTTAGCAACAATTATTTATGCATTTAACATTTATATATTTCTCGTTCCAATCTAATCATTCCTTTTTGGTTTTCTCTCTCTCTTTTTAGTGGAAAATAATTTATCCTCTTTTCATACCACTTTTCCTCTCTCTCTTTTTGTCACACCCTTTTTAATCCCAATGCAAGAATGACACATTGTGCTTACTAGTAGGGAAATAAGGAGTGAACGGGGGACAGAAAGAAAGACAGCTCTGAGCAGAAGAGAAAGAAAAGATGCAGGGCACGAGAGCCTTCCGGCCGAGCCCAATACAATGAGAGTGTCTGTGAGCCGTTTGACCTTTGACCTCTATGGTTACTGCCCCTCCTCTCATACAAATGACCACTGATCTCTCACAGATATGAATGCACCACTGTACATTTATTTTTACATGGACAAGATCTCCATCAAGATCTTAGCGCAGATTTTCAAAAAAGCACACAAGCTAATTTTTTTTTATTTAGTATTTAGTGAAAATGCACCGGTCATTGTATATTTTTATATACTGCTAGATTTTTCGTATTTAATTCCCTGTCCAATTACAGTGAATTTTTAGACAACATAAAAAAATGGCATTTGCAATTAACAAGTAGTAATACACTGTGGAGCTCGCTTTGGTCCATCAGGTTTTGATTGGATAGTGAATGTTATGCTATGATATTATTGGTTCACATGATTTTTTTCCTTGCCGATGTGGCCTTGGTTACATCATCAGAAAAGAACTTCAGGTAGCTGTGTTGTTTTAAATCGCTTTTAGTGTGAATGCCTCTTAAGAGTACAATTCGAAACATCATAGAGGATAATGTGTTGTACTCTGTAAAATCCTACTCAAAGAATGATTTATCCCTGGATGGATTTAACCCTGCTCGCCTCGACCCTGACCCACAAAGGGCATCAGGCCAACCAGCAGCAGCTCACGCATGATTGGTGAACTCTGACCTTTGCATGGCCCTCGGATAACCTCCAGCTGAGGGTCACGGCACTTTGCGCGGAGAAACTCGCAGCGGGAACTGAAGGTCCGTCCGTCTGATGCGCAGAGTGGCTTGCGAGGAGCTCCGGAACAATCCGTATTGCATTCTTTATCCTGCTCCACACGCAGAAACTGTAAAAATAGACGGAGAGAGATTTTAGCATGTTACTAAGCTAACAATGTGATTCTTTCATAATAAGCATAAAAATACAAACATTGTGTAAAATAATAAATGTCATTTAAATAACCTATTTATATAAAAAAATATATTTCAGTTTAATATTCAAACTGATATTCTATTTAGATTTTATTTAAAATGATATTTTATTATATATTAAATAGAATTTTATAACAATTTTAATATAACATTTAATTATATTTAAATATATTAATAATATTAATAAAATTATAAATATATTTATTATCAGATTATTAATTTTTTGTAATCTCCATGAAGGATACATCTCTGTCCTAAAGCAAGTATAAATATTTTTGTGCAAACAAGTAATTTTTAAGTATTTTGTTATACTGTTATGATGTTTTTGGTGGGCTCAGGATAGTCGCCGGTGAAGGGCTTGGCATCTTTTGAGCTCATGACACTCCGTTCCATTGTTCCATCACATTCATTTAGTGATTAATACACACACACAAGTGCAAACAAAACACACATAGACAAATGGCATTCACAAACCCCTCTACATCTCCCATCCCATGTCACGTCTTGTTTGTGAATGAGGGATTGTGGGAGAAAGGCAGAGGTGCTGGCGGCCTCTCGTGCAGCGCTTTTATCTGTCTGTCACTCTCACACCTGCACAGGTACGGCCACAAACAAGTCGCACACTCGCATTGATTGAATACTGTGTATTTTGCTCTTTGTGCACTACAGGAACTTTCAATGATACTGCAAACATCACCTCACCGACATTCAAGAGTGGACAGGAAATCGGCTTGCTTTGTGTCGGGACATTATCTACACAGGTGTGTGTTTAATGTTTGGATGAGTTATAATCGGTTAACCTGGCGGATACAAAATTAACTTGAAAAGGGACTGACACACACAGGCACACTCACCTGTGGACAATAAATCAGCCTCCGGAAAACAGCAAATGAATGTAGTGTTGAAAGGAAACAGATTCTTCATATAAAGCTGATGGGTAGGATCATTACCCACTCAAAAATTAGCACAGTCTGACATCCTACAAATGACTTTCTGTGTGTGTGTGTGTGTGTGTCTGTGTGTGTGTGTGAGGGACTCTGCACCTGGAAGATGGTTTCAGAGGGGGTTTGAGGATCAGCCCTTTGCCCCTGGCGATGGGAGACAGCTCTGCTGTCATCTCTGATCGTAAATCTAGAGTTGATGAATGTTGGGGAAGTGTGTGTGTGTGTGTGTGTGTGTGTGTGTGTTTGAGATGAATGTGAGGCAACAAAGCTGATTCAGGCATATCGGAAGAGGTGTTGTAAGAGTACAGAGACCAAACTAACCTTTTTTACTTGCTTTGTTTTGTTCATGAGTTATTGGTTATTAAATTCTTCTCTTCTGAATGCCCTTGTATGTGTGGGAATACGTTATTGCTCAGAGGTTTCTCTTTCATAGCTTAGGAGACTAAATTTTTCCTCAGGCATTCTAGGAGAAATATGTGAGACAAAGGTGATGCTTAAAGTTGATGTGGTGATGATGATGCCTCTCGTCATTCTGATTCTGATTCTGATTCTAAATGAAACATAACTTAAAGTCTCTGGAGCTATATAAGAGCAGTCAATGCATGACTTAGTCATTATTATTTCAAAAGTGAACTGAATGAAAAAGGAACTAATTTTGCATTCGCATTGTATTCAATTCTCAATCCACACAGTTATTTATTTATTTATTTATTTTTGGTGTTGCTTTTATTTTATTTTATTATATTTCATTTCATATTTTATTTTATTTTATTTTGCCAGCTAATTTTGTTAGGTGTCACTATTTATTTTATTTTATTTTATTTTATTTTCACATTGTACTTGACCTTCAAATTGGACTGAAAGTGAAATTTCTCAGTCCACACACAGTTATTTTTGTAACATGCATGTGGGCAATATATTTATTTCATTAAATCACACCCCTTTTGAGATTTAATTATTGCACTTGGCCAAAAGTAATTTTGTTTTGATTGGCTGCAGTACATCCTGTCTCTGTGTGTGACAGAAAATGCATTTGAAAAGGACAACAGTCCTCTTCATCATCCTCTTCTCTGCCACGACGGGCCGCTTTTTATTCTTAATTCAGAATATTTATGAATGAATGAACATTAAGTTGTGAAAAAGAGGGTCTCATGTCTGGAGTTTGTTGTTTGGGGTCTGTGTGTGTCGGTTTGTGACTGACAGACTCTCGCTGTCTGAGATCATGGCTAACACTGACCCCCCTCGAAACTCTCAGTCCCACCACAAAATCTCTTTCTTCCCCTCTCTCTCTCTCCGTCTTTATCTTCGACAAACACACAGTCTTTCTCTCTCTGTTCTCACCCTGTTCGCTCTCTTGCGTTTTCTTTGTGTCTCTCTTACACACATGCGCTTTCTTTATCTTCCCTTCGCCCTCTCCCTCTCGTCTCTGCAGCTGTGACCCTGTGCCCCTTCCGCTCCGTCATTCTCAGCACTGCTGTCAGTGAGCTTGCAGGAGGCCCGACAGAGATGTCAGGAAACAGATTCTGCCCGGAGCGCCGCCGAGCCAACCACAATCGGCCACGATGGTCATCTCGCAAGCGCGGCCAAGACAGAGTTCACAATCCTCACACCCAGGCCAAGCAATTGCAGCCAACGCGGTTCAATTCATTCACAGCCGGCATCCGAGACATGGACAAAACCAACAAGGCCACCACAGAGATCTCATTACAGCCAAGACACATTTAGCGATTCAACACTTTAACAGTTGAAATCGACCCAAACGAGACCCCACAAAACCAGACACGGCCAAATAATCACCAATCAATTCAGCCGCAGCCAAACCGAGACACGTCCATT
The DNA here is from genome assembly GCA_037101425.1 of Elopichthys bambusa. NCBI lineage: Eukaryota > Metazoa > Chordata > Actinopteri > Cypriniformes > Xenocyprididae > Elopichthys > Elopichthys bambusa. Next base: position 24,372,768 of record CM074443.1, read on the forward strand.
GAACATCACCGGGGGAATCTGAAACCACCCACGACTGCTGTCTGTATACAGCATCAACAGCTGGTCACAGAGACACCAGAGGACCACCAGAACCAGTCCAAACAGACCTCAGATGCTTTCTGCACCATGAGAACACTGACGGGATCACATTCAGGACTGTTTCAGAACAAACACTACAGACTTGTGCAATTTCTGTGCCACTAGCAGTGTTTCATACAGGCCAAAGCCAAAGGATAATTTGATCATTTCTCTGTTTTGAAAATCATAATTCCAGTTTCCTAGAAAAAGCATTGCACAGTTTATATTTTACATGAAGTATTTTGCTTAAATGTGTAAGGCAGTAAGCAGTTTGTTCAAATCACTAATCCTAAGTATGAACAACAGAAATGTTTGCTTTAGCAAGCATCACTAATTAATGAGTAAGATAAATGTTCCTCAGTGGTTCAGCAAAGACATTTTTTCACTATGTAGCTTGATTAAAGGGATAATTCACCTGAAAATGAAAATTCTGTCATAATTTACTCACCCTCACGTTCTTCCAAACCTGTATGAATTTCTTTCTTCTGCTGAACACAAATGAAGACATTTTTAAGAATGTCGGAAACCAAACATTTGATGGACTCCATTGACTCCCATGGTATGGTATCCCACTGTTTGGTTCAGAATATCTTCTTTTGTGTTCAACAGAAGAAAGAAATTCATACAGGTTTGGAACAACTTGAGGGTGAGTAAATGATGATGATTTTCATTTCTGGGTGAACTATCCCTTTAAGTTTGCCATATGGCTCTTTGGAGAGTAAAAAGTTCTTCAGGTCAGTTTGGTTTCTAGGTACTTTCAAGAACCAGTATTTCTGAAGAACTTGGCGAGAACTAATCCTTTGTGAAACTTAAAAAGGTTTCAGGTTGTAGAAGGACTTTTTTGTTCTAATTGGAGCTAATTTTAGGAGTTAAGACAGTGATGCATATAATATTCCTGTGGGAAGACTGATAAATGGCAGAAAGACCTTAATGAAGTCTTTATATAGCCAGATTGAAAAGCCGTCACCAGACCACTTTGTCAGTGTTTGTGTGTGTATGTGGCACTGATGTATGAGCACCATCATGTTAACATGTCTCTTTCATGACATATAATGTCTTTTCTAACCTACTGCAGAGAAGGGCAAACAAAGCGAACCACTGTCTGCTTTTTTAGTCCTCCACAGCAGCCCCGCCCCTTTGTTTTTCTTTTTTCTTCTGTTTTTATCATTCCCTCTCAAAGAAAAAAACAATACAGATGAAAAGCTAAGCTGGAGGAACTGAAAGAAATGAAGAGAGAGAAAAATGACATATTTTTCAGAAGACCCACCAGCTCACAAACCTCAAATCCTATTACGCCCTTTTGGCAGTGAGGCATTGTGGGATTGAAAGCAGTGATCCAGGGGCCAGTCTCCAGCAGAGAGTGCATTGTGCCCCACAGAGGGCCACATGGGGGCCGAGGGGCCCCAGAAAGGATAGGGGGGGCCTCCCGACCACAGACCCAGAGAGGCCCCTCACACCTTGGCCGCAAAGGGTCAATGGGGGCCCGGCAGAGAGCGAGAGAGAGGCCGCAGACGTGTGAAAGGGTCCCGACGGGGGCTTCCTGGGATTGGCTAGGCATCGTTAGTCTCCAGCATAGTGGAAATGGAAGAAAGTGACAGCCTAGATCCAGGCTATTAACTCAATCAAAGAGAAAAGCCTTTAATTGCTGTGAAAAATCGGCAAGAAAAGGGAAAGCCTGCTGCTAGTCATGTGAAGGATGAGAGGGAAAAAAGATGTTTTTTCTTCTTGTGCAGGTGCATAGTTTTGCGTATGAATAACGGCCACCATTTGAACAGCCCCTGTTATGAAGTGACTGATATACATGGATTTCAGCAGGGAAGTGTGGAAGGAAAGACCGTTCAAGCAGTTTAAAAATGGAAAATCACAGAGGAATGACAAACAAAATGCTTGTCTTTTATTCTGTCTGAAACCACTAAAACATTAGCTTTTACTGGCTTTTTCTGTCTGTTAAAGGGACAGTTCACCCCCCAAAAAATAAAAAAAAATTCTGCCATTATTTACTAACCCTCATGTTCTAAACCTCTATGACCTTTTTTTTCTTTTTTCTTCGAAACATAAAATAAGATATTTTTAAGTTTTGGATACCATTGACTTCTACTGTATGTACAAAAAAATATGTTTCTCAAAATATCTTTTTTTATGTTCCACAGAAGAAAGAAAGTCATACAGGTTTGGAACGACATGAGGATGATTAAATGATGACAGGAGTTTCACTCTTTTGTGAATTGTCCCTTTTAGTGTGTAATTTTGCTTTAAGTAGCTCAAAATTCACCTCATGAAAAAACTTGTCATACTCAGGAAAGCAAATGTGGAAAATGTGCTGCTATATGTGGAACTGGTGCAGAAAACAGAACTGTTCCTAATGATTTTCAAAGGTATTTGGCACAGCTGAGTTATGAGTCATCTCCTATGCAAATGTGCATCTGATATTCGTGCAGAACAGTTTTACTGGCGCAAACAGGGTGAGAATGTGTTTATTAAACTCTGGTTCACTAAAGGGGATTCTATGTTAGTAATGTTTTTTTTTTTTTTTTTTTAAATCTTATTAAAGTTTCATTTTCACCAAAACGTTTTTATGGCCATTTTCCACCCTGTCTCTCTGACCCTTACAGCTAAACTTATGCTTTTACTGCTGTCCTTTTAAGACTATTTAAAAAGCTTCTTTGCATATGAAATGAGTATTATGTGTGTATTATTTTCTATAATGCTGTTAGGTCAATTATGTTTAATGACTGCTGTCCCATCCTTCAATTACAGCCTCTTTTAGCAACCTTCATTACAAACCATGTTGAAATGTGCCGCAGGAAGCCAAGACATCACGATTCTGCAGCTCACAGCTCTGAGATCAGTCTGCTTATAGCAAACGTGTGTGTGTGTGTGTGTGTGTGTGTGTGTGTGTGTGTGTGTGTGTGTGTGTGTGTGTGTGTGTGAGAGAGAGAGAAAGGGTTTGCTCTGCACTGATCTGCCTCCCACATTCCACTCTGCCAAGCTGAGTAAGAGGAGTGAGATGGGATGACCTCTGACCTCCAGGTTAACTACCCACAGACATTTGTTAACGTTTAGATGTAGAGGCATCCCTACTCAACCTGTAAATAATGAATGAAGGAGTGTCGACCAGAGCTTTTCTTCGTAAATCACAGCTCTCTGAGCCTGACAACTGTGCATTCCTTCCCATAATCCACTTCATGGATTGATTTAAGGTGTGGTCACATTTATCGTCGTTCGCAAATTTTTCTCAGGTAAAATTCTGTCATTTCAATAGGAATCCACGCAATTGGGAATGTCGAGGATGTAATATTTCCTAATGCGGATTTCGTTTTGGATTGGATTGGATATTTGCTGCGTTGACCAACAGAAATCTGCTTGGTCTGAAAGCGCCTTCACAGAGGCCTGCTTCGACAATAGACAATGGACCGTTTTTGGCCACAAAAAAAAAAAAAAATGTACTGAAATTTCTTCAAAATATTGTCTTCTAACCCAGTTTGTTTTGCTTCAAGATACAGATTTTCTGCTGGGATTAAGATGGTAACTCTAGCAACTGACTGAACTGTGTCTAACCACAGACTAGTACAGGTGAATCTGACACCTCAGGACGGCTAGTTTATTTAAACGGAGCCCTGCTGCTCTGGAGCGAGAGGTTTGTACCTAGAAGCTTGCGTGAAATGAATTCCCCTGTTTACTCTCTCTCAAATAACAGCATATCTTCCTTTTCCGGCACGAACTGCAGCAGGTGCCCAGGAGACCTCGTCATCACAGGCTCTGATTCATGCCTGTGCCACATAGCTGCCATCCCAGAAGGCTGAGCAAAAGCAGATGCCAGCAGAGAAACATTGACAGCAACTGTATCTCTGGCCGTGGTGCTAACAGCCTCCATCAGCACCAGGAACACTATGCCAGGTGAAAACTCAGCAGCTCATGGCCCAGAAGGGACCGGACTGCGTGAAATCACAGCAGAGCGCTGAGCAGTTTCAACACAGTGAGGAAATAACACTCCTGGGATTCCATATCAGGGTTATTTTAGTTAACTAAAACCACTTAAAATTAAATAAACGTTATAACTAAAATAAAATATTAAAAAACGTTTTTTATTATTATTTCAGGTAGTTGCCAAGGCAATATTTCTTATTTTCATTCAGTTTAACCTAATGCACTAAAATATCTAAAACAACATGAAATAAAAATTAATAAAAACTATAGTCATATTTAAAGAAAACACACAAATTACTCTACCTTTAACTGAAATGAAAATGTTAAGTATAAAAATAAAAACTAATTCAAAATGAAAATCAAAACTATGACACTAAAATAACATTGTTCCATATATAGCACTTTTTTCCTCTTTTTTTTTTGTTTATGTGACTTTTACATGCATTCAGCAAAAATCCAGTAGTATAGCATTAAATATTGCATATATTCTTTGCATATTATCAGTGCATTTGGTAAAGAACAAAATATGTGACCACAAATGGAAATATCACCGTCTCAAACAGCTGCAAAGCACATTTGATTATATACTACATTTGTTGCAATTCCTGACAGGTACACAAATATTGACCATTTACCAACATTTATGGATTAGAAAGTGGGCCGTTTCCTGTCTCACTATTGAAAGTGCAAAGCCTCTCTGGCATTCGGCAGGGCCGGGTTGGTTGGACATATAAATGCTTGGGCTTCGAGGTCCGTCAAAGCTGCTCTGTGTCCAGACTCTGGATGGACCAATGTGCCTGTGCATCTCTCTCTCTCTAGCGGTCATGTCCCACCGGGACAAGCTACACTCACTCTCTCACTCGGTTAATGGGGAGCGGCTTCCCGCAATCAGCAGCCCTAACCTTGTGTACACAGGCAGGCGTCCATGTAGAGGCCAGTGGCCGCAGGGAGGGGAGAAAATCGCCTGTTCCCAGCACTTAGCGGGCAAAACTAAGCGCCTGTCACATGCGGTGTAAGGGAAAGCATGAGGTGGGTGTGCACCTGTAGCTCTCACTATGTGCGAGTTTGTGTGTACTTGTTCAGCTATCTTTGTGAGGACCAGTTTGAGTTTTAGACCATCAGAGTGAGGACAAAGAGAATAAAGTGAGGACATTTTGTCCGGTCCTCACTTTCTAACACCCCTCTAAAGGCCTGTTTGAGGGACTTGATTTTAGGGAAAAGGTTATAATTAGGTTAAGGGAAGACTCAAAGAAGACTCTCTCTCTCTGTGAGTGTGTGTGTGTGTGCTCGCGTTTTTGTGACATATCAGGACACAAATTTGTATAATGACATGGGTATGGCATAGGTATTACAAGGAGAGGGTGACTTATGAGGACATTACCCCATGTCCCCATTTTTCAAAAGGCTTATAAATCATACAGAATGAGTTTTTTTGGTTTTTTTTGAGAAAGTAAAAATGTGCACAGTTTTCTGTGATGGGTAGGTTTAGGGGTAGGGTTGGTGTAGGGCGATATAAAATACGGTTTGTACAGTATAAAAACCATTACGCCTATGAAATGTCCCCCACAATTCACAAAAACAAACGTGTGTGTGTGTGTGTGTGTGTGTGTGTGTGTGTGTGATTGTTTGAAAGAAAGCTTGTGGGTCTCTAGTTACCCTCCTGAATTGCAAGTACACAAACATCACTACTCTTGAGCCTAAATAGGATTCCCATGATTACTCATCTCACCTTACTCTAGTATCTGAGCTTCTCGCTTTACAAAACAAGCACAAACTCAAGCACAAAGATGCTCTGAGTGAACCCAAACTCACAGTGTGAAACCTAAAATAAACCTATATCAATCTGGCATATTTAGAGAAAAACACTAAACATTCTGGTTCTGATGATAAAATTAGTATTAGGCTACTATATTTTACCACACTGTTAAAATGACCAAAAGTTAAAATGTGCAGTTACCATTAGGAATTATTTCTACCTGATCATACTCATAAATGTTTGCTGGGGTAAATTATATATTTGTCTTGTTAATTAACAGTTAATTTTGATATTGCCACATAAAAGCTACTGGATAAAACATTTTACAGTGTATAAAGAGAAAAAAAGAAAGAAAGCCACAGAAAACATTGTTTTTATACTACTACTACTACTACTACTAATCATAACAATACATTTTCTATTTTCAGGTCTATTACTAATATGATGACAACAAAACATTTGATCAGTTAAATACCATTAAAACAGTCAGAAATGTTATAAAACATATATTTTCACATACATACTATTTATATTTGTACACAAACTATCGATGTGTTAATGTGAGTGATTGTAAAGTGTTGTGTGTGGTGACCCACCGTGAGCGCGGAGAGTTTGTGCGCGTTCCCTGCGTAAAGAGCGCAGAGCAGCAGCAGGACCGAGACGCGCATCCTCACAGCTCTCCAGACGCAGCAAATCCACAAAAACTCTGTTCAGACACGATCGATCTTCCAAATTGAAGCTTAATTCCTTAAATCCCGTCCCCTCGCCGCTCTTGGGGTGTGCTCAGTATAGTGCTGCTGTGGGTTGTGTTCTGTCTGCGTAATGAAGTGAAGCGCTCGGTTTGGACTGTCTTGACCCTCTCCTCTGCTCAAGTGCCTGTGCTGTCTGTGACTCTCTCTCTTTCATTCGGTGTGTGTGTGTGTGTGTGTGTGTTTATCGGATGCCCGTGCTGTATTCGGGAGGTGAGTTTGGGTGGAATCTCTTACAGATGCTGGTAGCTGAGGGGGGAAAAACTTTGTCTTCTCCCTCCCTATGTTCTTTCTTCTCAACAACACACGTAAATCACTCTTTGTTTGGGAAAAGGTGATAAGATATACTGGTACGCATACAATTATGGCATTTCTGGCTATTTGGATGTGCATGAACACACGAACTATTAAGAAATATGTAAGGTGATGGTGTTTAACGCTTTTTCATGTTCATTTACACTTTTCATCCACAGAAAATCATCCCCCTCAGCAGCAGCAGCAGCACCTCCTCAATTAATAATCACTGCAGACTCAGACTTGAAAGCCATCATCATCATCATCATCATCATCATCACTAAAATACCTCTGGTAGCCTATCTCATTATGCGTGTGTTTTTAATGTTTTAAACACTTTGGCTTGTTTGCACTGACATGCCAGAGTGGCTTAAAGTAATTCAAAACAAACACTTTGAACCGCATTTCTCCTATTCTCTTCAAGCCAAATAAGTAGACATATGGCAGCAGTTATTGAAACTCATAACAGCCTCCATTCCCACGACTGCAGAGACAAAACTACACATGTGGGATTTCAAAACCTCACTTATTTATTGTTAATTCAAAGGGCACACGTTCTATTTTTGCCTCGCGTGTTCAGCAGTGCTTAGTGAAGCATGGATTCACTCGTTGAAATAATCAGATCTTCAGTAGCCAACACTAGATATTGATTGAGTGTGTTGTTGTAGGCAAAATCGCAATAACCCATGGTGTTTCATTACTTATCTTGTGAGCTGACGAAATAACTCATTATAAAAGCCAATAAAAACCGTCATGAAATAAATCAGATGCAAAGTGTTAAAGTGAATCTGATGGTAGAAGTGAATGCTGCTCAATTATAGGAACATCTGGACCTCTACTGGACACAGATGGTAATGCAGCTCGGTATCATGAGCATTCGCCATAGAAAAATAGCTTTTAAAATACGAATATGCAGGTCCAATAATAGTTATAATAATAATAATTTTCATTTTTATGTCATGTATGTCATATAAAAATCCTTGCAAAAATAGGCTTGAAAGATTACATATTCACACACTTAAAATCTGAAAGTTTACTTCAAAAAATAACACTGTTTATCACATTTTATTCTTATATATATGTGTGTGTGTGTGTGTGTGTGTGTGTGTGTATACATACATATGTTATGTCCAGAAGAACGAAAGAAAGAAAAGCCGATGATTCCGCCACTGGCCCACAATGCCTTGTGCGGCGCGGGCTGCGTCACCGGAATTATGTGCAGTGGACTTCCTCTCTCTCCTCTGCGCGTGCTTTACGGCAGCTGTGGGGTTTGTTAAAGGTTTATTAACGGATTAAATTCAAACTACAGGAATAAACGTTCATCATGTCTTTTCCGATTGAGGATGAAGAGGTGACCGTGAGTGACAGTTTTGACTTGAGAGCGTTTGTGATAGATTAAGGCGTGTAGCGTGTATTGCTCTTAATCAATTGAGCATCACGATCAGACTAAAGTTTAATTCCCTTTGTTAATTACAAAACTCACCCTGCATTTTAATGTTAACATGTCAGATTGTTCATTGTAAATTTTCTCATTTTGTCTGCAGTATGATCCTTATACCTACCCCAGTGATTATGACTATCACACCGGTAAGTATCTGCTTATACAGATGACAGATAAAGACAAAAAATAAAGTGTCCTTTGTTAGTTTTCTACACATAAACACAATTATGTATACATACATACACAAACACACACACACACACACACACACACACATATATATATATATATATATATATATATATATATATATATATACACATACATACATACACACACACACACACATATATATATATATATATATATATATATATATATATATATATATATATATATATATACATATATATATATACATATATATATATACATACACACACACACACACACACATACATACATACATATACATATACACACAGTGCTGCTTGAAAGTTTGTGAACCCCTTGCAGAAAATGAAAAATTTTAACAAATTAAGAGAGATCATACAAAATGCATGTTATTTTTTATTTAGTACTGTCCTGAGTAAGATATTTTACATAAAAGATGTTTGCATATAATTCACAAGACAAAAAATAGCTTTATTTATTAAAATGACCCTGTTCAAAAGTATGGGAACCATTGATTCTTAATACTGTGTGTCATTACCTGGATGATCCACGACTGTTTTTTTTTTGTTTTGTGATGGTTGTTCATGAGTCCCTTGTTTGTTCTGAGCTCTGTTCTTCAGAAAAATCCTTCAGGTCCTGCAGATTCTTCAGTTTTCCAGCATCTTTTGCATATTTGAACCCTTTCCAGCAGTGACTGAATAATTTTGAGATCCGTCTTTTCACACTGGGGACAACTGAGGGACTCAAACACAACTGTTAAAAAAGGTTCAAACATTCACTGATGCTCCAGAAGGAAACACGATGCATTAAGAGTCGGGGGGTGAAAACCTTTGAACAGGATGAAGAAGTCCAAATTTTTCTTATTTTGTTTAAATATCTTTCTTTTTTTTTTTTCATTTAGTACTGCCCTTCGGGAGCAACAGAAGATATTTGCATGTTTCCCGGAAGACAAATTAAATACAATTTACCTTGATCTTCGAATTCCCGGCTCTTAATGCATCGTGTTTCCTTCTGGAGCATCAGTGAATGTTTGAACCTTTTTTAATAGTTGTGTTCGAGTCCCTCAATTGTCCTCAGTGTGAAAAGACGGATCTCAAAATCATATAGTCAATGCTGTAAAGGGTTCAAATATGCAAAAGATGCATATAAAGATGCGTAGATCATCCAGGTAACCACACACAGTATTAAGAATCAGTGGTTCACAAACTTTTGAACTGGGTCATGTTACTAAATTCAGCTATTTTTTTGTCTTGTGAATTATATGTAAACATCTTTTATGTAAAATATCTTACTCAGGACAGTACTAAATAAAAAAAAATAAAAAACATGCATTTGTACAATCTCTTATGTTAAAATTTTTCAAAGATTCTGCAAGGGGTTCACAAACTTTCAAGCTGCACTATCTATCTAAAAAATATATATATATATAATACATACACACACTAATCAAAATATTCATACACTAATTTTGAATGCTTTTGCAATTTTAAACTTTTAATCCTGACTGATTACCTAGATAGCTCTATGAGTATTTGTGTACTATTAGGGGGCCAAAAAGGTATATAAAGTATGTCTTTTGCAGGCGACCCTAAAGCTGATCTTGCTTATGAACGTCAGTATGAGCACCAGCAGACATACCATGTGATCCCTGAGGTCATCAAGAACTTCCTGCAATATTTTCATAAAACCATCTCAGACCTGATCGATCAGAAGGTTTACGAGCTGCAGGCCAACCGTGTGTCCAGTGAGAGCATTGAGCAGAAGATCTACGAGATCCAGGATGTTTATGAGAACAGGTCCGCAGCCGTACGGTTACATAGACTTTTCTGATGCATGTATGGAAATCTTGATGTATCTTTGTATTTTATTTCATTTTAGCTGGAACAAGCTTACAGATCGCTTCTTTAAGACGTCTCCATGGCCGGAGGCAGAAGCCATCGCTTCCCTGGTTGGTAATGGTGAGTGAGTCAATTTAATTTTTGTCGCATTCAGGAATCTGAAGCTTTGAAGCGAACAGTTTGATGCAAGGTTTTTCTTTGCTGACTTGCACATGTTGTTTTGTTTTGTCTGTTACAGATGCAGTTTTCTTGATCCTCTACAAGGAGCTGTACTACAGGCACATCTACGCCAAAGTCAGCGTGAGTGTGTTTGCTCATGTCTTGTTGGATGTGTTTTATAGTCAAGGAAAGTTTTTGTGAAAATAGATTTAATCCCTAGATTAAGTCTCATCTCTTTTCGTGTCTTCTCATCTGTAGGGAGGTCCAACTCTTGACCAGAGGTTTGAGTCCTACTACAATTACTGCAACCTCTTCAACTACATCCTCAGTGAGTCCATTTTAAAATATTTTATAATAGAAAACTGTTATTTTAAATTGGAATAATAGCTCGCAATATTACTGTTTTAAATGTTATTGTTCAAATAAATACAGCCTTGGTAAAAAAAAAAAATTATACAGACCCCAAACATTTGAACGGTAGTGAATATTGTCAAAAGGATTTTTTTATTTATATTGCCCAGTCGTAGATCTTGAGTTTGATTAGATTTAAATATGAACTTGTTTTACATCAGCACATTTAATGTGAATTATTGTTCTCAGATGCTGATGGACCGGCACCTCTGGAGCTTCCGAACCAGTGGCTCTGGGACATCATCGATGAGTTTATTTATCAGGTAAGAGCGAACCGCATGAGGTTAAGGAGACTCTTGGTCCTCATGAGTCCTCCTGTGTTACTGATGTGTTCATGTAGAAGTGAAGAGCTCTATATCTTTGAACATTTCAAATAAAATCCACCTGTTTAGCAGAATCTCAGGTGCTCTCTCTGTTCTGCAGTTCCAGTCATTCAGTCAGTATCGCTGTAAGACTGCCAAGAAATCAGAAGAAGAGATTGAATTCCTGAGGAACAATCCCAAGATCTGGAACGTTCACAGCGTGCTGAATGTCCTGCACTCTCTAGTGGACAAGAGCAACATCAACCGTCAGCTGGAGGTGTACACCAGCGGAGGTGAAAGACATCAACCAGCCCTCACACACTGACCTTCTTCTTTATCCGTATCAGTTCAGATCTCAGGTTGACGCTGGTGTTTCTGTCACAGGTGACCCTGAGTCCGTGGCTGGAGAATATGGCCGTCACTCGCTCTATAAGATGTTGGGTTATTTCAGTCTGGTGGGTTTGCTGAGGCTTCACTCTCTGCTGGGAGATTACTATCAGGCCATCAAAGTCCTCGAGAACATTGAACTCAACAAGAAGGTAATAAAATAGCCTTGTACCAGTGTTTTTTGTTGTTGTTTTTTGTGGTTTTTATTTGAGCGGCCATTTACACAAAACAGCTTTCAACTAAAAATGGAAAACTTTTAAGGCGTTTTAGCTGTTCATTTACACGTCAATAGCATTTTGGGGGCCTGAAAATGCAACTGTTTGAAAACGGGTTTCAAGGTGCAAGTTATTAGAGACATTATTGTCTCTGTGTAAACTACAAAAACACGAATTTGTGAAAATGGTGATTCAGTCTACAAGCCCGTAGTTTTTCTTTACAAAGTGACATTGCCAACTACTGGCCTGGCAGTATAAAACAGCGTTTTTTTGCGGATCCACGTGTACGGGGATAGTTTTGACAATGTTGTAGTCTGTACACTGAAAACACAAAGGAAAAATGTCAGCTTTTAGTACATCATTGTTGTGTAAATATATCCTTAGTTTTATTATAGTTTGATAATATTTTGAATTTATAGAGCCCCTAAAGGGAAATGGTGATGGGGGGAAAAAATGAGATCATGGAAGGAAAAATTAAATGTCAGTGCTTTTGTGTTTGCTCGCAAGACTTTTGCTTTCCCTTGAGAAACTTTGCGAACGCAAAAGTTTTGAAACATTTTTGTTCCGCGACCATGTCCCTTAGGGGCACTGTATGAATTAGCTTTTATTTTTATATTATTATTCGTGTTCATTTTAGTTTAATTTTTTATTAATTTTGTGCTTTTTTAAAAAAAATTTGATTAGTTTTGTTTTAAATATTGCTGTTTTTTATTTCAGTTTTATTTCCAGTTAATAATCTCAGGGTGCGCTCACACTTGTTTGGTTTGTTTGGTCTGGACCAAAAAAAAACCAAAAAAACATTTAGTCCTGGTCCGATTAGCATTCAGATCACCGTACCAAAAGATACCAAACCTGAAGGCACAGGGATACGTTCACAACCTGATTGGTCGGATTTTATGACAAATTGATCTATTTTGAGACGGAACTTACCAAACATCCAAAACAATGCTGTGTGCTGAGGTAAATGCGCTTGTTGTGTGTGCGTAACCTGCATATGATGGTATTTTGACCAGCTGGGAACTCATGAAGAGCTTATAAAAACAGCGGCGGGAATCCCTCCGTCACACACACAAATGATCTGCAGTGTGGCAAACTTGTGACTAAGACAAGAAAAACCGATATGCATGAGGATTCTGTCCTTTTTAGGTCTCATCTTCCTGTTTTTGGTTCGTTTACATGTCTTTGGTCCGTGTTGCGTTCATATCATTCAAACCGCACCAGAGTTCATTTTGGAGCCCACTTTTTGGTGCGTACCAGGATTCGGATGGCAGACTTCACACCTGTTCAAATGAAACACACTAACAGCAATCGCACCAGGGTTCATTTTAATTGAACCAAACATGACAAGTGTGAACGCACCCTTAGTGCTTCAACTTATTTCAGTTTTGTAAAGGCAACATTTCTTTATTTTTTTTGTTTGTTTCAACTAATACTTGTATATTTTTTTTATTAGATTTATTTCAATTATCAGAATGTTTTTAATAGTTGTAGTTTTAGTTAGTGATGATAACCCTGCATCATGTACCAATGTCTCAAGGCTTTGTCATGATGCTAATGTTGTATTCATGATGTGATTGTGTTTCAGAGCATGTATTCACGTGTGCCTGAGTGTCAGATCACCACCTACTACTATGTGGGTTTCGCGTATCTGATGATGCGACGCTATCAGGACGCCATCCGCGTCTTCGCCAACATCCTGCTCTACATCCAGAGGACCAGAAACATGTTCCAGAGAACCACCTACAAATATGAGATGGTCAGTAAATCTGAATTCAAATGCTTTTGTCCCATTTGTGTAATATTTATTGTATTGCTGCGTTATGTTGAATGCTTAACAAAAAAGCATTGTATTATAATATATTTTTTATTGTACAATTACTGGTTTACAGGATAATGCTAATTTCATTGACAATTCTTGGACACAACCATAATGAGAGTTTTCATTGACATGAAAATAGTGCAAAACATCTTAAAAGTGCTGCATTTAAAAAAAAAAAAAAAAAAAAAAAAATTGGGGTGTGAGACTGAGCAAAATCTCATGAGCACATTCAACCAGTCCTGTTATTTGTGCATTAATATTCCTGGTGTTATACTTGAAGATGCTGCTGTACTATCTATTATATGCTGTCATATTCGTGTGATATTTAATAAAAATGATGTATTGTATGATGTTCAGATTAATAAACAGAACGAACAGATGCATGGGCTGCTGGCCATCGCTCTCACCATGTACCCCATGCGCATCGACGAGAGCATTCACACACAGCTCCGTGAGAAATATGGAGACAAGATGCTCCGCATGCAGAAAGGGTGAGAATATACTTTGAAGTCATATTTATACACTACATATTTGGGATTGTTAAAAAAAAAATCATGTTTTTGAAAGAAGTCTCTAATGCTCACCATGGCTGTATTTATTTGATTTGTTTACTGTAAAAACAGTAATGTTGTGGGATTATTATTATTATTTTTTACAATTTCAAAGAACTGTTTTCTATTTAAATACATTTTAAAATGTAATTTATTCCTGTGATTTTCAACATAATTTCTCCAGTCTTCAGTGTCACATGATCCTTCAGAAATCATTCTAATATGCTGATTTGCTGCTCAAGAACCTTTTCTTATTATTATCAAAATTGAAAACAGTCGTGCTGCTTAATATTTTCGTGGAAACAGTGACTGTTGTTGTTGTTGTTGTTGTTTTTAAGGATTCATTGATTAAATATAGAAAGTTCAAAAGATCAGTATTTGGTTGATATAGAAATGATTTGTGGCATTATAGATGTCAATTGATCAATTTTTTTTTTCTGAATGAAAGTATTAAAAGTGCGCATATATATATATATTACACACACACATATATACATACACACACTAGCATCTAAAAAAAAATGTTCCCTCTTGTTCAGAGATCTTCAGGTGTTTGAGGAGTTGTTCAGTTTTGCCTGCCCCAAGTTCCTGTCGCCGGTAGTTCCAAACTATGATAACGTTCATCCAAATTACCACAAAGAGCCGTTTCAGCAGCAGCTCAAAGTGTTTGCAGAGGAGGTGCAGCAGCAGGCGCAGCTCTCCACCATCCGCAGGTACAACACGGTTTTCTGTCTCAGCTTTCTGGAGGAACAGGGATTATATGGTGTTGTAATGAGCTCTGGTCATGGAATCATCAGATATTCATGATATATTTATAAATATGAAACATTGTGAATAGTGTGATACTTACATTTTATTTGACCATTAGTTTTCCTGATACTGTTTTACATGCTGTAAAAATCTTAAAATCCGTTCAAATACGTTAGTTCCTACATTATTTTATTTTATTTTCTTAAATCTACTTTGCAATTATTTTTAATTATATTGCCCAGCTCAACTTGCAGCTGATTGTTATATTCCTACAGCTTGTGCAGTAGCATTGGTTATTAGAAAAACTCCTCAGCTGACTCCTGTTTCTCTCAGTTTTCTGAAGCTCTACACCACTATGCCTGTGGCCAAGCTGGCCGGGTTCCTGGACATGACTGAGCAGGAGTTCCGGATCCAGCTGCTGGTCTTCAAACACAAGATGAAGAACCTGGTGTGGACCAGTGGCATCTCCGCTCTGGACGGAGAGTTTCAGTCTGCATCTGAGGTCGACTTCTACATCGACAAGGTGAGTGTGTGAAGTTTTTTTCTTTAAACTAGAACTGCTAAAGTTAAAGCTTTAAATTATGAGATTAAATACAGTCATGAAAACTTGGACATTTCAATTCTAGCTTTTAATTTTCTTTTACATAATGGACATTAATACAATAAATTATATATATCTTTTTTTTTTTAACTTAAATATTACAATTTTGTAAATATTTAATTGGCTGGATGTTTCTCTTTGAAATGATCTTAAATTATCACAAACAACTGAAAATGTTTTGGGAATTTTAGTGAATTTTAAAGTTGTGATATTTAATATTTTAAGCCTTAAATATATTTGCTATAGATCTTTATTTCCAAGTTTTACTCAGTTCTGAATATTTTCACTGATAAAATAATGATCTTTGTGAGTGCAGTGACTGAAAAGATCACTTTGTCTTTCATCAGGATATGATCCATATTGCAGACACCAAGGTTGCTCGTCGCTATGGAGATTTCTTTATCCGACAGATCCACAAGTTTGAGGAGGTACACTTAAATTATTTTTCAAACATACATATTCTAGTCATTTCCTTGTGTAATTAAACTTTTTGTAAATGTATTTATGAATTTAACATCTACATTGTCACATTTTGATTGTACCTTTTTCATGTTCTCTAGCTTAACCGAACGCTGAAGAAAATGCCTCTGACTTCTGGCACCTCGGCTTCGACCAGCTCCACATCACGTGCCACATAATGCAGATCCTATCAGAAGTTTCTCAACAACTAATTAGAACCTGATTTGATCTTACTGTGATCTCCATCCATCACAGGCTGACCCAGACTTCTCAACTGAATCAGTCGGAGACTATTTCTGAACTATTTCTGTCCTCCCATTCAGTTTCACTGACTTGCTCTGGTCTGTCAAAAACAAGCAAGGCTGTTGGAAGTCTTTCTAATGCTTTTTTTTTTTTCTAAGTCAAAATAAAGTTTGATTTGGCTGAACTTTAGTTTGGAGTTGTCTTTCTTTGAGTATGCATGTTAAATATAGTGGACCTGAAAAAGGTCTGGTAATTATTCACAAATTCAGTTTGATAATTTATGCAAGAATGGTGTGACAATTGACATAAGAATGGTTTTATGAACGATTTACATGCATGAAACAGGAGTTGCGATTTTGTTTTCATTGTAAGGTATAATCCAAATGAAACGGCTTCTCAAACGAGAGCAAAAGTACGATGGGACGTAATTTTGTCCATTGGGTGTTGAATTATATACGAGTTGAGCGCCACTACAGTGTCGTAAGTCGGAAAGCTTGGAATTTTCTTTAAGCCCCGAATTTATGAGTTGTCAGGATTTTTTTTTATTACAACAAAATAAGCGAACCTCACTAACGTTACATTGACTTCATAAATTAAAACAAAAAAGCAAAACACAGCCGATGCACATTCTTTGTTCCTTTCTACAAGCAGAGTTTAAGAAGCTTGCTGTATTTTTGTGTAGTTAATTAAGATAAGGTACACCATCTTGTTCCGACGAGACTTAACGCACCTGAAGTAAACACGAATTCCCAACTAATAAATACGCACTTCCCAGGAGGACTTGAACGCACCAGATGTTACTTTGATGAAAGGTTACGAGGGCACAAAAGGAAAAAAAAAAGAGATGCACTGGTAAAAATCATTTAATATACGCTGCAAAATTCCATAAGAAAAATTAACAATTGTCTGTTTTGATTATGGTGACTTCAAGCATTTGTGTTTTATTTATAACTGCCAGAAGATGGCAGAAGAATCTTTGTAGTCACTTATATTATCGAGCAGGAGCATAACACCATACCAAACTAAACTTTTCTTTCCATTTATTTTTGGACCAAGACAACTTTGGGCTTACAATAGATTCCTATACAACAAAATATGTCTTGCATTTTGACAGCAGTAGTTTTTAATGGGGCTCAGGATGTTTTTAATCCTTTTTGATTTTGATAAATACATTATTCTATATGTAAGAAATGTATGTTGTCTATCAGTGCAGCGTGTACGTTTATCTTGTAAGGGCCACTTTACGCTCTTTAATATCCTGTTGCTGGGCTTCAATACATAAAGGAATGCCCTCCTCTTGGCGACTGTTGCTTTGGTCAGTATGTTATCATCATCTTCAGGTCCTTGAGGCAAAACCGTTGCATATTTCCTTTATTCAAACAAGATCCACAAAGATTTTTCATCCACAGCCTCAACGCTGGTGACTAGACAATAATGACAAAAGAAAAGTTACAAAAAAAGGGGAATATAAAAAAATAATGCCATACAACACACACCGCTTAAATAATCTGGTATAAAATGTTGAAAAATAAATACACTTAAATACAACCATTTACACTCGGTTTGGTAGGTCAGCATTTTTCTTTTCCAAAAATATCTTTTGTATTCTTTATTTTTATATATCAAAAAAGTAAAAGAAAATAAAAACATGTTATTTCTCCCCTCTTAGGTGGCAGTGTTCTGTTAGTGTTCTGTCACATATTTTAACAGGTTGACTTTTCTTTTTTAAAGTTCAAATTGAGTTATGGCATCTCATGAACCTTACAAGCACGAGTTTCACTGCCGTTTTTATTAAAACCATGACACACATGACAAGTCCCTCAGTTCAAGCAAAAACTAAATGAATAGTGTTGTTGTAGTTCACTTGACCAGACACAAACCTCTGGCCTCAGTAAGTTCAAGTGGAAACAGTGTTTGGTCAGCTGACTGGGTTTCCTCATTGGTCCATGAAACATCTTTTTGTCCATTTTGCTGAATGCAGATTCCACTTTTTTTCAAGACAGTTCACATTGTCATTTCTGTAAAGTATTAAATCCTGTCTGTAAAGGACGTCGGTACAGAGAAGCTTGCAGTACAGTCTAATTTGTAGTCTTTTCCTCTTTATATCAGATGGGCTTTTCACACTTAACTGTTAACCCAGGCCAAAAAAAAAAAAATTACAATGCATGCTTTCACATTGTTAATAACACTGGTCAGACAAGTACAGCACGCAACCTGCTTTACAAACATCTGTGAAAATGTCACCATCTAAAATCCACTGTCTTAAAGTTAAAGTGTGTCATTTTTTTTTTTTTTTTAATGTTTAAAGATGGCATGAAATGGAAGATGCGATAGAATTCTTCCCTATCGTGATGTGTATATCCTAGTGAAACGGCCTCTCAAACTAGAAAAAAAAATAGGGCAGGACTATTATCCATTGATCTAATTAATCGGACGGCTATGGTTTGCAATTGGTTGATCTCATGTGAGTGACAGGTTGTCCCGCCCTCACGCCAATAAACATCATCGGAGAAGAGAAGGGATGTTGATGCAAGAGGGAGGGGAAGTTATTTTGATTAATGAAAAAAATAAAGAAACTGTTCAGTCCTAATCCGCTGTGCTCCATATTGGCTATTTATGAACGGCACCTAATGCACGTAATACAAGCTCATTTATATCACAGCACTACTACTTGGAAAACACTGTGATACTGCCAGTATTTTGAAGTATGTGAACAGTGATATTCTGAAGCAGATCTGCCATATGTAGGTTAGATCCCTCGAAAAGTGAAGGCAATTTAGGTTGGGTTTCACTCCAATTTTAGACACGCACTCGCAAACTTCCCTAAGCACTTCCCCTCAGGGGAAACCCTGCCGCCATTTTGAAGTGCGTTCCACTTCGTGAAGTTTATATGGACAGACCCTCGTCCCCTCAATTTTGACAGAGGGGGCGAGTCTACTTTGATGTACACTTCAAGCAGCTCTATATCCCACAATTCAACTTGACTGTGACATAGCAAATCACGCTTAACTGAAGTGTATGATATATTGATTATTTTGGGAATTAATCGCATAATAGTGTATAATATATTAATTATGTTGATATTTAATCGCATAATATTTGTAGCTACCTTATATTCACAGTCAAAGTTTATACTATTAATATTTTGTTTCATTTGTGTAATTTTATTTTTCTCCAAAAGCTCATATAACTAAAGCTCATAAAAGCTCATATTTTCTCCAACAACTTATAAGCATACAGAATGGTGCATAAACAAATTCATAAGAAGAAAAGGGGTTTAAATAATAAATCAGCTCCATAGTGAATTCTAAGTGATCAAGGGCTTAGTGCATTTCCTTTAAACCTTATGCCTGAGTTCCGCCAGTAGTAGGCACTCTTGTAACATAAGCAATGAGTCATTTGAGTCCACGAGACGGAGGGAAGTTAGCGAGGGAAGTGCGTAAAAATTTGGAGTGGAAGGTAGCCATTAAGTCCCCTCATAGCAATATAGTGTCGGCCCAGATCTGGCCCACATCTGGTCCGCATGTAATCCACATGTATCATATGTGGATTGGATCTGGGCCACACTATGTTGCTGTCTAGGTCAGCCAACGGTGTGCGCTCGGGCTGGGGCTATCCATTTTTCAACCAATAACGGACAGAAGAACTGTATGGGATGCCTGCACGAAAACAGTGCAGTTCTGCTTTGTGAACTTGAACACTTGAATCTTTAAGTCTTCTGAAAAATATTATGGATAAAAAAAAGTAAAAAAAAATAAAAATAAAAATAAAAATAATAATAATACTGTTTCTTAATCTCTCCAGCTCCACTGTTCAACATTTTTAAGTATTAACTTTTCTACTAAACATGGTGTAAAAAGATACTTCCGGCGGCCACATGAAGTGCATGAATATTTGAATGATTTCATTTACGATTGGTTGTCTGTTGCTAAAATCAATACTATCACTGCACTGTTTCACACTGTATACCCCTGGCACTGCCATGCTAACTCTGTTCTGGCTTCAATTAAACCCTTTACCAGAATAACAAGTGTAAAATGTTGCTTAACCCAGGGTTAATTGTGGTGTGAAAAGCCCTAGAGATTTTTCTCTCATAAACTGTTCATTATACACAAACATCATCACGTTATTCTCTGGAGCCCCATTCACATATGAAAAAGTAACTAAATAAAAACTAGTGTCCGTGTTCGGCCTTCCACTGGTCTGAGAGTGCATCCGTTTCTCATTGTGTAGTTTGAGTGTGTGTGGTTAAAGTCTCAGTACTCTTGAAACAGCCCTAACAAGTTGATTTGGGCGTTCCCGGTCCACACACACATCTACACCCCCTTCTCACACCTGGCCCTTACAAACCTGAACTCTCCTCCAAATCACAGGAAAACAAAGAGCCAGGAGTGACGTGCACACTGTAAGTGTTTTCTCAGACCAGCGAGGCCTCGGCTAGTCATAATTCTGTGATCTCTAATGGACTCTCGGACAGAGTGTCGCTGCCCTTGTTTCTGTGTAAAGGTGTTGATTTTGCGGATTCTGTTCGGGCATTGCGTTCAGCATACAGTCCGCCATCTGCGTGCAAGGCTTCAAGGGAGCGTGCCAGAGCCCGCTGGTCGTCTTCAGGCAGGCTGTTGAGGTCAGAGGTCAAAAGCGTGCCTGTGCTGCCGTGAACTGCGTGCACCCCATCAGGACCCCTGAGCTCGATTGGGAGCTTGTGTTTGAAGCGAAGGGTTCCTCGACCTCCGACACCAACGCGTTCATCGTCATCATCATCCAGGTCACTTTGTATCAGCTGAGAGAGGAGAACGGATGGATGAAATGCAACAATGAAGTGATAAATGCATGCATGCATGGTGGCATGGATTTATGGATATAGATACAATCAAAGATGGATGCATGATGGATAATTGAATTAATTTATGGATTAGTAGATGGATGCATGAAATATACATGGATAATGGGTTGGTTGGTTGATGGATGGATGGAATGATGGATAATTGAATGAATTTACAGATTGGTGGATGGATGCACGAAAGGTGGATGGAAGGAATGATGGATACAATGATGGATGCAATGATGGAGTAATGAATGCATGCGGTGTATGATGGAATTATAGATGGAGGAAATGATGTATGGGATTATGGATTGGCAGATGCATGGATGGATAAACAGATGCATGATAGTGGTTAAAAGGAAGGATGGATGATTGAATGAATTTATGGATTGGTGGATGGATGTATGATGGGAAAAGAAAGAATGATGGATACAATTTTAAATGTGATGAATGCATGAATGGTGGGATGGAATTATAGACATATACAATAAAAGATGGATGCATGGAATTATGGATTAACAGATGCATAAATGGATGGATGATGGGTAGATAGAAGGATGCATAAAAATTATAGATTGGTAGACAATGGATTGAAGACAAGGTAAAGAGGAAGGAGAAAAAAAAGATTAACAACAGAACAACACAATTTTACAGCAGGTTTAGCGGAAACACCAAGAGAGCAGCAAACACATCTGTGAAGCAGTGAAGAGCAGTGAGAAGACTGTGAAACAGCCTGGGAAACATTAGCAGGGTCACATGACTGTGTTGAGAACACAGATCTCTCTGGACAGCAGGAGAACCCAGGGTTTCTATTGATAGGACAGGGTGGAGACATAGTCAGCCAGCAGTGAGGAAGAGGGGTGCAGAGGAAGAGCAAACACAGCACCCAGTCACATCGCCCACCTCTGTGACTGATGATTGGTCACCGTGGCTGGTTGATTTGGTGACCAGACGAGCAGCAAACAGCTTTTTGAGTCTCAGGTAGTCATCCAGAACCACATTGAGCAGCGAGCCCTGATTGGATGGCAGCATTGTTCATGTGGTGTCTTATGAACCGAATCCTTCAGCACGATACTGATATTTTAACTCATTAAGAACATGATCTCACTTCACATTATGTTTCAGTGTGACAAAAATTTGCGATTTTTTTAGACAAAATAATACCATAAATGATGACTGTAAACTCGAAATACATTTGAAGTATGTTAAAATTTCAGTTTGTGTCTTCAAAATGATGATTCTATTTTCTGTTTGTTCATGTTGTTTGCTATCAAAGATTTTATTTGGTTTGCCTGTTTATGTACTCCAGCCTTAAAGGGATAGTTCACCCAAAAATGAAAATTCTGTCATAATTTCTTCACCCTCAAGTTGTTCCAAACCTGTATGAATTTCTTTCTTCTGTTGAACACAAAAGAATATATTTTGACTTCCATAGTATGGAAAAATACTATGGAAGTCAATGGGGCCCATCAACTGTTTCAATACCCACTTTCATTTTTGGGTGAACTATCCCTTTAACAGCTTTATCATAAACTCTTGAGTTAGATGTTAGATTTGTAGTGCATGTTCTCACCTTGATGGGTCCCTCTCTCATGATTTGCCCTAGTTTGGCAATGTTGTCATACTCCTGAATAGCAGCTCGTAGATATCTGTCATCCTCTGGTTTAGAGGCCTGAGGCTCACGTCCAAATGTACCCTATAGAAGACAAGATATCTATTTAGCACCCTATAAAGCTCAAGATGTCAGTTTAGTACTCTACAAAGGCAAGATATCAGTTCTGTATTTTACAAAGAGAAGGTTTAGGTTCTTGTGATGACAATACATGCACCATGGCATGATTCTGACAGTGTTTTTGTGTGTGAATTACGTGTGTGCGAGCTGGGCTGTTCCAGAGGTCAGCTATGTCACTCAGGTCTTCAGGAAGGTCGTCCTCATGCTCCGCCTGCGCAGCTAACTCCAGATTCCTGCAGAAAGGATCCAGCCACACTGGATTCGCTCTATAAACACATACAGAGAAAGGGAAGCATTGTGATACAGATAATAACCAACACTATATTTTAAACATATTTGAATGTTTTCACATATAGTAAGAATATGTTGTGCTTTGTCACACTTGTGACCATTTTAGCAGTCTGGAGCCCTGTTATCACATAAGCCACCATTGGGCCGAAAGGTTCTAAGAATGGCAAAAAACAGTTCCACATATATTTCCACTTGAGCTTGGTTCGACATGGCACGATTACAAACCGTTCACAGCCCGGATTTCTCAGCAACTGTTGAATAGTGCTGGTAGAATGCGTGTAGTGACGTCGCCACTCAGGATTGGTCGCTTTCTGTTTTTCTCCACAGTGGAAAATGAAACCAAATCTGTACCAGCTGGGCCGAATCGGCACTGAATGGAACGGTTAAGCAACCAGAATGGTTTTGCCTGATGGTTGTAAAAGCGCCTATACAAAAAGGCTCATATCACCAACATCGTTCTATCGCCATCTCACCCTTCAAACGTGTACTTGTTAGTGTTGGGCATATCCAGAATATCCATCAACCCCTGATTTCCTGTAGATAGAGAGAGATTACAGTAACAACATTAACACAAAGCCATGTTTGTCCAACTTCAATATGAGGATTAGTCTCTGCTTCCTCCAATCGGAGAGATGGGACATTCCCAGCATTTTACCTGTGGAGCCGGCAACAATTGCTTTCAGCTTCCTTTTGTGCCTGTTTAAAACACAAACAAAAAAACTGAAATGCTTATAACAGAACCACAGATAACCTCTGGTTATGCATTGAAATGATTGGAAGTGAGTGAACATGACAAGTGGCAGAACAGGATCTTATGTGGTATGAGAACCTAATGCATCTTCTCTAAAAGGGTCAAGTGCTATGACTAATCTCAGTTTGTTCAGAACGAAACACATGCCATAATCTGTTCACAACTACTCACACTGTGCGGTAATACCAGTTCATCAGGATAAACAACATGGCAGCAAGGAAGAGTAAAACTGCCAAGATGATAATGGCCATCTGAAAGAGATAATAGAGGTATTCGTTCTGTATATAATGTATTCTTGATACAGCAAATACATTGAATACACATACACACACACACCTGTAAGGTGGTGAGGTCATCAGGTGCGCGTGCGGTCACGGCAGGCTGAACGTCCAGTACGTTGTAGTTTCGAAACAGATTCCTCAACTGCTCCTTGTTCTCATCGATCATCTGAATCACTCTGAAAACCAATGAATCAATTTAGTGAATCAATCAATCATCCATATTTTTTATGATGGACTGTCATAGTGTAGAAATAAAAGTCTGGATCAAGGGTAAGAAACTAAAATCTAATAAAAGCCTCAAAATCTCAGTAGAATCATTTAAAAATAAATGATAAAAAGTTCCAAGAAAGTTTAATGTGACCATGCAACAAAAAAGAAAAGAAAAGAAAAAATTATTTATTATATAAATTATAATATTTAATTGCTTTAAAACTATTTTATTTCAATATAAAGCAACTCCTGGGACACAGTTCAAGAAACACATATTTGACATGTATTGGCCTTGTTACCTTTCCACATCCAGAATACGGTTGGTCTGCTTGTTGACCACATGAATCAGAACATCGGTTTGAGCAAAGTTCACTCTTCCCTTCTTATCCACATGAAACTATGGGAAAGAAATATCTGAATTAACTCATTTGCATGGCCAAGACAGGAGAAATATATTGAATATTACTTTGTATAGATAGGTTAGTAATCTTATTTCTCACAATATTAACAATGACAGCACAAACACACATATACCTGTACGTCATCAGTGTTGACTATGGCTCCTGTGATGTTTGAGAGCAGGTTTATAAACTCCTCCTGAAACAGCCGAACTCGCTCCGGTATCTCATTAATGACGATTTTCACCCGCTGGTCGTCTCTCAGAATGTAAATGCCCACCAGAGCCACGTCACTGTGTCCTGCCAGATCTCTCGCCAGCACCTCCACCACAAAATAACCCGGATCATACGCCATGAACAGGTCAAACGTACGGATGATTCCATCAGTTTCACCTGAAAAGGAAGAAGTGTCACTAAAAATAACATTATTCAATAAATGGTATTTAAGTAAACTGACATTTCATCAGAAATTTGAAGAGTGTGTAGAGCACACAGACCAATGATGAACACGTTGCCCATGTCTTCAGAGTCATTGGAATGCAGTTTGATGTAGCGGATGGACAGAATGTGATAAAGAACAAGACTGTTGTTGCCAATGTCATTATCTATCGCTTGAACCCGAATCAGATCAGAGCCAACTTTAGCGTCTGCAGCCACTCCTGATAGAGAGAGAGACAGAGAGAGACAGGTAAGCTCAAACATAAGCACGTTTCCTTGCTATATAAATAAGGACATACCATAGGGGTTGTCCCAGGGGTTGCTTTATATTAAAATAAAATAATATATTTTAAATATATTAAAATATAATTTAAATAATAATAATAATTAAAATGTCAATTTGATTTTAATAATAAATCATTTTTATTTATGTTATATAACAGTCTTGATAACTTTTTACTATGCCTTTATAACTTATTTATGCTACTTTTTAATGAAATTATAGTACATAATACATAATACATTATATTTTACAATTTTGAACAGTGATAACAGAGACTGAAAACATTAAACTCAATCAAATTTAGATAAGGAGCAAAAGCAAAATTAGACGACCAAAAGAGTTTAAATGTTACAAGTAGAAGAAAAGCCCATATTTGAGCTGATGGGTTTAGATTAAAACAGTAATAAAAATAAACAAATAATAATAATAAAATAAAAATAAAATATTTAATGCAAAATGATTGAAAGCCCAAAGTCAGAAAACTGAAATAAAATAACAAAATAATTACATACAGATTAATTATTAACATAAAAATAATTAAAGGTGCAGTGTATAAATTTTAGCGGCATCTAGCGGTAGGGTTGCAAATTGCAATATAGAGAAGCTACGGCGGCCAACAGGACAAATATGTTGTCGTCTAAGACAGAAGAGAGTAGCCAGTCAAGCAAACCATTTAGGGCTACTGTAGAAATATCAAAAATGGCGATTTAACATGTAAGGGGACCCGTGGTGTATGGCTCATTCTAAGGTAACAAAAACATAACGGTTCATTATGTAAGGTCTTTATACACCACTGAAAACATAGTTATGTATATTATATTGCATTTCTGTCAATACATCCTCCTAAAATGTACACATTGCACCTTTAAATACAAAACAAAGAAACTTGAAAATAGTATCAAAATAAACAAATCTGTTACCTGCAGTGTACTCCATCTTTGTGAATCTTGGAGACTGGTCGTTGATGTCCTCAAGGAAAATTCTTACTTCCTGTAATGTGGGGTCACGGCTCGGGTCAAGCACTTGGGCCCGCTGTGATCTTTGACTTTTTGGAGGAGACCAGTTTCGGTTACTGGAAGCTTTAACGATGATGGAATACACTGGGATTTCTTCCCGATCCAGATCTTTCTTGACCCGTAAAACCCCTGCCACACTCATACCAAAGTTTCCCTCAGTATCGCCTCCTAGAGAAGAACATTAGTAATGCAGTTAATAATATGTTTACACTGGCTGTGTATGGAGTGAATACTACCTTAATATTTACTGAATACTGTGCAGTATACACTTCATATGGCATAGTATTCTTTTAAATAGTAAATGATGCAAACGCTTTTGCCATACTATCAAATGTGCAAAAATGACAATGGCAGTTTGTAAAATAATAAATTAATAGAGATATTAAAAATCATTGCTTTAATTTTGGACAGTTCATTTATCATGCTTAATTGGAAGGTTGTGTTAAGCACACTGAGTTAAAGCATATTGTATTCAGCACTGTAAGCTTTATTGTATTGCACATACTTTAGCACATTTACTACAGTATGGTATGTTAGTGTTCTATTTTGAACATAGTCATTGTTCTGCTGAGTTTACACAGGAAGTTTCTCGAAAATCTGAATTTCAGCATCTTCTACTTATGCAACGAAACTGAGCAAACTGAGCAATTCACTGGAAACTGCAGGCAGAAACGTTCTATGACGAAAGAGTCTTGATCTCCAAGTTAGTTTGAGACCTAGGTTCGCTGACCCTCATATATATTCTTTCATTAATATGTTCGGCAGTGAGATTACTGTCAGATACATGTTAATTCAGGCTGTGCACATGATCTAAATTTCAAAAACATAAACTCCTTATCGAACGGAGCCTAACATTGAATAAGCATGGTATAATGATGCAAGTGCATCAACACGGGTTCATTTTTGTGATTTAGCGTTGTGTCGCACCTGCGATGAAATAGTACACGATAGCGTTAGAACCTTCGTCCGCATCGACTGCACCCGTCACATTACCCACAACAGTCCCAGGAGATGAGTGCTCTGGTACTGACAGAGCCTGATATGGCAAACTTCCTCTCTGAAATACACGCAACACACAGAGATTAAGAATTAAGCAATAAGTGGTGAAAAATTCCAAGCATCAAATTTCCTGATATAAAACTTCTTTAAAGGTGCAGTAAGCAATTTCTAAAAAAAAATGGAGCAGTATGGAGCAGAAACAACGCAACATAGGCATCTGTTGTCCATGCTTAGGTCTCTCCAGCGCTGGAAAGCTTCTCTAATATTAACGCGGGTCCTAAAGCTCTTACCTGATCATAACCCTTATTTTTCCAGTGATATTCCTCTGACCTTTTCTCTTTTGTAATGTCTCTCAGCCATCTCTCTTTCTACAGTCTTTCTTTAGATTTCCTTCTTGCTCACTCTATCTCCTCCCCCATCATGAGCAGAAACACCCCCTACTGCTGATTGGCTACAAGCGTGTGGTGGTGCTGATCCACTTTCAACAGCATTTCTCAGAAATCACTTATTGCACCTTTAATATTAAACTGGCCTACAGTCTGTACTTGAAAATAGAATGATGTATCTAATCTGTTAAAAAACAAAACAGTGACCAAAACATTACCGGAGGTTTAAGGAAGACGGGCTCATTGTCGTCGATGTCAGACAGAGCCACCTGCAGTGGCTGCATGGTCTCATATGGGACAGGCTGTCCGAGGTCATATGCCACCACAACAAGCTACACACAAATACAGAGATTTAAATTGTTATTGTACCACTTTTGAGGGTTTGTGTCCTGAATTTTGTCATTAAAGTGCAACTTTTTCAGTGGCCTTGGTTATAAAAGAAAGACTCACGCTGTACAGGGCTTGTTTCTCTCTGTCCAGTTTAACCGCAGTGGTGATCACTCCTGTCACTGCATCAATATGGAAGTTCTCCCAGTCTCTGTTTCCCGCTCCAGTCTGCAGGAAGCTGTACCGGACCTCTCCATTCACCCCCTCATCCTCGTCTGTGGCGAATACTTCATACACCACCAGTCCAGGAGGCTGTTCCTGCATCGACACACACACAAAAAATGAGAGAATGCTCACTCATACATGATGCCAAATATAGGTCATCCAAAATCTCACAATTCAGATATATTGTATTAAATACGTCAAACCTCCATGTGACACATTTGGGTCAAAGTATTGAACAGTGAGAACTCATTCCTGTAAATCTGTCCATGTAAGGGATTTTAGTCGAAACCACAAGCAGAGAATGTCTTAATATACATTTTTTGTTTGATGCACAAAAATGTCTGTTTAGTACTTTTCGATCTAATCCAAAGTTGCATTCGAAATTGAATACTTCCCTACTATGTAGAATGTGAAAAAGAGTATCATGTCCAAATACAAAATAGTATATGAAAAACGGCTGGTGAGATTCTGTAAATTCACATTCAAATGTAGTACATACTCAGAATGCAATTTCAGATGCACCACACTCTTGTCTTGAAGATAGCACTTACTTTCAAAGAAACTTACGTTTTTTTTTAAATACTCAAAATACTATCTGCTATGACACTATGTCTAACACCTCTGAGACACTGGGGTTGGTTTCATCACTTGGGCTCGGAATAAAGGGCTTCACAATTAAATTTCTCACACTCTCTTTAGCGACAATAAGATAAAAGAAGGAATAGTTGAAAGTGGTTGAGTTGTACTTTATAAGATTAGTGAAAAACCCTGCCTTGAATTACAATAAAACAATAGCTATGTTTCCATCCAAAGTTGTGAATTTAAACTTATGCACAAAATTGGAATATTGCATAAAACATTTGCGAATAAAGCAGTTTTTCCATCCAATGTATTAAAGAAAACAAATCTGTGACTTCCTGGGAAATTGCCGCAAAATATCTGTAATAAAAATGGAAGTTGCTGCAATTGGTGGAAGCCACTGTTGCTTACATAAATGACTTGCGTCTCAGAGCATGCAGACAAAACACAAACTCTGTCATGTTATCTTGTGTTCGGATGCCTGGTGTTTGGGAACACAATCATGCAAGACTTGCATAAGGGAATTAAACCAAATCATCTGATGACAGGTGTATCAGAATGATCAAACCAACATTTGAGATGCTGTGCAATAAAACGAATCCACTGGTTAGTTCAGTTAACCAATCACATCCTCTGTAGAGGCAAAGTCACGTTGCGCATCAAGGGATTTATTCTTTAAATGTGTTTCCATCCTAGTTTATGTCTTCTTATCGGATAAAAAATGTATCAGCCTCAATTGAGCGCATAAGTTCCATCCAGTGTTGTTTTATGCAATATCCCAAAATCGCATAAAAATAGGTGAAAGGAAACATAGCTAATGAAAATATGCTTTAGTAATAAAAATAACGAGTGACTGGTTTTTCACCATTACACACCTCTAGTATGTGCATGATAGTGCCATTGGCAGGCCGTACAAAGACAGGCCTGTTGTCATTGACATCTATGACAGTGATTTGAAGACTGGCGGTGCCCCAGAGGGGAGGTCTGCCATGATCGGTCGCCACCATAGTCAGATTAAACCTTTCAAAACTCTGCAGTAACCGCAGGGAGCGAATCAGCCCAGTGTCAGGATCCAGAGAGAATGCATCTATAATAGAGAGAGGAAGAGACATCAGCAGTAACATCAAATGCTGTACTAGACTGGGTTTATCCAAATCTACATCAAAACTGAACTGAAAATGCCTTTACTTTCCAATTCATCTCCTGAATTTGAATTTCTTTGTAATCAAGGTAAAAAACAAGAAGCATTTAAAATGTAATTTAAGGAAATGGTATGTGGTATAAATTTAAAAGAAACAAACTGAAATGTAACTGCTCAAGGTTACACAACACATAATTATTTATATATTACAATTATTAAAGTTATTAATTACATAAATTATATACATAAAAGTTCCATGTGTGCTAATTCGATTCAAACTCATTCGGCTCATGAATTAAAAGAGAGACAATTCTTCAATTCTGAATTCTGCACAACCCATGTATCTATAGTAGTCAACATTTGAAGTGGATCAAAACCTTTCTTCAAAGATGTCCTAAAATCTTCTTCTTAGGACAACTTAGTTCTAAGTTCTAACTTTTTTGATCCACTTCAAATGTTGACTACTGTATATTTCTGTATGTCTGTGTGTGTTGTACCTGCTCCAGGGCCCTGCAGACTGTAGGTAATTAATGCATTCTCGCCCTCATCGAGGTCAGTGGCCTTCAGTGTGATCACTGACGTACCAACCGGCTCGTTCTCAAACACACTAGTGGTGAAGACTCTCTCTGAGAAACGTGGACGGAAGTCATTTACATCCATCACTGTCAACTGCACCTGAGAGATGTAGAAACATAAGTTCAGAGATCTGGTACAGAGGTGTTAAAGGTTGAGTATCAAAACAAAACTTTTTTGGTTGTTTTGCCAAGTATCTGAGGTCAGCTCATGCAAGACTGCTCACATGAAACTGAAATGTTTTGTGCAAAAAAATGCAAAAGCATGTGCATGAGAGTTTGATATCTAAACACTGGTTGGGGATACAGCAAAACAACAATTCAATAATGATGATGCAGTTCCCAAAAAGTTACTGGCCAACTGCATTTTACTTACATTTGATGCTTTAAATATTTCCTAAATATTATGCAACGTTTGCATTGTACATTTTCTGCTTGTTTTGCTTCTATACTTCCCACTTCCTCGTACCATCAGAGTGTAATAGAGGAAGTGTGAGCTGAACGCTCGGCCAACTCACAATTTTCAAGTCTTGTGAAACCTCATTTGCACAGCTGATGCTCTCTTCGTATCCTTCTTAAACAAGAACTGGAAGAGACTCCACCTTTTCTGCGTCATGGTCTCTCTTGCTCAAGTTTTTCTTTTATGTGCCTATGGTCAAATATGGTCAACGGGTTGTTTGAATGTTGATTTCACATTGAGAGGATGAACGAGTAAGATCTAAAAATATTTTATTCAGTAGCTTAAAAAGGCAACTTATGCTGCCTCCAGGTTCCTGCTTTTGTGTTTGGAAGTCAAAATTGTGATGTGAAATGCGTTCAAATGATTTCAGATGCAATAAAAAGGGCACAATTTTATATTTTTTTAATCTCATCCATACCTGGACGGAGTTTTCTCTGCGGTTGTTGGGGCTGCCGCCAGGGTTGTCCCTGGCATAGGCTGTGAGAGTGTAGCGGTCTTTGGTCTCTCTGTCCAGGGCAGACAGGATGTAGATGTCACCCTGATAACAAAGGACATCAATATTAAATATAAAACATTATACATGACATTTCTTTTTGTCTTTGCTTTGTTTTCACACTTACCGTAGTGGGTGTGATGCCAAACTTGCCCTCTCCATCCACTAGCCCGTATTCAATGACAGAGAATAGGCCGGAGTCAGCATCTGTCGCACTCACACTCACAATAATGGTGCCGAGTGCAACATCCTCAAGAATGGACTTCTGCACACACATACACAAAAACTTTGGTTTAAAAGTCTTACTGTATGCTCACCATGGTTGCATTTATTTAATCAAAAATACAGTAAATATTGTGAAACATTACTACAATTTAAAAGAATTATTTTCTGTTTGAATATATTTTGTTATTTATTCCTTTTATAGCAAATCTGAACTTTCAGCAGCAGTGTCACATGATCAGAAATTATTCTGATATGCTGATTTGCTGCTCAAGAAATATTTCTTATTATTATCAATGTTGAAAACAGTTTTTTGTGTAAACCGTGCTACATTTTTTTTTTTTACACAAAAATATTTTAACATAGTTTTCAAAAACAATATTAAAAAGATTTAAAATACCATTTTTGAAAAATGGTTCCAAATTATTATGCAAGTGATGTATCAGTGGGATTTCAGTTCAATAAACATTGAGATTTTAGTTTTTCAAAGAAAGTGTTTGTTTTATTTCTCTGTATCTTTTTAGATAACTGGTATCAATCTCAGACAGGTTTGTTAAATAGTTTGCCAGGCCTACTTAGGTAAATGGAAACCCTACTTAAAGATGTTGTTCCACATTATTAAGCAAGTCACAATTCACATGCAATATGGGGAGGAAGAAAGATCTTTCTGAAGATGAAAAGCATGAAATGGTGCAATGTTATGCAAAAGGCATGAAAACAACTAATATTGTGTGAAAAGTGAATGGAGATTA
The DNA here is from genome assembly GCA_037101425.1 of Elopichthys bambusa. Classification (NCBI taxonomy): domain Eukaryota; kingdom Metazoa; phylum Chordata; class Actinopteri; order Cypriniformes; family Xenocyprididae; genus Elopichthys; species Elopichthys bambusa. The sequence continues at coordinate 24,405,300 of CM074443.1, forward strand.
TTGAACTATAATAAGATTTGTGAGTGATTTAGAGCACAGCAGAACTCGGTCAGATAAAGGCTTAAAGTTTCTGTTAAACAAGTTAATTGTATTAAAAGGACAGCTGTAAAAAAAAGCCACTGTTGAGCAGCAGGTATTTGAAGCTCCTGGTGTTTTTGGAGTCTCAAGAACCTCTCCATGCTGGCAGTTATGTGTAAAATTTAGCCACCACTAACCAAACCTCACAAAGAGAAACATTTACAGTGGGTGTAGAAATACATTTTCATATGGTTTTATTGCTGTGGTGTTTTTATTGCAGCATGGGATATGCATAGTGCATTGTATTTCAGAAGGCACTATCCTTCTTTTTATACCAAAGCTGAAAATGGCCAGTTATAAACTCCACATATCATATAGAAGTCATTTTGACACCCTCAGAGACCCTAAAGGGACCTTCCATCTCATTTCCCAATATTCCAGCCCAAATCATCACCTGCCAGCTCCCTGCTGACGTCACAGTCTTGTTGGATCATGGTGGCCACTCACCAACCATCCAGAAATCCATCTATCTAGACCATCCATTGTAGTATGGCATTCGTCAGTGAATAAAACTATTTAAAAATGAGTCTTCATTTATTTCTACACCCACTGTAAATGTTTCTCTTTGTGAGGTTTGGTTAGAGGTGGCTGAAATGCAACTTTACGCACAACTGCCAGCCAGCATGGAGAGGTTCTTGAGACTCCAGAGACACCAGGAGCTTCAAATACCTGTTTGCTGCTCAACACTGGCTTTTTTTTATTTTTTATAGCTGTCCTTTTAAAACTAATATTTTTTGACAGAAACATTCCTTAAAAGTTCTGCTGTGCTCTAAGTCACTCACAAATCTTATGATAGTTTGATCATTTACATTCACTTTTCACACAATATTAGTTGTGCCTTTTACGTAACATTGCACCATCTCATGCTTTTCATCTTCAGAAAGATCTTTCTTCCTCCCCATATTGCATGAGAACTGTGACTTGCTTAATAATGTGGAACAACCTCTTTAAGTAGGGTTTCCATTTACCCAAGTAGATCTGGCAAACTGTTTTGTCTGAGATTGATAACACTAATCTAAAAAGATATGGATAAATAAAACAAACAAACACTTTCTTTGAAAAACTAAAATCTGAATGTTTATTGTACTGAAATTCTCCTGATATGTCACTTGCATAATTAGGAACACAGTGTAGTTCTAGCAAATCAGTGACATTGGTCATACCTAATACTAACATTTCATAATATAATTTGTAATTAAAATGTTGCATTAAGTTATCAAAAAGCAATACAGGAGCATTTTCACTAAAGTCTCAGACTGTTTCATCAGAATTAAAATGCTTCCTGAATACAACTGAGAAAAAGTGGCCTGATTCTCTGGTCTGTGCTGATGTACCTGATATAAAGGTTGTTGAAAGACTGGGTTGTTGTCGTTGACATCAACAATGCGCAGATAGACAGGAAGTTCTGCAAAGCTAGGAGGTGTGCCGTGATCCTGAGCACGCACCGTGAAGTTCAACCACTGCACTTGTTCATAATCTACCGTCCGATTGGCCACAATTTTACCTGTGGATAGTGTTATTGAAAGACATCCACAATTTAGGTTAGATGAAATTAAATCAGCAAGATGTTTTATAAAATTGACCCATTTTTAAAATTTCAATCTTTTTGGGTTTAGGGTTCGACCACTGATTGGTCAATAGAAATGTTGCAGAAATGCAAATGTGCAACCTGTAGATGGGTCTTCAAGTCTTATATAGTCTCCACGGGGCAGGTGCAGGAGCTGGTAGATGATCTGTCCATTGGGTCCTTTATCAGGATCAACAGCCGTCACTGACAGCAGTGTGGTACCAGGCACAGCACCCTCCAGAATCCTCTCGGAGAAGTTCGCCACCCCAAAAGGTCGAAAACGAGGAGCATTGTCATTCACATCCAGCACGTTGATGGTCAATTTGGCTGTGGAGAGAAATAAAATTTAAATGAGTTGGAGAAACAGCAAATAATTATCCCCAGGCTGGTTTATTATGGAAACCATAGGAAGGATAACCAGACATACTGGTTGGTAACCACCATGGTTTTTCTGGCAAAACTGGTTAACATTGTTGGTTAAGCTAGGGTTAGGGTTGTGGACTGGTGGGGACATGTCATCTCATCTGTTCTTTCAATAGAAGCAAGAAAAGAAAAAAGTAAACGGAAAGATCTTTCTTACCGTTAGGTACACTGACTGACATATCGATAACATCACTAGCGTTGTCATGCACTGAAACGATGATCTCAAAAGTGGCAACCAGCTCTCGGTTCAGGGGGTTTCGTACAAACACAGCACCTGAGAAGATGGACACAAATATTAAAACAATAGAGCACAACAGGGTTCATTTTATCCGTAGAAAATAGATTATTAATAAAAATGTATAGTGTTCAGCTGCTGATGTCTCAGAGGGCTGAAAGTGCAAGAAAAAATGTCTTCTAGTTTGTAAGAAATTATTGCTTGCCTGTGTGAAAGTCAATCCCAAACGACTGCTGCAGCCCAACCACTGGATTATTCCCATCATCCTTTGCTTCCACAGAGATGATGTAATACTCCAGACGAGGTCGTAGATCAGGGTCCTCGGCGGTGAGCGTAGCTACAACCTCTCCAGGTGGAGTTGACTCATTAACGCTGATCGTCTGCACAGGCCGTATGAAACGAGGACGAGAGTCGTTGACGTCATCTAGAACAACAGATAGCGTTGCCGTCCCCGAGAGAGAGGGCGTGCCTCGGTCAGTTGCTATGACAACCAGACGGTACGAGCTACGCTCCTCTCTGTCCAGTGTAGCATTGCCGACCAGAACTGCACCAGAGAGAGCGTCAACAATGAAACGGTCTTGAGCACCAGTGTCTAACCTATACTGCAGCCAACCATTTGAGCCGGCGTCAGCGTCACTCGCTGAGAGCTGCGTTACTACCACACCTGAAAACACACACAACAGCACATAACACACCTTTAACATAGTAGTATGTATGTATGTATGTATGTATGCATGTATATATATATATATATATATATATATATATATAAAATTATTGTATATTATAAAATCAATACGACACTGATATTTATTATTGTATTATTATTTATATACAATTATATTATTTATTAAAATTGTTATATTTTCGGAGGCTCTTTAATAAATATTTTATCTGCTTTTGTCGTTCTAGTTTTAGTAATTTTATTACTTCATATTAAACTTATTTATTCAGGTTAATAGCCAAATTTCTTTTTTTGTTTCGGTTTTTCATGTAATATTTCTATTTATAACATTATAACAATAAACTAGTGAAAGTAAAGTGACGTGATGTGTAAATGAAATTGTATACATTAAAAACATTCATAAATAATAAATAAATAATACATTACTTATAAATATTAACTTAAATATTAAATATTATTATTAACATTATTATATTTATTACATACATATTTATTTATTATTAAAATAACAATAACATACACTCCCACTCCCATTATACTGCAATAGGGACCAACAAACAAGATTAAACTAGTTCTTCTACCAGTTAATCCAGCTCCATCAGTCTCTCTCACCTGTGGGGCTGTTCTCTGGTAGGTGTACAGTGAAACTGGATGGATTAAAAACAGGTGGGTTGTCGTTTATGTCGAGGATAGTGATTGTGAGTGGAACGCTGCTGTTTAAACCTCCCACATCCTCCCCGAGCAGAAATAGCTCCACCCGCGGCACAGAGAAAGCCTCCCTGTCCAGCACAGCACCCCCACGCACTGATACCACCCCTAGAGACAGAGAGAGTGGGAGTGGAGGACTGTTATCATGTATATTTGCCACTACAGAAATAAAAAAGTATCTGCATGTTAAAGGGTATTAAATGTAAGACCTTTTCAGTGTAAAAAAAAAAACAAAAACAAACAAAAAAAAACAAATATAAGATCAACTTTGCAAAAACAAGATCATATTATAGGTGAAATCCATTTTGATGTAAAATACTTTCTCCATTTAATATGCAGAGACACCTATAAGTCAACTGAAAAATGTTAACACTGTGAAAAAAACACATTGCTTTGTTCTTTCGAGCATCCTAACCAACATGACATAGCAACACTGACTCGTGTCTGTTTTTCAACCAATGGCAGACAGGCAATGTTTGGGAAACCTGTTTGAAAACAGTTATTATTGCTTTTTCAATTATGATGCTCAATAAGTTAAAAAATAAGTTAGTAGAAACCAATGGACTAAAATCCTTCAAAATACTATATCAATGTGATCTGTTGAACTTAATATTAGCCTCTTGATATTATATCCTAAAATTACTTTTTTAAAAGATTTCTTAAAGGGTTAGTTCACCCAAAAATGAAAATTCTGTCATCATTTACTCACCCTCAGGTTGTTCCAAACCTGTATGAATTTCTCTTTTCTGCTGAACACAAAAGATGATATTTTGAAGAATGTTTGTAACCAAACAGTTGTTGGTCCCCATTGACTTCCATAGTATTTTTTTTTCCAGACTATGGAATTAAATGGGGACCATCAGCTATTTGGTTACCCATATTCTTCAAAATATCTTCTTTTTGTGTTCAGCAGAAGAAAGAAATTCATACAGGTTTGGAACAATTTGAGGGTGTGTACAGAATTTTCATTTTTGGGTGAACTATCCCTTTAAGGCCTTAAATGGACACCCTGAAGAAAAAACTAAATGAACATAACCCCTAACATCTGTTCTGAACTTCTGACCTGTAAGGGAGTCTATAGAGAAGAGGTCCACTCTGGCTCCCAGGAGACGATACCTCACCACTGCATTCACCCCAATGTCTCTGTCCTCTGCTAGAACAGGGCCGTTCAGAATCAACACTGTGGTGCCTGATGGACAGACAGAGAGAGAGAGAGGGAGGTTTGATGGTGTCTGATGGTGTTAAATGAGTATTCATCTTGTATTTATTTCCCCTCAGTGTATGTTATATCAATCAAGATTTCATCTGCCAAATATTATCGATTTGACTGCACTGACACTCTCTGATGAGAACAAAACTTGAACTGAATTGAGCTAGATGATGACACTATTATCATCTCTAGAGCTGCTTTTTAAGTCGTTTCATCATTAATGAAAAAAAAAGCTTCTTCCCTTTCTTTGAAGGAACAGTATAGTCAAAACAGTCTTTCATTTGTAAGAATCAGGATGTGGTTAGCGAAAACATTTGGTACCTGTGAGTGAGTTTTCGCTGATTTCACCCCTGTAGCTGGTCTGAGTGAAGATGGGCCTGTTGTCATTCACGTCCAGCACAGTCACTACCAACAACTCTGCGTCCTGAGAAGAGAGAGCGGTGTTCACCTGATCGTGATATTCACAGTCTGTGAAACAGATATTCACCCGGATATGCTGTTTTGTGTCATGGTATTTACCCTGCGTGCGATGCGAGGGTTATCTGGGTTGTCTTTGACGGTGATGGTGAGGCTGTATTCAGCCATTCTCTCTCTGTCCAACGGCCTGTTCACCTGAACCACACCTGACTGGAGGGAAGAGCACATCAGTCTGTACATTACTATCAATTCTTTCCCTCTGCTGTTTTTGTGCTAATGTCTCTTACCGTCTCATTAATGTAGAACGCTCCATCGGTGTTGCCGGCAGTGATGCTGTACGTGAGGAGAGCGTTGCGGCCGCTGTCAGAGTCTTGCGCCCGCACTTGAGTGATGGAGGTGTGAATCGGTGCTCCCTCGCTCACGCTGGTGTTATACGGTAAGTTAAGCAGGATGGGGTCGTTATCGTTAATGTCCAACACCTGAATGCCCAATACCACCTGATACAGAAAAATAAAGCCACCACATGAATTATGGGAAATATGTAAGTGATTCATTATGGGAAATATGTAAGTGATTGGGAAATATGTAAGTGATTAGTAAGTGATGCTTACTAATTTACATAATAATCATATGCAAGATTAGATTTAATGTGGCTTGAAATATATTCTATTTCTTGTTGATATTTTGAATCTGTGCATGCTTTATGGACTAATTTTGCCTACGGACGAGAATTCTGAGGGATTTTCTTCCAGTATTTTTAACTGCGGTAAAGAATGGAAAAGAAAAAAAGAAAATTGTGATTTTTCTGATAAAAATTGTGATAAAAAAGCTCCAGGTTTGCTGTGCTCGTTTGTAGGGCTGCACAATTTGGCCAAGAAGTTTGTGATTATATATCTATATGACTATAAAATATAAAAAAATAATAATTATTATTAAAAACATAACTTCATTATTAAAGTCATTATTTTTGTTTTGTTTTTGCACACAAAAAGTATTCTCGTCGCTTCATAACATTAAGGTTGAACCACTGTAGTCACATGGAATATTTTAACGAAGTCTTTAATACCTTTCTGTACATTGAATGTGGTAATTTCGTAGCTTTCAATGGAGAATAAAAAAACCTCTTGGATTTCATTAAAATATCTTAATTTGTGTTCCGAAGAAGAAGGTCTTACGGGTGGGGTACATATGGGGAACGTCACACGTGAACCGATGTCTGAAAGCCAAGAATCAAACCACTCCAATCCAATTGGCCGTCCGTGTTTGACGTCATCGCGTCCAGGAGCAAGCTCTCTTCTGGCCGCTGCTGGAGTTTGTGGGACGCGCTTCTGGCAGGCTTCGGCTGCTGTGAGGGCGCGTTAAGAAAGAGACCACACGCGAACGGCTCGACGAGCGGTTCCTTTCTGTCCATAGCTCTGCAGCTCCCGCAAGCTTTCCACTCCTTCCTGATCTCTATGTTTGAGATCGGGAGGGCATGGAAAAACCCTAGCCGTTCAGATTTATATCTGGGCCCAGACAGACAGTAGGGGGAAGATGCGAGATTGAGATGGATGATCGATTGTAAACACCGTGGCGTTTGTAATCGATCCCCCAGCTGCAAGGGCGATTTACATCTACCCTCTTCTCTTCTTCTTTCACCTCCTATATATATGTGTGTGTGTATATATATATATATATATATATATATATATACACATGTATATATATTTTATAAATATATATCATGCTCAGATGCTTCTTATGGTCAGACGATTTTTCTGACGGCCTGCTTTTCTGGTTTGATAATGAGAGGATCTTTTAGGCTTAAAAGAACCCTAGATTCCATCCTTTCATGTAGAGGAAAAGGAGAATGAGGAATCTTCGGTCTTCGAGCCGCAGGAAGGTAAGCTGGGTCTATATTTTATGTTTTAAAATATGACGACCTTGTTTTTCCTGTATAGTTTTTTCTGAGCATGTAGACAGCCGGGAGGCTGGTCCGTCTCGATCTGAGGCTCAGAGACAGGGCCAGAAGTCCAGTATGCCCGCTCGGGCGCCTCCTCCTTTTCAGAGCAAGTCGCAGAGACAGCGGGACTCAAGGAGGAAGAAGCAGGTTTTAGGGGAGGTGAACGATCACATACGCCAGTAGCATTGGTAACTGATTCCCTCTCGTTGCAAGGGCGGCTTTACATTTGCCCTCGCTCCTTCTTCCTCTGCCTCATGGATTTTGGATTCATTTAACATACTCAGGTGCTTCTTTAACAGTCAGTCTGACGGCTGGGCCTTTGTTAATATTTTTCTAAAGGCCCGCCTTCTGGCTTGATAGTGGAAGAGGCTCTTTTAGGCTTTAAAGAACCCTAGATTCCATCCTTCCTTGTTAAAGAAAAGGGAAAGAAGAGTCTTTGGTCTTCGAGCCGCAGGAAAGTAAGCTGGGTCTATATTTATGTTTCTAAATATGTTGACCTTATGTTCCTGTATAGTTTTTCCTGAGTATGTAATCGGAAAAAGTAAGAGGGGTTTTGGGCAAACTGAAGTTTGATAGGTTGGCTAGTACGATATATTGTGCAGGCCACAAAATGGCCGCCTCTTAGCCACCTGTTGTTTAGAGTAGCTTCTCTTCTGCTGTTTGCTAGAGTAGGTTTGAGTTAGCACTCGTTACTTCAGTTAGTATCTATGTTTAGGCCGGCCTTAATCGGCCGCCTGACGTTGTTTGCTTGTTGAGCTTCGCTTTATTTCCTCTTATCTATGGAGATTCAGAGGTGAAGCCCAGGCATTGCTATGCGTGTGGCTCCGTAGGCCCACAGCTTAGCGGCCCAGGCTAGGACTAGGTTTAGGTGTTTATTGTTATAAACCACCCTTTGTACCACTATGCCTTGTTAGGTTGTATAGTTCCTAGTTCTGGCCTCCTCTTGAGGGAGTTGTTAGGCCATATGCCCATTTCCCCTTGTTTGTGTAGGTGCAATGGCTGAGGTTAACAGCTAAGGTAGCAGGCTGTTATTAGCCTCCCTGGTGCTGTTTTCTCAGGTGGTAGGCCCTTATCTTTGCGTAGATAAATGTATGCAGTGTATGCTAGGCCCCACTCACTAGAACTTTATTCATGCTATAAATTTGTCTTTCCCCTGAGCCCCTTGAATTAACATTCAAGTTTGAGCTAGCTTTTTAGCTTCTGTTTCTCTATGGTGCAGTACAGATCTGTAATAATCTGTGAGCTTTAATCTAGTGCTGCCACAGTTTAGCACCTGTTTGTGTTAGCTTCAATTTAAGAGCATGGTGACTTTTGTACTCCCCGGTTAGGGTTTGTGGTGTTTCACTGAGTGCATCACCTGTTGGTTTGCCCACTAAGGTTGAGTGTAGAGAACCTTACTTTCAGTTTGGTTTCTGTTAGCTCCCGCTGGTTTGATCATTGCCACAACAGTTATATTGCATATACTGTAGGAGTTGAAGACTCTAAATGGATTTAGCCTCCTTCTAGATTAACAGCTTGTGTTTACAAGTGTTGTTGGTATATGGTCATGAGTTTTGCTCACTTAGTTTAGCACACTGCCACAGGTTTATGCTTGTGTCTGTTTGAGGTAGTAGGCCTTTTTAGGCCTCCCTTAGACCATGTTGGCATTTCATTGTACCCCTGTAATTGTATATTGGTACATTGCCTGTTGGAATGTGTAGACTTAGCTCAGGTGTGTTAAGCTTCCCACAACTGTTGGTTGGGTTTAGAGCTGGCCCCCTTTTAAGCTTGGTCCCCTTTAAAGACCACTAGCTGGCGCTACGTGTTGCTGAAGTGGCCCCGCTAAGGCCTCCTTTCAGATTACATGTTGGCATAGTTCTGTGTTGGTCTTGCAGGACCCATTATCGCCATCGGCCATGCCCGTCTCTGCTAAGAGTAGGCCCTAGGTCAGGCCTCTCGTAGAGTATTGTGGCGGAGTGTGTACTCCTCTTGCTTTAAGAGTATAAGGTGTTTTTACTTAGTACATGGCCTGCTGGCTGGTTTAATCATGTTTAGCACTAGCTGACGCCACGTGTTGTTGAAGTTGAAGGCCCTGCTAAGGCCTCCTTTTAGATTATATGTTGGCACAGTTCTGTGTGGTTACCATCACTGCCATTGGCCACGCCCGTCTCTGCTAAGAGTAGGCCCTAGGTCAGGCCTCTCGTAGAGTATGGTGGCGGAGTGTGTACTCCTCTTGCTTCAAGGAGTAAAAGTTGTTTTTACTGAGTGCGTGGCCTACTGGCTGGTGTGGTTATGATTGCCACTAGCTGATGCCACGTGTTTGCAAGTTGTAGGCCTTCTGGGCCTCCTGTGCTTTTACTGAGTACATTACTGAGTGGCTGACCTGTCAGGGTGAGTTTTTGTAATAAACCTTACTGTGGTTTGGTTTTCTACATTTGCTTCCTTGAGCATGGTTTATGTTTATCCTTTTGCTCTAGTTGAGCTAAGTAGCTACCTCGTAGTAGGTTGGATCTATTTTGCTCCTAAAACTTTAGTGGCCACTAGACTAACGCCGTGTGTTTACAAGTAGTAGGCCCTCTGGGCCTCCTTTGAGAACATGCTGGTGTATGTTAGTGTCCTCCTTTCGCTGAGTACTGAGTACACTGCTGGCTGGCCAGGGCCCCAGGTGACTTATTAACCTCCCTGTAGTTTGGTTGTTTGTCCTTACAATAGAACTATTGTCATATTGTAGGCCCCTCTCTGGCCTCCATGATTATGTGCCTACAGTATGGTCTACCTGTTAGGTTGAGCTTTGTACTCCCCTGCTAGGGTTGTTTTTGTAATAGTGCTTAGCTCCCTAAGCTGATCATTGGTTGGAGGTTTCCATGAAGCCTCCCGTTGAGGATCAGCCCCAGGTTGGTTTGTGCTACCCTGTATCAGGGTTTCTTAGCGCACAGCCTCCTCAGTGCAAATAATCAAGCGCTGAGTAGATCCTAGGATTGACCAGAGTATACTCCCCCTAATAAGAGGGTTCATAGCATTCAGCTGAGTTCTGCTCTCCAGGATGCCCGTCTCTACTTGTGGGTTTGAGTTGCTTACTGCCTTTTTGCAGTCGCTCTTACTTGTATCCTTCTCTGAAGAATGCGTTGTTGAGATTCTGTATTCAGACAGGGTTGTTCCGTCAGACCAGGTCGGCCTCCCTGGTGGCACTGGGGTGACTCCGTTTCCCCTTCTAGTGGCTGGCCAGGGTTTCTTTCGGTTCCTTGGCCACATTCCCTTAAAGGGACCTTCTTTTCGGAAGATTTGGTCCCAGAAGCTTTGGAGCAGCCTTGGTAGGCTTTTTACGGAAGGCCTCTTTGAGGTTCAGCTTGGGCTGTTGGCCGTAGGGAATGCTGTCACTGACGGCCTTTGTGTGACCCGAGGGTGAGTTGCTATCTGGCATTTCTTTCTAAACCGCTTGACGTTTGTCTAGCCATCTTGGCATGCACTCTCCTCAAGCATGGCGGTGTGGGTATTTCGTTCCCCATATGCGGTGAAACGCAGAGTTGAGTTCCCTTTCGAAAGGGAACGTATCAGGTTATGAATGTAACCATGTTTCCCTGAGAAAAGGGAATAAGACTCTGTGTTGCTTTGCCATGCTTCGGGGCTGCCTGCTGAACAGTCCCTCAAGACAATAAGATACTGACTGATTCTCTAGGCGCTCCTTTTATACTTCCGGGTCACGCTATGATGATGTCATTGGCTGTCGCCCGCCAATAGGATTGGAGTGGTTTGATTCTTGGCTTTCAGACATCGGTTCACATATGACGTTCCCCATTTGCGGTGAAACGCAGAGTCTCGTTCCCTGTTCTCAGGGAACCATGGTTACATTCGTAACCTGAGATGATTTTAAAGTAAATCACAGCCTTTGTGGTTTGAAGACTGCACTGAGCCATATCGTGATTTCAGTTTTATTTAGATCAGTTGTGCAATTTAGTTTGATTAGCTTAACTACAAACACAAATGCAAAGTGGTTTGTGGTGTGAAGACGCAATTTAGTGTGTCCCAATACTGGCATATTTCCACAAACTCAAAAGTATGTACTTTCCCATCATACTTTCCCATCATACTTTTGTGCTTAGTAGAAGATTATGAACTGAGATGTGTGTGTGGGTGCATACCGTAGCGCTGAGCGCTGGCGTTCCCAGATCTTTGGCAGTAATGGTGATGTTGTAATATGTGATAGTTTCTCTGTCCAGCTCTACATCTCTCCTCACTCTCAACTCTCCCTCAACTGATGAAATTACAAACTCATCTGGGAAAAAGAGAGACAGAAAGAAACAGAGACAGATAGAAAGGAATAAAAACATTTTTACTGCAGACAAAAAACACAGCAAATATCAACACTAATACTTCTTCTGATTGGAACTGAATCAGCTGTCTATTACACACACACACACACTTTTCAGGTCCCCTGCGGTGATGCTGTACTCCACTTTTCCATTGGATCCAGAGTCAGCATCTGTGGCTTTAACGGTCCAGACACGTGGGCCCGGCTGACCCTCTGTGATTTCAAACGGACCTTCAAATGAACTCGGGAAGATGGGTGCGTTATCGTTCACGTCTACAACATTCACCTGGACCTGTGGTACAGGACAGTGTGTGAGTGTGATATAAAGGAATCATGAGGATTATAAATGTGTGTGTAGCAGACGTGAACTCACTGTGGTACTGGAGGTCAGTCTAAACTGAGGTATAGGACACTGATCTGTGGCTGTGATCGTCAACACGTAGTGACCACTACTGATCTCATAATCCAGTTCCCTAATGACCACAATCTGACCCTGTGAACACACACAAACACATACACAATGAACACGCACAGCAGTGGAGGATCATTCTCATTCTCTGTCATTTGTGAGCTATCAAGTCTTTTTTGAAAGATTTGGCAAGGATGCATTTAAATGATCAAAAGTGACAGAAAAGACATTTGTAATGTCACAAAAGATTTCTATTTCAAATAAATGCTGTTAACTGTATAACTTTCTATTTAGCAAAGAATCTGTATCAGAGTTTCCACAAAAATATTAAGCAACACTGTTTTCAACAATGATAATAATAAGAGATGTTTCTTGAGCATATTGTAAATTAGTATATTAGAATGATTTCTGAAGCATCATGTGACACTGAAGACTGGAGTGATGATGCTGAATTTTCAGCTTTGCATCACAGGAAATAAAATACATTTTAAAATATATTCAAATAGAAAGCAGTTCATTTAAATTGTAATAATATTTTGCAATATAATTGTTTTGTATTTTTTATCAAATAAACGCAGCCTTGAGAATCAGAAGAGACGTCTTTCAAAAACATTTTGAAAATCTTACTAACCCAAAACTTTTGAGCAGTAGTGTAATAAACAGGATATTGAACACAAATAATTTTAAAGATTTACTTTGATTTACTTTGATTGACATTAAAATATCATGGTTTCACTGCCTATGTAGTATTATTTTCATATTTGAGAGAGAAATATCACAATATTTTTGTTAAAAAACAAAAGTTGCCAGCATTGCATTGTGTTCACACTTATGTTGCCATTTCCAGGCTCAGATATGATCAGGTTTTGTGTTCTCTGGTTATTATCCTAAAAAATGATTTCTTAAATTTTTAAACCGTAACCTTTTTAAATAAAGTTATTTAAAAATTCCCTGAAATTTTCAAGGTTTTCTAAGAAATACAAACACAGCAAGTAAAATAATCCGATAACCAAACACATCAGTGTGTCTAAACCAGTTCTTGTTTCCTGCCTGTCACTCTCTGACTGCCTCACCGTTATGCTATTGATCTGGAACGTCTGGGCCAGGTTGCCCCTAGAGATGGCATAACGGATGGTTCCGTTGAGACCTTCATCAGGGTCGATGGCAGTAACTGTGGCGATGATGGCTCCTACAGTGTTTGGCCCCTCTCTGAGCTCCGTCACATATTCTTCCTCCGGAAACTCAGGTGCATTGTCATTTTCATCAATTATATTCACCCACACGGTGGTGGACGTCTGTGGAAACAGATGACACATGTGAATTAAATACTTTTTAACATTTTACAGTAATAAGTAGGGTAATCCAACAGGACAAATATATATATATGTGCCTTTTACCCCGGTGCGCCTTTAGCCCTGCTGTACATAGGTAAAATATGTACATAGGTACAGCGGGGCTAAAGGCGCACCGGGGTAAAAGGCACATTTGATTTTATTTTCCTCTAAACCACTAGATGGCACAAAAATGTGCCGCAGAACTTTCCTAAACATCCTCTTTTTGAGATGCATGCGGACATTTGCCTGATCCTTGACATGATTGCACTAAGTTGATCTAATATTTCATGTTTTTTTAAATGTTGTAGATTTAAGTAGCAAATGAGAATTGCTGACATTATTGAAAATATTTTGAGACAAATGTTTTGTTAATGATTTTTAGTTTTGTTCAAGGTAATTAAAGAGACAGTTTTTCAATAATGGAAGAATATGTAAAAGGTGGTATTTGGGGTAAAAGGCACCCCTGCTGTTCGGGCTAAAGGCACAATATTTAACATGACAATAAATAGAACGCTGACTTATCAATTTGTTGACATGACATGGTTAGATATCATATATTAAGTTGGGTGTCCACCTTAGAGATAATCAGCGTATTTCCAACGAAACCATCATATATAAAAATATATTAATCTTATAATTTAATAAAATATAATATAATATTTTTACTACATTAAATTATTATGGGATCTCAATTACTTCAGAATCTTTACTTTTTAAAATAATTTAAAAAAAAAACATTTTAATGACAGTATATTTATTGAACAAAATAATTTTTTTATTTATCAAAATAAACCAAAAATAGTACAAACTTTGCTAAAGTGATTGTTTTGAACAAGTATTAACTTAGACATTATTCAAAACATATTATTTTAGCGAAGGTATTTGTATTGAAAAATAGCACTGTTACATTCACATGGACTTTCTGTTTGTGTTTTCATCTGTCACATGTTCCTTTGTTCTAGTTTCCCGCCACAATCTGTCACCATGGACACTATCACATTCATGTCAGCTGTTCCTCGTTTGAGTTCAATCATCTGTGTATTTAAGTTCCTGTTTCTGTTGATCATGTTGTCGGGTATTGCTTACGTTTTGATGTTAGTGTGTGTTTCTCCTGTGTTCCTGTATGCTCCTTTGGATTCTCTAGTAAAGCTTGACTCTTGATATTACATTCCTCTTCGTGCATGTGTCTACACACCTGACACTGTAACAGAATACCCGACCTAAACTTTAAGCGACGTTTTTTATTTAGTATTTTCCTTTTGGTTTTCGTGGTCAGTCTTTTGTTTCCCGTTTTTTCAATCCTGCTTGCACTATGTTCCCTGATGTGAAACTCATGTGCCTTGAGCAGGGAGAAAGCTCCCTCGAGAGACATTTAGAACTGTTTTTGGATCTCGCACATCAGACCACCTTCCCGGACTACTGCCTGTGCACGTTCTTGCACTTTGGACTCAATTCCACCACACGTGCACAGCTGTCCGGGGAGGGTCCTCGAGGGAGCTTCGCGTCCTACGTGGAGTGGGTGCTGGCGTCATGTGGATCACCTATGACCATAGGATTCGACGACAACGACGCCAGCCCCACTTCCCAGCCAGTGCCCAGCCAGAACCACCCAGGCGGCGAGGATTTTCGACCTGAGCCCATCGCAGTTAGTACGACGGAGACCGCCGCGATTGAGCCGCCCACGCCCACAAGAGCGATCGGGGGTCACATCGCCACGGAGCCCGAGCAGCGTGTACCTGACCAGGTGTGTGAGCCGGCTGATTCTGTCATCGCCGAGGGAGTGTTGGTGGACCTCGAGGGTCTGGAAATGAGCCCCGCCCACCCCCCCGCTACTGAGAGTGAGTTTGCTGAGACACTGCTGGACTTAAGGTGTGGAGAGGAAACCTGTCCTGTCCCTATACTGCCTTCACTCCCGCTGGTTCCGTCCAGCCCTGTACTGCCTGTCTCCCCGCTGGTCCCGTCCAGCGTTCCTCTCCCACCTTCTCATCAACATTCCAGTGACTCTCCACTTATCTTAGATGTCTTCATGGAACTTCAGCCTGTTTCCCAGTCCACAGCCATCTGTGCCACCCAGTCATCTCCGTCTCCCTCCAGTCCCTCGATACCACCTCCTCTCAGTAGTGTGGTACCATCTCGGGCCTGCCGGGATCCGCCTCTTCCTGGACACGAGGAGCCCGAAGCTCTGCCTCCAGCTTCGGATGATCTCGCGCTGCCTCCTCCCATCACTCTGACTCCTGCGCCTGCGCTCCTCCCACCCTCGACCTCTGAGTCGACCATTGGCCTTCCAACCACGCCGGACTCCCTCGGCACGTCGGCTCCACCTGGGTCAGACATCGCTTCGCCTTCGGTGCGGACCTACGGACCATTCGCTGCTCTCTGGCCCTCCACCCCTTCCACTACGGCTTGCTCCGCCCTACCTCAGGCTCCGTCTCCGCCCTCGGTCGCTCCTGCGCGTCTTCAGACCTCCGGATCCCCTCCTCGATCTCAGGAGGTCGTCACTGCGGCTCCGTCGCGGATATAGAGAGACATCGTCACCATCTCTCCACCTCCTCAGCTCGTCAACTACGTGGTGGGCTCCATCCTCGCCGTCGTTGACTTCGGTCCTCCCCATGGTGGTCGTCAGCAACTCTCTCCCATGGCTCCTCCCTCCATCAACGCCGCCGTGGGGCAGTACCCTGGCTGGTGCCTGGCACAACAGCCTGCAGCCCCTGTTCAAGGTCACCTCCTGGACTTCACCACCTCCTGCACCACCCTGGACTCCGCCTCCTCCCGGTTAGCCGTCCGCCTCCTGAACCGCCTCCTACATCATCTTCAGCATCTTATCCTCCTCTTCCCCTCTCTCTACGGCGCGAGGACGCGCCTTTCCGGGAGGGGGCGTAATGTTACATTCACATGGACTTTATGTTTGTGTTTTCATCTGTCACACGTTCCTTTGTTCTAGTTTCCCGCCACAATCTGTCACCATGGACACTATCACATTCATGTCAGCTGTTCCTCGTTTGAGTTCAATCATCTGTGTTTAAGTTCCTGCTTCTGTTGATCATGTTGTCGGGTATCGCTTACGTTTTGATGTTAGTGTGTGTTTCTCCTGTGTTCCTGTATGCTCCTTTGGATTCTCTAGTAAAGCTTGACTCTTGATATTACATTCCTCTTCGTGCGTGCGTCTACACACCT
This sequence comes from Elopichthys bambusa, assembly GCA_037101425.1. Classification (NCBI taxonomy): domain Eukaryota; kingdom Metazoa; phylum Chordata; class Actinopteri; order Cypriniformes; family Xenocyprididae; genus Elopichthys; species Elopichthys bambusa. Next base: position 24,421,770 of record CM074443.1, read on the forward strand.
GACACTGTAACAAGCACACTATAACTACTTTAGGTGACACTTTATTTTACAGTGTCCTTGTTACATATGTTACATGTAATAACGGTAAATTATGCATAATTACATACAACTAACCTAAACCTAACCCTAATTATATAGTAAGCACATGTTGTTAATTAATATTATCCAGTACTTAAATGTATAATTACACTGTAACAAGGACACCATAAAATAAAGTGTAATCCTACTTTAAAGAGGTATACTTTTATACTATTTTTTTTATCTAAAAAATAAAAAAATGAAAAAAAAAGAAGAATTTGTTCCTAAAAATGTAAACATAATGCATGTCTAGATAGCAGAGCAATGGATGAAAGTATTTGCATGTTTTCTTTTGAACAGACTATGCACCAGTGTGGAGAAACCTTTATCTCATGGTATCATAGTAAACTGGCGCAGCAAGTTTGAATTACATTTGCATAACCTGATGGTGTGTGCCAGAGGTTACTGATGTGTGCATGTATGCTATCAATAGGCATCCAAATTGATACCATGTCTCCCCACAAAATTCACTCAAACAGTTCTCTCAAGTGCAGATTTTTCATTTTTATTATAGGCTTAAAAAAAGACTAAGCAATTTAAATTATTACTGCAGAATAAACTTCCAGAAACATACAGAGAAATGTGGAACATACTATTTCAATAAATTATAATTATATTAAATTAATAATTAATTATATTACTACATATTACCAAAAATAAACTTTAAAATGTAAATTATAATTGGTTTAAAATAATTCTTTCAATACATTTAAAACAGAAGTATAACTTTAATTTTAACTGTAGTATTTAAAGTCTAGTCAGTGGGAGGAGTGATTTGAAGGGAGGGGAGCACTGAGCAGAGTGAAGTACAGATTCTTGTTTCTGTGGTTCACTTCTGATGATTTAGAAATAACTTAGAGTTCACAACCCACTGGAATAAGAGGAAGACTATATAAGTTTTCTGTCATCAGGGCTGGAAAAATTGTAGAGGACTTTGGACATAAACTGAAGACAGGACTGATGGATGTATTTTGGGCTCTCTTGCTCTGCGTTCATTTTCTAACTGCAGTTAAAGGTAATTCTACTGGCTCTCTTGCTCTGCGTTCATTTTCTAACTGCAGTTAAAGGTAATTCTACTCTGTTTCTGGTCTAGACGGGGTCGTTCGTACAGAACGCGTTCTAACGTTGCTGCGTTTTTATTTTAAATAGCTATTCTGTTTGCATGTGCGTCAAATTGACGTATTTCGCTGTTGTGTCGGATTTTGCCGTTTTTTAGGGTTTTAACATCATGGTTCAAATTTTAAAACGCGTCTCAAATCCTCCGCGTTCTTTAAAATCCCGTGAGTTCCGAGCGCGTGCTGCATAAGCTGCCCCGATTCTGACATTTGTTTACGTGTAAAACGTCCTCAAGGCTGTTTGGGCGTGAGTCAACTTGTTTCAAAACTGAGAAATGACAGTTTCTTCTCTCATTTTTTGGCCCGAATTCAACGTTCAACTTTTACAAAAGCCGGTCATCTGTCATAGTTTGTGATCGATTGTGAATCTACTGCGTACTCTGAATTACAACTTGTTAACGTACGTTACTGACATTTAGTTCAGTTGTTCCTTTTAATTTTCTACTCTGAAGCCGTGTCATTTTGGTTAAGCACGTATAAATTGGTGGAATCATACCGAAAAGAAACCCAATGATTTGGTGTATCCAGTCGCTGAGTTTAGGCTCTCTCGTGCGTCGAAAATATCAAGCGAATTTACGAATGCTGTTGCAGTCGCAGCTTGATTCATGAATATTACTTGTATGCGAGGTTTAACAGTTTTAACTAAATTTAGCTGATTGGCTAAACGTAGGCTGTATTTAGTGGGCGTTGGACATCTAGCGAATCCTACAATGGTGAAGACTTGGCTTGTATTATTTAGTTGAAAGGACACTCATATATGTAATATTTATAATGGTCAATAATGTGATTCCTAATGTACTTCATCGTCTACTATACGCATTTGGACATTATTGTACGATAATCACGCTGTTGTCTTGATACGAATATGTTACAGAACAAATCAGTTAAAAAGAAAAACAAGTAAGACATCCATTTACATAATGTGTAATGTGGTTTCGTCAGAACTCATGACATTTTGTAATGGTGAAAAATGGAACACTTTATCTGTCATATTCTTTTACTCTATTTTTAATGTAGTATATATCTGTCTGAGCAGAATTTGTTAATACATCAGTTTTAACTGGATACTTCCTCATTTACACAAGCTTCCCTTAGCCAATCAGAAGTCTAGAAAATTATTAAGTTATGACGGTTTTATACACACACACACACATATATATATATATATATATATATATATATATATATATATATATATATATAAAACCCAGCTTTAGTTTGCAGATGAATTCAATAATCCATAGACTATGGCTGGTTCATCATTTAACTAATATTGATTTAATATCGAGTGGTTGGTCTAAAGGTAGACAGTGTGAGGTGTAGATGTAGGTCTTCAGGAAGTGTCAGGGTTTGTGAAGCTTGTTCCCAGGGGGAAGCTGTTACTAAGTATCTGTCAGGTCAGATTTTCATACCAGGGGGTATCGATTCAATGCTCAACCATCTCTACATCCTTATCACAGTGAGGAGGTGTGATCTTTCTCAAAAAGCTTGATGGTTTCATCTTAACCAGGCCTGACAAATCAGCATATATAGAGAGACAGGGAGACAGACAGAAAGGATCCCAGATGGAATGAGACTATCTGTGGATACTGCTCTGGGATTACATTCTTGACCCCCTGGGTTTGTAAGTCCCTATGAGAGGCTACATCCACAGCATCTTCTCAGTAGGAATAAGAAGGGGACAAAATGATCAACTGAGAACTAAGAGAAAAATAACACAAGGGAGGAAGTATGGTGCAATAATGAGCATAAGTGACGATTGCTAAAGGAAACATCACTACTGCTCATTGTTCTTGACTCTTAAGACTGGTAGACCATAGCAATGGTGCCTTTTTCCAACTTGCCCCCATGATTTCAAATAGATCTTTACTTATTAATAATTAATAAATATAATTGATTTTGCTTCTGGAAACAGTCCAATACTCCATAATTAAAACAATCATTTAATGCATGAAGCAGAGGAGTTTCTGTAATGGTAGGCAGATGCTTATCCACAGGAGGTTTCAGGTGAAATGGGACGGTCCCTCACAGTCATGCTCTCTGCAGATGGGAGGAAAGTTCTTAGACACCCATGACTTTCATTAACACCTTGTAATGAGGCTCTTACACAAACAGCGATAGTGAGAAATGAGACCAATACATGGAGGTGGGGGCTGTAAAACTGACTGATAATCTTCCCCTCCATAAAAGCTCTTAAATTTTGTGTCTTGAGAACAATGTCAAACTTGGTTTGATGCATCTCATTTATTATGTGACAAAACCAGTCATAAGTCGCACAGGTATATTTGTAGCAATAGCCAACAATACATTGTATGGGTCAAAATGATCGATTTTTCTTTTATGCCAAAAATCACTAGGATATTAAGTAAAGATCATGTTCTATGAATATATTTTGTACATTTCCTACTGTAAATATATCAAAAATGTATTTTTGTGAGTGGATATGCGTTGCTAAGGACTTCATTTGGACAACTTTAAAGGTGATTTTTTTTTTTGCACCCTCAGATTCCAGATTTTCAAATAGTTGTATCTTGGCCAAATATTGTCCTATTCTAACAAACCATACATCAATGGAAAGTTTAAACTTATTTATTCAGCTTTCAGAGGATGTATGAATCTCAATTTCAAAAAATTGACCCTTTTGACTGGTTTTGTGGTCCAGGGTCACATATTATAAAATGTAGTGCACTATAATGTGTTTTTTGGTGTCCTTTGGGATCTTGGCAGTGTAAATAAGCATTTCCTTGTAATGAAAACAAGCTAAATCTAGTAACAATCATAGACATTCTTTCTCTAAAAAATGAAGCAGATTCTGGATGGTGGTGCATGTCAATGGCATGTATATGTGATCATTCTTCAGATAATAGTAACAAAGAGCAGGATGGACACTGATGTCCATGTAAATTCAGTGGCACAGATGATTTTGTGTTGATGTCACAGATAAGCACAGATAAACACATTTGCAGACAGATGTCCTCAGGCAGGGGACATTTTATTATTACTTGTCCCTCTCTCTCTCTCTCTCTCTCTCGCAGATGAGTCTGAAAATGTTCTGGGCTCAATTCAAATTATGGTCATTGACAATATCCAATCATTCAAAAATCGTGCTTATGTTGTTTTGAACCCTTCTTGAAAGAATCAGTAGCTTTTTGTGCTTTTAAAGCAACAGTTTGGCTCTGCCTTCAAAACACTTTCTAACGCGCCTTTGATCCAATCACGACCCGGTACTCTGTCGAGAGAGCAGAGTAGTATTTCATCCAGTCACAACAAAAACATGTTGAACCACTGGCAGCTGTCAGAGCGGATTCCCAGCACAGGATTTCACGGGGTGGGAAATGGAGCCCTGACCCGGATAATTACGAACGCTGATTGGGAATATGAGGACGGATGAGGTTTATAGGGAATAATAGGGTAGGAGGGGTTTGAACTGTATTGTGTCTGTGAGAGACAGGAATGGACACACCGCCCTGAGCTGCACTTTATCACACAGACGCCGTTTCCTATTGCTCTTCCTGACATACACACACACAATTTAAGCTATGTACATTTAAGTCACTCAGGGCATCTTAAATAAAGCATTAGCACAGACTGCACATTAAGGTCAACAGACTGAATGGCAGCCATGCATTCAAGCAGTCAATATCTGGGTTAGTCATTCATAAATATAGGAAATATTTATCCATTCATGATAAATCAGGGTTTTTCCCATTTCATTCTCTGGTTCATAAGGTTTGTCTGTGCAATTAGGGTGTAGGTCTGTTTTGTCTATTAGGAAACAATGCACTCAGTGCCACCCTTATTTTCTACAAGAGACACACACACACACACAACATACACAATAAAACAAGCACAGATCATTATAGTCATGGATAGAAGAGACAATAGCAGCAGAGGACTGAAGTCTAAAATGACACCTGTTGTTTGTTCACTAATGTGGTGGAAATGCTTTTCTTCCACAGAGCACAAACTTTTTTTCCCCCCATAAATTACTGTTGTAGTAGTTTTAGTATTAGTAGTAGTAAAGGTTACAATTAACAACAGAGCCCAAATAATTTAATTAAGTTGCTATTTATTTTTAGATATAATAATCAACACTCAAATAAAAATTGTATGCAGACATGTAAACTGCATATAAGGCTGTTTTTGCATTAACTTATAAATCTGTTTCTACTCCAATTCGATGTTAAAATATATTTACATTTATACATTGTTTTCATGACAGATTTATTTAAACATACATTAAACATACACATTAAAGGGCTAGTTCACCCAAAAATGAAAATTCTGTCATTAATTACTCACCCTAATGTCGTTCCAAACCTGTAAGACCTTCATTCATCTTCGGAACACAAATTAAGATATTTTTGATGAAATCTGATGGCTCAGTGAGGCCTGCATTGCCAGCGAGACAATTAACATTTTCAATGCCCAAAAAGCTACTAAAGATGTATTTAAAACAGTTCATGTGACTACAGTGGTTCAACCTTAATGTTATGAAGCGACAAGAATCATTTTTGTGCGCCAAAAATACAAAATAATGACTTTATTCAACAATATCTAGTGATGGGCGATTTTTAAAACACTGCTTCATGAAGCTTCGAAGCTTTACGAATATTTTGTTTCGAATCAGTGGTTCGGAGCATGTATCAAACTGCCGAAGTCACATGATTTTAGTAAAGGAGGCTTTGTTACGTCATAAATGTTTTGAAATTTCAATGGTTCACCAGTGGGGGGCGTGACTTTGGCAGTTTGATTTTTCTGGGGAATTAACTTACAAAAGGCATACAGTTAAAGTCTCTACTGATATAGGCTATATATAATATATATATTAGCAGAAAAAGTTATTTTTTAAAATTCAAAACATTGCACATCTTTGATACTAAATGTAAATGTTTTATTTAAATATAAAATCCCTATTTTCTCTTTCTGTCTCTCCAGCGAGCGGTGAGCATCACTCTCTAAGTGTTTCTGTGCCCCATCGGATCTATGAGTGTCCCGAAGGGGCCAACGTCACCCTGACATGCATTCAGTCAGGATCCAAGACTAACTCGGAAGACAAGCTGTTTAACACCTGGCTTTTCACGCCTCGCTCACAGGAGCACTGCCACAAGGGCGAACATCCGCGTGGGTCCAGTCACACCAACCACTCTCTGGGAGTGGAATACATCAACGGTAAAAAGTTCACCATCTTCTTGCAGAACATCAAGCACAAGGACCAGGGCAAATACTGCTGCCTGCTTGTGGACTATAATATCAATCACAAGATCGAGCAGAATGTCCATGACTTCATCTACCTGACTGTGGTGCCATGTAAGTAAGCCAGGAGAGGTCAGGTGTGACATTCATATATCCCCTTCATTCCTGTGTGATTTTAATGTCACGTTTCCACAGCAATGGCAAATACCCGCAACGGCAGTCTGAAGTGTTCTGAGTGGTCTCACAGTCCTTTAGATGGTACGTTCAACACCACACAAATAATGCACAGGCACATAGGACACATACGTCACACTTAAAAATGCATCTGCAAACAAATGATGCAACACATTTTCTCAAAACTAGCTTCCATTTTTGCCCAATGAAAGTTCCCCTCAAGTTCACAAGCAGAGATTTGAGAATAAGACTCATGTATAATGAGCCTATTATACAAATGTCTGTTAAAAATGACACTCAAACTCTATTTTAGTGCATTTAACACCTAGTAAAAGTAGACTGTGAGTGGTTAGTGAATAAGATGCAACATGGTGTACAAAATGGGGTGGCTGTTTAGTGAAGTCAGCCTTAATTCTAATGTTTTAATCTGTAAACCTCAACTTTTCTACAAAATGTTCTGGCTGAAAGATGTGCTTGTGCTATCTTTTTATATAATATACGCAAACTGGCATTCATTCATTTTTAATTTTGGCTTTAAGTGTCTAAATACTTTTTGGGCTGATTCACTACAGATTTCTTTTCTATTTTCCACCAGTAAGGTCTCCCTATCTTTCTTTTTCAGACTCAGTGGCTGAAGGTCTGGCTATCGCAGCCTGCGTAGCTTTCATTCTGTGCCTCCCGCTCATACTGATGCTAGTTTACAGACAGAGACAAACAGTAGAGCGTCACAGACGTGAGTACACACACACACACACACGTAGACTTAGTCATGTATTGCTCATACACTTACTCTGACCTGTATTGTGCATGAGAGAGCGCTGCACATGTCCTGCACTGCACAGTCTGCTGATACCAGTACAGTAGTTGTACTAATTGTTTTAAATAGGCTGCATTTCCTTTCTTACTGTTAACCGTTTCCTGTTCCTGTTTTTCCCAGGTTCACATGAACTTGTGCGTATGGACAGGTGAGTTTCCACAGTGACCAAAATACTCTAGACTCAACAAGGGATATTTAGATGAATCTCACAAAACCATGTCCAAAATGCATTTCACCCCAAAAGTAATACGAATAAAAATTATTACATCCTAAAAAACAAGATTTTTTTTTGTATTGCAACATTATTTTTAATGATAATAAAGTATATTTTCCTTCTGAATTCCTATTACAGAAATGCTCCCAGATTATTTATGTATTTATTTTTGCAATTTGTAATATTTTCAATGGTGATTCTCATTACTGTGTTTTTATAATAAAGTAAAACATTTCTATAAATAAGCCAGTACAACAAATGCTACAAGTGTAATTTACAAATTAAATATGTGATTATTTTGTCACTATTATGAGTGATTATTTTTACATGAAATAATTTTGTAATGAGAATTTGGGGGAAAATGTGCCTGTCATAAAAATATTTTCACAATGTAAAAAAGAATCTTAATGGTCCTATAGCAGGCTAATTATTCTATATTTTTCATATATTTATATGCAAAATATGATTTCTTATTAGTGATGAAACTTGTTTCAAACGTTCTTGACAGGTTTCATAAAATTCATTTGTTATAATATATATTTTCATATATTTATTAAATACATATATACAAATATTTTCCTTAAACCTCTGTCTCTCTCTAGTGAAGCACAGGCACATGAGAACCCAGTGTTTTTGGGCGATTCTCCACAACCTAAACCCCGCACTGTATCCCAAATCATGAGGCAGTCATCTGAAACAGGACGCCACCTCCTGTCGGAACCTGGAACTCCATTCTCCCCAAACATACAAGGGGAATTAGTGTTCTTCCCAGCACAGGGTACGACACACAGACAACTCTAAACAGATTGCTAAAGCTTGTCACTGCCACGCAGATCTGGAGAACCACTACACACATGACGATGGTGCTTAAACATAGGCAATCTTAAACAAATGCGCAGACACAACACAAACAGAAATTGTTTTTGTTGAATTTTCTTTCTTTTTTCTTGGTTGGCACAAGCTGTACCCACATGGTTTCAATGTAAAATTAACACACGCATTCAAATCTGCACACAACCAAAGTCTCGTGTGTAGGTGAACGTTATGAAGTCCAGCTCACTCTCCACACACAGACACACGCCTCCTCTGTCCTTTAACCTTTAGCTCAGCGGAATTTACAAAATGTCAATTTCCTCTTTTCTCCCTCATTTCACAACAGCCATTTCTGCTTCTCTGATGGCAAGCTGGATTCTGAGAAACTGAGAACATGCATGTCTACTTTCATGCGTGTTTCTTAATTATACAGTTCTGTATTCTCCCACAGAAACGTTTATGTCTACAGTGAACAAGTTTACAACAATTTTTACTTCCTTAAAGGGTTAGTTCCCCAAAAAATCTAAATTCTGTCATTAATTTCTCACCCTCATGTCGTTCCAAACCCGTAAGACCTTTGTTCATCTTCGGAACACAAATCAAGATATTTCTGATGAAATCCGAGTGCTTTCTGACTTCCCTAAACACAGCAATCTCATAACCAATTTTAAGGCCCAGAAAGGTAATAAAGACATCTAATGTGACTCAAAGTGAAACAAGATATTAAATGATAAAAATATAGGGTGGGACTTAATTTTATCCTTTGGGGATTGATTTATGGTGGCCCAGTAGTGCACAACGCAACAACATTTAAAAAGCAAACATAAGTTCACAACACAACAGAATCAAGCCACAGCACAATGGAAACAAGTCACAACACAATGAAATCAAGCTACAACACAACGGAAATGCTCCCGACCACTAGGGGGCTCTCAGAGCTTGGTAAAGTTCGTTTTCCATGCCAATGTTCTATAGAGTCGGCAGTGATATAAATACCACGATTAGCTTTAACAGTATGTAACCACTGTATATCATCATGAAATATTAATTCAAAATCACGTACGTGTACAATACCTTCATATTTATACCTGTGAATAATTTGACGCGCTACCACGGCGCATGATGAAGGGAACATCTGCCAATTCCACCAAGTGGTTAAACGTATAATTTGTATTCATTAAAATGACTTTTAACATTAAAAAACAAACATGTTAAAATTCCAAAGCTTGAAGTAGGTTTCTATTGGTAAGACTGACTTACTACAGGTGACATTTTGACAATACATACAGGGAGGTATAATTTCACCTGTAGTAAGTCAGTCTTACTAATAGGAAACTACTACAAGCTTTGGAAGATAAAAAAATTACAGTAAAAATATATTTTAAATATATATATATATATATATTTATAAACAAATTGTGTAGTGTACATAAAAGGAGGTATTGGGACAATTTTACTGTAGTAAGTCAGTCTGGTTACTACTACAACCTTTAGAACAACAACAACAAACCATTTGGTGAATTATAGTGACTTTTTCCAGAAAATAACTGTTTATTGTAAGTACATGAAAGGAGGTATTGACAAAATGTCACCTGTAGTAAGTCAGTCTTACCAACAGGAACTAACAAGCTTTGGAATTTGAACATATCTGTTTTTAAATGTTAAAACAAAGTCATTGTAATGAATACAAATTATTAGTTTTAACCACTTGGTGGAATTGGCAGACGTTCCCTTAATCATGTGCCGTGGTAGCGCGTCAAATCATTCACAGGTATAAATATGAAGCTATTGTGCACGTGGGTGATTCTGAATTATTATTTCATGTCGATATATAATGTTTACATACTTAAAACTAATCATGGTACTGATATCTTTGTAAGACTGTTGACTCTATAGATCAGTGGCAAGGAAATCTAACTTTACCGAGCTCTAAGAGCCCCCTAGTGGTCAGGGCATTTCCATTGTATTGTGGCTTGTTTCTGTTGTGTTGTGGCTTGTTTCTGTTGTGTTGTGGCTTGATTTCATTGTGTTGTGGCTTGTTTCTGTTGTATTGTGGCTTGATTTCATTGTGTTGTGAACTGCTTGCTTTTTTAATTTCATTGTGTTGTGCACTACTGGGCCACTGTATTGATTGGATCAGGAAAAGTGGGTGATACATATGCCAGCCGGAAAGGAACGTTTTATCTGAGCAATTGTTATTGTATTTTGATAAAGTTTGGCTATGAAAGCAAAACCGCTTTGTTTGGCCTTCCGAAAATGGATGAAATTAGGAATCAGAGGTTAAGATTTATTTATAAATCTGTTGCCAAAAGTTTCCTTGTGCACAGCACATTTTATAGAGAACAGCTTCCTGAACCTGTGTGTTTACAACTGTAAAGCCTTGGAAGCTGAAGCTCGTGATTATGGTAAAGGGCGTTACATTTTCAACACACTCTTGAGGTGTTTGGCCAATCACAACGCACTGGGTATGCTGGCCAATCAGATTGTATTGTAAAATATGTAATATATTTTTTACAGAAATGTAAAATATATATGAAACGACATAAAACTACAATGTTAAAATACATAATGCATAATGCAAAGCTCCCACCACATCCCACCTAGACCATTCATTAACACTAAGCTGCAAAAACATTAACATATAACATATTAACATTTACATATGGACTTTCCACACAGCCTGGAGACATTACTCATTTCATATGTAAAGTCATGTCCCAATCATAACAGAGGGCGATTATATAGAAGTCTTAAAAGGTAGAGCAGCAAAAATAGACCTGTTAATTCTAACCACAGAGAGGATGGTCATTTAAAAATAAATTGTAGAAAACTTTAAAGAAACTTTGCCTAACATTATAAGCAGACTTTATAGCACCCCTCTAATAATTTTACTTTTACTTTTCCAGATCCCATTCCTGAGTCTCCCAACTTGTTGGAATAAGAGATGTCACGTTCACCCCCCAGGAACACCTAGTGCTTCTTCCTTCGCTTCCACATCATGATGCCTCTTTTCTTCCTGTCTCCTGCAAGGATGATAAGGAGAGACCCACCCCCCTCAGCTCTTTGCTATTATGATGGGACCCCTTATCTGGTGACGTCTGTGTCGGTCTGCTGATTGTCTTTGAACAGGTTTCCAGAGAAGGAAATTTCACAAGTTAGGGCACTAGGGAGAGCATGATCACAGGTAATTTTTAAGAAGAGGTTCCAAAGATGTCCTTGTGTGCCATTTGAGTTGAAAAATTGATTTCAGCTAAGCTGTTTGCACACATTTTTGCTCGTCCTGTACTTTGTGTATCAGTCATACTGAGGCTTCATTTGCACTTAAATGACTATTTTTCACTCTTCCTCTCTTTAATCTGTCTGTTCTCATCCTCATCTCACTTTTCCACTGAATCATTCTATTCATCTGCTCTCTTCTAGAGGTCAGGGATGTATTAATACCTCATCCACTCCTGTTTTACCCATCTCAGTACTTTTTCAATACCTACTTGCTCAATACTCCAATACTGCCAAAGTACTCAGTTTTCACTTTAACCACTGAAATGGCGCCGGTGCTGGTCCCAGATTTGGTGCTTGGCCAGGGAATCTGCAGATCTCAGAACTGGCCTGCTTTTCCATTGACTGAAGAGCTGAATGACAATGCACATGACTGTTTGTTTCAAAGTTTTAAAACATATTTTACTTTTAAAAAATGAGTGTCTTTATATAACGGACCCAGATTGGGGCCAGCACTGGCATCTTGTCGGAGGAAAAGGGATATTCTCAGTACACTCACCATTTGACTTGCTGAGAAATTATGGGCTATTTTAAACCCTTTTGTGGTGAGTGTGGTGCTTTTATGATATATGTAGCGTGTATGATGCATTCTGTCAGAATGAGTGCAGTTTTTTGTGGTAATTTTACATCGTGACAATTGAACACAATGCCACTCTCTTACATCTCCTACGTCACTTGTGGCTTTAAGGGTCTGAGGGCTCATAAAAGAAGATTTTCTATCTTTTGTATTGAATTTTTATCTGATATATATGTGTGTGTGTGTGTGTGTGTGTGAGAGAGAGAGAGAGAGAGAGAGAGAGAGAGAGAGAGAGAGTGTATATTAATTTTCCATTAAAAAAACAAAAAAACAAAAACAAAGAGCTGGTAAACATTTGCAGGAAGCTTGAAAGTTTAAATCCACTGCCAAACAGAGTGCCAGAAACTTTGCTTTGTGTATGAATGAAAGATTTGTTGGTGAATGATTGCAAATCCACATTGTAAATATGCTGATAAATACGCCACTTTACCAGTTTTTACATTTGTTTTTACAAGTTGCACATGTGCCTGTACAAAGGTAGCACTGTATATGTAGCTCCAGTGATGATGTTATGACACAACTGCTGATTCCATTTGCTTATGTTTCTTTTTATGAAAATACAAATAAATAAAATGTTCTAGAGAGAGCTGAGTCCTTGTGCCGTGTTTATGCAATAAATAATCTCTTACAGAACTGCCTGAGACAGCAGACGGTCAACTGATGGATGACGAGCCCTCTAAACTGTTATGGAAAAAACTTGTCCAAAATCTACTAAAAAGAAATAAATACTTTAACTAAGATGAAACTGGCCTCTTCTGTTGTTTAAACAAGTGTATCATCTCTCTGTTTAATTGGAATCATCTGAAAGTCAACATATCCCTAAATTTAGCTTTAATCTGTTGCTTTTTGAGAATTCAGCATCTGAGATACGGCTCTAGAAAGTGGATCCAGACACTAGAGGCCCAAAAGTCACTTGATGAAACCCAGACCACTGTGAGGTTCACAACAGGAATCAACGAGCTCTTACAAGTGCAACTTCCTGTTTCAAAAATAAGGCAGGTTGTGGTTTCCTGTTTTTGCTGTTTGGTTGTTCAGACTGGCTTTTAAAAAAGCAAGCTTACTATCTTATGTTAAGTGTCAAAAGAAAAAGGGGGAAAAACTGTCAACATCTGTTTACAAGCAGCTGCAGGAACTGTTTACAAGAAGCTGTACTAATGTAAGGGGCGGGGCTTGATCCACTGGGATCTGATTGGATAATAAAATGTAGGTTATTGTACTATTTTCCCCCACCCATGTGGCCTTGGTAATGTCAAGAAAAAAAAAACCCCAGTAAATTAGAGATGGAGATGAATTTGATGAAAGATTACAAAGAAAAACAGGCCGCTAACGCACACCCACACTTACTGATAAAGGTGGTGTGCCATCATCTTCCACAGTCACAGTGAGCGTGTACCGCTGCTGTTTTTCTCTGTCAGGAGGTGACGGTCGTGTCACTATCTCTCCCGTCATACGGTCCATTCTGAAGGTCAGGTCCTGATTCCCACCGGTGATGTAGTATGACAGCATGGCGTTGGGTCCAATGTCACGATCCGTTGCTATGACACGCAGGACTGATGTACCACCCCCCACATTCTAAAACAACACATACATACAGTATTATTTTGTTATATATTGGTGAAAAGTCATACTAACATTTACATTATTACTAGAACCATCTTAAAATACAGGTGCTGGTCATATAATTAGAATATCATCAAGTTGATTTATTTCACTAATTCCATTCAAAAGGTGAAACTTGTATATTATATTCATGCATTACACACAGACTGATATATTTCAAATGTTTATTTCTTTTAATTTTGATGATTATAACTGACAACTAAGGAAAATCCCAAATTCAGTATCTCAGAAAATTAGAATATTACTTAAGACCAATACAAAGAAAGGATTTTTAGAAATCTTGGCCAACTGAAAAGTATGAACATGAAAAGTATGAGCATGTACAGCACTCAATACTTAGTTGGGGCTCCTTTTGCCTGAATTACTGCAGCAATGCAGCGCGGCATGGAGTCGATCAGTCTGTGGCACTGCTCAGGTGTTATAAGAGCCCAGGTTGCTCTGATAGTGGCCTTCAGCTCTTCTGCATTGTTGGGTCTGGCATATCGCATCTTCCTCTTCACAATACCCCATAGATTTTCTATGGGGTTAAGGTCAGGCGAGTTTGCTGGCCAATTAAGAACAGGGATACCATGGTCCTTAAACCAGGTACTGGTAGCTTTGGCACTGTGTGCAGGTGCCAAGTCCTGTTGGAAAATGAAATCTGCATCTCTATAAAGTTGGTCAGCAGCAGGAAGCATGAAGTGCTCTAAAACTTCCTGGTATACGGCTGCGTTGACCTTGGACCTCAGAAAACACAGTGGACCAACACCAGCAGATGAAATGGCACCCCAAACCATCACTGACTGTGGAAACTTTACACTGGACCTCAAGCAACGTGGATTGTGTGCCTCTCTTCTCTTCCTCCAGACTCTGGGACCCTGATTTCCAATGGAAATGCAAAATTTACTTTAATCAGAGAACATAACTTTGGACCACTCAGCAGCAGTCCAGTCCTTTTTGTTTTTAGCCCAGGTGAGACGCTTCTGATGCTGTCAGAGTGGCTTGACACAAGGAATGCGACAGCTGAAACCCATGTCTTGCATACGTCTTTGCGTAGTGGTTCTTGAAGCACTGACTCCAGCTGCAGTCCACTCTTTGTGAATCTCCCCCACATTTTTGAATGGGTTTTGTTTCACAATCCTCTCCAGGGTGCGGTTATCCCTATTGCTTGTACACTTTTTTCTACCACATCTTTTCCTTCCCTTCACCTCTCTATTAATGTGCTTGGACACAGATTTCTGTGAACAGCCAGCCTCTTGTGCAATAACCTTTTGTGTCTTGCCCTCCTTGTGCAAGGTGTCAGTGGTCATCTTTTGGACAACTGTCAAGTCAGCAGTCTTCCCCATGATTGTGTAGCCTACAGAACTAGGCTGAGAGACCATTTAAAGGCCTTTGCAGGTGTTTTGAGTTAATTAGCTGATTAGAGTGTGGCACAAGGTATCTTCGATATTGAACCTTTTCACAATATTCTAATTTTCTGAGATACTGAATTTAGGATTTTCCTTAGTTGTCAGTTATAATCATCAAAATTAAAATAAATAAACATTTGAAATATATCAGTCTGTGTGTAATGAATGAATATAATATACAAGTTTCACTTTTTGAATGGAAATAGTGAAATCAACTTTTTGATGAAATTCTAATTATATGACCAGCACCTGTATATCTAAATGATAATAATTCAAATCAAATGTAATATGAGGGGCTTTCCCACCGAGTAGTTCTAGGAACTAGCCACCAGGATAGTTCCCCAGGAACTAATTTCTCACCCGGGCCATGTTCCTGGTTGCATTCACACTGGGAATAGGAACTCTGAATTGGCCGACAGCGGCGTCTTTAAGTGCGGCTTTTACAAACGCTAAAAAACGGAGGATGCCGTGATCTGATCTGTGTTTGTTGTGTGTCGTGAGTTTCATGATAACGGAAATGGAATGTAAATACATAATTTACGCGACTGAAAGAGCAAAAAGTAGGGCTAAGAGATGAAATCTCCTATGACAACTTTCAGTATTGCATATCATCGAGGCGGAGAAAAGAACACAACCCTGCAAACAACAGGTATATGCCCTTATTACTGTTTACCATGTTCGTGATGTAAAAATGTTTACACAGCTTTTTAAAAATACCCAGCATTTTTAAAGTGTTTGACATGCGTTTGACCAATCAACGTACACTCACATCACTGATAATTCCTATAGTGCTGGTTTAGAACCTACACTGAAGTAGGAGCTAATTTAGTTTCCCCAAAATGAGTTCCTAGAACTAAAACTGTTTCTAGTTCCTGCGCTGCGAACACGACAAAATTCGGGTACTTCAGTCAATAGTTCTAGGAACTATGAAAGGTTCCTCTGGTGTGAAAGCCCCTATTGTCATATTAACAAACTTTAACATTATTACTATACCCATCTTTAAATATTTCTAAAATAATAATAATATATTAATAATAATAAGTTATTCCTAAATATACATTTAAATAATATTTGTTTGTATTTGTGTATATATATATATATATATATATATATATACAGTGGGTACGGAAAGTATTCAGACCCCCTTAAATTTTTCACTCTTTGTTATATTGCAGCCATTTGCTAAAATCATTTAAGTTCATTTTTTTCCTCATTAATGTACACACAGCACCCCATATTGACAGAAAAACACAGAATTGTTGACATTTTTGCAGATTTATTAAAAAAAAAAAAAAAAACTGAAATATCACATAGTCCTAAGTATTCAGACCTTTTGCTGTGACACTCATATATTTAACTCAGGTGCTGTCCATTTCTTCTGATCATCCTTGAGATGGTTCTATACCTTCATTTGAGTCCAGCTGTGTTTGATTATACTGATTGGACTTGATTAGGAAAGCCACACACATGTCTATATAAGACCTTAAAGCTCACAGTGCATGTCAGAGCAAATGAGAATCATGAGGTCAAAGGAACTGCCTGAAGAGCTCAGAGACAGAATTGTGGCAAGGCTCAGATCTGGCCAAGGTTACAAAAACATTTCTGCTGCACTTAAGGTTCCAAAGAGCACAGTGGCCTCCATAATCCTTAAATGGAAGACGTTTGGGATGACCAGAACCCTTCCTAGAGCTGGCCGTCCGGCCAAACTGAGCTATCAGGGGAGAAGAGCCTTGGTGAGAGAGGTAAAGAAGAACCCAAAGATCACTGTGGCTGAGCTCCAGAGATGCAGTCGGGAGATGGGAGAAAGTTGTAGAAAGTCTGCAATCCATCACTGCAGCCCTCCACCAGTCGGGGCTTTATGGCAGAGTGGCCCGACGGAAGCCTCTCCTCAGTGCAAGACACATGAAAGCCTGCATGAAGTTTGCTAAAAAACACCTGAAGGACTCCAAGATGGTGAGAAATAAGATTCTCTGGTCTGATGAGACCAAGATAGAACTTTTTGGCTTTAATTCTAAGCGGTATGTGTGGAGAAAACCAGGCACTGCTCATCACCTGTCCCATACAGTCCCAACAGTGAAGCATGGTGGTGGCAGCATCATGCTGTGGGGGTGTTTTTCAGCTGCAGGGACAGGACGACTGGTTGCAATCGAGGGAAAGATGAATGCGGCCAAGTACAGGGATATCCTGGACGAAAACCTTCTCCAGAGTGCTCAGGACCTCAGACTGGGCCGAAGGTTTACCTTCCAACAAGACAATGACCCTAAGCACACAGCTAAAATAACGAAGCAGTGGCTTCACAACAACTCTGTGACTGTTCTTGAATGGCCCAGCCAGAGCCCTGACTCAGACCCAATTGAGCATCTCTGGAGAGACCTAAAAATGGCTGTTCACCAACGTTTACCTTCCAACCTGACAGAACTGGAGAGGATCTGCAAGGAGGAATGGCAGAGGATCCCCAAATCCAGGTGTGAAAAACTTGTTGCATCTTTCCCAAAAAGACTCATGGCTGTATTAGATCAAAAGGGTGCTTCTACTAAATACTGAGCAAAGGGTCTGAATACTTAGGACCATGTGATGTTTCAGTTTTTCTTTTTTAATAAATCTGCAAAAATGTCAACAATTCTGTGTTTTTCTGTCAATATGGGGTGATGTGTGTACATTAATGAGAAAAAAAAATGAACTTAAATGATTTTAGCAAATGGCTGCAATATAACAAAGAGTGAAAAATTTAAGGGGGTCTGAATACTTTCCGTACCCACTGTATATATATATATATATATATATATATATATATATATATATATATACATATACATATATATATATATATATATATATATATATATATATGAAATAAAAATAATATAATTAATAATAAGAATAAATTATAAGTATCAATTAGAAATATAAATAAATGATATTACATAATATATGATTTGTTTTTGTTTTTTTAAACTATAAGCAAATTTTAAGTGACAGAACATTTCTTTCTTTTGACATCATTCATGTAAATATTTGAATGATTAACAACCAGAATCCCCTGAGGTGCTGATGGCATCACTGATTTGAGGTGCTGTGTTTCTGACCTCACTGACGCTGACGTTGTATCCACGAGGGCTCTGCAGCACAGGAGGGTTATCGTTTACATCCATGATATTCACAGTGAGCGACACATCTGTGAACCTCGGAGGGGAACCATTATCTGTTGCCCGTACCTTATCCAAACACACAAACACACACAGGTATCCATGTGAACTTCAGCAAACAGATACACATATCCCTCAGAACGCATTATGCAAAACATACTATATTTAACTGTACAAGGAAACGTGTACAAAGTCACGCAACACACATACGGCTCAGTCTGCTGGAGTTATTAGGAAATCGGTAGACATGCTCTTTGTCAAAGTGACTTATTGAAAGAAGTCTCTTATGCTCACCAAGGCTGCAATTAATTGATCAAAAATACAGAAAAAACTATAATATTGTGAAATACTATTAAAATTTAAAATAACTGTTTCCTTTTTAATTATATTTTTTAAATGTATTTTTTAATGTGATTTTATTTCATTGTGATGGCAAAGCTAAATTTTCAGCATTATTACTTAGTCTTCAGTGTCACATGATCATTTAGAAATCAATCTAAAATGCTGATTTGCTGCTCAAGAAACATTTCTTATTATTTTAAGTGTTGAAAACAGTGCTGCAGCTGCTTAATATTTTTGTGGAAACTCTGATACTTTTTTCAGGATTCTTTTTATAAATAGAAAGATGAAAACAACAGCATTTATTTAAAATAAAAAATTAAGCAGATAATGTCTTTACTTTCATGTTTGATTGATTTAAAGCATCCTGACTGAATAAAATTATTAATTTCTTTAAAAAAAATCCTACTGACCCCTACTGAAACTTTTGAATGGTAGTGTATATTTCTAATATAACATGCCTTTTGAAACCACTATATAGTGTAGGGAGCATGTGTATGATATAAAATGATATCTAGGAAGTCACTACAGTTTGGTACAGAGCCATTTGGTACAGTGTCCATAGTGTCTCTCTCACTTTTAGCAGGTAACGGTCCACGGCTTCACGGTCCAGACGGGCATTCAAGTAAACCTCTCCATACGTGTTATTGGCTGTGTTGATCTTAAACACGTCCTGCATGTTCCCCGCGATCAAGGTGAAATTTACCTAAAGGAAACAAAGAGGGTGATGGAGGTGGGGTTATAAATGATTGACAACTAATTTCACAGTGTTTTGAGTATATCTGCCTCACCAGTCCATTTCTTCCAGCGTCTTTGTCCCGCGCCAACACGACTGCAACTCTCTGGCCAATGGGTGTGTCCTCTGGAATAGACACCGACAAATCTGAAGTGATGTCAAACTCGGGGCTGTTGTCATTCTCGTCGAGAATGGTGATTGACACCTGTCAAAAGTACAAAGCAATGGAACCTGAGATGTTACAATTTTTTTTGACAGAATATTAACATTTGTTGCATTAAAAATGATTCGATGACAAAGAATCACTCATTTACCTTCTACAAATGTGCATCAAGAAAGAAATCAGAAAAAAAGAGAAGGTTAACAGGTTAAATTAGATGTTTATATGGTACATCAAAATCATATTGTCATATGTATTTCACATCACTATCACTCTAGCTGCTGGATACAATCCTGTTTATAGACATGCTTTTCAAATTTACTTTAACAAACATGGCCATATTGTGCACAATTTAGGATAAGAACAAATGTGTGTGCTTCTCTACAGTACTTTAGTGAGTTTAACCTACGGTTTGAACAGATCAGGGAGGAACTCATTACCACAGTGGAGTCTCTCTTGGGTCCTCCGTCATCGGCCACAACAGTGAGAGTGTATGAATCCCCCTGCTCTCTGTCCAACAGTCCCGTCACAGAAATACGGCCCTGTAGAGCATAACATTTTGACATTTTGAAAACACTGTTAAGAAACCTCAAACCTGAAAGATTCTGGGCTTTTGAAAAAACATTCGGAGCTCCAGCCCCCTTAGACCACCCCTAGCGCCGCCCCTATCGTTAACCAAACAGTTGATGGGCCCCATTGACTTCCATTATATATATATTTCACACTATGGAGGTCTTCAAAATATCTTCTTTTGTGTTCAGCAGAAGAAAGAAACTCGTACAGGTTTAAAACAACTTGAGTACATGTAAATGTTGACAGAATTTTCACTTTTGGGTGAACTATCCCTTTAAACACAATAAATGTATTAAGCAGATCTGAGAGTACTATATTTGTATTGCTAGCTTTGCCAGAAAACAGCTGAAGCTGCATGCTTTATGAGTCATTTGCACAAGTCAAATATTGACCTGCTGACTAGTCAATAAGCAAAAATTACACATACAATGTTATTCTTTTTGAGTTGTGTTTGCATCACTCTCGCTCATCTCGCACTCTCGCACATCGCTCTTGGTGTGATAGTTCACATCATATAATTGCCAAACTCAGTAGTGATACTCTCAAACCAGAACCATCTATTCAGTTGTATCGAGTTTCCTCACCGTGACACTGTCAATCTTAAAGAGCGCCAGGGCAGCAGGTGAGGTGTCGGGGTCAAAGCGGTACGTCAGCTGGTTCAGGTTATCGGCCGACTGCGCCTTCACCTGGACCACCTCCGTTCCTGTGGCGATGTTCTCCCTCAGTGATGCCTCATAACCGGCTGATAGAAAGGCCACGGCTTCGTCCAGTTCGTTGAGTAAAGTGACATAAACGGTGCAGTAGCCGCGGTGGAAAGGCGGTGACTGATCTGTGGCTGAGACGTTCATTAAATAGCTGGTCTTGGTCTCGTAGTCCAAGTAATCCACAGTGGTTACCAGACCCGTACTCATATCCACTTCAAATTTACGGTCAGAACCAGAGACCAGAGCGTACGCCACAGCACCCCCATCCCCTAAAAAGAGAGAGACAGCAAAAGTTTGAAATAAATACTTTTATTCAGCAAGGATGCATTAAATTGATCAAATATGACAGAAAAACAATTAAATTGTTACAAAACGATTTCTATTTCATATAAACGCTGTTCTTTTGATGTTTCTATTCATCAAAGAATCCTGAAAAAATGTACATGAAAATATTAAGCAAAAGCTGCTTTCAACATTGATAATAATAAGAAATATTTCAGCATATTTTAAGGATTTCTGAAGGATCATGTGACTGAAGACTGGAGTAATGATGCTGAAAATTCAGCTTTGCCACCACAGGAATAAATTACAATTTCTACAACAGTATCTACAGGTCTGAACTTCAGCACACTGCACTTTGAGCCGTAGACCTATAAAGATGCAGATGGGAATACGTCTGTCCATCCTCCATTAAGAAGTGAAACAGGGAAGCAGTAACAGACACAAGCAGAAGTTCAACAGAAATGTTGTGATATTGCTTGGCATTAAGAACTAATGGAAAAATCCAACACAGCTTGAGCCATGTTAAGTATATGACACACACTTAGTTGCAGTATTCAAAACAGTATAAAAATAATAAAGGAGAAGTGTTAAGAATACACAATATTAGCGATCATAGACGTTCCTATAATTTTTCTGTGAAAGACACATTTGTCTCCTCAATGAACTAGTGTGGTCCACACACACAGAACACTACATTTACAAAGGTCAAGAAGAGAGGAAATGCATGCATAGTGTGTTTGAGTTTATTGTGTTGTGTACCTGTGTCAGGGTCTGTAGCTCGGACCACTACCACAGATGTACCAATCCCAGCGGTCTCTCTGAGCCCCAGACGATTATACTGCGACTGAGTGAAGACTGGAGACTCGTCATTCACGTCCTCTACGTACACAATCACCTACAACGCGAACTCACAATCAGTCTGATTTACAACAAACACATACTGCTACACACACGCATATACATTATATTCATTACTTCCTTTTATTCTAGAATTAAACATGTAATTTATATACAAGATCTAAATAAATCCATATAAATCAATCATTATTGTGTGTTGTCTCTTTGAAAGCTTCAGGATTACTTCAGGAATATGTTTTGGTCTACTAACATGTCATTTTTTAGAAAATGTCTGTTATGTCTATGTTACATGTTCCCTGTGTTGTGTTTGGACCTTACTTCCGAGTGCCATGTTTGTAGTTCTTTTTCTTGTCGATGTACTGCTGTTTATTTATCACTTGAAACTTAGCAAACTGGCAGCTCCAGTAGTAAGATGAAAATGTTTATCTTGAACTTGGAAACTATGTATAAATCTTAATTAAAAAACTTAATAATCACTTAAAAATTAATTTATACCTGTATGATATTACGCTGTAGCCACATTGGACCAGTGTGATTTGGAAAATGGATGGATAAATGATTCAGCTGTGGACGCCATCTTCTGGCGAGACTCAGGAATTCATTCGCCGCATGACTCTCACAGTGCATTATGGGTATTCTCTAGCCGTTGAGCATACATCAGTTGGACACTTGTTATAACGGTGCATTGTGGGAGTGAATGAGTGCACTCGATATCATCCACTATGGTTTCAGACACCACTACAAATGGCTGTCCCCTCAAATATTGCCCTATTTAAGAGTATAGGGGGCCATTTCAGACATGGTGTTTCTTGTTCCTTGTCAGACGTTATTTGTGCATGTAACATGTTCAGTAGCGAGGCTACACGTTTCAAATCTCGTAAAATGAAGAGGGGGAGGTTGCAAATAAAAATACAAGTGATCAAAACGGTAAAAAGAGACATATGGGTCCAAAATCGTTGGTTTTGTGTGACGTTGAACTCTGAATACAGATACGAAGGCTAGATTGCATTGACACTACACCAATTTTTATACTGTACAAACTGTATATTCTATCCCCTAACCCTACCCCTAAACACAATACTCACAGAAAACTTTCTGCACTTTTCAAAAAACATAATTTATTATGATTCATAAGATGTTTGTCATGACATTTTGTCCCCACAAAGTATGGTTTACCAGAATCACACACACAAACACACCCTGACAGAGCTGCGCATGCTGCCCTGGTCACTGTTGTAGGCCTCCACCTCCAGCACATGAGAGCTGCGCGTCTCTCTGTCCAGAGCCACAGTTCCTCTGCTGATGAGTCCAGACAGACTGTCCACATTAAACTGACCATTGTTTCCTATGGAGAGCAGACATAACACACATGAGCCATACTGCTGAACTCTGACATAGTACTCCACATGAAGCCCAAGGTTGAAAACAATAATGATATTTTATGCTCCTGGCAGGGTTTGTCTCAATTTGTGTAAACATGTAAAGTATAGTCATGTTTCACCACAAAAACTAGAAGAAAAAAATAAGGAAATATATTTTTCTAAAAGAAAACAAAATCTGTTTTCATAACGATTAACACAGCATTGTGGCAATGTTTACAGTATGCAATATATATTATCCATAGACATTCTGAAAATACTCAAAATATTCTTATAAAAAGATTTTCTTACACTTTTTTTTTTTTTTTTTTTAAACATTATATAGTGCAATACTGTTGGTTAGTTACATAGTGGGAGCGCATCTGATCAAAGCATTAATGTGCAACATCAAGAAACAGGAAGAACAGTTACCGGAGAGAATCTTGTAGAGTACTCTTCCATTCTCCCCCTGATCTGCATCTGTGGCCTGAACCTGCAGACAGACACAAACACATGTAACCACAAAGTGTACACACACATGTACTGCTAAAAAAATGAGTGAAAGTAACACTTAACACACTACATGCCCACAAACACCTAAACAGTATTATTTGACCATATTATACTTGAACACACGTGTCTCAGAGTCCAGGTGGACTCCTCCTTTCCACCGTCTCAAGTTATGTATGCATTTCTTCTTTACTAGCAGCACCAAATAAAATACAATCTTTTTGAATGAACAGCCTGGGCCAGATATTGGCTCAACCAATAGCATGAGTTTGGGGCAGGGCTATCTGTGTAATGATGAGTATAGAGTGCAACAGCATATATATATATATATATATATATATATTTTTTTTTTTTTCATTCATTTTTCCCATAGGGATTTTAAAATAGTCTTCGTTAAAGAGTGAAAAGCCATGAACCAAGCCAATCAGCATATGAGGTGAATCACAAAACTACAAACTTTGATTTGAAGCACAAAAGTTTTTGGAAATCAGACAAAAAGACAAAGGTACAAGACTGTGTATTTTACGGTTTTAGTAAGGGGAAAAACTACAATCCCATGAAGCATTTCGAATAGCATAATCGAATTTTAAAAAAATAGAGAAATATAAAACTACTCATTTACAAATGTTGAGTTTATGTATTAAAACAATATATTTTACGTTTATTGCAAAATATGCACTTACTGTATATACAAACTTTTCAGTATTTTGAGAACATAGGGATTACGTCATTCGCAGTGAGTGAGCGGAGATAAAGAGCTATTTTGGAAAGTGTTGCTTTTTTCGACTCTCTGATTGGTGTAATTTTCTGTACAGCATCATGGGTAATGTAGTTTTTCCACCAGGAATTCCACTGTTAAACACAATCATTTTAAAAATAAGCTGAAATAATGCAGGCTGACAACTTCAGTAGAAGCGAATACCATGGATTAATAACCTCCTTGCTCACAGTAGGTCAGTCTTCATCTTCAAAATCAATTTCCTTATGGAGAAAATGAATGGGGTTTTTACTTTCGGAACTTGACTGCTGCACTCTGTTACAAGACTGTTTAAACCTAAACTCCTTAACTGAATGAGAATGTTCATGAGTTCAAATATGGCTCGTCGTGTTTGGTGCCACAACTGGAACAGAAATGCGACACTTCAACTTTAAATAGTTGTCATGGCAACACTAGTAAATCATAGAGGCTTGAGAACACACATACGACTTCAACGGTCATATAAATCATGGAAACATGGATCAGCAATTGTTTTTAAACACATTTACACACATAAATTAAGCAGTAAAACCATTTAGCGCACACTGAATACATCCATATATTAGTCAAATCCTACTGAGAGTGAGGAGGACAGCCCCTCCTTCAGACTCATTAGCTTTATAAAGAGATGTGGAGAGAAGAAGAAAGGAGCAGGGGATGAGGAGGAGGAGGGGGAAAGAAAGAAAGAAGGGGTCTAAGGGGGGGTCTCTTGGAGAGAGATGAATAGAACAGGCAGACCGGACCATTCCATCACACGGGGGGTTAAAACTTGAGGCTGAAAGTTTGGCTCAGAATGGGTTTTTAGCTCATGAAACACTGCTATGGTCAAAAAAAGACGCAGAGGTTGATTTTGAGTCTCTCTGAACGGATATTAGCTCCACTTTTTCTGATCTTCCAGCTGCCTCATCTCAACACTCTTGGTGACAACGTGATTTGAAACAAGAGGAACTTTGGAGTGACCAACCGCATCCAGCGCTAAAGGTAAAGTTGAGCCACAAAGAATAAACTGAAAAATAAATGTTATTACTTGGACCCGTGTTGAAAACACCAGGATATGTCATGTTTTGAATACTGGTTTCCCTACCGGGCTTTTTTATTTTTGTTCTGATGAGCAACAAAGCACCAAACAAGCACTAAACCCACACGAACAAGCACAAACCCGCATGGACGCCCATTTTATTTTGCCATGATGTCAGTCATAAAGTACACGGGACAGCATAAGCCATGTTTACATTATTGTATTTTACTAATTTGTGCATATGCTGAATTACTTATTAACTTACTCATTAAACAGCATAGTAAATGCCACAAAGGTTACTACATAGGGCACATTGGTGCACACTGTGTACACTACAGTTCTATAGTTAGTAACTAATAAGTCTAAATATTTTTTTTTAAGGAAATTAGTACTTTTATTTAGTAAGGATGCATTAAATTGATCAAAAGTGTCACTAAAAACTTGTACATTGTAAAAAAAAACAGAAAAAAAAAAAATTTTTTAAATAAATGCTGTTCTTATGAACTTTCTATTCATCAAAGAAATAAAATGTATTACGGTTTCCACTAAAATACTGTTTAAAACATTGATAATAATAAGAAATGTTTCTTGAATGTTTCAAATCAGCATGTTAGAATGATTTCTGAAGGATTATGTGACACTAAAGACTACATTACTAGAGTAATGATGCTGCTTTGTCATCACAGGAATACATTTTAAAATATATTTAAATAGAATACAGATATTTTGTAATATTTCACAATATTACTGTTTTCACTGTTTTCAGTCAGCTTTGGTGAACATGAGAGACCTCTCTTAAAAACATAAAAAAATCTTACCAACCTTAAAATTACGAACAATAGTGTATGACAGACAAAATGAATTCAAATCTGACTGTAACTTTAAATCCCATATAAATGTGGTTTGTATAAAATTTTATTATTATTATTTTTTTTTTGCAAATCGTGTTTCCCCCCCAAAGACTAGTGAAACAAGAAAAGAAGAAGAAGAAGAAAAAAAAAGAAAAAAAAGGAAGCATACAACAGATTTTGCTGCCTGCTTGAGCAAAGCAAAAATGTGATGATGTGTGCATAAATGCATTTCAGCAGATCCATCCTGTGGTAACTAATGAAGTGTTTCACTAACAATAGTTCTCGTCTGAGTGGCCTTTTCAGCCTGTTTTGGCATTTAAGATGAAGAATAATTTCATGTCTCAATGTGTTTTCATCAAAGCGATAAGTCACACTGTGTGCTCAGAATTTAACATGCTGACATTTAGGAGCAGAAAGGCAGAGTAATTGGTGACTTGGGTGCTATGGTGTGTTTGTGTGTGTTTCAGATAGATTGAGAGTTATTTTAACAGACCCAATTTAGCTTGCAAAAAAAAAAAAAAGCCACATTTCTCATCTGACTGCTCACTTAGTGGGGCACCAACATTTTTAATGTCAAATGCCATTTCAAATGTGTGTTTATGGGAGTGATGTAGAGTAGAAACATACTCTAAGTACACAAACACAGATGTGTGTGCTTAGCAAATGCATTCACCTGCTTGTACATAATTAACATGTTATTGAGGTAATGTGATGGTGATCGAATTATGTACTACAACAGTATATTCAACTTCTACTAACTTGCATACACTGCAAAAAATGAATTAGTGTTTAATCCGTCCTTTTTTCCATTTAAATTTCTAAAAAACTTTAAAACAAAATACATTTACTTCAGAAGCAATGCTGCATATATGATATAAAAAATCAGAGAATGCATCTTTAATACAGGTGCATTTTGTCTTGTTTCTTTTTTTTCCCGAAGTGTTTATACTTAAAACAAGTGAAAAATCTGTTAAAAAAAAGACTGTGTAGACCTTAATTCACCCCTGGGTGTGTGATTGAATGAGTAAGAGACTCTTGCTAATCTGTAATCAATATAGTGCTATATAAATCAACTATACTTTAACCTTTCTTGACATATCTTTACAGAAATTGCTCAGTCATTTTGATAGTCTTGCAGAGAAGCGTTGTGAGTTCCGCGTGTAGAGATGCAAGATGGTGATGACGAGAAGATGTGTGTACTGTAGGTGTTTAGTCCCGCCACCACAAACCACCGCTGTGTTTACCTAGAGGAAAATGTGCTCAGATATTGCTCTTTCATTGCACAGGAGACTTCTCTGCCTGTTTTATTTCAATATTGTCTTGTATATTTCTTCTAAAAATTCTTAGAAGCAGAGGTTTTTTTTATTTATTTTATAGTATATATTAATATTTTGAATAAGTTTTTTCATTTAATTTTTATTTTAGTTTGTTTTAGTAATTTTGTTAGTTTTTGTTTTATAAAATACTTCTATCTAGCTTTTATTTATTTTTATTTCAGTTGTAGTTTGTCATTTTAGTATTTCAATTTAAACATTTTATTTTAGTTAGTAGCATTTATAATTTAAGTTTTTAAGTTGTTCAACTAATATTTATATTTTATT
Source organism: Elopichthys bambusa (assembly GCA_037101425.1). NCBI lineage: Eukaryota > Metazoa > Chordata > Actinopteri > Cypriniformes > Xenocyprididae > Elopichthys > Elopichthys bambusa. Next base: position 24,449,931 of record CM074443.1, read on the forward strand.
TCAGCTTTACTTCAAGAATTAAAGAAAAAATTTTTAGTTAACAATAACACTACTTAAGAGAAATAAATTAGACACAAATGAGACAAATGGTGACTTATGAAATGAGAATCTCAGACTTTTGACTGCAGATTATCTTGTCAAATCTAAGCACAGTGTGAGGCAGTGTTGAGATCTCGTCCAAATCTTACATGTGAGGCTAGTAGGGTCTTTTTTAGAAAAAAAAAAAAAAAAACCCACATGGGCCAGCTGCATAAACATAGCCCCCCATGAGAATGAAACACCTACTTGAATTGTGTAATGATTTGCTTTGAGTCATATCTCAGACCACTATGACCCATACAAACTCGAAGCACTTGTTTTCACACACTCTTGTATGTTTTAGGCATTAGGTTTAAAAAAAGTGTCCGCTCGCTTGCCATATCATTGCTGCCTAAGACAAACGATTAAGATATTAAAACGATTTTTTCTTCTTAAGCTTACACACACGCATACATACCTGTTAACCACATCCTGGAACCTTGCATGCGCACAGGCATAACATTCACACATTTGCACAAGCCTGAACCCCAATTTACACATACCCACCTACATCTTCACTATATATGCACTTCACCTGACCCAGATTTATCTCTTCCTGTTTTCTGATCTCTACAGATCCAGGAACGAAATGGATGTTCTCTTCAATCTGTCCCTCTCTAATCTCTCACTTTCCGTCTCCCCAACATCTCCACCTCTGGATCTTCAACATCCCCTCCCGACCATCATCATCATCGTGTGTCTCTTCGTTCTGTTCGGGGGCTGTGTGATCTTTCTGGCGGTGGGCTGCTCGCCAGGAGGGTCCTGGGGTGTGGATGGGGACTGTGGGCCGGCGGACGGCCTCTCAAGTGAGCAGACTCTGTCCAGTGAGCCCCAGCTGAAGCTCTGGAAGCGCTTGGGCTCTATGAGGCAGTCATTCTCCTCCACACCAGCATTCAGAAGACCCGTTCAGCCATACGTAGCCCAGAGCAGGAAGCAATCAAGGTCAATGGCGCTCACAGAGTCAAAGACAAATGACTCCCACACTTATATTACTATACCATCTCTGCTGCAGTATGCCACAGAGATTTGAGCTCTGTTGCAAAACCTAGTGAGTCGCCTTGCAGTCTAGTGCCTACATAAGCAGCTGCCTTTTAAGTGACTGATTTGAAGTACACTTCATAGGAAGCAACTCCAACTACAGGAAACTATACTTAAAATTAATTCCCAAACAATTGTAAGAATGTTGCTAATAAGCATAAAAATGCATAACATACAAATATTAGATACAATCAGTTTTATTTAGATTTAATTCTTCTTATCGAAACTTTCAGGAACTTAATGAAATGAATATTTAGAATTGACATTTCTATGCCATTGTCTGCTCAATGCAATGCATTCTGGAATTACCTTTTCCCTTGAGGGATGCATATGATGTTGGCAAGGTTTTATTATTAACAAACTAAACTTAAAAGTATTTAAAACATTTTTGTTCATTGAAATAAAATATAAATATTAGATGAAAAATTAATTAAATTAGAAGCTAACTTAAAACAAATTTAAGTTGAAGCACTGACATTACTAACTGGAAATAAAAACTAAAGCTGAACTAAAATGAAAACTGAAATAAAAATAAAATAAAATGAATATATATATATATATATATATATATATATATATATATATATATACACAGTGGGTACGGAAAGTATTCCCTTAAATTTTTCACTCTTTGTTATATTGCAACCATTTGCTAAAATCATTTAAGTTCATTTTTTTTCCCTCATCAATGTAAAGGATTTCCTCATAATCCTTAAATGGAAGACGTTTGGGACGACCAGAACCCTTCCTAGAGCTGGCCGTCCGGCCAAACTGTGCAATCAGGGGAGAAGAGCCTTGGTGAGAGAGGTAAAGAAGAACCCAAAGATCACTGTGGCTGAGCTCCAAAGATGCAGTCGGGAGATGGGAGAAAGTTGTAAAAAGTCAACCATCACTGCAGCCCTCCACCAGTCGGGGCTTTATGGCAGAGTGGCCCGACGGAAGCCTCTCCTCAGTGCAAGACACATGAAAGCCTGCATGAAGTTTGCTAAAAAACACCTGAAGGACTCCAAGATGGTGAGAAATAAGATTCTCTGGTCTGATGAGACCAAGATAGAACTTTTTGGCCTTAATTCTAAGCGTTATGTGTGGAGAAAACCAGGCACTGCTCATCACCTGTCCCATACAGTCCCAACAGTGAAGCATGGTGGTGGCAGCATCATGCTGTGGGGGTGTTTTTCAGCTGCAGGGACAGGACGACTGGTTGCAATCGAGGGAAAGATGAATGCGGCCAAGTACAGGGATATCCTGGACGAAAACCTTCTCCAGAGTGCTCAGGACCTCAGACTGGGCCGAAGGTTTACCTTCCAACAAGACAATGACCCTAAGCACACAGCTAAAATAACGAAGGAGTGGCTTCACAACAACTCCGTGACTGTTCTTGAATGGCCCAGCCAGAGCCCTGACTTAAAACCAATTGAGCATCTCTGGAGAGACCTAAAAATGACTGTCCACCAACGTTTACCATCCAACCTGACAGAACTGGAGAGGATCTGCAAGGAGGAATGGCAGAGGATCCCCAAATCCAGGTGTGAAAAACTTGTTGCATCTTTCCCAAAAAGACTCATGGCTGTATTAGATCAAAAGTGTGCTTCTACTAAATACTGAGCAAAGGGTCTGAATACTTAGGACCATGTGATATTTCAGTTTTTCTTTTTTAATAAATCTGCAAAAATGTCAACAATTCTGTGTTTTTCTGTCAATATGGGGTGCTGTGTGTACATTAATTAGGAAAAAAAATGAACTTAAATGATTTTAGCAAATGGCTGCAATATAACAAAGAGTGAAAATTTAAGGGGGTCTGAATACTTTCCGTACCCACTGTATATATATATATATATATGTATGTATGGTAACTCTACAATAAGGTCTCATTCATTAACATTAGTTAATGTATTAACTAACATGAACTGACAATGAGCAATACATTTGTTACAGTATTTATTAATCTGTGTTAATATTAGTTAATAAAAATAAAGTTGTTCATTGTTCACAGTTCATTAACTAATGTTAACAAATACAGCTTTTGGATTTGAATAATATTTGAGTAAATGTTGAAATTAACATTAACTAAGATTAATAAATGCTGTAGAAGTATTGTTCATTCTTAATTCATGTAAACTAAAGTAGTTAACTAATGAAACCTTATTGTATATGTTTACTTCATGTGTAATAATGTCCATTAAAACTTCATGGGAACACTATTTGCATCTGGAGTGTGCTTATGATCCCTTAAAATACTGTCTAGGTAGTCAGCTCACTAGGTTTTGGAAAAGAGCAATAAATACGTACCTATACACACAATCACTGTTTTAATGCAAACATGAGAGCAGATCCTGCGTCCTCTGCTATCAGTACTGATAGAGATCAGTCTGTGTACAGGAAGCCAACTAATTTCATTCATTAGCTTCAATCGAAACAAGAAGTGACTCAACAATCCAACCATTCGGTGGCCGCAACTCTATAAACATTGCCCACATCACATCTTCTGCTGCTGTGGAGACAGACCTGAACTGACCTGCCAGCACAGACCAGAAGCTCTCTGAGTAATGGAGGCCATTTTGACAGGGCATTAACATCACTATTTATTTGGAGGAAATTCTGATTAATTTGCATGTATGTTTATGTGTACAGTGGCCCCATACTTTTATGTCACACTTAAAAATGTCTGAATGTCAGTGAATTAGAAACAAAAACAGCAAACCAAGTAGCATTTGTAGAACTAGTGCTCACATTAACTAATGAATAGTAGCCTGTAGGAATAGTATATCTATTGTTTTATCATTTAAAACATCTTTTTTTGAAATGTTTTGCTTTAAAAGCAAGTAAGTGTGTTTGTGCTATCTTAAACTAATTGTGACTTGGTTTACAGTTCTGATTTTTTTGCTTTAGGTGTCCAAATTATAGGATTTCTTCAAATCATTGTTGTTGTGCCATTTTTGCATATTAACGATGAATTATTCCCCAAACAGAGCTTTAATAACAGTTAAATATCAGATTCATGTTATTTTTTTCATTTGGAAAAAAAAAAAAAAAAAAAAAAAAACTGCAGAAATTATTCCTAGAACTTTTGAAACATCATTGTGGTTGCCCTACTTTGGCAACTGTTGCCAGTCTAGATGGTCATGGTTACCAGCACACTGGAACATGACATCACAGAAAATCACTGACATGACAATGCTGCCATGATAACACAAAAACACAATGTAACAAACTTACAACCCCATGCGCTACTTCATAATACCAATATTGTGATATTGATTTATGAGCATAGGTTTAATATACAGTAGTCAACATCTGAAGTGGATCAAAACCTTTCATCAAAGTTGTCCTAAAACCTTCTTCTTAGGACAACTTTGATGAACTTTTTTGATCCACTTCAAATGTTGACTACTGTATAATAGTGAATTGTGAATATGTGCATGTGTACCTGTAATATACTAGTTCCTCTTGGTATGTTCTCCAGGACGCTGGTCTCATAGCTGTTCTGGAGGAATATAGGCCTGTTGTCATTGACGTCCAGCACCTCCACATATACTGTAGCTGTGCCTGTCTTCCGGCTTCCCGCTGGACCATTATCTATGGGAAAACCATGGGAATGCTACTCTCAGTTCAAATAAAATACACTAGAGTTCAAGGTTAACCAATTTCTATGATATTTCTATGACAAAAGGATTTTTACAGAGATATATTATATGCACTCTAATTTACATTATAGTTGATAGTTCCAGGTTTTCCATGAGCATGACAACCCTGATAGCAACATAAAAACACTGCCACAATACAGCCCTTATGACTTATATATTCACTGGTTTTGCATGGTAATACTAAATACTCTAAATAACCATTAGGTGTGTCAAGCAACAGCAACATGACAATCCTAAAACTGGCCTGAGCCACATACAAAAGACCCACAAAAGACAAACCTTGACAGTTCGCACTTATCACATTTACTGGTATTAGTGTAAAATGTGTTATTTATATATATATATATATATATATATATATATATATATATATTTTTTTTTTATTATTATTTTTTTTTTTTAAATAAAAAAATATACATATAATATTAAAGTAGCTAATATGAAATATTATTCATATTAACAAATACATTTTTGCATGTAAAATGACTGGCAAGAGTGTTTGTGCTTAAAACACAGTAAATGTACACATAATGTGTTTTAATCTTCCAAGACCTACGCTTCATTCGTAATTCAATTCATCAAGTAAGTACAATGATTGATTTCCCAGTATTGATAAGTGGGCAGAGTATTTTCAAAGAAGCTCATTAAACTGATATTAGAACAGCTGGTGTATTTCTGAAGGATGCACAGCTTACACAGGAAACCGCAAAACTTCTTCTTTCAATTCAGTGTCACTTAGACAGGAAACTGCAAAAGATCATACCACACATGCATGCACACATGCATAACCAATTGTTTTAACACCCATATGAAACTTACCAATCGCTTCAATCACTAGCCTGTACGAGGCCTGAGTTTCTCGATCCAGACCCACCACGGTCCGTACCACACCGGTCCGGAAACCCACGCTAAACTTTCCATCTTGGTTTCCTCCTATTGGCACATATAAACACAAGCTGAGAAATCACAAGTCATGGCTCTGTCCCAAACCCTAGTGTGCTGCCTTCAAAGATGGAACATCATAATTGACTGATTTTGAATGTGCTAGCTGTGTTGCCATACAAATACACAATTGATTTCAATGGAGTTTGGCATTAGCATGTTGCTAATGTAATAATCATGAAATACACACAATTTGGTAAAATAGTGAATTTTTAATCATATATTTAATCATGTATATTTAAAGAGGCCATATTATGCCCTTTAACAAAGACTTGATTTTGTTTTGGAGTCCACTAGAATAGGTTTTAATGCTTGAATGTTAAAAAAAACAAAAAAAATTGACATTGTTGCAGCTCCTCTCTTCCCAGTCTGTCAGTAACGCTCTCTTTAGTTCCTGTCTCTATTAAGTCCCTCCTTCCAAAAAGTGCAATGTGCTCTGATTGGTCGGCTGAACCAGTGTGTTGTGATTGGTCAACCTCTTCGAGTGCGTTTCAGAAATGTCAAGCCCCTTACCGTAACTGTGAGTTTTAACACACTACTAATGCAACTCAACCAGGCCACACCCCTTTATTTTGCATATGTCTTGGGTGGGAATTATTTAAATGAGGATCATTGTGATGTGTTCGTTCCTGGAAGAAAACTCAAGACAACAATGGCGGAGTTCAAAAACAGTGCTTATTGATATAGAGAATAACTCCCTCTGGAGTAACTTTGTGCTTTGCAGACCATTTTCATGCTCAAACAGCAACATTACACACTAAAGAAATTTAAAAACTTTTCACTACTGAATGAGCTTCATCTGTCATCTTGTAACTGAGCACAATGCTGAGCTCAATAAGTTGGCCTAGGGTATATTTAGAAACTGGTTGCTGTGCTGTGTTGTTAAGGTTATGATCCCTTAAAATGCTGCCTATGTAGGCAGCTCACTAGATTTTGGAACAGAGCCTTAGCCTCAAATTTGTTGAAAGCGAGTCACTGTGGCCTGCACTGTGGGTCAGTCCTAGCCAAAACCTCACAGAGTTGCTCCATCAGCACAAACTCATTCACACCCTCTGATCTGTGACCTTCTGCACTCTGACCTGTGATAAAATAGCTGAGCTCTGCGTTAAGTCCGGCATCATTATCTGTGCAGTTCAGTCTGACCACCACATAATCACGGGGCACGCTCTCATCCAATGATACGTTATAAACGCTGGGAAAGAAGGTTGGCGTCTCATCATTCATGTCCAAAACTGCACAGAAAGAATGACACAAATTAACATAATTTAGCATTTGCTTTTGAACACAAGGTATTGACAGCAGGACAGTGATTGGTTCTCCTGCTCCGTACCTGTGATAGTGAGAGTGCTCGTGGATGTTCGTGGAAACTGGCCTGCGTCATATGCAATAATCCTCAGATAATACTGGCCAATCTGTTCGCGGTCCAGCACTGCCGTGGAAACCAGGATTCCTGTGGTGATGTTGAGCCTGAAGTCCAGCCGCGGCATCCCCATCTGAAGCACCATGGTAACCGCACCATTGTCACTTTCATCAGGGTCCTGCACCTGCACCTGAGGGAGGAAACCAACAGGGGGCAGATGAGCACAGGACAGTTTTATTACAAGAATTTCATTAGATGTCAACATCGAATCAAAGATGACCCCAGAATTGGTACAAGATAATTCATGATAGCAACATGCTAATTCATGCTAGCAATGTAATAAAACATGATAACACACGTTAGCAATGTGATAAAACATGCTAGCAACATGTTAATTCATGATAACAATGTGTTAACATGCTAAAATATATAACAATATGCTAATTTATGATAGCAACATGCTAACAACATGTAATGCTGCCTTCACGTGCTCTCGGAATTATCGTAAATACGAGATTCCTGGGTAAAAAATTTGTACATGAACACCCTCTCATGTCGATAAGCTTGTAATCACAACTTCAGAAGTCATGCTAGCAATGTGTTAAAAAATATAAGCAACATGTTAAATCATGCTAACAGCATGGTAATTCATGCTACCAATGTATGAAATATGCTAACAGAATGCTAATTGATACTAGCAACCTGTTAAAACATACTAGCAACATGCAAAAACAGGCTAGTGACATGCTAAAACAAATGTAAAATAACACTAGACATGTTAAGACATGCTAACAACATGATAAATCATTTTAGGAAGCTTATAAAATGTTCAAACTTTCAGACAAGGCTTTGTCAAACCAACAAAAAAGTTTGTTCCAACAAACTTTACTTTCTAGTTATTATCAATGTTGAAAACAGTTGTGCTGCTTAATATTTTTGTGGAAAACATGATGCATGTATTCCAGGCCATTTTTCATCCATTTTTCCAACGTAAGTTATTATCAAAATATCAAAATGTCAAATCTGCCCATTTTCATACGGTGAAAATGCCTAGTGATCACTGTCTGTCAAATTCAGTTGCAATTTTACTTGGTTTATTTCAAATATTAAATGAGGATATAAACCTGGGCTCCACTGCATACTAAATTAATTGATTGTTGAATATTTAATCAGCGCACTCTCAGTCCCTTTAGACCAATCAAATGCTAACCCTGAACACAGACGATCCAATAGGAAGCCCCTCTGGTACTTCAGCAACAAATGGGAGGTTGAGAAAAGCAGGATCGTTGTCGTTCAGGTCGAGGAGGTTCACATACACCGTTGCGCTGGCTGAAGAGCGCAGTGGAGGTGTCCCACCTGAGGAGGGCAGCACAACAAAGAGAATACTCACATACTGCATAACTAATCTAGAGTTTTCTGTAGTCATTAGATCAACTGAGGGGGAATGAATTCTTAAAAGAAATGTCAGTTTATATTGTCACACATAACTAATAGAGGGAGACTTTTAGAAATTTTGAGAAGACAGACAAAACAAAGGATGTGTTTGGAATGATGTAATACCTTACTACTTACTGCACAGTATACACTGCATACTATTTTTTATAGTAAGTGAAATAGAATTAGGCAATGATCAACATTTTAAACAATACATACTTTGATATATAATACTGTGATGATAAAATTCAGCACCTGGATACTGGAATTAATGAATTTTAGAAAAAAATAAAATGATTTTTGAAATCAGATTTTTTCTGAATATGTCTTAAAATGTGGAAGTCTAAGCAAATAATGGGTAAAAAAAAAAAACATTTAAAAACATTATTACTATCAAGTTTTTGAAAGAAGTCTCTTACGCTCAAATAAATCATTTGACTAAAAATACAGCAAAAACAGTATTATTGTGAAATATTTTACAATTTAAAATAACTGTTTTCTATTTGAATATATTTTAAAATGTAATTTATTCCTGTGATGGTAAAGCTGAATTTTCAGCATCACTACTCCAGTCTTCAGTGTCACATGATCCTTCAGAAATCATTCTAATATGCAAAGTATTATAGTATTAACTTTAGAACGGTAGTGTGTGATACAAAGTTTACATACTGTGCACAATATACATACTATATACTGCAGAAATGGGAAGACTAGTGTGTTAGCATGATTTAAAGACACTGAAGGTTGGCGACTGTAAGACTGCCTTTACTGTGGCCTCAGAGAGAGAGTGAGGCATAATGGGACAGGTGAGAGTTGCTTACGGTCAGTAGCAGAGACAACGATGGTCCTCATAAGCTGTGCGGATTGGGCATTTTGACTCTCTCTGTCCAGCACTGCCCCACTGGTGCGGATCTTCCCAGTGTTGCGGTTGATGGTGTAGAAGGGGTTCCCTGGATTTATGGAATAGACCACCGTCCCATTATCACCATAATCAGGGTCTACTGCTAATACCTGCACAAAGAAAGAGAAGAAAAATGAGTCACAAAACAGAGTCTTAAGGTGCAGAAATTAAATCACACCAATCCTCTCCCCACAGAATGGCATGATGGGAGATTTATGCATGGGGCATAACTGCATAAAACCCTGGCTGTTTTTTTTTAAGAGCCAATCAATTATTCACAGTGCTGGTGGAGAAGCACTGAAAATCACTTAATTGGTCATTAGAGAACAGAGGTTCTGTAGATCTTTAATTATTAAAACAGGAAGGAACTGACGAATGTGTTCTTCATTGATTAGAGGGAGTTTAAACGGGTGATGTAGAGCACAGGTCTAATGTAAAGTTTATCTAATTGATTTGAACTCAGGGATTTTACACACATTTATTCAGGCATGTTTACAGACCATTTTAAAGGTGATGTGTGTGATTTTGTGATGTTAAAATATGTTCTCCTATCCCAGCTTATGCACAGTCATTCGTATGCTTTGCAGAAAGTTCTCATTACTTTTTTCTATATGAAAGCATACAGTGACAACTGGAGTAATGATGCTGAAAATTCAGCTTTGGCATTACAGGAATAAACTACATTTTAAAATATATTAAAATAAAAAAACTTTAGTTACTTTAAATTGTAAAAATATTTCACAATATTCATGTTTTTACTGTATTTTTGATCAAATAAATGCAGCCTTGGTGAGCATAAGAGACTTCTTTCAAAAAAACGTACAGACCCCAAACTTTTGAACATGAGTATGAAATGAGTACATAAACACAAAATATTTTTGGTGAATTATTCCATTAAAGAGTTGATTAGAACACACAATCGCACTGTGTTGACTGGAAAATGGAAGCCTGTACCAGAGTGTGGAAGTCAAAAGCTTTAAAACATTTGGTTTTTACATCAACTGTTCTGTTATTTAAATTACCCATCCATCCATTTCTTTCTTTGTTCTGTTTTCTCTCTCTCTCTCTCTGTCTCTGTCTCTGTCTCTGTCTCTCTCTCTCTCTCTCTCTCTCGGTGTCCAGCAGGGTAATCAAGTATGCACTTGACTCTGGGCTACATTTTAATTAGTCATTGGAACATCCTAATGAAGTTCAGTACTGGCTTGTTAATTAAAGGACAATCAGGGGCATATTTAGCCAAAGACAGAACCATTATAAAACACCTAAACATTTACAAGCAGAGTCCAAGGTTTCTAGAGGCCTGACCTCAGATAACTGGAACACACAATACGCCCACATCTCAAATTCAATAGTTTTTCCCAATATACTGTAAAACCATCAGTTCGCTTTTAGTTCGCTTTTTCCTCAGATGCCACGTCCACAGATATCGCCTACAGTTTAGATTGTCTGATTTATACTGCATACAAAATTTATAAAATCTGGCTGAAATTGTTGCACCAACTATGCAACAAAATGTGTCTAGAAGCCTGATATACACTTGCCGGGCACTTTATTAGGTATACCTGCTCAACTTGTTCATGTAAATATCTATTCAGCCAATCGCATGGCAGCAACTCAATGCTTTTAGGCATGTGGACATGGTCAAGACGATCTCCTGAAGTTCAAACTAAGCATAAGAATAGGGAAGAAAGGTGCTTTAAGTGACTTTGAACGTGGCATGGTTGTTGGTGGCAGACGGGCTGGTCTAGTATTTCAGAAACTGCTGATCTACTGGGATTTTCACAAACAACCATCTCTAGGGTTTACAAAGAATGGTCCGAAAAAGAGAAAATATCCAGTGAGCGGCAGTTCTGTGGTGGTGTAATGGTGTGGGAGATATTTTCTTGGTACACTTTGGGCTGCCTTAATACCAACTGAGTATAGTTTCAAGGCTACAGCCTACCTGAGTATTGTTGTTGACCATGCCCATCCCTTTATGAGCACAGTGTCCTATCCTCTGATGGCTACTTCCTCAAACTGGTTTCTTGGACATGACAGTGAGTTCACTATACTCAAATGGCCTGCACAGTCACCAGATCTCAATCCAATCGAGCACCTCTGGGATGTGGTGGAACCGGTGATTTGCATCATGGATGTGCAGCCGACAAATCTGCAGCAATCTGATGCAATCATGTCAATATGGACCAAAATCTCTGAGGAATGTTTCTAGCATCTTGAATCTATGCCACAAAGAATTAAGGCAGTTATTAATTAAATTTTTCAGAGATATTTAGAGTTCTGTTTGAGACACTTAGAAGTAACTAAATATCCACAAGCAGAACTGTATATTCTGTTCATCATCTTTTAGTTACATCTGTGTGGAATCATTTTACTACTTTTTATTTTTGGAGTGTCTTGAATGTCCAATGTGTAATATCTATTTACATTTCTACTATGTTTAATTACATTTTCATTCTATTATTGCAGTAAAATCTATTTCAGAAAAATCATGTGTATCCTTCAGATAACGGTCAGCTGGTTCTCTTCCTGTCTAAGTAGGCGATTCTTGCCCAGAATAATCTGTAATCTGGTAAGTATTTCAAGTGCTTTTTACAATACATGCTACTGCAAAGCAGCTTTACAGAAATGCATTCCCTAATGTCGTACAACTTCCCACGAAGAAGTCAAAGACGACGCTTTATGTCTTATTGAGACTGTGAAGTTTAGTGGCAGATAAATCTGAAATCATTGATACCACAGTAATGTTAATAATGTGTGCAACAAAGTGATAGTTTACTTAAATAATGACACAGCAGAGAATGTGTCTAGTGTTCAGAATTTTAGCCCAACCAAAAGTAAAAATTTAATATTTTATATAGCTGTGCATGTTGGATACTAATTGCCTCAAACAAAAATCTTAAACATCTTTAAAAAGATAAGATGCCATGAAACTAGTAAACTTTAGCAAATCTAAATGAATACAAAGTTCTGGCATGAAACTCTAATGGGCAGGCTAATAGGTCATTTAACTCAACGTGCTCATAATCACATCATTATCTACAGGACACAGATGATTGGTTCCTGCTATATCAGTAGCCAATGAGCTTGCTTGCTCAATCTTTAAATACATGAGTTAGCATTTGCTTAGCAGTGCAGCGTGCTTCAGAAACCCTCCACCTTCCCCAGCTCCACCTGTATAGATCTGCTACGGGTTATTCATGTATGTTATATTGTACAGCAGCAGCATGTCTTACTTGCTCACAGCAGCGTGTCGTGTATGTATTGGCAGTAGCAAGTCCCGTACTTGCTCTGCAGCAGCAGCAGCAGCAGCAGCAATAATCAACAACAGCAGCAGCAGCAGCAATAACCAACAGCAGCAGCAGCAATAATCAACAGTAGCAGCAGCAATAAAGCAGCAGCAGCGTAGCAGATCTATTCCGCCAAGACCAAACACATCTACATTGTCGTACCCATTACCGTGCCAAACACTCAGAGAGCTGTCATGACAGGACTAGTTCTTCCTTAAAAGTGAAGTGTGTAATTTGTTTGTACACTCCTAGAAAAAAAGGTTCAATGGATTTCTACGTAGAACCCTAGGGTTCTTGACTTAATTTTAAATAAAGGAATGAACCTTTATGAGGTTCTACGTATATAAGGAGAAATGTCTTAAATAATTGCATAATACTGTCACAAGTTCCATTTTTTTCTAGTGATAAATTATATTTACGAGCTGTTTAATTCATTAAATTGAATCAAAATAAAACATGAATTAAAAGAGAACTTATTGTAACAGTCTGGGAACCTGGTAAACAAGATGTTGTTTTCTGGTGGACTGATAACCTTGATAACCCTGACTCGTGGAAATACATTAAAGCTAGTCCATCATATTTGAGTTTGAGATGTTGGAAACCTCTAGTCGCTTCTGATTTGTTGCTGGGAGTGCCATTTGAGACTGAAAGATGGCAGGACTGACATTAACATATGAAATAATTTATTCATTCACCAGAGGAGGAAAAACCCCTTAAGATGGGACTTTTACATACTTCAAGCAATAGAATAATAGGAGCATATAGGAGCTCTATATAATGTTTCAAGGACACCGAGGTGAGAGCCCACTTTGAATTCAGCTGCAAAACTCCAACCGATCAAAGGCAGGGACAGAGGGGTTTTCTCCAGACGGAGAGGAGATGGAAACTTGCTCCTCTGGGTACGGGGGGGATTTGACTCAGAGAGAAACTATAAGACATTATCACATATAAAATCAATAGCACTAAATATGTTTACCTGCTGACATTAGAAGTAAACCTCTGCTTCAAAACTGGCACTGTTTCTGTAACTTGTCATTTCATCTTATCTATACAGATGGTGGAATATGATGGGATTGTAGACTTTAGCTTACTTAGAGTAGCTTTAAAAAAAAAAAAAAAAAAGGCGTGCCATGTCAGGTTTGGACCAATTTAAATATGCTAAATAGAGAATGATATCTGACAGCTGCACAAGAGGGGGAAATTTAACAGTGAAAAATGTTTTAAAGTTCGGTCTGTTCTTCACACAAAGCTGTCAAAAACATTTTCTGGAGAAATATTACATTTTTAAAAAAAGGTCTGGACAGTTTGAGGTGAAAAAAGTCAGTTCAGAGGTTAAAGGTCAGATCAGTGCACTCACAGTAATGACATCGGTATCGATGGGACTCATCTCAACAACATTTGCTTGATATGGCTCATCTCGCCACAGGGGGGCATTATCATTTATGTCCAGTATAGTGATGTTCACCTGCAAAGAAATATATGCATGCTTTTAAACACTTTAAAATGCATGGCTTCAAGTGACTTTACTTTTAAAATATGGTGGAAACAGCAATTCATAAAAGACATCCATTTTAATAAATAATTAAATTATTAAGAATAGACAAAGTAAACAATTCTTCTGTCAAGTAATATAAAGCAGTTTTATTTATAGGTAAAGCTGTCTAAGGTAGATCAAAGTGTCAGCAATTACCGTAGCGATGCCAGTTTTCTGCTGTGGCCCCACCCCACCATCCACGGCTCTTACGATCAGAATATACTCAGACTTCATCTCTCGATCCAGAAGAGCTGTAGTTGTGATCTCTCCTACACACGCGCACACACACGTTGGGTTTCCATGTTTTATAGGGACATTCCATAGACAAAGTGATTTTTATACACTGCCGATTTTTCAAGTTTTCCCACTTACAAAGAATTGAGAGATCTGTAATTTTCATCGTAGGTACACCTCAACTGTGAGAGACAGAATCTAAAAAATAAAAAAAATCCAGAAAATCACACTGTATGATTTTTAAATAATGAATTTGCATTTTATTGCATGAAATAAGTATTTGATTACCTACCAACCAGCAAGAATTCTGGCTCTCAGACCTGTTAGTTTGTCTTTAAGAAGCCCTCCTATCCTCCACTCATTACCTGTATTAATTGCACTTGTTTGAACTCGTTACCTGTATAAAAGACACCTGTCCACACACTCAATCCATCAGACTCCAACTTCTCCACTATGGGCAAGACCAAAGAGCTGTCTAAGGACACCAGGGACAAAAGGCTAGGATGGGCTACAGGACAATAGGCAAACAGCTTGGTGAGAAGGCAACAACTGTTGGCGCAATTATTAGAAAATGGAAGAAATTTAAGATGACTGTCAATCTCCCTCAGACTGGGGCTCCATGCAAGATCTCGCCTCGTGGAGTATCAATGATCCTGAGAAAGGTGAGGGATCAGCCTAGAACTACACGGGAGGACCTGGTCAATTACCTGAAGAGAGCTGAGACCACAGTCTCAACAGTTACCATTAGTAACACACTACACCGTCATGGATTAAAATCCTGCATCGTGCGCAAGGTCCCCCTGCTCAGGCCAGCACATGTCCAGGCCCGTCTGAAGTTTGCCAAAGATCATCTGGATGATCCAGAGGAAGCATGGGAGAAGGTCATGTGGTCAGATGAGACCAAAATAGAACTTTTTGGTATAAACTCCACTCGTCGTGTTTGGAGGAAGAAGAAGGATGAGTACAATCCCAAGAACACCATCCCAGTTGTGAAGCATGGGAGTGTAAATATCATGCTTTGGGGGTGCTTTTCTGAAAAGGGGACAGGACGACTGCACTGTATTGAGGGGAGGATGGATGGGGCCATGTATCGCAAGATTTTGGGCAACAACCTCCTTCCTTCAGTAAGAGCATTGAAGATGGGTCATGGCTGGGTCTTCCAGCATTACAATGACCCCAAACACACAGCCAGGGCAACTAAGGAGTGGCTCCGTAAGAAGCATTTCAAGGTCCTGGAGTGGCCTAGCCAGTCTCCAGACCTTAACCCAATAGAAAATCTATGAAGGGAGCTGAAACTCTGTGTTGCCCAGCGACAGCCCCAAAACCTGAAAGATCTGGAGAAGACCTGTATGGAGGAGTGAGCCAAAATCCCTGCTGCAGTGTGTGCAAACCTGGTCAAGGACTACAGGAAACGTCTGACCTCTGTAATTGTAAACAAAGGTTTCTGTACCAAATATTAAGATTTTTCTACTGTATCAAATACTTATTTCATGCAATAAAATGGAAATTCATTATTTAAAAATCATACAATGTGATTTTCTGGATTTTTTTTTTAGATTCTGTCTCTCACAGTTGAGGTGTACCTATGATGAAAATCGTCAGTGTATCAAATACTTATTTGCCCCACTGTAACCTGCGATTCTCGAGGTAGATAAACTTGTAGTTTCGTTTCGCTATCAGTAGATACAGTACTGCCATGAGAAAGGTACAGACACTCAGGTAGGCTAATTCACATACGTTCACTCTCTCTCTCTCTCTCTCTCTCTCTCTCTCTCGCGTTAATAACTGTATCAACAGTATTCTTCTGCTATGAAGGCTCAAGCCTTCATTACTAGTTCTGAAATTACATTTGGAATTGGCAACGGAGGCTTGGGATGAATGCGTAAGAAATTATTCCCACACACAAGAGTGTTTTTAGGGTCAAAAGCCTAACAAATGTCTTGAAATACACCATCGAAACAGTGTCTTGAGGTGTGGTAACTGTAGTATAAGTGGAATAATTGACTCCGGACCATTACATTTTTAGAAAATAATGCACACACGAGGTGTAACGGCTTTGCGTCATGGCCGCATTACCACCTCGGGTGTGCGTTATTTTCTAAGAATTCAATGGCCCGGAGTCAATTATTCCTTATTTATGCAACCGATTGTTTAAAATCAAGCAGCTTTCCAGTATTAAGCAGAAAAAAAACTGTGTTAGTGTCTCTCAATTAGAATTACAACTACATTTCCTACTACATAGCAGCTCTCCAGTGTGTTCATGTTTTTATCGCGGCTGTCTGACCTTTGATGGACTGAACAGAAGAAATGAACTGGAGATGTACATGTCAAAGAAGGTGGAGCCTCAGACCTCGGACCAATGGTAGTTCAAAGGCTTTTACCAGCCAGAGCAAACTTTTCTGGAAAGTTCACTTTGGCAAGCTGTTTCAAAATTAACTTTGTTTTGGCCTAATTGTGTTCGAAAAGACATCACAACAGTTTGCTTGAAGTATACCGGGGCCTTTAGGGTCTGTGAGACCCCAAACACAACATGAGGGTTAAAGGGCAGGTGTGAAAATTTGTGAAGTTGCCCACCTGAACGCGTGTTGAGTCTGAACTGTGAGCTGCCCTGCAGCGAATAGATGAGTGAGGTCTGTCCAAATTCTCGAGAGGCGTCCAGATCTGTAGCATTCACAAACAACACTGTTGCTCCTAACAGAGAGAGAGAGAGAGCAAGCAGAAATGAATTTACAAGGATGTAAACAAACCATCAGATAATGATTGTGAGAGATAGACAGCTGTATGAAGAGAAAAACATAACATGAGGTGATAGACAGGCAAAGTCTGAGGGATGGTCTTCAGACAGGAAGTGGTTAATGTGTGCATTGATGGAGACAGGGTTATGTATTTCAGGCTTATCAGAGTTTAGTGAAGTGCATTCAGTACCCGTGAGACACACACACAGACATATATGCTGGGCAGAGCAAATGTAATTTCTCTTTTGATGATTAGAGGCAAGTCTATTGTGTGGAATAAAGGCATTTAGTGAATAAATGCATGAAAACTATGAACATCTCTGTGTCTTTTTCCTCTGCACACAACCTTCTTGGTCAATTAAAACACAATAATTTACAAAGAAAAAAAAAGAAAATAAAATAATGGCACCGTACAGCGAGGCCGCAAGATTTGGGCCGGTTCTTCTGTGTCTGTGACTCAGGGAGTGAAAAGTATACCTGCAGTCACATCGCGGCTGTTCCCTGTGTGCTTCAGCACAAAGAACAAGAGCTTCTAAAAGAGCTTCGCAGACAGACACTGCGTCTTTTTCAAGACGTCGCTCTGTCTGTGCGTTTCTGGAGCCGGTCATTTCCTATCCTCACTGACGGCCACAATCACTCTCTCTCATGTCTCCTTAGCGTGCTGAGACTGTGTTTGTGGGTGGTTCATAATCTCTTGTGAGAGCATGCCCACGCCGGGCGCTGTTCGTCTTGCCTTTCTCGTAAGGGCTTGAGTACTCAGCGCGCCGTGTGCCGTCGAGCTGCCGGCTGACAGCGTGCGTTGCCATGGCAACCCATTGCGTTGTTCGGCACTCTAGATGCGTGGTCGAGACTCGAGTGCCTCAAATGAGGTGGAGTCCCCTCACCTATTCCCCGATCTAGTTTCTTTTCTGAATCAGAAAAGTACTACCTTTGGTGAATAAGCCAGGGTGACCAGAGGATCACAGTGGGGCAATGCCCGCCGAGCCAATCTCCGTGGGCCCCCCACTCCTAGTGCATCGCAAACATGTTGTGACTGTGTTCGTGGGTGGTTTATGTTTAGTACAACATAGCCACGTCGGCGCTCAGCGCGCCGTGTGTCGTGCAGTTAGACGGCCACTGTCCCACATGGCTGGTAGCTTCTGGGTGGATTGCTGGTCCTTCTCATGGGGGACCTAGCATCTTAGTCAGGGCTCCAGCAGAGGATCAGATGTCGACTGCTACATTGGAGAGAGGGTTGTTGGGCTCTGGACATGAAGATGAGGCTGAGCGTCCCACGGTTGTGATGTGCTCATGCTGAATCAGATTCAGAGTTAACGACCATGCTTTCCTGGGCCCCTGGGGGCGTGCTGCGACACATTCTCGCCTTGCCCCGCCCCCTGTCTTTAGCTCGGACGTGCATGAAAAACTTGGCAGTTTGGAAGCCTTTTTTGGTGCCAAATATGGAACGCCAAAAGGGCCATAATCTGAATTCAGTTTTTTCTCTCTCACTACCCTCTATGGTGGGGTGGCAGTGCTATGGGCACACCACCTCTGCCCTGCATGGGTCTTGTCCCCCAGCAAGTCTGTGGAAGGTCAAAGCACTCATTGCATATGGGTAGTTCTGAGTCTGGGTTGAGCTATGCATGATGCAAGTCATAGCGCAGGCCCCTGGCCAGACAATGTCCACCATGGTGGTCCGGAAACACCCCTGGCTAGCCTTGCAAAAGTGTGTCGTCTTCAGAGTACGCTTTCTCGATGCTCTCATCTCACAAGCTGTCCTAAACCCGCAACCAAGCCAGTTGGCTAGCGAGAAGCGGTCCTGGAGAAACGGGCAACCTGGAGCTGAGGTAAACAGTTCTTCGGGAGACGATGCCCGCATCGCTCCCTTCCCGGAGGAGGGCCGGGTGGAGAATTTTGGTCTGTTCTGCCGCTGGCTCTCCGGAGTCTAGCGGTACCCACAAAGTAGAACTGTTTTCTAATCCTCCAGGTCCCAAGAGGGCGCGGCTGGCCTCGCCACTCTCAGCCCCCTCTCACTTCGCCAGCAGGTCCCAGTGTGTTGGTCGAGGCCACCTTCCATGTGCCGTCTCCCATACACACTGACACCTTGCAGAGTCTGACCCCACTTCGGGCCACTATGCTGTCCAAGTCGGGTCCCAGCACTCTACCTCGCTGCCCCATGCCCGGTATGTCTGTGGTGCATTTGGTCCTACTGGCTCGGTGTCTGGAAGCCTGGCTAGCGCTTCCCAGCCCGTCCCGCTGGCTCATTCATACCATCAGACTCGGCTATGCGATTCAGTTCGCCTGGCGTCCCCCAGTGTTCAGGGGTGTCCATTACACTCGTGTGTCCCTGGACAATGTACCTGTTCTCCGGGCGGGGAGTGCTGTCCTCCTGGCGAAGGATGCAATCAAGCCGGCCCCTCCAGCCGATATGGAGTCAGGGTTCTCCAGCCCCTACTTCATTGTACCCAAGAAGCGCGGTGGGCTACGGCCAATCCTGGATCTACGTGTCCTGAACTGGTCCCTTCACAGGCTGCCGTTCAAGATGCTTACGCAGAAGCGACAGGGCCAGCCTGAAGGGTAGGACTTGCATCCGGACCAGGAATGCATCCGTCCCCAGGATTGGTTTGCAGCGATCGACCTGAAGGACGCGTACTTTCATGTCTTGATTCTGCCTTGACACAGACCCTTCATACGGTTTGTGTTCGAGGGTCAGGCATATCAGTACAAAGTCCTACCCTTCAGGCTGGCCCTGTCGCCCTGCGTCTTTACGAAGGTTGCGGAGGTGGCCATTGTTCCACTCAAGGAACAGGGCGTTCGCATCCTCAACTACCTTGACAACTGGCTCACCCTGGCCAGTTCGCGAGAGCAGTTGTGCGAACACAGGGACATGGTGTTAGCTCACCTCAGCCAGCTGGGTCTTCGGGTCAACTGGGACAAGAGCAAACTCGCCCCCGGGCAAAGGATCTCTTATCTCGGTATGGAACTGGACTCGGTCGCCCAGACAGCGTGCCTCACCAGTCAGTGTTGAACTGCCTGAGTTCACTCAAGCGCAGGACAGCGGCCCCACTGAAACTTTTTCAGAGGCTCCTGGGGCATATGGCATCCGCAGCCGCAGTCACGCCGCTCGGATTGCTTCATATGATCGGGCTGGGTCCCGAGATGGGCGTGGCAGCGCGGCACGTTCTGTGTCCCTGTGACACCAAGCTGCCGTTGCACTCTCACCAAGTGGTCAGACCCTTCGTTCCTGCGGGCTGGAGTTCCCCTCGAACAAGTGTCCAGGCAAGCTGTGGTCCACACAGATGCCTCTGCCTCGGGGTGGGGTGCCACGTACAACAGGTATGCAGTGCGGGGTCTGTGGACGGGGCCTCAAATGCAGTGGCATATCAGTTGCCTCGAGTTGCTAGCAGTACGTCTTGCACTGAGTCGCTTCCAGGAGCTGTTGTCAGACAAGCATGTACTGGTCCGCTCGGACAGCACTGCGGCCCTTGCGTACATCAACCATCAGGGTGGTCTACGCTCCCACCGCATGTCGCAACTCGCCCGCCATCTCTTGCCATGGAGTCAGAAGCATCTGAGGTCGCTTCATGCCATTCATGTCCCAGGCGTGCTCAACCGTGCAGCCGACGAGCTCTCACGGCAGCCTCCGCTTCCGGGCGAATGGAGACTCCATCCCCAGGTGGTCCAGCTGATTTGGCAGCACTTCGGCGAGGCACAGATAGATCTGTTTGCCTCCCTGAACACTGCTCACTGCCAGTTGTTCTTTCCCTGACCGGCGACACACTTGGCACGGATGCTCTGGCACACAGCTGGCCCCGGGGCCTATGCAAATACGCATTTCCCCCAGTAAGCCTTCTCGCACAGCTCTTGTGCAAAGTCAGAGAGGACGAGGAGCAGGTCTTGCTAGTGGCTCCGTATTGGCCCACTCGGACCTGGTTTTCGGATCTGACGTTCCTCGTGACAGCACCTCCCTGGCCCATTCCTCTGTGGAAGGACCTTCTGACTCAGAGATGGGGCACCCTCTGGCACCAGCGTCCCGACCTGTGGAAACTCCATATGTGGTCCCTGGACGGGACGCGGAGGTTCTAAGTGATCTCCCCCAGTCGGTTGTAGACACTATCACTTCCGCTAGAGCTCCTTTCACTAAGAGCCTCTAAGCGTTGAAGTGAAACCTGTTCGTTGAATGGTTTTCTCTCACCGAGAGGACCCCCAATCATGCTCGATCAGATTTGTGCTCTCCTTCCTGCAAGAGTCGCAGTCGATGGTAAGTCTTTGGGGAAGCACAATCTGATCGTCAGGTTCCTGAGGGAGGCGAGGAGACTAAATCCACCTCGCCCTGCCTCTATACCCTCTTGGGATCTCACCCTGGTACTTACATCTCTCTGGGGTCATCCCTTCGAGCCTTTGCGATCAGTCGAGTTAAAAGCACTGTCTCTAAAGACCGTCCTCCTGGTTGCATTGGCATCGCTCAAGGGGGTAGGGGACCTGCATGCATTTTCGGTCGACGAATCGTGCCTGGAATTCGGGCCTGGTGACTCTCACGTTATCCTGAGACCCCGGCCTGGATTTGTGCCCAAGGTTCCTACCACTCCTTCAGAGATCAGGTAATGAACCTGCAAGTGCTGCCTTCGGAGGAGGCAGACCCAGCCCTAGCTTTGCTCTGTCCCGTCCGCGCTCTGTGCCTGGACAGAACGCGAAGTTTCAGGACCTCAGATCAGCTCTTTGTCTAACATGTGCGCTAGATTTTATAGCCTTCGTGTGGAACTGGTATCTTCCTGTGTACTCGCTTCCAGCAGCCGGTAGACGCGAAGAGCCTGTTCTAGTGTCGGCTTGCAATGCCATTCCCGCCCACTGGGCCAGATACGAGCATCTATTACTCCAGTCGAGTTCCCTGCTTGGTGAACCCTGTTGAGTTCCTCCGCCTCCCCTTGCGGCCCGGACATTGTGGAGTGTCTGATGCCAGGCCAAACGTCCGTCTCCGACGTTGATGTTTGGCTGGGTGCCATATGTTGTGACCCCTCCACGTGAGTGGTCCCATATGTGTATTATCCACGGTCAACTCCCCACGGTGAGCCAGTGTCTTTCCCTTAGCAGAGCCAGCTCTGCTGTCACCTGTCAGATAAGTCTCCCCCTATGTTTAGGCTGGATCCATCCCAGGGACTCCATATGCGTACTGCCCACGGCCAGTCCATATGTGTATTCTTCACGTAAATTCCTCCCCTGCATGGTAGGTGGTGGTCTCCGCAGCGTCCCCTATGGGTTTGCTTCCCCAGTGTAGTCTAGTTTACTTAGTGGGTATGTCGGAACAGCAGTAGACTCTCTCGGCGTAAGCTTGCCCCCTTCCCAGTCCCATTGGTGCGCCGGGTGGCTAGAGCTTGCGCTGGGCACTGGAAGGGGTTCATAACTGTGGCGCTTTATTTGGGATCCCAATTCGTCGGTCACTACTGACGTAAGTCGAACGTGACCGACTGAAAGGGAACGTCTCGGTTATGTATGTAACCCTCGAAGGAGGGAACGGAGATGTACGTCCAGTGGCCACAGTTTCTGTACCCTCGCTGTAGTGCAGACTCAAGGTTGTCTCTTCATCGAAAAACAGAGTGCGATTGCATCTGCTTCCCTATTTATACCACCTGGTGGGGGCGGTGCGCATTATGCAAATATCGCATGCCAATTCCATTGGCTTGTTTTAGTTCACTCGAAGCTGATAGGGCTCTCTAGTGATATCCCAATTCGTCGGTCACTACTGACGTACGTCTCCGTTCCCTCCTTCAGGGAACGAGGGTTACATACGTAACCGAGACGTTTTGTAATGAATCCAAAATGATGCAGCACACAGAGAGCAGAATAGACTAAATTTGCATTTCCTGAAGCAAACTTCAGGAAATGCATGTCATGCAGCTTGTTTTCTGTGTGGTGTGCATGAGAATCAACGCATAACACAAACATATACATATACATATGTATTTAGTGTCTTTTATAACCAAACAAACTACTATTCCATTCATTAGTTTTTAAAAATCAATGTTTCTATGGACAAAATGCATTTGGTTTTTACTTCAGAAACCCCACTGTTGCACTGTATAGATGCTTAAATAGATGCAAGAAAGAAAAGACCAATAAGCAAATATTATAATGACAACATAATTGACAAACAGTGGGAGATTTAAAAAATAAATCAAATCAAATCAAATAATCAGCACAAATCCAAAACAGTCTGTATATTAAGCAGTTTAGGCTTCATTAATTGCACAAGTTTAACAGGTTTAGTACAAACCCCTAACCAGATTTTCTGGGAAATATTTGAACTTTTTGGTTCTGTGTTTGGGTGGTCAGAGCCTAAACAAAACTACCATGAGCCTGTGTCCTATGTCTGGGAAAACAGCACTTTTTCACACAAAACATTATATTAGCATGGAACAGAACTAGTGCACAGCTGGCTGAACGTTGTAAATCATCACTGACAGGAATCTAGTTATGCTGTCATGAGGTTTTAAGCACTGTACATGTGCTACATGTTGATAAATCCTTCCATTTTTTGATAATATAATTGTAAACGTACCTGCAATGATATTCTCCGGTATGTTGATGATATAAGACGGGAGGCTGAACTCAGGTGGGTTGTCGTTCTCATCCTGCGGAGGGAAGGAGGGAGGAAATCAGTGTTTTTGGTATCTAAAAAGTCTTTAAATATTAACTAATTAATTTTCCAAAGGGAAAAAATGCTCTTGGTTGTAATTAAATATATTGATGGAGTGCTTTTGGGGTTTAATGGAAACTCACAGGCTGTGGCGATGGGAAATTATTCAATATCAGACACATACACTGTTTTACCACTTCAACGCTCAACGTTCAGTAATAACACACACACACACGGACATGGATGTGTCAAACCCCTGCTGTTTTTCAGATGAAATGTGTCTAATCAGAATCATAATAAAAGAGCAGAGAAATGTCAGAGAGAAATTATCCGTGGATTAACCATCCTAGCCAATGAACCTCAGAGGAAATCAATGAATTCATAACAATCGCATACAACATACTGTGTCTTTTTGTGTGTGAGGAGCTTAAATCTGAAATGACGGTTCTTTAATCTTTATTTTCACCAGATTCTAGGATAAAGGTAAAGTATTATTCTGGGTTACAAGTTAAGCTTAATCACAACACCTGTGGTGTAACGTTAATTTCAATTTATCCCTCCTTTTTTTATTAAAAAAAATCAGGATTACTGTGAGTCACTTTGAGTGAAAGTGATTGAGGCCAATCTGTAAACACTAAACTATTCACGGTTTTAATAGCCACAAGATAACCACTGTATAACTGACAAAACAACTCCACAGCTCAAATAATATACAATATACAAGTAAGCAATAAGGTACAAGAGGCTGTGCTGTATCGTGAATAAGTCATGGCTGAAGGGTGCTGTTAGGCACGACGCGAAATGGAACCCCTTCAGCCGCGACTTATTCACGATAAAGCACTAGCCTCGAGTACCTTATTGCTTTTATTATATTTTCTCAAACGGTTACCACACAATACAAATATTAAAGCCAGAAATATGTATCAATGCAACTTTCATTAAGTAAACTTTCACTAAAAGCCTTCCTTCCGCCAGAAAAAAATATGTCCTTGACCGTGAACATCAACAGAAGTTACATTATTACGCCATTAGATGGTGGCAAAGACTGTCTTTGTGAGTCTGTCAGTCAGTAACGAAGACTTTTACATTTAAAAGACTGAAGTGTTGTAAACACAGAACAAGATGCAACTGACAAATGCTTTGACTAGCGCCATCATGGGAAAACCCCTTAACTGTTAAAAGGACAAGATAATACATCAGACATTTAAACAGATTTTTTAATTATGAACATAGGACTGACCTGAAGGAAAATTCTAAATCTGAATGCAGGTAATAAACTCGCTCACTCGATACTCACAATACTCTTCTACATAATACAGTAAGCTTCAATGAACAATATCAATTGAGAACATGCAGTTTACTTTGCTAAGAGTGGTTGCTAAGGGTGTTGTGTAGTGATACACAGAACCATTGGGTGAAGCGGTCATAGCCGTGTTTTATCGTGAATAAAACACAGCTATTGACCAATCAGAATCAAGGACAGGAACTAACCATTTTATAAGCTCAAATAATTAAACAGAAGAATTAATGTGAGTGCTTTCATAAAATTAAAAGTGTCACATTTCTGATTTTAACAGTCTTTACTGTCATTTTTTGATCAATTTAATAGTCTTGTTGTATAAAAGTATTAATTTCTCTAAAAAACCTCTTACTGACAGCAACCTTTCAAACAGTAATGCAACTGACAATTTTTCCTCAAATCATCCCACAGGATTGCCCTCTTTTATAGTGTAGGTATATTGGACATTCCCTTCAGAATGGTCTGCTCACTGGGAAGGTGGGTGTAGTACTCACAAACAGCTCTATGGTGACTGGAACAGTGCTGTTGAGGGATGGGTTCCCTCCGTCTCTGGCCATCAGAGTCAGAAAGATCAATCCAGCAGGAACCTGCTCATAATCCAGAGGACGATTCACATTGATGACTAAACAAACAAACAAACAAACAAACAAACAAACAGGAGTTATGTATATATATATATATATATATATATATATATTATACATTCAAATAAAATAAATATAAAAACAGAAAAACAAATACATCAGCACATACATACTAGACAGGCATCTATAATCCGTTTATGAAACACCAGAGGTCACAAAGGCTTCTCTAAAGGCATTTTCACGCTTTAAGGTGTTAAACCCAAATCCGATTCCCCGCTAACGCACAGAGTGATGGCGAGAGCCTAATGTAACCCGTCAACAGCCTGAACAAGCAGTGAAATCTTATTATTAGGTGACTTTGATTTGAACACAGACCTGCATAGCCCTCCACCACACTGATGCTGAAATATGATCTGAACTGAGAGGCGTAGATGATGGAGTAGGTCAGGATGTTATTGGGAGGAGAGTCCTCGTCCGTCGCCTGAGAACAACACAAAGAGAGATGCAGAAATTCATTATATCCTCACTATAATGACTACTTCTAAACAAGGTTCCCAAACACTTCTAACGCCCCATTTGTCACTGTCAGCAAAAGCAGGTAGCCCCACCCCCAAACTTATGCCACTGGTTGAGTCAGAATCTGACATGTGTCACTCAAGCAAACAGAGCAATGTATTTATAGTGCCAAAGCAGTTTTGTTATTGTTAACTAAAACTAAAAATTATTAAAAATCAATTTCATTCATTGAGATAAAGGTGAATTAAAATTTAAATATTTGATGAGAAATGTTGATAAATTAGAAATGTTGCCTTGCCATCTAAAACTACTGAAACAACTGAAATAAAAATTAATTAAAGCTAAACAGTAAATAGAAATATAGAAAAGCACATAATTATGATGAATTAAACTGAAATGAAAATGAAAACTGAAGACATAAAAACACAATTTATAGTATTATAGTAATCAGGCAGCTGGATGAAATATTCTGAATGATATTAATCCACAATCTGACTTGTGACCGCAATACTTTCGGCAGGAATTTAATCCCATAGTCATGCTACACAAAGGCAAAACACTGTAACAAGTGAATTGCTTGGAATAATTTGCACCACGCTTGTTCATTGAGCTAGAGAAGAACTGGACCCCCAACTGAGCCTGGTTTCTTCCTAGGTTTTTTCTCCATTTCTGTCACCAGATGGAGTTTGGATTCCTAGCCACAGTTGCATTTAGTTTGCTTAGTTGGGGACACTTAATATTCAGTCATATTATTGATTTGACTGCACTGACACTAAGGGATGAGAATAAAAACTTGAACTGAATTTAACTGGATGACACCACTTTTCTGAAGAGCTGTTTTAGAGCTGAATCGGTTGTCGCAACATCAGCACTGTTATTAAACTGAATTGAATCAATATTGAACTGACTTAAAGTGAATAACGACCAGTGCTGAGTAAAGTTACTTTTAAAAGAAATGCATTACAATATTGCGTTAATTGTGTTACTTACAGTATCTCACAAAAGTAAGTACACATTTCAGCAACCATTTTATTATATGTTCTCAAGGGACAATACTATAGAAATGAAAATTGGATATAGAGTATGTGCAGCTTGTATAGCAGTACAGATTTACTGTCCTCTGAAAATAACTCAACATACAGCCATTATTGTCTAAATAACTGGCAACAAAAGTGAGTACACCCTAAGTGAACATGTCAAAACTGTGTCCAAAGTGTCAATATTTTGTGTGAGCACCATTGTTATCTAGCACTGCCTTAATCCTGCTGGGCATGGAATTCACCAGAGCTGCACAGGTTGTTGCTAAGATCCTCTTCCACTTCTCCATCACAGAGCTGCTGGATGTTAGACACATGGCGCTTCTCTACCTTCCACTTGAGGAAGCCCCACAGGTGCTCAACAGGTTTCAGGTCTGGAGACATACTTGGACACTCCATCACCTTCACTTTCAGCTTCCTCAGCAAGGCAGTTGTCATCTTGGCGGTGTGTTTGGGGTCAGTTTCTGAAGGGAGGGCATCATGTTCTGCTTCAGAATGTCACAGTACATGTTGAAACCCATGTTCCCCTCAATGCAGCCCCAGACCATGATGCTACCACCACCATGCTTGACTGTAGGCACGACTAAATTTTCTTGGTACTCCTCACCAGGGCATCGCCACACATGCTGGACACCATCTGAGCCAGACAAGTTTATCTTAGTCTCATCAGACCACAGGACATGGTTCCAGTAATTCATGCTCTTAGACAGGTTGTCTTCAGCAAATTGTTTACAGGCTTTTTTGTGAGTCAGCTTCAGAAGAGGTTTCCTTCTGGGACGACGGCCGTCCAAACCGACTTGTTGCAGTGTGCAGCTTATGGTCTGAGCACTAACAAGCTGACTTTCCGCTTCTGCAACCTCTAAAGCAATGCTGGCAGCACTCATGCATCTGTTTTTTGAAGCCAGCTTCTGCACCTGACGCACAGCACGAGGACTCAACTTCTTTGGTCTGTTACGAGTGGAACCCATCTTGAAAAACCTCTGTATGACCCTGGCCACTGTACTGTAACTCAGTTTCATGGTGTTACCGATCTTCTTGTAGCCTAGGCCATCTTTGTGGAGAGCAACAATTCTAATTCTCAAATCCTCAGAGGATTCCTTGCCATGAGGTGCCATGTTGAACATCCAGTGATTAGTATGAGAGAGTTGTACTCAAAGCACCAAATTTGAACTGCTCTAATACAAGATCCACACGTTTATATGGTTCTGTCAAGCAGACAAAAATATGAACATGATGAATAGGACATGTGGCTTTGCATGGTTAAACAACATACAACTGTTATCACTTAGGGTGTACTCACATTTGTTGCCAGCTATTTTGACAATAATGGCTGTATATTAAGTTATTTTCAGAGGACAGTAAATCTATACTGCTATACAAGCAGCACATCGACTACTCAAAAATATATTCAAGTTTCATTTCTATAGTATTGTCCCTTGAGAAGATATACTAAAATGGCTACTGAAATGTGAGGGGTGTACTCACTTTTGTGAGATACCGTAGTTACTTTTTATGGAAAGTAATGTTATGTTACTTTTGCGTTACTTTTTTTCATCTGGGCTGGGCTGTTTGTTTGTTATTTTTTGTAAGAAAAAAGTATATTACTTGTAATGCGTTACCCCCCAACACTGATAACAACACTGTTGTCTGAATTGAACTCATTTCATAATTGATGAACTTTACACAGTCATTGAACTAAACAGAATCAACACTGAACTGAATTGAGCTGAATATAATGACACTATTGTCTTCTGTAGAGAACTGAATTCTGTCTGCATTGATCAGTGTTTCCCAACCCTGTTCCTGAAGGCACACCAACAGTACAAATTTTGTATGTCTCCCTTATCTAGCCCATGTATTTCTGGTTTTGGAGCAGAGATGGTCTTATTATTGGGAGATATGAGGGTCCATGGCTCTACCATTGGAAAAAGCCTAACGGCTAACTTGAATCATGTGTGCCTTGATAACCAATCACTTTACAGCCTTGATGTCACTGAATTTCATTCAGAGTTGTGGGACAGTCAATCACTGTTTGCAGATACCATAGAAATGATTGAGAAGTATCATAAACTGAATCATACCTGTTGCGCAATTGTCTGTGACTTCTCTTATAAAACACTTTTGTTTGTTTTTTCGGTGTGAGCTTCAAAAATAGATAATTCCAAAACAAATGTTTAAGAGCAAACATGTTGAACATTAGCCGATGATTAGCTCAACTTTGGGAAGAATTTTTTTTTTTTTTTTTTGAAGGACTGGAAAGAAGTTAATCGCAACACATGCAAAGTTTAGTGAATCAATGCCCAGGAGATTAGCTGCTATAATCAAAAACAAGGGAGAACAAACAAAATATTAATAACTGATTACATTGTAATCAGTGTATGCTTTATTTCCTGTGAGCTTTTTTTTTTTTTTTGCATAATACAATAAAACCCATATTTAATTATATGCTGGAGTTTGCCTTTCTTGACAAATAATTTTGTCATTTTAATACCTTAACCAAGTTTAGTGTATTCTTCTTCCCAATATAACATACTCCTCATATTTTGATTGTTTAATAGAACCTGAAGTGTCACTAAAAGCACTCATTGTGTAAATATCCCCTCCTGACATCACTTTTGGTCACTAGTGTATTGAAGATTATAAAAAAAATGTGAACTGGCAGACATGCATAAACACACCTCCACCTGCTGGCCAGATAAGCGCAGCACCTGCCATCAAACTGTCAATCACAGCACAGATTAGAGCAGACAGCTGAAATTAGTGCTGCAATGTCCACACGCAAAGACAATTAAACACTAACACAGACATACTGAACACTAACAGACCGACTGACCCACAATTACACATCAGAACAGGGCTCACATCAGAATGGGTCATGTTTTTCTCTGAAAAAAACTCTCATTCAGCTGACATTTTCAACCCTTCCCATCTATTCAGGGACACGCTTCACTTTTCATCATCCAATCAGTACCTGAAGGATAAAATCAAACCCCGTCCTACATTTTCTATCATTAAATATTTTGTTTTACTCAGTAAAACATCAGTTACAAAATTAAAATGTGTTGTGAACAGTGTTTCCTCTTTCTAGTTTCTCTTCTGCCTGTCTTTCAAACCACATCTCTTTATGTTTCTCACCCGGGCTCGGACGACCTGCTGTGGAGCCTGTTCGTTCTCCATGAGCGAACCTGTATACGCCTCCTTCTGGAAGATTGGCGCATTGTCGTTTACATCCATCACGTTAATGCGAAGACGTCCCGTAGTCTCCTCCCCTCCTCCATCACGAGCCAATATCGTTAGAGTAAAGCGCCTCATGAGCTCATAATCCAGCCGATCTCGCAGAGTCACCCAACCCGTCTCGGCATCCATTGAGAACCTGGGGTTAATACATGGAAATGAGTCACCATTAATTAATTAATAGTTGCAAGAAACGTTTAGACAAATTAGGTAATGAGAACTTTGATAGTGTTGAATCATGCAAAGCCTATGTTTAGAATAGCATACTACCATTCTACTCATATTTTAGCAGTACACAGTAGCGGTGAAACAGTTCTCGGTAAAAAGAAATCGAACCGTACCGTTCTGCACACTCGGTTCGGCATGCACTTGCACCGCGGTTCATCTCGTATTTGACGATGCATACGCATCTATAATATGGCTTGAATAAAATAAATAAAACAGACAGACAGAGTTAAGCTAATGTATGTTTCTGCGATGGATACGCATTCTGGCTTCCCCTAAACTTTGTGTGCGCGAGCGCAGGTGAGACATGAACAGCACACGTTGTTATCTTTAAACTAAACTCCTTTAAGCCTTGCTAATTTAAACATTCGAGTGCAAGGCGCGAAAGAGAATTTACGCACGCCCTGTGAGAAGATTTGTGCACTCATCCGAAGCGCGCACACGGAGGCACGTGTACAGCGTTCAAATATTGAGGTCTCTTTCAAGTCTTGTGGTTGAACTGACAAATTCACACAAAATTATGTCAACATGCCCGTCTTGGGGAGTATACTAGCAAGCATAGTCGGTTATGTCTTAAAGGGGCTATATGTAAGATTTTCACTTTAATAAAGCATAAAAATACCCCAATATGTTTGCAGATATTAAGGAAACGTGTTAAGTTCACCTACTTGTTTCTCAGAAAAACAATGCTACGGCCAGGTATTCTACTTTGAAATGTGGGTTCTGTGTCTTTGTTTTGGTCTGTGCGAAACCGCGTGCTGCCACTTTATCACAAAATTATGTCAACATACCCCTCTTGGGAAGTATACTAGCAAGCATAGTCGGTTATGTCTTAAGTGAACTTAAACACTCGAGAAAGAACGCATGTGTTCAGTATCAGTGTGCTGATCCGTGTATTATGTCTTAAAGAGAGAGCAGCCCTTGCATTCCTGCTGTCTGAATGTGTTTTTAATGTTAATCAAACAACAAAAGATAGGAAAAATCATTCATTGCTCATGACTGAATAGTAACTTAATAATTAATAATGATTGATCTTTATTTAATTTATATAGTGAAGATTACATGCAATGCTGTTTTACATTTTATTAGCTTCTTTATTTAAATTTTGTACCTGAAAACTGGATACACCTGAAAAGCTTTATTTATTTTTATCTTTGCTTTACTGTATTTGTTTGTGCTGCTTAATTATCTTAATTATTAGTTATCTTATTTTCTTTATTTTAATTTGACAGTAGTAATTTTTTACCAGAACATAGCACATGCCGAATCGTACCGAAACCATGATACAAACCGAACTGTGAGTAATCTGAACTGTTGCACCCCTAGTACACAGTAAGTAAGTGTTATTTTAGTATTATTTACAGTACACACTATTATATTATTTACTAATACTTTAAATTAGTTTTTTTTTATATATTTTCAACTTTCATTTGAACTTTAACTTAAGTTTATTACTTTTGTTATGGGCTTTTGCCATTTTTTGTAAATATTTCAATTTAGCTTTGATTTACTTTTATATCAGTTTTAGTTTTAGTAATTTAGGACCTCAACTTGAAGGCAACATCTATATTTTTGGTTTAAGTTTTATGTTTTTTTTTAAAAAGTTTTTTTTAAATCTAATATTTACATTGTTTTATTTTATTTCAGCTTTATTTCAATTGAAAATGATTAAAATAAATTATTAATTTCATTAATCATTATTAAAAATAGTTTTAATAGTTTTAGTTAACAATAAAGACACTGCAAAGTATACAAATATTCTGTAAACCAATAACTAATCTTATTATATCTGCAGTATAATGTGCAAAAATATGCAGTATATTGTATACTATCCCACAATCACCTGATTTCACCTTCTATTTCCATAAACAAATGAATCAATGTAATTGTAAATAAATGGATTTTTAAAAAATGTGTTTCTCGATTTAAAAAAAAAAAAATGGGGATGGGATGGGACGGGACTCCCACAAGACATTTACACAATTGATCAATCGATCAATCAATTGAACAACCGACCGACCGACCAATCAATCAACCAAATTATAAAAGGAATATTAATAATATATAAAAAATGCAAAATAACCCTTTTATTACTGAAATGAGCTAATAACTGTATGTTGCTTGTTGAATTAAATGTATAGTATAGTGCTGTTATGTGACAACGTAGCATAAGCCTACTTTGGTTTGAAATGTGTATTGCTGCAAAAAAAAATTAAAAAAAAAAATCATATGACAGTATATACTGTTTAGTATGCAGTAAACAGCATGCTAGTATTCCATTCCAAACACAGCCATGGAAGAAATCAGTCTATAGGAAAAGGAGAGAAAGGCATGCAAATCTACAGAGATGTGGATTAAATTAATCAGAGGAAATTAATGAATTAAACAGGATGCTGCATCAGTGTGAAAGGTCACAGTATGTTAATGAATGATAATCTCACTGGTCTGGCTCATCGCTGAAGTAATAACGAACCACTCCAAACATGCCAATGTCATTATCCGTGGCCTGCAGAGAGACACACAAACAGAGAGCAATGAACATCAATAAGATACATACTCTTGGTTGTTTTGTATGTGAATGTGTGTGTGTTTGTGTTGAGAGTGTTTTAATATTGAGATGATGGTGTCAGCATCCCCTGTCCTACACTACAAAGTACTCTGTTCTGCACGATTAACGCTGACACACACACACACACACATACTCTTCAGGAAGCACCATAAGGGTAAGAACTCTCCTCACACCAGATGGGCTGGCATGAACCGGCCGCCCTGTCCTCTACCCTAAAACAACACAAGCTTTTACTTCACCTTCCACTCTTAAATTGTCAGAACAACCTTTATAGAAGAGCAAAGCTTTAAAGTAAAAGAAAGATGAGTGACAACATATACAGTAAGTGGTCTCACTGACATCTTGACCCACACCTCTACACTCACTTTTTTTTTATATTTTGCTGCTCTTTAAAAACCTAGTGAGCTGCCTTGCTGTCTACTCGATTTGGAGCGCTCTACATAGACAGCAACTATACATGCTATACAATTAGTGCTCCTCACATGAAGTGCATTGACAGGAGACTTGACTCAATTGATTACCATAAGGTTTAATTTTAGCATGTTGCTAAACTCTAATAAAAATAAAAATACATAACATACAAATACTACATAAAATAGTCAAATTAATATATATATATATATATATATATATATATATATATATATTTTAGTATGGAAAGAAATAGTTTAATTATACTACCATTCAAAAATTTGTAGTCAGTAAGATTTTTTTTAAAGAGTTGGTTCACCCAAAAATTCTGCCATTAATTACTAACCCTCATGTCGTTCCAAACCCGTAAGACCTCCGTTCATCTTCGGAACACAAATTAAGATATTTTTGATAAAACCCAATGGCTCATTGAGGCCTGTATTGACAGCAAGTTAATTTACACTTTCAAATGCCCAGAAAGGTACTAAAGATATATTTAAAACAGTTCATGTGACTACAGTGGTTCAACCTTAATGTTATGAAGCGACAAGAATACTTTTTGTGCGCCAAAAAAACAAAATAACGACTTTATTCAACAATATCTAGTGATAGGCGATTTCAAAACACTGCTTCATGGAAGCTTCGAAGCTTTACAAATCTTTTGTTTTGAATCAGTGGTTTGGAGCACCAAAGTCACATGGTTTCAGTAAACAAGGCTTCGTTACATCATAAGTGTTTCAAAATTTCAATGGTTCACGTAACTTTGACAGTTTGATAGCGCTCCAAACCACTGAATCGAAACAAAAGATTCGCAAAACTTTGAAGCTTCATGAAGCAGTGTTTAGAAATCGCCCATCACTACATTTTGTTGAATAAAGTTGTTCTTTTGTTTTTTTGACGCACAAAAAGTATTCTCGTCGCTTCATAACGTTAAGGTTGAACCACTGTAGTTACATTAACTGTTTTAAATATGTCTTTAGTACCTTTCTGGGCATTGAAAGTGTCAATTATCTTGCTGTCAATGCAGGCCTCACTGAGCCATCAGATTTTATCAAAAATATCTTAATTTGTGTTCTGAAGATGAACGAAAGTATTACGGGTGTGTAAAAATACAATAAAATATTATTACAATTTGAAATAACCATTTTCTATTTGAATATATTTAAAATGTAATTTATTCCTGTGATTGCAAAGCTGAATTTTCAGCATCATTACTCCAGAATTCAGTATCACATGATCCTTCAGAAATCATTCTGATATGCTGATTTGGTGCTCAGAAAACATTTCTTGTTCTTATCAATGTTGAAAACAGTTGTGCTGCTTAAAAATTTTGTGGAAACCAAGACTTCCAGATATTAAATGTCTTTACTGTCACTTTTGATCAATTTAATGTGGCCTTACTCTACTAAATAAACAAAATTACAAACAATATAAGTACTAACAAAATTACAAAACTTTTGAACTGTAGTGCATAATCGAAGCATGTTACATTTTTCTCCTGAAAATGGGACAAAGTGTTTCCAGAAACCATAGTGATGGATGCTGAATTTGGCATCTAGTCAATATCACAAAAAACAAAATGACAAGGCATTTGATAATAAATACAGCACAGGAATATTTACAGATATCCCAGTGAAGTAGATAGTGTACAGACTGCAGAAAATGTGTGTGTGCATGTAGAAATAAAGTTCTTCAGTGCTGAAGGGAAACAGATTCAAACCTGGCTTGTATCTTTATGCAAATTAATACAAAGGGGTAAAAAAAAAACAAGTTATCACAGAAACAACAGCACAGCTGCGTATGTGTGTGAAGGAAAAATAGAATATGACAAGTGACACTTTTCAAACACACACACAGACACACACAAACTGCAAACGCCAAGTGTAACATCTGTTAGATCCTGATATAAAGAGAACTTGTTTCTTTTTTGGAAATGATAATCCATCAAAGCAGATGTGCAGGTGTCTGTTAGCAGCACATTTGTTATTGGGGCTTGATTTGGTTGGCTGAATCTGATCTGTAGAGTTTTCCGCAGCTATTTGCTGTAATTATACATATACACAGTCACATTCTCAATAGCCTCATGTAGCCAGACCTTGCCAATAGTCAACGTCTGGTCTAATTTGCAGCTTAATCCTGCCAAGAACCGGCCACTTAGATGGGAAGAGACCATCTGATGACATTTAAAGTGACCAACCATAGTTTGTTTCCTTACGTGACCTTTATGGGCAGAAATTAATGAGGCCATAATAACTGAGAAGGGATATATAGACAACATTAGACAAATTAGTGGAAAATAAATGTAATATCCAGCTATCCAAATAGAAAAATATTAAAGATTATTTCATGGATATGACAAAAACAATGCAGAACATAAAAGTGTTTATGAGGATATCTTGTTTACTTGCTAGTAAAGGCCCTGATATACTCACGGCGAAGTTTAGATGAATATGTAAATATGTGCTGCATGCTTTCCTCTCAATAACAAAAAAAAACACAACAAAAATGACAGTGGTGAGAAAACGTCTCGGTTACGTATGTAACTCTCGTTCCCTGAAGGAGGGAACGGAGATGTACGTCAGTAGTGACCGACAAATTGGGCTCTCTGGCGATATCCCAATTCGTCGGTCACTACTGACGTACGTCGAACGTGACCGACTGAAAGGGAACAGTAGTTCAGTAAGCATCTGTTCATTGTGATGTGGATGTTTGCACGAGCTCAGCAATTCTGCAGTCACATCACGTCTATTTATATATCTCTTTATACAATAGATTGCTTAAAAACAAGCAGCTTTACAGTATTAAACACACACACACACAAAAACAGGGTCAGTGTCTCTTTCATTTAGAATTTCAACTACATTTTCTACTATAAAACAGCTCTCCAGTGTGTTAATGTTTTTACTTGTGTCTGACCTCAACGGACTCAACAGAAGAAATGAACCAGAGAAGATTTCCATGTTAAAGAAGGTGGAGCCTCAGAGCCACACCTACCTATTATGTAATCACCACGGACCAATGGTAGTTCGAAGGTGTTTACCAGCCAGAGCGAAATATTCCTTAAAGTTCGCTTTGGCAAGCTGTTTCAAACTCCCGACATGAACACAAAACGAACTTGTTTTGAACTGATTTTGTTCGAAATGATGTCAAAACAGTTTGTTCTTCGAATTTGCTTGAAGTATATCCTTAAGTGCCTTAAGTGTCTCAAACAGAAATATCTTTCAATATCTTTATTTTATATGAGCAACTGGTTCTTCCTATAAAGTGCTCATTGTAGCAGCCTGGTACCTTAAAACTACTTTTTCCCCCACCTGACACTTGATTTTACCTTCCATTTCCAGCATCATATAAATGTACATGTATATATTTTAATCTACATCTGTTTATGAGTGCCAAAAAACATTTGAACTGACTCCCAAAAGACTATATATATATATATATATATATATATATATATATATATACACAGACATGGTATATACAGTCAAACCAAAATTATTATGTTTGCTGAATTATTCATGTAATATTACAAGGTTATGTGATAACATAAGCCTCCGATGGTTTAAAATGTTGCATAATGATAATGTTGTTTTACAAACTCAATAAAAAATAAAATAAAAAATTTACACAAAAATTGTGTAAAGCAGCTAATCAGATTTAGAATGGAAAATTGACCAATCAGCATCCAGAACTAGAACTACTGTATTTGTATGATCAAAGGGTGTGACTTTTAATCCAGTTTAATCCAGGGCTCTGCAAATAAATGTATAGTTTTAAATCTGGTCTTCAGTTTGTATATAGTGTTTTATGCTACATTCACAGGTTATTCTAGCAGGAGTCTGCCTGCAGAGTCTATATTTGGTGTTTGTCGCATTTCACAAAATCCCTTTTGATGTGTGTGAATTCCAGAGCTCATGCCTGTACAGTGTGATGGACTCTGTTCCTGATTAAATTATTTTTGGCTGATTCTCATTGAAATGGAATGTCAAATTTGATGTTCTTTAACAGCTATACTTAAATTTTTTTGGGTGCTGATGTTGATGTCAAGGTAAGCGTATGATGTAAGAGCTCGTTGTTTAATTTCTCTCTCTCGTGAGCGCTCTCTGATGGATCACGGCTGGGCGCTGGTAATGGTGTTTCAGTTGACTGGCGCTGCTGCTGGTGTACAGGGTCATAGAGTTGTGTGAGTGTGTGCTGCTGTCAGTGCCACTATTAGAATCCATGATTCAAACGTGCCCTGATGATGACCTCACCCCTCTGTGTGTGTGTGTGTGTGTGTGTGTGTGTGTGTGTGTGTGGATTATGACCACCGCTTGCCTTGTGCCACGCTACAATGTATTCAGCCAACTGGCCAAAACCGTTTGTTACAAAACACAACAAAAACTGTGACATGGACCGCAACAGTCACTTCTCTCATCTTAATAACCAAATAAATGGCCAATGAGCTCACTATAAACCTGTGAATAGATTTAGTTAAATGCAATTAAATGCTGAATCTTTCTTTCATTTTCTCTATAGCCTTCCATTACGCACTTCTCCACAAACAAACAAAAGAAAAAAACGAACAAAATAAGAGAAAGAGAGCACAAAAAAGAGACAAAAAAAACAAAAACAAATGAGAATGAACAAACAAATGAACAAATTAATTATTTCTAAGGTAAAGAACAAAATAAATAAAAGGAACAAAGAAAGAGAAAACAGACAAATTAACAAACAAACTACTAGAAGGAAGAAAGAAAAAAATCAAAGACTTAATCTTCCCGATAGTTTTGTTTTATATACACTTTTTAACAAAGAAACTATATACAAACAAACTAATAAAAACATGAACAAATCACAGAAAGGCAAAAGAAAAGAACAAATGAAAGAGAGAATGAACAAATAAACGAATTAAATTACAAAGTTCAGGATAAACGAACAAAATAAACATAAAAAAAGCAAATAAACAACCGAACCGAAGAAAAAATAAATGAAATAATCTATTTTTTTTTCTCTCTATTGTCCTCTCTATTGCTCCTTCATGCCCTTTTGCACAAACAAAATCCTCCCCTTTCTTCAGTCTCTGCCCTCACAATTCTCTCTGTTTATCTTTCTCTGTGCATGTGATTGACAGGCCCATAAGTGCAGTGATGACAGTGCCGGGCTCCAGGTGTTAGTGTGACAACAGTCGCTACGATGACAGGAGACTTAATGCAGGTCAGGTGAGATAGACAGGGATCAGAGCGGAGAGAGGATGGCAGAGGTGATAGCATCTCTCCCTCTCCTCCATCCCTTCTTCCTGTGCAAAGACACACACACCTGAAACTCCAGACAGCAGCCTAACAGAAACACAAAGACGCTAAAACTTCAGTGAAAGAGCAGAGTAATGGCCTGAAGACAGGCCTGAATGTGCACCTGATAGTTTTGACCAAACCCTTAAAAGACGATTCTCTCTGACTGACACATGTCAGACAACATCTGTGTGAAAGAAAGCGAAAGTGACACCAGGGTGAGGAGAAACCCTCAACAGAGATCCAGCTGTGACAGATGAGACAAGAGACTATCAACAGAACGAAAAAGTCTCTTTTCATTCACTATAAGACCACACACACCCAACAACAGTTTGAGCCATGACCGCAACAGAGAATATTTCAATACAATATAAATATTTCAGTTTTGGAAACTGTTTTCAACA
Organism: Elopichthys bambusa; assembly: GCA_037101425.1. Lineage (NCBI taxonomy): Eukaryota > Metazoa > Chordata > Actinopteri > Cypriniformes > Xenocyprididae > Elopichthys > Elopichthys bambusa. The sequence goes on from CM074443.1 coordinate 24,489,281, forward strand.
TTGATAATAATAAGAAATGTTTCTTGAGCAGCAAGTCAGCATATTAGAATGATTTCTGAAGGATCATGTGACACTAAAGACTGGAGTAATGATGTTGAAAATTCAGCTTTGACATCACAACTTTTTAAAATATACTATAATAGAAAACAGATATTTTAAATTGCTATAATATTTCATAATATAATTAATATGATGATTATATTTTAGTTCAAGTTAATTTAGAGCCAATGATTTAGAAACAATCAACTGAGCAGAAACACTGAGTGGAAATTAGTTAACTTTGCTTAAGCTATATAGTTCACTCTTTGCAAAAAACACATTAGGTGAACTTTTGAGAGACATCATTAACTACTTAATTAATTTGATGGAACAAGTTTCGTCAAATGTTTTGAGTAAATTCGACTTATTAGGACACTCAGATGAGAGTGTGTGAGAGAGAGTATTAGTCTCGGTGGTCAAAGTCAATCTGTGACTAAGCTGTTAGTGACACATTAATCCAATGGAGCAATCTGCCAAAACACACACGCATAGAGGCCTATACTACTCTGAGACCCTAAGGGCCTCACTAATCTACCGTGATTAGCTGAGAAATGTCTCCAGAAGTTACAATCGGACTAAACATCCCTATGGGGACGTCCAAAAGGAAAGGTGATTCATAATGAATAAAAAGCTGCTTTAATATATATATATATATATATATATATATATATATATATATATATGAATAATATATATTATTCATTCTCAAGCAGCAAAAGGTTTTCTTTTAGGGGTAAGATTAGTCTGTAGAATTACCTTAAGAATATACTAAACATAAAGGGCATTTACAACATATCGTCTTAAACCTCTCTGTCAGAAATATTTTCATCTATAATTCACAGTAAAATAAAGCCAACTGTATTGATATAAGCAATCTTTTTCACACATACATGCACATTTTAACCAATCAAAACTTGCAAAATCATATAAGTCCTAATTATCCATGACAATACAACCAGTTCAATACATGACCAATTCACTGTATTGGTACAGTACTGTATTGTACAGTCGTGGCCAAAAGCGATGACACCTTCACCCTTTATTCAAATATTATTAACTATCTGTTAAATGCAAAAACAAGAGAGAACCAACAAAATATTAATAATTGATTATGTTGTAGTCAGTGTATGCTTTTTCCTGTGAGCTTTTTGTTTTTCTATGTATTTTTTTAAATATATTTTTAATTAAAATAAAACCTGTAGCTTGCCTTTTTGCCCATATACACCAATCAGGCATAACATTATGACCACCTTCCTAATATTGTGTTGATCCCCCTTTTGCTGCCAAAACAGCCCTGACCCATCGAGGCATGTACTCTACTAGACCCCTGAAGGTGTGCTGTGGTATCCGGCACCAAGATGTTAGCAGCAGATCCTTTAAATCCAGTAAGTTTTGAGGTGGAGCCTCCAGGTTCAGCACATCCCACAGATGATTGGTTGGATTGAGATCTGGGGAATTTGGAGGCCAAGTCAACATCTCAGACTCGTTGTTGTGCTCCTCAAACCATTCCTGAACCATTTTTGATTTGTGGCAGGGCGCATTATCCTGCTAAAAGAGGCCACAGCCACCAGGGAATACTGTTTCCATGAAAGAGTGTATATGGTCTGCAACAATAAATGCTTAGGTAGGTGGTACGTGTCAAGGTAACATCCACATGGATGGTAGGACCCAAGGTTTCTCAGCAGAACATTGCCCAAAGCATCACACTGCCTCCGCCAGATTGCCTTCTTCCCATTGTGCATCCTGGTGCCATGTGTTCCCCAGGTAAGCAGCACAAACGCACCCGGCCATCCACGTGATGTAAAAGAAAACATGATTCATTAGACCAGACCACCTTTTTCCATTGCTCCGTGGTGCAGTTCTGATGCTCACGTGCCCACTGTTGGCACTTTCGGCGGTGGAAAGGGGTCAGCATGGGCCCCCTGACTGGTCTGCGGCTGTGCAGCCCCATATGCAACAAATTGTGATGCACTATGTATTCTGACACCTTTCTATCAGAACCAGCATTAACTTGTTGAGCAATTTGAGCTACAGTAGCTCGCCTGTTGGATCGGCCCACACAGGCCAGCCTTCGCTCCCCACGTGCATCAATGAGCCTTGGCCGCCCATGACCCTGTCGTCGGTTCACCACTGTTCCTTCCTTGGACCACTTTTGATAGATACTGACCACTGCAGACCAGGAACACCCCACAAGAGCTGCAGTTTTGGAGATGCTCTGACCCAGTCGTCTAGCCATCACAATTTGGCCCATGTCAAACTCGCTCAAATACTTATGCTTTCCCTTTTTTTCTGCTTTTAACACATCAACATTGAGGACAAAATGTTCACTTGCTGCCTAATATATCCCACCCACTAACAGGTGCTTTGATGAAGAGATAATCAGTGTTATTCACTTAACCTGTCAGTGGTCATAATGTTATGCCTGATTAGTGTATATATATGATTGTCATTTTTTTTTTTTTGAATAATTAAAAAAAGACTTTTTTTTTCATGCAAAAATCATCACACAACAGGAAAGACAAGTGCCGCCTCAGGGCGATGTCTGAGTCTTATCAACTGTTTACTGAATAAACCTATTACAGCAATTAACTAAACACACACACGCACGATGAACGTCTTAACAAACTGGAGGACCGTGATAAGAAAATAAGTAAAAGAGTGATTCAAAGAGAGGGGAAGAAAGGGAGGAGAAAGAAGAGATGTGCTGTGGACAGAGAGAGAGATAGATCAGCTTTCAGTTCACATTTGGCCATAACAACAACAAGAGGGATTAAAATTTGTGTGACATGAACAACACAGCCAAACTATACCAGAATTGACAGAGAGAGAGAGAGATTTGGCAACATGAATATGTGGTTTGTATTTCGCCAACAGCTATAATAATTTATAGACAGACCATCATCAGCGATTGTCCTCCTTCTTGCTCTTTAAGATTAAAGGGAAGAAAATTAAGACTGAAAGCAAAGAATGATGAGAAAAAACTGAGAACAGAAACCCAGATAAAGAAATATGACCACTTATGTCAAAACTATAGATCCTTCATTAACTGTAATGCAAGTACTAGATTGTTACTGTACAAACGGTATATTCTATCCTCTACCCCTAGTACCATCACAGAAAACCTTTTGCATTTTTACTTTTTCATAAAAGATTATAGTATGATTTATAAGCTGTTTTCCTCATGGGGACCAAAAAATGTTCCCCAAAATGACTGGTAATACTATCTTTGTGTAGGTAGGGTTTACCAGGACCACACACACACACACACACACAAACAAGGAGAAAACACACACATAATCCACAATAACACACTCCAAACACACACAGATTCAAACCATGAACCAACAAACACAAACACACTCAAAGGGACAGAAACCCATTAGTGCTATAATGGCTGAAGGAAAAGAGTGTGTATCAATGCAAGTGAAAATAATAAATAGGACATGGAGAGATGCAAACAAACCACAGCCAAACGACAGACTGAAAACAAAGAAGCAATTTAGCAGATATGAGCTGCCCTCATCTCATGAGACACATACAAACTAAATCACTATAAATATTTATAATGATAACCACTGCCATCACTGATAAATATTAAACAATATCTCTCTGTGTGTATGAATGCTTTATTAAACACACAATAGGCTAAGTGTATATGGGGTTTTGTGATGCACAACTTTTGTGTGTTACACTGCAAAACAAATTTATTAGAAAGAGTTATGCTCAAAAAAGTGATAAAAAAAAAAAAAAAAAATCATCCCATGGAATAAGACAAAACAGGTAAGATTATATAACAGCAAATTACCATAGAAGAAAAAAATTAAAATTATATCAATCCATATTCTTATCAATCCTGACTTGTGATGCAGCCTGGAATAAATCATACCATGTTCTTTAATTGAGCCAGAGGAGAACTGGCCCCCGACTGAGCCTAGTTTCTCCCAAGGCTTTTTCTCCATTTCAGATGGAGTTTGGGTTCCTTGTCACTGTTGCATTTAGCTTGCTTAGTTAGGGTTTAAAAGATACTTACTAATCAGTAATACTGCATTAACAATTTGACTGCACAGACACTTTTGACAAATTTGAGCTAATTTGAGCAAGATAATGATAATTTTCTGCAGAGCTGCTTTATAGCTATTACATTTTTCATTATTGATGAATTTTGCAACATCGATACTGTTACTGAACTGAACTGAATCAACATTGAACTGACAGAGTGAATAATGACACTGTTGTCTTCTGTAGAGCTGCTTATAGCTGAATTGAACTTATTTCATAACTGATTAATTTAACACATATGACTAAACTGAATCAACACTGAACTGAATCAACTTTAAACAATCTGTACAGTATAAAGCATAATATAAATTAAGTTAAAAAAAGATTTTTAAACAACAATAGCCACAAAAACTACACTAAAGTCACACTTGATGTATGAATGCCAAGTGGCATCTGGTCAGTGATACACATTGTGTACAAATATTTCCCTCAGTGTAAGATTTATGACTCAGTGATAATAAATTATATACTTGATGTATACTAAACAAAATAAAACATACATGAATCTACACTATAAAAGTGCACTATAAACTATAAAGTGGACAGAACAAATGACTCGCTCTTAAACAGGGTCCAAAAACAACACTTGTCAAGTGCCAAACAAGAGAGCAAATCAGCATATTAGACGGATCATGTGACCAGTTGCGAAGCCAGGATATTTCCATAGGGGTGGCCAGGCAGGGGCCATCCACCAGTCTGGGGTGGCACAGAAATGTTCATTATTCAAACATAAAAAATGAATTCAACTATAAAGTACAGGACTGTTTTAGTGCCTACAACACAAGTGAATACAGTTCACGAGTTCACACTTACAAAAAATTAGAGTAAATATGCAGAGTATGCATATTTGGCATGCTGTCCGAGGGGAGGGCTCTGAGCTCGGAATTTGGCCTGAGCCCAGAGTACTCCCCCCATATTCCTGGCTGGGATAGGAACTAGCCGAGAGTAAGGAGTCAGGATGGTGGAGGGATGCAGAAAACTGTTGAGGAAAATAGGATGAGTTGGCTACAGTAGGTATATATGTGCCTCCTCTCATGCTAACTGGGTAGATCATTATAACGTGTTCCTTCTGAACTTTGATACCAAAACATAATTTAATTGTACTTAATTGTAATTAAGGTAGTGGTGAAATAGATCAAGTAATACTGAGTGAATCTGACCATTTCTTTCCTTAATACTGTATAATCTGCTTAAAAAACTTGCAACCAAAAAATTAAATTGAACATTAAATTAGTTGCCAAAAAAAAAAAAAAAAAGATGGAATCCCCTTGTGCAATAATGTGAATATGATAAAGGCCGCAGCACATAAAACAAATGCCAGAATGTGAAATCTGTAATTTTTTTACACACTTAAATGCAATCCAGTGTACTCTACCTACTAACGCAAAATGGTACCTGTTTTCTAAAACAAATGAGCAGTACTCGCATTTATCTGTGCATTAAATTACATATAAATATTACATTTACTTTGTGCCTTATATTATGAGCTCACATAGCAGTATATACAGTTGAGGGCGATGTTCATAAATGTGTTTATTTTTTGTTCAAGTTTTGATGCTGCTTTAATTATCTCCACATTTAATCATGTTGTATCTATATAACTGTTTAGCGATTTCATATATCTACTGTTACTGAACTACTGAGTCTCACTTGGCACCTGTGTTTTTTCACGCTTGTTTAATTTGCGCCTGGCACTGAGGCAAAGTTTGCGTGTGCACTTGAAAAGTCAACACTGTGTGTTGTGGTTGTAAAGAGACGGTTCTACATCTAAATAAACTCAATTCTGGTTAAGATTTATAAAAAAAAAACACAAACGGCAGTTGTGAGTAGTTTACATGACAAATGAACAAATCTCACAGAGGTACACTATATTGCCAAATGTTTTGGGACATCTGCCTTTACATACACATAAAATTTAATTACATCCCATTCTCAATCCGTAGTGTTTAATATGGAGTTGGCCCAACCTTTGCAGCTGTAACAGCTTCAGCTCTTCTGGGAAGGCTTTCCACAAGGTTTAGGAGTGTGTTTATGGGAATTTTTGACCATTCTTTTAGAAGTGCATTTGTGAGGTCAGGCAGTGATGTTGGACGAGAAGGCCTGGCTCACAGTCTCCACTCTAATTCATTCCAAAGCTGTTCTATCGAGTTGAGGTCAGGACTCTGTGCAGGCCAGTCAAGTTCCTCCACACCAAACTCGCTCATCCATGTCTTTATGGACCTTGCTTTGCTCACTGGTGCACAGTCATGTTGGAACAGGAAGGGGCCATCCCCAAACTGTTCCCACAAAGTTGGGAGCATGAAATTGTCTAAAATGTCTTGGTATGCTGAAGCATTAAGAGTTCCTTTCACTGGAACTAAGGGGCCAAGCCCAACCCCTGAAAAACAACCCCACACCATAATCCCCCTCCACCAAACTTGGCACTTGGCACAATGCAGTCAGGCAAGTACCGTTCTCCTGGCGACCGCCAAACCCAGACTCGTCCATCGGATTGCCAGACAGAAAAGCGTAATTTGTCACTCCAGAGAACACGTCTCCACTGCTCTAGAGTCCAGTGGCAGCATGCTTTACACCACTGCATCTGACACTTTGCATTGCACTTGGTGATGTAAGGCTTGGATGCAGCTGCTCGGCCATGGAAACCTATTCCATGAAGCTCTCTACGCACTGTTCTTGAGCTAATCTGAAAGCCACACAAAGTTTGGAGGTCTGTAGCTTTTGACTCTGCAGAAACACCTGTGGCCATGGAAGTGATTGGAACACCTGAATTCAATTCAATATAGTGTAGCTCTAGATCACATGACAGGATATGGACACCCCTGCTGCACTGGATCCCTCAAAGAAATAAGCCATGTTTAGCTATGACTCCGCCAAGAGCAGATCGTCTCACTGCCTGCAGACACAACCGTCTCATACCGTCAGATACAGTAGTTTACGGTACACAAACACAGTCACACCTGTGATGTGGAAGCCGTGATTCTGTAGTGCTTCATACAATGTTTCTGCTGAAACTACACTGTAGATACTGTAGTTCTGCAAAGTGAGGTTCTGTTAAATAAACTAGTGAGCTTCCGTGCTGCATACACAGGCAGATGCCTAAAGCATGTGCCCAATTGAGTGAACAATTTGAAAACCACACAGGTAGAACTACATTCTCAAAACTTTAATGATGGGGCTTCTAGAGATACATTAGTCAAAAACAGCTGGGGAAACACCACTAGGTAAACACCTGCTTACTCACTAATTGACGTTACTCACGTCACAGTGAATGTGTTGGATCCCACCTGCTTTAACAGCTTGTGCAATAATGGCGCACCGTGAAAACCGATGCCATTGAGCCGTGAGTCTGCTGCTGATTTTACGGGGTCCGTGCTGCAGGATCGCAGCACTAAACTCACTTAATGAAACAATAGAGCTTTTATGACGATGTTAAAAAGACAGACAGCATAGATTCACAATTCAGATAATATGAACAGGTAATATGTGATCGTTAAGGGTTAATGAGGCTATATTTATGGGGTGATATAGTCTGGAATAGTGTTAAAGTGGCCATGTCATTGAAAAATGTAAGAAAAAAGGCTTTTCTTGCTCTTTTGAAATAAAACATAAGAGTGCTCTGCGTAGTACCTAAGGCTCTGCATATCTTTCCGAAGAATCCCAGCATTAGGAAAGAGTGAACCCAACAGCAAACCTGCGCTCTGTGTTGTAACTCATTTCAGATGTGAAAACTTTAGCATAACAGTGGTTATTTACATATGATGTCTTACAGGTACGGTTGATTCTAAAGGTCGGTGAGAGGTTGGAAAGTGATCATGAAAAAAAAAAAAAAACACGTGAACACAAGAACACATGATCATTTTCAAAGACCTCGGGGGGGAAAAAATGCTAAACAGGTTAAGGATATGTCCTGGTAAAATAGTGTAATTCCTATGCTACTAGAAGTACCAAAAAATGCAAATATAATTATTATACACAATGGTGTAGTGATGGTATCTACAAGTAGGTGCTAACTAGGTCATGCTAACAAGCCAAACCTTGACTACTTCGATCAAACGAACAGGTAGTCCAGCCCTCACTTATTTTAATCCAATGTTATAACATCTGGGCCATTCAATTTTCAATTTAATTCTGTTTGGTGGCATTAGTGGCATAGAGATGTGAGATTTGTGGAGTGATATGGCCTTTGGGTTTGTGAGCTCTTCTTTTAAGGGGAGAAAGTGTCTCCAGCAGTCTTACAAACACACTCATAGCCCACAATCCAGCTACTCAGACTCTAAGCTCTTTGGGCTGGGTTCCCGGGCACAGATTAAGTTGAAAGACAGACTAAAAACAGCATTTAAAGAACAATCAGCTCTGACAGAATGATCTGCTCCAGCACTTGGCTTAATGTGTCTGAAAGTGTTTTACTTAGAAATACTAAATAGAACTTTTGAAATAAAAAATATATATTTTAAAGATATATAGTGTATATAAAGATATATACACTATACATAATAAATATATATATATATAGGAGTTGAACGACATACAGCAATATGGCATTGAAAATGGCAATGTTAATGTATGTATTTGGTCTTGTGGACTAGATCTGCTACGCTGCTGCTGCAGAGCAAGTATGGACTTGCTACTGCTAATAGATTCACAGATACGCTGTGAACATGTGTGTGTATATATATATATATATATATATATATATATATACAGTGGGTACGGAAAGTATTCAGACCCCCTTAAATTTTTCACTCTTTGTTATATTGCAGCCATTTGCTAAAATCATTTAAGTTAATTTTTTTTCCTCATTAATGTACACATAGCACCCCATATTGACAGAAAAACACAGAATTGTTGACATTTTTGCAGATTTATTAAAAAAGAAAAACTGAAATATCACATGGTCCTAAGTATTCAGACCCTTTGCTGTGACACTCATATATTTAACTCAGTTGCTGTCCATTTCTTCTGATTATCCTTGAGGTTCTATACCTTCATTTGAGTCCAGCTGTGTTTGATTATACTGATTGGACTTGATTAGGAAAGCCACACACCTGTCTATATAAGACCTTACAGCTCACAGTGCATGTCAGAGCAAATGAGAATCATGAGGTCAAAGGAACTGCCTGAAGAGCTCAGAGACAGAATTGTGGCAAGGCTCAGATCTGGCCAAGGTTACAAAAAAAAAAATTCTGCTGCACTTAAGGTTCCTAAGAGCACAGTGGCCTCCATAATCCTTAAATGGAAGACGTTTGGGATGACCAGAACCCTTCCTAGAGCTGGTCGCCCGGCCAAACTGAGCTGTCGGGGGAGAAGAGCCTTGGTGAGAGAGGTAAAGAAGAACCCAAAGATCACTGTGGCTGAGCTCCAGAGATGCAGTCGGGAGATGGGAGAAAGTTGTAGAAAGTCAACCATCACTGCAGCCCTCCACCAGTCTGGGCTTTATGGCAGAGTGGCCCGAGGGAATCGAGGGAAAGATGAATGCGGCCAAGTACAGGGATATCCTGGACGAAAACCTTCTCCAGAGTGCTCAGGACCTCAGACTGGGCCGAAGGTTTACCTTCCAACAAGACAATGACCCTAAGCACACAGCTAAAATAACGCAGGAGTGGCTTCACAACAACTCCGTGACTGTTCTTGAATGGCCCAGCCAGAGCCCTGACTTAAACCCAATTGAGCATCTCTGGAGAGACCTAAAAATGGCTGTCCAACAAAGTTTACCATCCAACCTGACAGAACTGGATCAAAAGGGTGCTTCTACTAAATACTGAGCAAAGGGTCTGAATACTTAGGACCATGTGATATTTCAGTTTTTCTTTTTTAATAAATCTGCAAAAATGTCAACAATGCTGTGTTTTTCTGTCAATATGGGGTGCTGTGTGTACATTAATGAGGAAAAAAAAATTAACTTAAATGATTTTAGCAAATATAACAAAGAGTGAAAAATTTAAGGGGGTCTGAATACTTTCCGTACCCACTGTATATATATATATATATATATATATATATATATATAAAACGGTCAGCTAAACAACTAACTAAATTTACTGAGTGCAACTAGAAATGAAACTATAGTTTAAACAATTTGAGAAAAAAGAGCATCTATTGTAATGAGTCAGAGCTGACATCTATCTGACAGGTATGTAAATGTATATGTTGGAACATATGGATGTGTGTGTGTTTTCTTTTTCTAAACTGCTCAAGTGAGTTACCAGCAGCACATTAGCAGCAGTCCAGACATCTGTTTAACACACACAGAGCCTCAGAGACAAAATAAGAGGTACAGACACAACTACATCTGCAATTCCTAAAGGAAATAACAGTGACTGCATGCTGCAAAGAAAAAGTGTTAAAGATTTAGGTGAAGAAAATGAAGAATCTGAGAACATAAGTATCAACCAACTGTTTAAAGCTCTTTATAGCAGCTGTTTGAAGTTGATGTCTGGTGAGGAAAAGAGAGAATTGAGATACTACAAAAAAAAAAAAAAAAAAAAAAAATCAGAAAAAGAGAACAGTGAGTAATCATAAGGCTGCTGCCACACAACTGTGTTTCAGCTTCTCCTCAGGGCATTGTGGGTAAAGTTACCACTCTATTGACTTTACAGGCTGTTACGTGTCACGAGTGAGTCAGTGACAAAGAGCAGACAGCATTTATCAACATAAAAGTCTCACTGCCACACACAAATGTCTCATCAGAGATGGAAAGAAAGAGAATATATATACAGTCAAACCAAACTTATTCAGACACTTTTGATATTTTTGATATATTTTTACTAGTAGGTGCAGGACACCATAGTTCATTTAAGTAAGTGAGGATAGCAAAATAAAGTAAACTGTGACATATTATACACAAAAATTCTTCATACAGTGGACTACCAATAAAATTGATAAAAATTTGGAACCAAAAATTATTCAGACACTTTGACCTGACCATGTTTTGCTTAAGTGTTATCTGACATAATTAAGATTCATTTTTTCTGACACAGTTTAACTCTATAGTGAATAAACTGTATTAATGAATGAAATGTTCAAGGTGTCTGAATAATTGTCGGTTTGACTTGTTATAAATATATAAGGAATGTTTCTTGAACAGCAAATCAGAATATTAACATTTTTAAGATTTCTGAAGTGACTGTTGGAAATTCAGCTTTGCGATCACAGGAATAAATTACATTTTTAAATATATTAAAATATGAAATGGTTATTTTAAATTGTAATAATATTTCACATATTACTGTTTTTACCATATTTTTGATCAAATAAATGCATCCTAGCTGAGCACCTTGGTGACCCCTTTCTAAAACATTTTTAAAAATCTTACTAACCCCAAACTTCTGAACTTCAGTGCTCACCCCAAAATCAGTTAAATTTTAATTAAACTTATTTTAGGACCATCATGTTTTTGTTTGTTTGTTTTCTTCTTTTGCATTGTGTTATTATTTTCATAAAAATGTATAAATCCTCCCCAAATTACAGTAACAAAAAAAAAATTGGACACCCATAAACATAAAGATGTGTAAAAGAGACATCCAATTTATCATTTCATTTTTTCTGAACCCACTTATAATATTAGTCAAAGTATTTATCATCATGATTTACATTTTTCACCTTCTCTGACCCTTTTATAAAACTACCGTACCTACCTTTAAGCTGTTTGTATGCAAATTGTGTCTGTCTTGCGTTTGATTGGCTAACCTCAGAGGTATAAAAGAGCAAAAAAAAAAATCATGTTTTTCACTTTGGCCCTTTTAAAGAGGTCATACTCTTTTTTTCCTATTGAAGTCCACTCATAGAGTTGGAACATTTAAAGCATTTAAAGTCCAACCAAAATGATCAGAGATTTAGAAACATCAACCAGTCTTTTCTAATGTTGGCACTGAGGTAATAATATGCATTTTTATTACCTTATGAATCTACATTGCAAATCCATCCTAATCACGGGCCAAATTTCTGACTAGTAGTTATTTGCCATTGAATATGTTATTGTTTGTTTCTAATAAATGCTCCTTTTGGACTGCAGAGGAAGTTCTATAAATGCACATATAGTACATAATGCTCTTTGATCTCAAAAGATCAAGGAAAACTTGACTCTTCATGATATGACCCCTTTAATATTAAACAGAAAAGTTTTTTTTTTTAAAGTTCTAAGCGGCTTTTCAATAGTGAAAGAGGAAAAAGTGAAAGTGACATGTGAAGGCCAAGTGTGGTGATTTGACCTCTGCATTTAACCCATCCAATTAGTGCACACACATTAGGAGTAGTGAGTAGTGAACACACACTGCAAACACACACAACTGGAGCAGTGGGCTGTGGCATCCTGGGAGCAATTGGGGATTAGGTGCCTTGCTCAAGAGCACCTCAGTTATTTCCTACCGGTATTGAGACTTGAACCCACAACCTTCGGGTTACTAGGCTGACCCTCTAACCATTAGGCCACAAATGCCCCAACAGCACCATCATCTGCTTGTACAGACACCCGTCCAGCACCTGAATTCAAAACCTGGACTGCGTATCGATTAGTATTGATCTCCATAGCATCCATGAGTGAGAGTGACAGAGGGAGAGTGATAATAGGCTGAATTTATGAGCTGCATGTGGTTGTTCACAGTGATTTATACTCCTATAGTGTGGGATGACCTTCAGCGCTCTGGAAACAGTGTGTGTGCTGAAATCAAATAAATGACGTGACACTGTGAAAGGGAGAGAAATCTTATGGATGTCAAAGAGTTGTAGATGAGAATCCTAACATCCTAATGTATAATCATGGTGTTGGCATGACAGACACAGAGGGAAACTTTACCAGGGCAATATTAAATATGTTTTGTTTTATTTTTTATTTTTAACAAATTCCATTTTATTCTTCCCCAAATCCCTTTTTTTTTTTTTTCAATTTGAATTTTTCTGGATTTTGTTTCAATGGTTAAATCTAATTTTAGTAATCAAAAAGCATGTCTAATTAATTCAAATCTTGACATATATTTTAAAAACAATTTATTACATTTTTTAGGGTCTAGGCTATGAAATTAGTTTTATTTTTTCCCCAAATTCTGTTTTATTTTTCCAAAATTCTGTTTTTGTTTGAATTTTTTTGGATTCAATTTCAATGGTTTCATGGTTTTCAGCATGTCTAATCAACTCCTAAAACTTTAATTTATGAATTTACTTTTTAAATTAAAACATGATAGACAATTGGGTGATACATTCCACTGTACAATAATAATATATTTCTGCCACAATTTATTCAAGTTAAGCCAAACTTTTGACAGGTTGTTGTGAAGACTTTTGAGATTCTGTGTGTACATATATGATATGACAATAGTTTTTTTGTTTTTTTTCCTTCAAATGAAATGGTGAAATGCTTGTGAAGTGACTCTCAGAGCAGCTCTGGAGATGACGTTCATGTTTTCATGTCCTCAAATGGTAAGATGGCAGACGCTGAATGCATGCTTGAGTATGCGAAGGAGATAAAACCACGGCACTCATTCACACAGAAACACACAGAACATCATATTTAAATAGCAGTCTTTTTGTGCCTTAATATTCACAGACACTAGTCCATATTACTAGTCTCACTACAAGTCATATCAAGTCCACTAGTCTGTATAGCCTTCTTTTGATTTCATCTAAAATTTGCTGTTATACTGTAAAGTCAATTTTTATGACTGTATTCCTTAATTCTGTCCCCGAATTCCACATCACTGAAGGCCCTACTTTACCAATGTTACAAGCAACATCATGTAGTTCTAATACACCTGGAGAAAGCAACTGGTGTGTGTGTTCACCTTTATTTGCAGTAGAGATGTTCCAGGAGCGGTGCTCTCAAGTAAACTGATGTTATAAAGTGCCTGGCTGAAGATCGGCCTGTTGTCATTCTCGTTGATGAGGTCGATGAAGACCCGAGCAAACCCCACATGCTCTGACAGAGACTCGTTGGCATACAGCTGGAGAAAATAGCAGAAATGTAACCACAGCCACCATCAGCATCAAAACATCACATAAAATAACACCAAAAACCTATAGAGGATGCATTTTAAAGCATCATCCAAGACTTATCAATAAAAGTATCATTAAAAACATTCAGTCTAATTAAAATGAACTATTTTACATAGTATTTGTGTGTTCTATGAACTGTACAGACAATATTATTATTGCCAATGTCAAGCATTTCAAATCAGTCATGAGATTACATTTCAGTTAGAATGCTCCCTTGGTAGACAGCTGCCTAAATAGGCACTAAACAGCAGGTTTCCCTAGGTTTTGGAGCAGAACCAATATTTTAAATCTAAAGTGTCTGTTTTATATCACTTTTATGAGACTTTTATATTTCTGTGATGTAGTGAATTGTAAGAAATGTGAGGTATAAACTCGCAATTGTGAGTTATAAAGTCAAACTCTGAGGAAAAAAGACTCAAAATTGCGAATTTTTCTCACAATTGCGAGTTATAAAGTCAGAATTTGCATGACAAATTCGCAATTGCATGTTATAAAGTCAGAATTGCAAGATATAAACTCACAATTCTGAGAAAAAATATATTTATATATATTAATAACATGTAATTGCGACTTTATATCATGCAATTCTGACTTTATTTCTTGCAATTGCAAGTACATCACGCAATCCTGAGAAAAAAGTCAGAACTGTGAGATAAAAAGTCACAATTACCTTTTTTATTTTTTATTCAGTGGTGAAAACAAGCTTCCATATTTCACTGCTGACATGATTAGATGGAATCATGCCATCAAAAAAAAATATTTTATTATTATTTTTGTTTCCAAATGTATTATTAGCTCACTAAAGTCATGACTTTTAGATGAATTAGAACAGATGTTTGCAAGAAACAGGGCTACAAACTGGTTGAGGGAGTGCCTGTTTGAAGGAATCTCCTGTATGGGTCTACAACAGAGTGTTTTGTGCTGGTACAGATTGCAGTCATTTGTCAGTTCAGCTAGTAAGTCCATCGCTGTAGGGAACAGCTCTAGTCATTTAAACTAAATCAACTGCAAAAACACAGCTGAACTCAGCAGCATGACAGCACTGCCAATAATCGATTTGTATTTCGTTTTCCCCATTCTAAATCTCTGTTTATTTCCATAAAAACACTACCCAAGCATGATCATCTAGTCTCAGTGTATTCTAAATGTTTAAATAAAAAGGGCACAGATTCACTGCACTTAAGAAAAGACAGAGCTTTACTGTTGTCCATGTAATGTGTAATGTTATCTGCATCTCATATTAAATTTGGTATTAGGACACATTTTGCCTAATGCATATTCTATATATTTACTTATATACTGGTATTGTAAGTATTTGTGACTTTTCTTGAGCACCAAATCAGCAAATTGGAATGATTTGGAAAGTTTTTTTTTTTTTTTAGGTTTTTTTAATAACTTTTTAAAATTTATTAAAATAGACAAGCAAACAGTTCTTTCAAATTGTCATAATATTTCACAATATTACTGTTTTTACTGTATTTTTCATCAAATAAATGAAGCCTTGGTGAGCATTAGAGACGTCTTTCAATAATATTTAAAAAGCTTACCGACCCCAAACTTTTGAATGGCTATAAATACTGATGAGATCACCCAATGATTAAATAAGTGAGATTTGGGTAGTAAATTTGTATGAATGAATATGTGTTTTCTGCACTCACAGAAAAGCTGTAGCTCCTGATGGTTTCGTAGTCCAGCGGGATGGCCACACGCACGCGGAGGTCAGCTCTGCCCTGCACTGATGTGGGAGAGATGCTGAAGTGCTCAGAGTTGTTTCCTGTCAGGACCACCTGAAACATGCTGTTCACCCCCTGTAGAGACAGACACAGTCATTTTGCACCATTATTATTTGTTTATTTTGTATTTCATTGTCCAGAGCTGAGCAGCAAACATTTCTCCTCCTTCTGTGTTTCTCCTAAGAAAAAAAAAAGTTGCTAGTGTCAAAAATTTCACAAGAGATCTCAACATCATCTCAGACTGTGCCCAGATGTCAAAGTCTGAAATCAAAATTAAACATGATTCAAATATTTCTCATCCAAATGTTCTGAGCTGCTATTTACATTCATTTTAAAGTCAGCATGAAACGGAAGTTGCGATAGTGAAGTATATCCGAATGAAATGGCTTCTCAAACAAGAAAAAAAGTAGGGCAGAACTTGATTTGACCATGGGGAATTGATTGGATGGTTGTGGTTTCCTATTGGTTGATCTCATGTGAGTGACAGGTTTCCCCGCCCTTGCAGCAGTGTCTACATTCATTTTAAAGTCAGCATGAAACGGAAGTTGCTATAGTGAAGTGTATCCGAATGAAACGGCTTCTCAAACAAGAAAAAATGTAGGGTGGAACTTGATTTTGACCATGGGGAATTGACTGGATGGTCGTGGTTTGCTATTGGTCGATCTCATATGAGTGACAGGTTGCCCCGCCCTTGCGGCAGTATCTACATTAATTTTAAAGTCAGCATGAAACAGACAGTTGCGATACTCTTTTTATTGCCTATTGTGAAGTACTATATCCGAATGAAACGGCTTCTCAAACAAGAAAAAATGTAGGGCGGAACTTGATTTTGACCATGGGGAATTGATTGGATGGTTGCGGTTTCCTATTTGGTCGGTCTCATATGAGTGACAGGTTGCCTCGCCCTCGCCTTATCATCATAGAAGATAAGAGATGTCAAGAAGTTATTTTGATTAATGTCTATGAGGGCACATGAATTTTAGAAAAAATAATGATGTGCACAGATAAATCATTAATAATAAATACTTAAATAATCCATAAAACATATTGTCAATATTGATTTCATGTGACTCTTTTGTGTCTACTTTCATTTCTCCCAATTTGAGACGATGTTGATGCTTAAAGGAATCATGTTTGAATCAAGTGGACAGTTTGAATCAGGACATCAAACCTGCAAAAAGTTCCTCTCTCATCACTCTAACAAATGTGTGTGTGTTTTGACAGGGATTTTATCGGATGGACTCAAAATAAAACTTCAAACCTCACATAATAAAGTAATAACATGTTCTGCAATAATCATTTCTGTCTCTTGTTGCTGTTACAGGTACAGAGATATCCCGAGCAAATGGAGAGATGACAGGAAGTCCCTCATTAGTGTCATTCTCTCTTCCGTGAGGCCGGTGAGGGGAAGACAGGACATATGGCAGGATGTAAATTCAATGATGACTCATCACTATCTTAGAAAGTGCAATTTTCATACTGTACACACGTTGCATCACACACTCTGATTAAACACAATGCTAATGCGTGAGTGAGACAGCTGGTGGTTACAGTGATGGTGAGATCTGCTGACTGTAAACCACACAGTTGTGTGAGCTGTCAAAACAACTTATGACGAGAAGAAATATGTGGAATATAGTTCAGACGGAAAGTGAGGAGTGCATACCCACTCCCGCCCCAAACATAAACACATACACAAACACACTCAAAAAGCAATAATGTTGAGCATGGTGAGAAGAATCTGTGATTGATTATTGTGTGTGTTTACTTGCTGCTTATCTCTACTAAGTCCACACTTATCTGTCTCTACAATCACTCCATCTCTTCGAGTCTGCTTCTCTCTTTCTTTTTTTTTTGCTGTAATCTCTCTCTCACACAAAAAAGGAGAAGATGGGTTGAGGGTTTTGCTCTTATCTGATCTCACGCGCAGACACAGGCACTGACAAACCAACATACTAGACCTGCAAACCCTGTATACTAGTACTGTATATTTGCTAGAGCCGGGTAATATAGTGAATGTTTAGGATGTATTCGCAGTTATTTTTCTGGTGATATAAAATTAAGCAACATTATGAATATTGCAATGGTTTTAATGTGCTTTTTATTTGGCCATTAAGCTTCCTAAAGAGTGTGTCATTAGAGTAATCCAGCTATTCAGCTTGCGACTTACCAGTACGAGAGGGCATCAATGCCAATCGGTTCAACCGGTTTCAATAAATACATCTGATAATTAATATGGTATTTGTGGCAAGCAGGGCGGTGCCAAGAGCCTTGGAAGCAGAGCGAGGTTGGTGGCGCAAGTGCTAACAAGCACCACCTGCGTGCCACACTGGTCTCGAGTCCCTCCGGAAGGATAAAAGGAGGAGTGATGAAAGAGAAGGACGAGAAAGGACCAGGTCTGGGACATTTATGTTGTGTTTTATTATGTTTATATGCGGCAGCCATCTGTAAGGGGCTGCCACTTTACTTTAATTTAGTTAATTTTGTTAATTTTTGTTTATGTTTATTATTATTAAAGCTATATGGTGATCATTTGCTGGTTCCAGCCACCTTCTTCCCTGAGTCTTGTTCCAGTATTATATATTACATATTATATAAAAATTTAAAATTAATGTTATTAAAAAATGTTCTTTCTTGTGTTCATTTAGTGAAAATAAATATACTAAATATAACAAAGACTAAAAAAAAAGTGAAAAATAGAGATATTGGAGCAATATGGGAGACCAGAACTAGTTATCACACATTTTACGCTACACTGTAAAAAAATAATTGTTGGTTTAACTTAAAAAAGTAATTTACCTGGTTGCCTTAAAATTTAAAGAGTTAATTGAAATTAAAAATCTGAGTTAATACAATGAAGGCGATTGATTTAATCAACAGAAACTCAAAATATTATGTTATCTGAACTACATTAATTATCAAGTCAATTTGACAAAAGAAAAAATGTTGTGTTAACAAATCATGAAAACATTTTTTCACAGTGTATATATGTATATAACTTTTTCACAACTATTAACTAGGGAAAAACAGTTGTCACAACAGCTCAAGGCTTTCAGCTACATTTGAATACTAAAACAATTTTGAAACAAAAAACAATTAATCAACCAGCAAAAACTTCCCTAAAAAAAATTAAGTTATCTACATTAATTATTGACTCTTGCCTTTATTGTATTCACTTGTTTATCAGTGTTGAGATTAACTAAAACTATTAAAAATAAGTTTCATTAATTGAATAAAGCTGAAAAATACCAATTCAAATATTAGATGATAATAAAAAAAAAATACCAATACAAAAACTGAATAAATAAAAATGAATAAAAATGACAAAAAGCACATAACCAAATTACTAAAACTTTTAAAGTCAAAACAGAAAATATAAAAATAAATTCAAAATATTAATAAATACTACAATAGTATATAAATAATACTAAAATAACACTGTTTTTTATCCAACAGTAATCGCAAACTATGATAGTTTTGGAATTTAGTTTACAGGATTAAAATAATAAAATAAAATAAAATAAAATAAATAAAAAAAAATAAATAAAATAAAATAAAATAAAATAAAATAAAATAAAATAAAATAAAATAAAATAAAATAAAAACACTGCTAGAGAAAAGAGTATTTGTGAATCAAAAATCAGATACTTCTCTCCCTAACCCATACAAATAAAAGCACAATGCTTAATGAAGAACATTGCTAACACACACACACATCCCGCCGCCAGGTTCCATTTGCAGGCGAAGCCGTTTGTGACTGCAACGTGGTGAATTGATCCGGACAGAGAAAATAGTTTCAGAGTTCAATAAACATTTAACCCGAGGTGTTTCCTTACAATGGAAAACACAGAATGAACAAGAAAATAATAGAGAGAGATTAAGCACGTGAAATAAAGGACGATAACCACAGACTAGCCCTCGCTAAAGAGACCAGCACTCTAGGTTAATCTGAGATATTCACTTCTTTTATATCTCTCAGTTATAAAAATCCCTCCTTCGTGCCACTCCTCTGGCCGGATGCTGTAATTGAAGAGGTGAATAAAGAGCCGGAGGCCTTGCTGAGGGAAGTCCAACCAAATGAACAGCCACTAAACAGATGAGGAGAAATAAAACAAGTTTGCGTCATATACTCTTATATACACGCATAATCAAGACATTCATTTGTTCAGATATTCTTCTCTGAATTATCCTGTTTTATGATCTGCAAACGATTGTAAACACAAAGCTACAAATGCAAATGTGACCTAACAAACACTATTTTTCCTAAGAGTTAAAAGTTTGTTGTTGTACAAACTAACTAGCTAGCTGCCGGCTGATTGTCGTGTGGATTGACACAATCATTAATCCTGACTTTCATTCTGATCTGCATTAACCTTAATGCTAATGAAGAGACACAGACTGCAGTTGCTGACATAACACCTCATTATCTCTGAACGATCATCCGTTTGAAAGCACGCTGCCTGAGATGCTGTAATGGACTATTGGAGTGGTTTTATAGCTTTTAAGGTGATGTGTGTAATTTTTTCCCGTTAAAATGCACTCTCCTATCTTGTCTTAATATGCATAGACAACTACAAGCAAATGATTAATTGGTTGATTCCTGCAACAGAAGTAAACAATATGACTCTGTGGCACTTTCAAAAAACTGAAATCAAAGATCTCATCAGAGATTCATTTCTCATCAAATTTTTGTATGCTATGCTATCCTAGCAGCCACCTAGAACACCTTAGCAACTGCCTAAAATGCCCTATACTATAGCAACAAACTAGAACCAAAGACTATAGAATAACACAAGATGCGTCACTCGTAATTTGTGTTTTGAATGGGAGAAAGTGTAACACGCAATATGGCGGAATAAGTCCTGCCTTCTAAATAAGAGTCAATCGCCGATTAATAGTCGATTGAAGTCATCGCATCACTGCAGCGGCCGTTAGAAGCTTCGGTCCCTATAGAAAAGTCAGACACATGCTTCCTATAAAGACGTGCACTTAGGATTAGATGTGCATTAGCTTGATCTAGCCTGAAAAAAATTTTTTTGTCATGATTCGAGCATTTAGAAACAAAATTTATGAGACAGTTGTTGTCAGATTTCATTGGTGATTTCAAATATGAAATTTAATCTAAAGCTTTTTGAGAGAGTTTTTTTTAAAGAGAATTTGATGTTTCCCCATTTAAAGAGATATGAGCTGCACTTGCATGCCTGAGAGGTGTTTCAAAGATGGCCGCCGAGTGAAATGACTTGTCTTGCCTGTGGACAATACTATCGACGTATCGCGATTAGTGGATAATTTCTGGTAGTTTCCAAATGCACCGCAAATCGATTCTGAGCTTAATTTTTAACAGCAGATGGCGCTCTAGGCTAGTTTTTAACCGCATGCTCAAATGCTCACCAAGAAGAGCACTTGTGCATTCGGCTGAGTTTGACAATGTACTTACACATCAGAATGCCTTTATAACGCAAGATTCATGTAAACAACCCGCTGCAAACACCCTTGTAATTCGCTTCAACCTTGAATGATTATTTTATAGAAGGTTCAAGTGGTGTGTGTAAGGAACTGGAAGGAAGCAGAGTACGGCTGTATCTAAAGCACACAGTGCTATCTGCTTTTGAAAACTAGGCTCAGAATCAATTAAAGAGAGAATCACGATACATACGGAAAATATCAAAATCAATCCAGAATCATTTCTCAATTCGCAATGCATCGATGTATTGTCCCAGCCCTACCTAAAAAACAAATTAGTTACTGGTTAATGTGGTCACAGCAAATCCAAACTTAAACATTGACTGACCTGACCACACACAAAAACCCAGCTCTTTTTGCCCAAAACCGTTTACTATAAAGATCCACCTGACAGCTTCTACTGGGATGACAACACATAGTAAAGGCAAACCATCCAGCACACATCTCTATCCATAATCAAAACCACTAACTGTCAAGCACTCCAGAAGAGAAGAAACCTCTCGTCACGTTTGTGCTCTTAAAAGCTATCGGAACACAGGCGACATGGAGGGCGACGCTCGAGATCGATGACTGAATTACATCGGCAGTTAAAATAACCCCTTGTTTTTGTTTGGAGCGCTTAGAGAGCCATTGTAGCTGATGGGGGCTATTTAAAGAGCCATCCAATATGCAGGGATGTCAACACTCACTGGCCATAAGCGTAATTGCCCGTCCATTTGCCTGAACCACTACAGAGAAGATAAAAGCTGCCTGTCACACACACATCAGCAGGAAAGTTTGAAGATAAACCATACAGAGAAAGTTTGGAAACACGGTAAGAAATTCTGGGTAAGACACATACGGTAAGACACATACTTACAGGGATAGTAGTATGTGTTGCAGAAATGACAATGACAATAATAATAAAATAATAATAATAAAATACGGGGATATTCTTTTATCATATATTCTTGGGTTTGGAACAACATGATGGACAGAAAATGATGATATATTCATTTTCAAATGAACTATCCCTTTTAATTATAAAGAAAATTCAGAAAAAAAAATAATAATTAAAAATTACAATTAATAGAGGAATTGTTTTTCACTGCTTATATATTGTGCTTAAATAGTCAAATACACACAAAATAATGTCAAAATGCCAGTCTTGGTGAGTATTCACCTAAACACAGTCAATTATGTTTTAACGCACGTGTAACAGTATAATGGATCCATGTGTCAGGTCTTAAAGTGACAGCAAGATGAAAAAGTGACCTGCTGCCAAATTATTAGATAATATTAAAGGGTTAGTTTGAAAATGATGTCATTAATTAATCAACCTCATGTCGTTCCACACCCGTAAGACTTTCGTTCATCTTCAGAACACAAATTAAGATATTTTTGATAAAATCCGATGGCTCAGTGAGGACTGCATCACCTGCAATAACACTCCCTTTTTCAATGCCCATAAAGCTACTAAAAATATATTTAAAACAGTTCATGTGAGTACAGTGGTTCAACTTTAATATTATAAAGTGACAAGAATACTTTTTGTGCACCAAAAAATAACAAAATAGCAACTTTATTCCACAATATCTAGTGATGGCTGATTTCAAAACACTGCTTCATGAAACTTTGAAGCTTTATGAACCATTTGTTTCGAATCAGTGGTTCAGAGAGCCAAAATCCCATGATTTCAGTAAACGAGGCTTTGTTACGTCATAAGTGTTTTGAAACTTCAATAGTTCACGTGACTCTGGCAATTTAATACGCGCTCCGAACCACTGATTCGAAACAAATGATTCATTACGCTTCGAAGCTCTTTGACAGAATTTTCATTTTTGGGTGAACTAACCCAAAATTGTGGCCAGTGAAAATGCTGAGTGTCTAGTAACTTTGGAAAACCACTAGCCACAGTGGCTGGTGAGCAAAAAATATATATACTGTGGGTACGGAAAGTATTCAGACCCCCTTAAATTTTTCACTCTTTGTTATATTGCAGCCATTTGCTAAAATCATTTAAGTTCATTTTTTTCCTCATTAATGTACACACAGCACCTCATATTGACAGAAAAACACAGAATTGTTGACATTTTTGCAGATTTATTAAAAAAGAAAAACTGAAATATCACATGGTCCTAAGTATTCAGACCCTTTGCTGTGACACTCATATATTTAACTCAGGTACTGTCCATTTCTTCTGATCATCCTTGAGATGGTTCTGTACCTTCATTTGAGTCCAGCTGTGTTTGATTATACTGATTGGACTTGATTAGGAAAGCCACACACCTGTCTATATAAGACCTTACAGCTCACAGTGCATGTCAGAGCAAATGAGAATCATGAGGTCAAAGGAACTGCCTGAAGAGCTCAGAGACAGAATTGTGGCAAGGCACAGATCTGGCCAAGGTTACAAAAAAATTTCTGCTGCACTTAAGGTTCCTAAGAGCACAGTGGCCTCCATAATCCTTAAATGGAAGACGTTTGGGACGACCAGAACCCTTCCTAGAGCTGGCCGTCCGGCCAAACTGAGCTATCGGGGGAGAAGAGCCTTGGTGAGAGAGGTAAAGAAGAACCCAAAGATCACTGTGGCTGAGCTCCAGAGATGCAGTCGGGAGATGGGAGAAAGTTGTAGAAAGTCAACCATCACTGCAGCCCTCCACCAGTCTGGGCTTTATGGCAGAGTGGCCCGACGGAAGCCTCTCCTCAGTGCAAGACACATGAAAGCCTGCATGAAGTTTGCTAAAAAACACCTGAAGGACTCCAACATGGTGAGAAATAAGATTCTCTGGTCTGATGAGATCAAGATAGAATTTTTTGGCCTTAATTCTAAGCGGTATGTGTGGAGAAAACCAGGCACTGCTCATCACCTGTCCAATACAGTCCCAACAGTGAAGCATGGTGGTGGCAGCATTATGCTGTGGGGGTGTTTTTCAGCTGCAGGGACAGGACGACTGGTTGCAATTGAGGGAAAGATGAATGTGGCCAAGTACAGGGATATCCTGGACAAAAACCCTCTCCAGAGTGCTCAGGACCTCAGACTGGGCCGAAGGTTTACCTTCCAACAAGACAATGACCCTAAGCACACAGCTAAAATAACGAAGGAGTGGCTCTGTGACTGTTCTTGAATGGCCCAGCCAGAGCCCTGACTTAAAACCAATTGAGCATCTCTGGAGACACCTAAAAATGGCTGTCCACCAACGTTTACCATCCAACCTGACAGAACTGGAGAGGATCTGCAAGGAGGAATGGCAGAGGATCCCCAAATCCAGGTGTGAAAAACTTGTTGCATGTTTCCCAAAAAGACTCATGGCTGTATTAGATCAAAAGGGTGCTTCTACTAAATACTGAGCAAAGGGTCTGAATACTTAAGACCATGTGATATTTCGGTTTTTCTTTTTTAATAAATCTGCAAAAATGTCAACAATTCTGTGTTTTTCTGTCAATATGGAGTGCTGTGTGTACATTAATGAGAAAAAAAAATGAACTTAAATGATTTTAGCAAATGGCTGCAATATAACAAAGAGTGAAAAATTTAAGGGGGTCTGAATACTTTCCGTACCCACTGTATATATATACACACACATGTTATATATTTACAAACTTTTGTTAGATGCAACTGAAATTGAAATTAATTGCAATTCATGAGCATCATTTGCTGTGTTTGGCACAATTCTGAATTAAGATAATTAATTTTTATAGCTTTTATAATGAAAATTTTAGAACTTGGAATCCTATCCTATCTGTTTAGTAACTAAAGGAGAGAACTGTAAAGGAGAGAGAAAAACAGCTTAAACATCAATCCCCAAATAAACACCGACTTGAGCCCAAGAAGCCTCCTTAAACACATGCACAGAGGCTGAGGTGGTTACTAAACTCTCAGACCCTCTGGAAGACTGTTGTTCATCTTGCATTAGGATCAGAGTCAAGCCTCACTTTGTTGAAGAGCTGCCATCTCTACTCACCAGTGTGTTTAGAAAGTCTTGTGCTGAGAGAGCTGAAAATGCCTCTAATATATAGCTGGTGCTGTATTTCTTGAGTGAGAGGAAATGCCCACTGCTCAAAAGAAGAAAAAAAAAGCTGTTTTTATGCCCTTAAAGACTTAAAGGTGAAGTAAGACTAATATAATTTTGATTTGCCAATCAAAAATGACAGGACAGTAAAATGTTAGAGTTACTGACTAATGGTGATAACACACTTGACTTCCACCTTTCTTTTTAATTACCCGGCTATGTTCAGAGAGCATACTAAGAGCATACTAATATACTACTCTTATTATTTCCGGAGTATAATATATGTATACTGTGCACAGTATGCAAATTTCCTGCGTGCATAGAATACCTGGATGACATCTGCCAGAATAAGCAGTATAAAATGGATAATTCAAACTCTGAATTCTGATTTTCATGATTATATATAATGAATGATTACTTCAGCAAGGATGCATTAAATTGATCAAAAGGAACAATAAACGAATAATATTTTAAAATATTACTGTTTTACTGTATTTTTTTTAAACACAGCCCTGTTGAGCATAAGAGATTTTTTTTCAATGTTTCACCTTGCTTTATGCCTTACTTTATAAAAAACAGTATGCAGTATACAGTAAGTAATATGTTAGTATGCTCCTCTCTGTCACACTCTGTTCCGGTAATTTGAAGCAGGAATCAATGTCGAGTTGAGTCGTGCTGCTCTTATCTCTGATTGATTCTGCTGGTTAGCGATAATTTGCTGCTGTATCTCACCTACTCAAAAGCAAATTAAACCCATCTAAACAGGGTCCTGGTGTAGTAGATGGCATGTGAGAGACCATGGATGTATGTCAAAGCATGTTTGTTTGTTTCTATAGCAGATCTGAACGCATTTCATCCAATCAGAATTTAGAGTCAGATCTCTCCAAAACACAATGAACACCTGACATACCATTAAATATGATGTGTCTTCCTCTCTTGCTGTATTATAGAAACTTCCTATCTCAATTCTTGACTTGAGATTTGAAAATATCTGTTTCCTAAGTGAAATTACCATGGTTAGTTACTAAACTGATAGGATTCCAAGTTCTAAGCTTTTCAGTATAAAAGCTATAAAAATGTATTACCTTAATTAAAAAATGTGTCAAACACAGCAATGATGCTCATGAAAGCAAGAAACATCCTGCACATTTTATCAGGACCTTGACTAGCGTTCTCTACAGACATTAATATTCACAAGCCATAACATTTATATAGCTCTCAACTGGATACACAGCCTAGGTAAATATTTCTCCCTCATGACTTAGCTTTTACACTTACTTGTTCACAAATCAAACACTTCAAAAAATACACTGCTAAAAATACATGCCACAAATTTTGTTACCCAACACATTTCAAGAAAAATTTAATTTAAAATGACATGTTTAGCGGACATGATAATAAGAAACGAGCAGTTTTGTTGTTGTATTATTATTATTATTCAGAATAAAATGAATAAATAAATAATAGTAATAAAATAATTATGAAAGATAATGCCAAACTACTTCATATAGTTGAATTCTAGAGGAATTTCGTATAATTCTCTTATAATATTTTTTTTCTTCATTCTAATACCAGGGCAGTCATATCACTGTCAAAATGTATTATAATATAAAATAAATAAATAATGCTCTTCATAAAAAAGTAACTTTTATTGTATTTTTGAAAAGAAAAAAAAATTATATATTTTTACTAGTGAGTGCAGGATACTATAGTTCATTTATGTAAGTGAGGATAGCAAAATAAAGTAAACAGTGACATATTATACCCAAAAATTCTTCATACAGTAAAATTGATCAAAATTTGGAACCAAAAATTATTCAGACACTTTGACCTGACCATGTGTTATCTGACATGATTAAGATTATTTTTTTCTGACACAGTTTAACACAGATCTTGTCATATTTTATTACCATTTTTTTTTTAAACTATAGTGAATAAACTGTATTAATGAATGAAATATTCAAGGTGTCTGAATAAATTTTGGTATATATATATATATATAAATACCCGAGCATCGTGTAATTGACCCTCATTTCTCTGTTTCTTCTGAGCTAGTAAAGTAAAAAGGTCACATTTATCGCCAGCAAATACATTGTGAAAATTCCTATCTCTATAATAACCCAGTGGTGCGGGATCAAGGTGAGGAAGTCAGCCATTCCAACTGA